>JAKCOX010000058.1:3600000-4200000 GCA_022605575.1 Laterallus jamaicensis coturniculus
AAGATGGGATACAGGCCTGAAGTCTGTAACGGGTTTTCACTGTCAATTTACCCATCTGTTGTGGCTTTTCAAGGGGGAAATCTCCAAGAGTCTGTTTGGCAATGCAAATAGGTATCGAATCTGATTTTGCAGTTTTCAATTGCTGTTTTGTCAGGCATTGTCCATCCAATTAAAAATGTTACTAAAACAGTATATTAAAATGTAAAATCTAGAGTATAATTAGACCTTTGGAAATTGTATTCCTGTATAGTAAAGGCTGCAGAATATTATTTTTTTCTTGATTTTTTTCAGAATTTTTTTCTTCTTTATTATTTACATCCCAAGTAATATGTTCTACTTCCCCAGGCTTTCAAAGCTTTTCTGTGATAATTGCACTGTACTTAAAAACTAGTCTACCAGGTGACTCTGTGTCCTTTGAAAATGTTTACAGAGGGAAAGAGCTTTGAATGGTATTCATAGGAAATGGTACACATTGGAAAATCCTGCTTTGAGAGCATAATGACATTGAAACTTACTTGGATTTACAGCTTGCTTGAAAACACAACTTCTGGCTATAAAAGGCTTTATTTATGAAATGCATTTCTCTGCATTGTTATTTCGCATTGTATTTTGTGTATGGTATATCAGCAGCCATTCAAGGTTAGAATAAAGGGGTTTTTTATAAGAATATCAAAAGGCACAAGATACAAAGCATTTAATATGTGCTGCTATACAGTACTATTTCAATGCATTCTTACCACTGAAGGGAAGAAAATAACTGAGCGCAAATGAAGGGCTCTTTATTTTGCCAGTATATCTGCAGTGTTGCATTTTGAACTTACCTATACATTCTGACATGAAAACAGTGACAGAAAGGGCAGCTAAAGTCTGACAAGTAATTTTATAGCAGAAAGAAAGATACGTGAATGGCTACCTGGCATAAGGACCCTGCACTGAGGAGTAGAGATAATTTGTGGACCACATGTGGATTAAGAATGGAAGAAGTCTCATGAAAGGTCAGTCTGGAGGTCAGTCCCTCTAGTTCAGTATCCTGTCTCTGACAGTGACCAAAAGCAGAGGCTTAGGAAAGAGTACAAGAACAGGCTAAATATGCTCCCTATAAATATTCTCCTAGCATCCAGTCATTTGCAGCTCAAGGGCTTGTGGAGACAGCTGCAGTTTCTATTTATTTTATAACACTAGCAGGTATCTCGTCTGTGAAATTTGCTGACCTCTCCTGGAAATCCCATAAACTTTTACACTCTTCAGCATCTTGTGGCTAGAGCACCTTAGCTAAACTTCTGGCTGTATGAATAAAAGCTTTGCTTTGGACTGCTTTCCTCCTCGTTAATTTCACATTACCTGTTCTTTTCTTGGAAGAGATAATGGCCTATCAATTCATATCCACCCTCTACATGACACTTCTGATCTTATAGAACTCTGTTACATATCCATCAACTCGGTAGATGGAGGGAGAGCAGTGGTTGTCATCTACCTTGACTTCAGCAAGGCTTTCGATACTGTCTCCCATGACACCCTGATAACAAAGCTGAGAGAGCATGGGATAGATGAGTGGACAGTGAGGTGGGTCGAGAACTGGCTGTTGGACTGAGCTCAGAGGGTCGTGATCGGTGGAGCAGAGTCGGCCTGTGACCAGCCATGTTCCCCAGGGCTGGGTGTTGGGTTCAGTCCTGTTTAATACCTTCATTAACACCTTGATGAGGGAACAGCACCCACCCTCAGCAAGTGCCCATGATACAAAGCTGGGAGGAGTGGCTGACACGCAGGACACTGCGCTGCCATCCAGAGAGACCTGGACAGGCTGGAGAGCTGGGCAGGGAGAAACTTAATGAAGTTCAACACAAGCAAGTGTAAAGTCTTGCACCTGGGGAGGAACAACGGTTTGTTTCAGCACAGGCTGGGGGATGACCTGCTGGAGAAGAGCTCTGTGGTGAAGGACCTGGGGGTCCTGGTGGATGACAGGTTGGCTATGAGCCAGCAGTGTGCCCTGAGGGCTAAGAGAGCCAATGGGATCCTGGGGTGCAACAGGAGGAGTGTGGCCAGCAGGTCTAAGGAGGTGATCCTCCCCCTCTACTCTGCCCTGGTCAGGTCCCACCTGGAGTATTGTGTCCAGTTCTGAGCTCCCTGGTGTAAAAAGGACAGGGATCTCCTGGAGAGAGTCCAAAGAAGGGCTACGAAGATGATGAAGGGCCTGGGTCATCTCCCTTATGAGGAGTGGCTGAATAAGTTGGGACTGTTCAATCTGCAGAAAAGAAGATTAAGGGGAGACCTAATTGGTGTTTACAATTATCTTAAGTATGGGATGCAGGGGAAATGGCCATCCCCTTTTCTGTGGTCTGTGGGGACAGGACAAAGGGCAATGGCTGCAAGTTGGAGCACAGGAAGTTCCACACCAACTTGGGGAAGAGCTTTTCCCCAGTGAAGGTGCCAGAGCCCTGGGACAGGCTGCCCAGGGGGGTGTGGAGTCTCCTTCTCTGGAGATATTCCAGCCCCGTCTGGATGCCGACCTGTGCAATATGAGCTGGGGAGCTGCTTTGGCAGGGGGGTTGGACCTGATGATCTCTCGAGGTCCCTTCCAACCCCCTACAGCTCTGTGATTCTGTGTGATTCCTTTCCCACTATTCATTTTGCTAGCTTGTTATTTTTGATGCAGAAGCTCATCCATATCTTTGATTGTCCTTGAGATCTTCTCTGAAACTTTCCAGCTCTACTGTAACCTGTTTGAGAGAAATAGCCCAGCACTACATGCATTATTCAAGATGGAGTATGTTATATGGTGTCATAATGACCTTCTTTATTTTGTCCTCTCTTACCTTGTAGCTTCTGGCCTTCAGTTTGCCTCAGAAGCTTCTCCTGAGCCGTATCCCAGTCACTAGTGGGAATGATCAGTTCTAAGCCCACTATTGCATATGAGAAGTTAAGACTGGTTTTTCCCCCTTAACTGCATGATTTGATGTTAATCTATGTTGATTTTTTTTTATTGGTTATTCACTTTGTGTTATAAATCCTTGTGCAGTTCTTTGTGTTTCAATTTCAGCTTTACTTTGTACAGAGTAACTTAGAAACCTGAGCAAAATCAACCTGCCTCCTGCTCACTCATTTTCCAAACTGTTTATGTATATGCTGCAGAACACACATCCCAGCACATGTCCCTCTTGAACTCCATTCATTACCTCCTTCCACTGTGATGACTAAGCATTTGTGCCTGCTAGTGTGTTTCTTGCTTTTGTTCTTCTTTGCTTTTTCTTTTAAAAAATTGTTTATCCATTCAAGGTCCTTACATTTTATTCCATGGCAATTTATCTTCCTCAGCAGCCTTTTACAGAGGACTTTGTTAAAGTCAGTAAGATTTCCTTTATACAAGTCCTTAGTAAAGCCTTCAAAGAACCCCAGTGAGTCTGTAGAGCAGACTTTTCACAAAAGCTGTGTTGTCTTTTCCTCCACTGTATCATAGTTGTCCATGTGTCCATTAGTTCTTACCTCCAGTGAAGTTTCCAGTAATTTGTCTGATAAGTGCATCCAGATGTTGGAAAAAATAATTAACATTAAAAATGTGTCCCATTTCCATCAGGGCTCAAAGGCAAAGGAAAAGAAACAGTACTTAAAAATTATTAGCTCCCAGCTATCAGTAGTATAGATTCCTGAAGTGGCAAAGTTAAGGATAGAGATAAATGTGGATCATTGTTTTAAAAAGGTTAGAAATCATTTAATCCCCCTCGCTCACACGTCGTTTCACTCCTAGGAGTAAACATTCTTTGCACTGAATGCTAAATGGTAAGGTAACAAAAAGGATGATAATTTTTTTGCTGTACCAGCAAGCATTGGATGCAACCCCATATAGCCTTAGAGATGTAAAGGTCAACAATTTTCTGTGTAATTGCAGTGCCCACAGAATCATAGAATCATAGAATCATAGAATGGCAAGGGTTGGAAGGGACCCCAAGGATCAAAAAGCTGCAACCCCCCTGCCACAGGCAGGAACACCAACCTCAGGCCTGGAGCTACACAAGGTTGCCCAGGGCCCCATCCAACCTGGCCTTGAACACTGCCAGGGATGGGGCATCCACCACCTCTCTGGGCAGCCTGTTCCAGGACCTCACCACTCTCCCTCTAAAAAACTTCCCCCTAATATTCAATCTAAACCTTCCCTCCTTCAGCTTTAAACCATTCCCCCTTGTCCTGCCATTATCTGCCGTTTTAAAAAGTTGATTCCCCTCCTGTTTGTATGCTCCCTTCAGGGACTGGCAGGCTGCAATGAGGTCCCCCTGCAGCCTTCTCTTCTCCAGGCTGAACAAGCCCAGCTCCCTCAACCTCTCCTTGTAGGCATAGAATACTAGGTGTCACTGAGATGTAGGAGAATACACAGTTTATACTTGATAGCTTACAGTCCTTGGAAAAAAAGTCCATGAAAAATTATTGTTCCAGATGCTACCACGTTTCCTCAGCCTCTATTGCTGTCCAGGTTTCTTATAGACCTTATCTCTCTGGCTAAAATGTTTAAATGACCAAGTGTCCTTGGTGGACCATGAGTGATTTTAGGTTGAGAGCTGTGAATTCTCCTTTTGCACGCACCTTGGCCCAATGGGCCACAATGCTGGAACAAGCGCGCTGTAGAATTTATCTTTCTTTAAGTAGAAGTTCAACAGCCTTAAGGTGGGGGTTGAGAAGATGATTGTAGCTTCAGGCTTCATTAATTCTATCACAGATTCTCCTGCAAGCTTTAGGTTGCATCCCCAGCCTATTGGAAACTGTGAGTTTGTTAGCTAATGTGTGCTGCTCTGACCCCAGTAACGGAAATAAAGAGTTATGTTTCTCTACATTGCTACATGCCCACTTCAAAAGACACGAGCTTACATAGGAACAAGTGGTACATATGGGTAGTTCCATCATATAAAATCTTTGGTTACTTTTGGTTTTAATTTAGTGGCCATATAATACCATTCTGGTGCATCCCTTTTTCTGCAGAAATTCCTTTTCAGTTCGTACAGAATTTGTTTCTTTGAAATGGTTGCAATTTATTAATTCATTTTTATAATTTTATGAGATGACTTTTATAAGTTCAGGTGGTTTCCAAGTTACAAAAGAGGTAGAAAGGGAGAATAAGTGTCCTGGGTTCAGGACACTTATTCTCCCTTTCTGTACGATATTGCCGCCTGTGCACTGTCGTCGTAGCAATTGGCACTCGCTGTTCGTCGACCTTCAACAACCCCACAACAGCAGGATCTTCCGAAAGTCCAGGCAAGGCACACAACTGTTCAGTTTCTTCAGTATTCCAGCAGCTATTCCAAAAGCCCACCGGTATCCTTTAGGGTCTTTAAAATACCCTCTACGGAGATAGTCCATACCTAAAATGCACGGAGCTTCTGGGCCAGTCACAATTCGGTGTTTCTCCCAGTCCTTTCCAGTTAGGCTCACCTCAGCCTCTAGCACAGTCAACTGTTGGGAGCCCCCTGTGACTCCAGAAATATAAACAGTTTCTGTCCCTTCATAATTTGATGGCATTAGAGTACACTGGGCACCAGTATCCACTAGAGCCTCATACTCTTGTGGGTCTGATGTTCCAGGCAATCGGATCCACACAGTCCAATAAGTCCGATTATCCCTCTCCTCCACCTGGCTGGAGGCAGGGCTCCTCTATTGCTCCTGGATAGAAACTGGTGCAACCTTCCTTCTGGCAGAACCTCGTGCACTTGCTTTACCTTGCAACTCCTTTACTCGTGCTTGAAGGGCTGAAGTGGGCTTCTTATCCCACTTTCTCATGTCTTCTCCATGATCACGCAGGTAAAACCACAGTATGGCTCGTGGTGTGGCTCATGGTGTGGCTCGTTGTCCTGGGTTCAGCCCAGCAGCAGGCTGTGTTAGCCCTGAGAGTATTCCATACCAATTGCATCATGATCCGACAGGCTGCACCCCCCCCTTTGCAGGGGCGACTTCGGACCCAGGCACGGGAAGTCCCGGTCTGGGCAGGCGCAGTGCCAGTTCCGGGGGAGACTCTGGACCTATCAGAACCTGCTCCCGGCACGGGAAGTGCTGGTCTGAGCAGGCGTGTGGGAGTTCGGGTTGCTCTGTCTCTCTCTCTCGTTCGAGGATCGGCGTGGCAGGAGGTGGTGAGGGGGGTGTTCAGGGGTGCTGGGCTTGGGGAGTGCTGCATTCGGGAATCTGAATCGGTTCGGGCATGGCTCAAATGACATAGTGTGGGGAGAGGTTTGCACTGTATATAATAGCACTGTAGTTAGTTGTTTTCATACTTTTCCCTGTTGTTTAGTAAACTATCCTTATCCTAACCTTGCAAGCCTGTGGTTTTTTTTTCCTCTGGCTCTGCAGCTCCTTTCTTAACTCCGTTCGCCCATCCTCCACCTCTTAAAGAGGTAGGGGGGCTTTTTGGTCTGACCTTTGTGGCCTCAGTTTTCCGCTGAGGTATAAACCACAACACTCGTGGTGTGGCTTGTGGTGTGGCTCGTGGTGTGTCCCTGCTGTTTTCTCTCTCTTGGGACGGTGGATGACTTTTCCGGATAGCTGCAACATCGCTCCGTACAGGTTGGGAGTCGACCGTGTGGTCGTCAAGTTTAAGTTTAACCAGTTTCTCTACTGCTGCAATGACAGAGTGTGCAACGTTGTCTTGATAAGTCCGGAGTCGGCGGGCCACTTCATATACGGTTGGTGGAAACATCTCCTCGTATTCCATCACTGCCAGTGAATTCGTGTGCCCTGATGGTGCACTTCGTATCACCTTACGCCACATGTCTGGGGTGCATCGGACGTCATCAGGATCATCAGGGAGCCTTCTGTTGTCCGACTCATAATAAATCAACTCTCGTACAGCTAATTCTCTCAGGTACTGGGTAACTGTCTCTATGCTGTCGCTCTTGGGTTTCAGACAGGTAATATATTCTTTCATGGGGTATCTTTCCCGCACACTTGACAGCAATCGCCTCCAAAGGCTGAGGATTTGTGACCCCTCCCCAAGTGCCTTGTCAATACCTCCTTCTCTAGCCAGGGATCCCAACTGCCTGGCCTCCCTGCCGTCTAATTCCAGACTATTGGCCCCGCTATCCCAGCATCTGAGCAACCAAGTGATGATGTGCTCACCTGGGCGGCGGCCAAAATCTTTTCGCACCTCACGCAATTCACTCAGGGTCAGGGATCGGGTAACAATCTCTGGTTCTACTACATCCTGATCTGCTCGAGATGGCTTTGCCCCATTCTTACTTTTCTGAGATGGCCCTGCCCCATTCTGACTTGTCTGAGATGGCCCTGCTCCATTCTGACTTTTCCATGATGGCCCTGACTTTTCATCCTCATCCTCATCCGGCCATTCTTGAGATAATGGTTTTTCACCATCATCCTCATCCTGACATTCTTGAGATGGCCCCGGTTGTTCACCATCATCATCTGGCACTGCACGAGCTAACTTACTGGTGTGTTTCCTCTTTTGAATGGGAGCCACAGACTTTGGTGTGGGTTGGCCAAGGTCTATTGTAGAGGTTGCAGTATCTACAGTATGCACTAGTCTATTTCCTTTTCCTCCCTGACAGTGCCGACAGCACTGACAGTGCTGACATCTCTCTTGAATGGAAGCAACAGACATTGGTGTGGGCTGATTCTCTTAATTATGGGCAAGGTCTATTGTAGACGTTGCAGCATCTGCAGTATGTACTAGTCTATTTCCCCTTTCTCCCTGACAGCACTGACACCCTTTTTGAATGGGAGCAACAGACATTGGTGTGGGTTGACCAAGGTCTATTGTAGAGGTTGCAATATCTGCAGTAGGTACTAGTCTTTTTCCCCTTTCTTCCTGACAGTGCCGACAGCACTGACAGTGCTGACACCTCTCTTGAATGGGAGCAGCAGACATTGGTGTGGGTTGACCAAGGTCTATTGTAGAGGTTGCAGCATCTGCAGTATTCACCGATCCATTTCCTCTTTCCCCCTGCCAGTACTGAGGCTCTGAATTCGGGGCAAAGTCTATCGTAGAGGTTGCAGCATCTACAGTATTCGCTAATCCATTTCCTTGTTCCCCTTGGCAGTGCTGACAGTACTGACAGTGCTGCTTGCTATCAAGCAGTGTTTGGTAGATGGTAGCCAAGCCCCAGCACAGTGCAGTAGGGCGTATTTCTCTGGGGAGCCCACTACAGTTCTTTTTCAGATATGCAGTCACCTTATTAGAATCCTGTAGCTGTTCAGGAGTGAAGTTCCAAACCACTGGGGGTAAGAAAGTGCCTAGGTACCTGCTCATATTTCGCCATTTGCCCTGCCACTCAAGCTTATCCAGCCTCAGGGAAAACTCTTGGGTGGTATTCATAAACCTGTGCCTAATATATATACCTATATATATCGAAAGCAAAACCATTTGCACCAAAACCAACAGTAAGAAAATGTTAGTTAGAATTTCCCAGGGATATTGGAAATTGTTAAACACTCTTACAAGGCTTGTTTTATCCCTCCTTGTACCGAACAGCAAAAGCTGATACAAGTACTCTTTTAAGTTCATGAACCTCAACGTTATCCAATCATAAACTGTTATCACAACATACACTAAACACACGTACGGGATGCCAACGAATCCTGGCAGGATTAAATGCAGCATGCCACGAGTTGGCAACCATGGCAGCATCCTTAAGAGTAAATGCCACAACACTGTACATAGAAATTACTTAAATAACCGTACCTATCACAACTCTATCTTAACTGCAATTGAGTTAAGGTCAAATCTATCGTTACCCCAACCTTTTTGCCCCCCTTGGGGGTCCCCCTTCGCCCCACGTTGGGCGCCAAAAGTTGTTGTGGTTTATACCTCAGCGGAAAACTGAGGCCACAAAGGTCAGACCAAAAAGCCCCCCTACCTCTTTAAGAGGTGGAGGATGGGCGAACGGAGTTAAGAAAGGAGCTGCAGAGCCAGAGGAAAAAAAAACCACAGGCTTGCAAGGTTAGGATAAGGATAGTTTACTAAACAACAGGGAAAAGTATGAAAACAACTAACTACAGTGCTATTATATACAGTGCAAACCTCTCCCCACACTGTGTCATTTGAGCCATGCCCGAACCGATTCAGATTCCCAAACGCAGCACTCCCCGAGCCCAGCACCCCTGAACACCCCCCTCACCACCTCCTTCCACACCGATCCCCGAAAGAGAGAGAGAGAACAACCGGAACTCCCACACGCCTGCTCAGACCAGCACTTCCCGTGCCGGGAGCAGGTTCTGATAGGTCCAGAGTCTCCCCCGGAACTGGCACTGCGCCTGCCCAGACCGGGACTTCCCGTGCCTGGGTCCGAAGTCGCCCCTGCAAAGGGGGGGGGTGCAGCCTGTCGGATCATGATGCAATTGGTATGGAATACTCTCAGGGCTAACACAGCCTGCTGCTGGGCTGAACCCAGGACAACGAGCCACACCATGAGCAGCAGTAGCTGGCGTATTTCTCTGGGGAGCCCACTACAGTTCTTTTTCAGATATGCAGTCACCTTATTAGGATCCTGTAGCTGTTCAGGAGTGAAGTTCCAAACCACTGGGGGTAAGAAAGTGCCTAGGTACCTGCTCATATTTCGCCATTTGCCCTGCCACTCAAGCTTATCCAGCCTCAGGGAAAACTCTTGGGTGGTATTCATAAACCTGTGCCTAATGTATATACATATATATATCGAAAGCAGAACCATTTGCACCAAAACCAACAGTAGGAAAATGCTAGTTAGAATTTCCCAGGGATATTGGAAATTGTTAAACACTCTTACAAGGCCTGTTTTATCCCTCTTTGAACTGAACAGCAAAAGCTGATACAAGTACTCTTTTAAGTTCATGAACCTAAACGTTATCCAATCATAGACTGTTATCACAACATACACTAAACACACGTACGGGATGCCAACGAATCCTGGCAGGATTAAATGCAGCAGCATACCACGAGTTGGCAACCATGGCAGCATCCTTAAGAGTAAATGCCACAACATTGTACATAGAAATTACTTAAATAACCGTACCTATCACAACTCTATCTTAACTGCAATTGAGTTAAGGTCAAATCTATCGTTACCCTAACCTTTTTTGCCCCCCTTGGGGGTCCCCCGTCGTGCTCCACGTTGGGCGCCAAAAGTTGTTGTGGTTTACACCTCAGCGGAAAGCTGAGGCCACAAAGGTCAGACAAAGAAGCCCCCTACCACTTTAAGAGGTGGAGGATGGGCGAACGGAGCTAATCGAGGAGCTGCAGAGCCAGAGGAAAAAAACCCAAGGCTTGCAAGGTTAGGATAAGGATAGTTTACTAAACAACAGGGAAAGGTATGAAAACAACTAACTACAGTGCTATTATATAGAGTGCAAACCTCTCACCACACTACGTCATTTGAGCCGTGCCCGAACCAATTCAGAGCCCCGAACGCAGCACTCCCCGAGCCCAGTACCCCCGAGCACCCCCCTCACCACCTCCTGCCACGCCGATCCCAAAGAGAGAGAGCGAGAGAAGCCGGAACTCCCACACGCCTGCTCAGACCGGGACTTCCCGTGCTCGGAGCAGTTTCTGATGGGTCCGGAGTCTCCCCTGGAACTGGCACTGCGTCTGCCCAGACCGGGACTTCCCGTGCCCGGAGCAGTTTCTGATAGGTCCGGAGTCGCCCCTGGAACTGGCACTGTGCCTGCCCAGACTGGAACCTCCCGTGCCTGGGTCCAGAGTTGCCCCTGCAAAAGGGGGGAGGGGCAGCCTGTCTGATCATGACGCAATTGGTATGGAATACTCTCAGGGCTAACATAGCCTGCTGCTGGGCTGAAACCAGGACAATAAGGAAAATGTAAACATCACAAGAGAACCTGAAGTTATACTAATGAATTCCACAGCTTTATTTTGGCACTCCACTTGCTTGGGCAGAACATGAGACATGACAAATACTCTCTGAGGTTCATTTTCGCTTCACAGTTCTTTCCTGTGGATGTTTTTTACAGCAGGGTATGATCCAACTCATAGAGAATGTGATTGCCTGCATATTTTGACTGATTAACACAGCTATTAAAATTTTCTGGAACTTATATAATTTTGAGTATTCTGTGGCTTATATAGTTACAGTTAATAAAAAAAAAAAGTTCATTTAAATTTCTGTTATTATCATAGTTCAGGGTAGTGGAGAAATTTAAGTGGAGGCATTATGAATAGAATAATTCCATGGCAGAACATGTTTTGTCTGATTTTTCATTTCACAAGATATTATGAATGTGTATATATACATGCATCATTTTATAGGAATGTATTTTATCACAAAGTAATGGGATTTGTATCACCTAATGCAGAAAATGTTACTTTCAGCTCATCTTAACAAAGTTTAAATTAAATGCTTGTGACCTGAAAATAATGCTGAAATTTTGCTAAACAGAATGCCTTCCTTCTTGCAGTGTGATGTATTTTTGGCATAAACAGACCTATATTTAAGTACAAGGACCCTGCTTGGAGCAAAGTCCCACTAAATCTTATGCTTTTCAGAGAATTGGGTCCAATTAAATACACCAGGCCTCATAGAAACCTTTCTGTGCAGAACTTTCTGTGCAGTGCCCTAACGGTAAGAACCTCCTTCCTTCCGTTTGTGCTGCTTGGATCCATACAATAACAGCAAATTCATTTCCTCCAGATACTGTACATTCCTGCTAAGTGCTTAATCAGTCACTGTGGCTTGTGCTGGGGATGAAATAGCTCAGCATATTTCCTGCCCTTCGCAGCTGAATTTTGGTCTTTCTGACAGGTGAATGGCTCCTCTGGCACTTCATACTTTCAGATGAAAAAGCAAATTGGAATTACTACCTCCTCTGCCACTGGCAGCATTTTCAACAAGAAGAGTCCCTTTCTCTCTTGATGCCCTGCAGCAGGTTGGAAATACAACACTCTCATGGCAAAAAGTGACGATCTGGTTAAAACTCACTCTGCCAGCTGAATTCTGCCCTGAAGCTATGGTATTCTATGTTGGTATTGAAAGGCTCTTTGCTGGATTGTGTATAGTACATCACACAATTGTAGGGGTTGGAAGGGACCTCCAGAGATTATCAGGTCCAATCCCTGTCCCTTTTATCCCAGGGAGCCCAGAACTGGATATAATATTCCAGGTGGGGCCTGACTAAGGCAGAGTAGAGGGGGAGGATCACCTCCTTCGACCTGCTGGCCACACTCCTCTGGATGCCCCCCAGGATCCCATTGGCTCTCTTAGCCACCAGGGCACACTGCTGGCTCATGGCCAACCTGTCATCCACCAGGACCCTCAGGTCCTCCTCCACATCCTCTTGCAGCCAGCCTAAAATCAATCAGATCTTAGTTTTCTCCATTCAGATCCAGAAAGGGAGAGAATTAGGATCGCAACTGTATCAATATGTATCCATTCCCTTTCAAGCAAAGAACGTTTCTTCCAAAATACTGGTTTTTGTACCCTGTCCTTTGTGCTGGAGACTCCCTTTTACAGATTAGTAGAAATATAAGTGTACAATCTGGGACTCTATGTATTTGGAGATCCAGTTACATGAATTTAGTCTTGTGACACCTCTGCCCTTTTTTGGATCTTGTCATTAGCCAGCCCTATTCTATTAATTTCAGAATGTCAGCCCAGCAGTATGAATTGCTTTGATTTGTTAAGTCACCCGAACATCCCACGAATTCTTTTGGAAAGGAGCACTGGCTCATTCTCAGTGAAAACACTGCAAACGAATGAGTGGTAGGGCAGTTAATAAAGTTCAAAACTTCACTCTCTAGTGAAGTACAAAGTAAAATAAATACTTACAATACACTATCAAGATGGCACACAGCACTTTGCATCAAATGTTATTTGCACTGTGTGAATTGGCCTTTTGGTCCAACACCTCCACATTCTTGGAGAAAACAGTCAAGAAAATCTTCAATATGGGTCTAATTCGAATAGCATGTTTCATGCTACAGTTCTGAAGAGAAACCATGATTGTAGCATGATTTATCCTGGTATGATATTATATCACATATTCTGTCAAAAGGACACACAGTCATGAGAAAAAAAGTGGAATATAACCCTATCGGAGAAGGCAATATTTGTACTGAAATTAAATGGCAAGTGTTTGACTTATTAACACTCACTGTCCATTGCTGCAGGAGAAAACAAACAAAAAAGAATAAACACCAAAACGACAAAAGGGTGATAAAAGAGGAGCAGAAAGAAGAATGTTTCTTAATTGAGCCTAGGAAAGAGAACCGTGATCGATGTCCTTGCTTTCAACATGCTGATTATGAGAACACCTCCCTGCAGCAGTCCATGCCAATATTGGGTGACCATATTAGAGTGAATAATAAATCTGGCTGATATTATAGGCAGCTGTTTTACTTTACTGCTTTAATAGCATTGCAACAAAAAGGTTATTCTGTTGTATGTGTTTATCTATCTATCATCTATCATCTACCTATCTATTTCAGTTGAGGGCTCCAATTGCTGACAACTAATAAATTGAGTTTGATTTATGGACTATGAAAGTGGAAAGGAAAGGTTCAGCTTTGATCTCTTGTGGACAACTGTCCCTTTGTCAGAAGTGATTATTTTCTGTTTTCTGAAATCTGTATGTCTTGAAGATGTAGAACCTGAGCGCTCCTCAGTGTGCTTTGATTTTCCACTGAAAATTGTTGTTGCTCACAGGAATAGTGTTGTGTGTTTCTCTCTTCCCAGCTGAACCCTCATGAAGAATTTCTTATGTGCCCTAACATCTGCTTTCTTTTAGCTAACTAAAAAGCCCAAGCAGTTAATTAGTTTGTCTGCCAGCTATGCTTATTCATCATGAAACATTACCAGGACGTGTATCTTGTATTTAGTCTTTAAATTAAACTATGACTTTCATCTGAATTAAACCTAGCTGTTTAAAATTGAAGTTGCTAGGAATCTTGCCATCTTGTTCCCCATTTTAGCTAGTAGGAGATAACTGAACAGCTGAGTCAGGTGAGAGGGGCCAATCTTCTCCCTATAGCTGTAGAAGAAGCCTAGACCACTGAGTTTATATGAAGGTTGCTAGAGATGAGGTCTGTTAAAAGTTTTTGAAGTATGAACTTTTTAAAGTGCCTAAACCCAAAATTAGAACATTAACAAAATTCTTCTAAGCCTTTCAGTTTTTACTTTTTTTTCTGTACAGGCACCTTGAATTTACCTGGGATTGTTTCCTTCTGTGTAGTCCATAATCAGACAACAGTAGTTTATGTGAAAAAAGGCATTTAAACTTAAATTTTAGAAGGTTTACATGACTATAATAAAAGAAAAAAAAAATTTATCTTTCTGAAGGATTTTGACTACCTGTCCTCCATTTTTTCTCTGAATTCACAGCTTAATTTTGTCCTTCTATAGTAAACCCCATTACATCATGACTGCTCTCTGTGCTTTTGGGGCTATAGTAAAATGATCATAATGGACTGACTGCTACACCACATAAGCACCTACCCTCAAATGTATGGCAGAACCCTGTGCTAGGTCTGAGAAACTACAAACATGGAAACACCCCTAAACACTATGGGTTGTTTTATGTGGGAGGTCAGAATGGGTGAATGCAATGGTCTGAGCTATAACTTGTTCTGTTCATAATTAAATGTTAAAAGAAACTTAGGGAACATAGAAGAACAGTGATGTGACTTACTATTGTACCAAAAATAAAATAAAATCTACACTTTTCAGTTTTTGGATCTGTTGTTAAAAATCAGAATCTAATTCAAATGCCAGATTAGCTGGGCCACACAGTGGTGACCTGAATGACTTCACATCCAACATAAGTCATAGCTAGCTTAAGGGCAGGTAGGCAGGCAGGCAGGCAGGCAGGCAGGCAGTTCC
Organism: Laterallus jamaicensis coturniculus; assembly: GCA_022605575.1. Classification (NCBI taxonomy): domain Eukaryota; kingdom Metazoa; phylum Chordata; class Aves; order Gruiformes; family Rallidae; genus Laterallus; species Laterallus jamaicensis. The sequence continues at coordinate 3,614,787 of JAKCOX010000058.1, forward strand.
CTTAGACTCAGCAGCACTACACATGCATCACTTTTTGCATATTCCTACATGTCTTTTTGTACAGGAACTGTGTGACTCTGCATCTAGTGGGGAAACGTGAATCTCAACCAGATAGAAAGTTAATCCTTTGAGGTTGGGAGTGACGGACTGAATTTAGTAAGACTGCATTTGAGTGAAGTTACTTATGTGGTCTGATGTTCACAGAGCAAGGATGGTTCTAATGGAGTAACAGACATAAAGAGGAACCCAGTTCTGTAGCCCAGAGGGTCTGCTTTGGGTATAATCAGAAGATGCTGAAAAGCCCACGGCCAGCTTTAAATCAGCATGAGGCACAGCAGGCACTGTCACTTTATCCAGAAATACAGAGGCAGGATGGAAATGTATGGGTATTGGCATTTTGTGTGACAGATTAAAGAGGTTAAAGACCTCTGGGAGCTGGCAAACAGAAGCCCCAGTGTCTCCTCCAAATACAGGAGCTGAAACACATTTTCTTGCAGAATCACCTAGCATGACGCTGTCTGAGTGGAAGAGACTATCCCTCTTCCTTCCTCTCTTTAGGCCAGGCCTTTATAAACAATGACTTTTGATGATTCATGTTTCTAGCCATTGGCCAGACAAAGAGCCTAAAATCTAGTGTCCTGTCATGGCTCGATGCCTATTCTCTCTACATGTTCTGATGCTACCACCACAAATCTGTAAGGAGCCTGAAATCCTTGATAGTCTATAAATGCAACTGCTGCTTTTACTTCAAATATTAGTGGTTACCAGTTACATCATGGTGTTTCATAGGGAAACCAAAGATTTCATTAGCCTGAGAGCATGTTCTAAGATATGGATTTGCTGTGTCCTGCATATATTTCATTCTTCCTCTTTGTAGCATTATCTACAGTGTTAAGTGCTATATTTTGTATGTAAAGAAAGAATGACATTTTACATTGGGTAGGTTTTCTGTGCCATTGTTCCAGGATTTTTGAGAGGGACTTAGGGACATTAACTTCTGACTCCAGAATTAAATCTGCATTAAATTTGAATGTTCAAAATCCGAGTGAGGAACTGGCTTTGAGGCATCATTAAGGATATACATAGTGTAATGACAGTAGCAGAAAGTTGCACAAGCTCCCTTTGGTTTTCCTTACATAAGAGAAAGAAGTAATACTAGTAGTAATACTGGTAGTGTAGTCTTTAAAGCACTCAAGGACTCTGTGTAGTGGATAAGTTATCAAGTGACCTTTCCAAATAAATTGAATTCAGTCTTGGATAAACTTTAGCGGCTGCTGGCTGAACATTTGAATTTGAAGGCTCAATTCTGCCAATCCTTTCTACTCTGTCCAGCTCTCTAACTTCTTGTGTGCTTTCTTTGAAAGATCACAGTTTTTTGAATTTCATGCAGAGTTTTCTTTCCATTAATTCTTTTATTAGTTGAAATACTGGACTGTTCTTCATTTGTTATTTGTGATACACAGCAAAATGGTACCGTGTTCCCCCAAATTCAGTAAACAGAAGATTCGGTTGCTCTAATAAAAATAATAATGTATGCTATGTTGAATTTCATGGGCATAATTCAGCACCCAGCTGCATAATGTGGCTATTTAATTAATATAATATATTCTTTTCTGCGCGCTGCTGTATGATTAACAGTCCCCACTGAGACATGTACTGTAGGTAGAATTGAAATGGATGAGCCTAATGAACAAGGATATTTGCATTTCATTACTATGTTATATAATTTTACTCATAAAATTTTATGGAATTAATTTAGCATTATTTTCTGCAATGATCATAACAATAACTTTTTGGAACTCATTATGAGAAAAGTTGATTCAAAACACAAGCAAAAAGCACTGAAATTTTTCTTCAACTCACAAAAGCTTCAGATTTCTTGTACAACTCTGCTTTTTATATCTAAATTCTTTCAAAGGACTTTGCTGATCAAGTATAGCCCTAACCTACCATAGCTGAAGTGAAAGGCGAGATTGTCAACTTTATTCTCTCATCTCATCTCTCTAATCTCTAATGACTTGCTAGAAAGAGGTAAGGGGAATTTAATTCTCAAAGCAACCATTAGGTTGATGGAAAAGCTCCCCAGAAGATTAATTATTTCTTGTGTAGAAAATGATCCAGACATGTGTTGGATGTAAATGCAGAGTTAGTATAATTTTCAGTTCTGTTGTTTGCAATTATGGATGTGATACGCTGAGCTACAGGACATACATTCTTGTTTAAGAAACATCCCTTGGGGAAAAGATGAGAAATGAGAAGGAAGACGTACTGGAGCAAGTCAGCAATGTGTCCAGAATAGCCTACAAATGGCTAGCCTCTGCAGACAGGTGTACACACCTTGTAGCAAACCGAGAAAAGGTGTTATAGCAGCCAAAGGACTCCCCAGGTCTTGATCTCCTCCTTTAGTGTGAAAGTCTATGATGTTTCACTTTGGCTGTTGGTAAAATGAATATTATTACTTTTACATGAGTTTCCCCCTGCTGAAACTCATCCTTTGCTAGCAGCTGTCCCAAATTGTCACACACAGACTAAGCTATCATGGGACAATGGTGCCACCCAGGACTAACCTCTCTGTGTAGTCTCCTCCAGGTTTTTGTCAACTGCTCGTCTGGCTGTCTGCACCTCTGTTTTCTGGATAATGGGCAAGGTGAGCAGTGAACCTCAATGATGTATGCTCATGTGCAGCATCCCTTTGAAGGATGTGTTGACTTTGCTGCAGCTGTACATAACAGCTTTGAGCTGTTTCTTCTATCCAATAAACATCTTGTCAAGGCCAGCTGTATGACAGCATGAATGTCTGGATGAAGACAAAGAAAGCAGTGGCGACACAGCTGTACAACTCTAGTTGAAGAGGACTACCTGCTAACTTCCCCTGTCAGCATATTTTCTAGTGGGAACAAGGGAAAAGGCAGGGGTTCCTTATCCTGGCATTTCCCATTACTCCTGAAAATAATATCTCTGCCTTACTGGGAAAGATTCCTTTGTGGTGTAGTGCAGCTCTGTGGATGCTATGGTACACTTTTTTTTCTACACTGCAAGAGGTAAAATGAATAAGGCTGTTGTATTCCCTAGCATGTGTTACACTTACCTTATGTCCACTTTTCAAGCCAAAATGCCCAATTAGTGTACCAATGTCTATAGAGTGGTTGGCCTGCCTGTGGGAAATACCCTATGCATAATTCCCCAGCTGCCACCACTAGCACCTGTAGCTTAGTACCATTTTCTGTTCTAACTCCATTTGAAATAGCTTGTATAGAGTTATAGTAAACATACATAATTCAAACAGACTCTGCAGTGATGATTTATTATTAGACAATGGTAGAAGAGCTCCCATGCGATGTAAAATTTCTTTATATGAATAAAAGAAGCCAGAGTTTTGCAGTGTTTAAGGCCAAAAGAGACATTATAATAATTTTTTTTTTCTGAGTTCCATGCACTAGCTCTTAAATCAAACTCCATATCCTCTGAAAAAAACTAGAGCATAGATATATTTCTGACAGTGATCCTCACGTAAAGTTTCATCTTGCAGAAGAAGAAAGAGGCCAAAGAGGCTTTTAGGCGGATGGCTTCCAAGGGGAACAGGAACTATTAGGATAGTTTTAGCAGGTGTAGACAGCTGAAAGCAATAGCACAGCAGTCCATTCCATAGATGTACATTGGCTTGTAGAATTTCCTGTCTGCGTTCAGCTGTCAGGAAGGTATAATAGCATTGACATGAGCTCCCATTTTAACATGAATTTTGATTGGCAGCTATGTTTGTTGTGCTTAACTTTCGTGTCATATCTGTGTATAACAAGGGTTTTGACTGCCTCTATTATGCTGTTAGCATTATGCTATCTCAGAGGAGTGCTTAAAAGACTACAAAGATCTGAGGATCGTTCAAGGGATACAAAATCTCTCATTTCAAAAGTGTCTTCACTTAAAAATAGACTGGAAAGTTGATTTGCCAGCTTGATTATGTTTTAGTCCTTGGCTTGATTAGTGGCTTGAAAGATACAGTACAGAGACGGTGTCTGAAAGTGCTAAATCCAAAGTAAGTTTTCAGAGTAATCTCTTAAAAGTTTATTGTGGTTGTGGCCATTTAGAGTTTCATGGTCTTACAGAAGAATAGATGTTTTCCACCACTTGGGTTTTTTTTAAAAACAAATCTAATCTCATCCTTCCTAAATGGCCAAAATTGTAATGCAAATATCAAGCAGGTGTTCCCTTTTCTGAGCTAAAACATGGCCTGTACCATGAAATGACATTGCGTGCACCAGGATAGGTGCCTAGTGAGGAGGATCTGCCCAAGCCTCAGCAGTTTTGTATCCTAAAAGAATTCCTTTCCTGAAATACCAGAGCAGAGTCATTTCTTCCACAATGTCCTGATCTTTGTGGATAACACTTGCTCTGGCTTCCTCTCCCATGAGAAGGCAGTTCTGATTGTGTCCTGTATTACTGGCCTTTACATTCAACCCATTGTCTTTTCAGAATGTGCTCATTTCCTTTGTGTAACCTGAGTGAAGAATTCACTACTAGTGTTTGCCACTGTTTTTCAAGTTTTGTCTTCTTTATGGTTAATGAAAAGTTCTGTGAAAAAAAACCCACAAAACCCCAGCTAAATTAAGGAGAGGTTTAATTTCTTGGATTTAAAACATTTTCTTTATAGTTAATGGCTTAAGTAAATTGAACCATCTGAATTCTAGGTTACTAAATTGCAGTGACAAGAGGGATATGTACAGCTTAAGACAAAAAAAATGTCATCTACTAAGGACGCATTTCACCTTTCTTGTTTTTTCTGAATGCTGTAATTATTAAAATTCATGTTCTGTATTTCTAGTTTCTGTAAATGATGGTGGAAAGAAGCTGTTGCAGTAACCTGTAACCTTCATTTAGGGTTTGCAAAATGTGCAGGAAATGTAACTGAACTATTCAGATCATTCTTCCAAGTGAACTCCTCCAGAAATAGCTATTCTAGTAGTCCTAAACAGAGGGAACATGGATTCCCTTACTGATTTTACCACCAAAAAAATGGAGTAGCCTTGCAAAAATCACCTGTCTCAGTTTCACCCTCTGGAAGATGGAGATTTTGCTGCCCTTTTCTATGAAAAGAGCAGATCTAAATGCTTACAGAAGTTATTGCATTGGCACTGACAAAGTGTTCCTAGTCTGCTAGTGCTAAATCTGAGACACACCAGACAAAAGAGATGTTAGAGCCAGACACTTTTCTTATATTATCTTGGCATTCTCTGCAGGAGAAAGACAAATGTTGTAAAAACAAACTGGGAAAAAAACAAGTTCCAATCCAGTCTTCAATTTCAATAACTGCAGTGGAAAATATTTCTAAACTATAACAAAACCACATTATTGTTCCCACTGTGAATATAAAAATGATAACTTTTTTTTTCTTTTTATTTGAAGCTGAACTCTACTTCCAGTGAGAGCAGAGAATACAAGCAACTCTCAGAGTTACATCAGTTCCCTGAGGTTTCCAGACCACCTTGTTGCCCCTTTAGTTTCCCCAGAATATGGGATATGTTTTTTTAATGCCTGTAGTTTCTGAAGACAGCATCTTTGCTGGAAGCTCTCAAACTTTTGTCAGCTCTGAGTGATTCAGACTACATGAGCTGATGTGAGAACTAGGATGGTGCTTCCAGGGGCTGCAGGAAACAGTTGGCCTTGAAAGACCTTTTTGCAGGTGGGATGGAGCTGGACAGTGCAGTTGTCCCTCCTATTTGCTTAGTACTCTCCCAATTGATTGAGAAAGGAATGAGGGAATGTAAGAAGGATTCTTTAGGCATAGCAAAGAAGAATTGAGTCAAGGAATGGGGCACACTAAGACCAAGATGAGGAGATGGGGAGAGGTCAAAGCAGAGACAAGGATAATCTGGATAAGAGCTGAGGGAGGCTGAGGAGTGAAGGCTGAGGTTGAGTAGATGAAGGCTGGAACAGATTGGAAGTGCTGTGAGAAAGTCAGACAGCTCAGAGAAACAATAACATATGCTAAATGCCTGCAAGCAAGTCTTCTGCCATGGTAAATCATGCCTTATAAGCCAACATTTTCCCCACCAAAAGATTTATTTCTCTCTGTTTCTTAGGTCCAAAGCCCACAGTAACCAGTTACAATATACACATGGAAGAAGAGGGAGCTTGGTTCTAGCTACTGCTCCAAAAGTACTGTCTCTTTTAATAAAATCACTCTTATCTTACTTAGTTTTCTGTAGTCAATGGCACAGGATTTTTCATAGAATCATAGAATCACAGAATGGTTTGGGTTGGTAAGGACCTTAAAGATCATCAAATGCCACCCCCCTGGCATGGAGAGAGATACCTCTCACAAGACCAGGCTGCTCAAGGCCCTATCCAACCTGGCCTTGAACACCTCCAGGGAGGGGGCATCCACCACCTCTCTAAGCAACCTGTTCCAATGCCTCACCACCTTCATAGTGAATAATTTCTTCCTAATATCCAGTCAGTTCCAATTTAAAACCATTCCTCCTCGTCCTATCACTACTTGCCCTTCTAAAAGTCCCTTCCCAGCTTCCTTGCTGGCCCACTTCAGGTACTGGAGGCTCCCTTCAGGTACTGCTCTGAAAGTTCCTGGGGAATCTGTGTTTCAAAAGGAAGATTTCTGCTGGTTATACTGGAAATTCTGATGAGAGTGTAGAAGTCTACATCATTGTCACTGCTCAGAACTGTCCTTGTATTCAAAAAGTTCTCACATCCAATTAATTTCTGTCTCCAAAGTTAGACTGGACTGAAATGATTTCATAATTAGATTTGGTATTTTCACCTGATAAACGTCTATTTTACTTATCGGCAAATGTCATCTACCCATTTACTTTAGAAGAACACAGCATATTTTTCCTTTCTAGTTAATGATGGCGTTTGAAGAGCATATTATGGGATAATTATTTAGTTTGTGATCTAAATTATTTATGTAGAGCACATAAGTAGGAAAACACATGGCTGTGTTTCCTGAGGAACTCTTATGCCTGTTTTAATTGCTTCTCCTCATTTTTAATTACATCTCTTTTTTGGATTTTCATGGCAGTTATATATTCATCTCGTTCCATTCCATCTAATTTTCTCTCAGTACAATAGAAATGCTTTTCTTTGAAGAAGCTGCTTAATGAGTTTAAAACTCGTTGCTTGTCGTATGTCCAGCAATCACACAATTTGCAGTGTGTGTCTGTGTTTTGCAGATGTTGCTGAAGATAAACAGTCCTTATGTTAGAAACTTTCTTTTTCTAGATGGCAACATCACATCCATTGATTTTTCATGTTCTTAGATGTGAGCTATGTCATAATTTTGTGTTTCTAGACCTGATCCTTTTCCTATGTTTCACATGATCCTGCCTCTACTTAAACTTACTAAATAATTGGAAATTTACAATCTATATTCATAGGACTCCTGGGTGTTTTAATTTTATATTTTAATAACATTTTATAGGTAATTCATGAATCCCAATCTTTAGTAACAAAAGAAACATAGTAAGACTTACAGTTCTTCAGTTTTAATATCTATTGTTGTTGCCAATTTCTTTTAAAAATAGCATTTCTTTGGTAGATTTTATCAGTGGTTATACACATTTACTAATTGCTATTTCCATTATAGCAATCTGTCAAACCTGTTACCAAATTATCTTCCCACCTCACCTTACTTTATTATTCTTGTTTAAGTATTTGTGTAACACTATAAAATGACAAAAATGCAAGGAAAGGTGAGAACTACAAAGAAGATAAGAACAAAGAAAAAAATCTAATGCAGTGAGACAAAAAGCCAAGGAAATAATTCAGAGAGAAAGTTACTGGTTTATTGCAAGTGGCATTTTGATTAGACTGAGAAAGAGAGCTGTGAAAAGCAAAGCCCCAAAGATAGGCTATTCAAGATGTGGGGAAGAGCTTCACAGAATGATCTTTTTTTAGCTGTATACAAATAGTTTTTCTCATACACTTGATACAGGCACAGAAGTGGGACATTCAGAAAGCCAGAATGATATCTTTTTCCAGTAGTGCTTAAAGCTGCTCTTGAATACATTGATTTTCCAGCTTTGGAATAATTATCTCAAGTGGTGCTGACTTCAACTCCTTCCCTACTTCCTTTTGTGTTGGATTAGTAGGTGTACTGAGAAGTACCATGAAGAATTTCCCCTACTCTTGACCAAAATTCTACAAGAGTGGTATCAACACACCCTTCCTGCACATTTGTGGAGCACACAGTTCTCCAAATGTCAAGTCATGTTATTCATTTTTGAGGTAAACCCATTACAATACAGATGAGGTTGCAAATCCTTTTTGTGTTTTATATCCTGCCTGACCTTTTGAAAAACTGGTGTAGAGGGAATTGTTTAAGGAACCAGGTACCCATTAGTTGCTGCTGCTAACTGAAAAATACTTCCTTGATTTATGCAGGATGTTGGTTGTACATTTTTAGATTTTTACCAGGTTGTGATGTCTTGTTGTTGATTTAGAACTGGTGTTAAAGTCTGGTCCACAAAGGTTCTTTCTTCTCACAGTAAAATTTGTGAAGAATGAAGTGTGCCAAGCTACTTAATTTCAGAAGGATGAAATTCTGCAAACACTTAAGATCATTAATGTTTATTTGGTGATTTAAAGTTGTGGTGGGTTGACCCTGGCTGGACACCAGGTGCTCACCAAAGCTGATTTATCACTCCTCTCCTCAGCTGGACACAGGAGAGAAAATATAATGAAAGGCTTGTGGATCAAGATAAGGACAGGGAGAGATCATTTAGCAATTAGTATCAGAGGCTAAACAGACTCAATTTAGAAAAATTAATCTAATTTATTAGCAAACAAATCAAAGTAGAACAATGAGAAATAAAACCAAATATTAAAAACACCTTCACTCCCACTCCTCCCTTCTTTCCAGGCTCAACTTCACTTCCAATTTCTCCAGCTCCTCCCCAGCAGTGGCACAAGGGTGGGGGATGGGAGTTGTGATAAGTTCTTCACAGATGGTTTCTGCTGCTCCTTCCTCCTCAGGGGGAGGACTTCTCACACACTACCCCTACTCCAACTTGGAGTCCCTCCCATGGCAGAAAGTCCTCCATGAATTTATCCATTGTGGATCCTTCCCACAGGCTGCAGTTCTTCAAGAACTGCTTGAGTGTGGGTCCCTATCATAGGGTGCAGACCTTTGGGACCAGCCTGCTTCACCATGAGTCCTCCATGGAGTCACAAGTCCTGTCTGCAAACCTGCTCCAGTGTGAGCTCCTCTTTCCACAAGCTACAGCTCCTGCCAGGGTGGAGCAGAGAAGAGATTTCATTTAAAGGAGATATTGCTACTGTTTGGGATCCTCTCTCAGCTTAATATCAAAATGGTTTATACTCTAATAATTGGGTAGGTAGAGACACTTCTTGAAATCGTTGCATTTTGTGTACACTATCAGGGAGGCTTGGGAATCTCTAGTAGTTTAGTAGAACTAAGGAGAACTTATTTGGTGGGTTTTTATAATGTATTACTGTTATCTATGCAATAAACATCTTCCTCAGCAATGGAAGCGCTACTGGAAAAAAAAAGACAAAGCAAACATGAAACAAATTTACATATTACTACATTTGTAAAGCAAAGAGGGAAAGCCATGCAATACTGCTTGCTATATTTTACCCAAATATAGTGTATCCATGATAGCTTATAAAAGGCCCATGGAAAGGGTATTGCCAACAGGCAGAAGCTAGAAACAATAGTTCTGGGAGAACACAACCATAAATTAATTTTTTTTATGTAGTGAAAGTTAGACATCAGCCTTCAACCTTTTTAATGTAGTTCAGGTTTTTATAGAATTCATAATTTTTTTTAAATTTTGGTGCTGTTTTATTCAATAACAGTATCAATATTTATCAACAAAGAATATAATGGCTTGTTAATAATTTGAATCACAGAATCATAGAATCATAGAATGGCAAGGGTTGGAAGGGACCCCAAGGATCATAAAGCTCCAACCCCCCTGCCACAGGCAGGGACACCAACCTCAGGCCTGGATCTGCACAAGGTTGCCCAGGGCCCCATCCAACCTGGCCTTGAACACTGCCAGGGATGGGGCATCCACCACCTCTCTGGGCAGCCTGTTCCAGCACCTCACCACTCTTTCTGTAAAAAACTTCCCCCCTAATATCCAATCTAAAGGCCTCTTTTAATGAAATGCAAAAGAGAAAAGGTCCCCATGCAGTACATACTCCAGGACATGCAATATTGTCAATTTGTACATTATACATGTCAGACCAACTGTTTTCAGACAAGGGAAAGGCAGGTAACATTCTCCTTTAAAAATAATAAAAGTGCTCTGACATTGCAGCTGTGGAGAAAGGATTCAGAAGCACAGCCAAAGCTAATCAATGCTGAATTTCAACAGGGAAAAGCTACTGAAGAGAGCTTGTGCAAAGGAGAAAATGATCCTCTTAGATCTTGTTTCTGACCAAAGATGGATTCAAAACTTTGGATTGAAACAATCTTAAATTAATCTGGTTCTAGAAATCAAAATCCACCATTTGAAATTCTGCCAAACCAAATGATGAATGTGAGCAGTTACATTGATCTCCACAGTAGGAATGAAGCCTTGGGGGAAAAAAAAATAATCATATTCATGTAGGAGGAAGAAAGAATGAATTTATGTATGCCAAAGAGCACTTGACAGTTCTTTAAAGTAAGAGAAAATACCTGTAATGATTTAGCTCCCAAAGTTATTTTTTATCTCAAAATCTGATGCCTATGTTTTCTCATTTTAGATGTGATACTCTTGACTATTATAATTCATGGGATTTCCTTCCCACAAAATATAGACCACTAAATGTTCAATGAACACAAATTAACCATTAAAGACCTTAGAGCTTTGCAAAGATGCTTTAGTTTGCAATATATTTTGGAACACAGTAATGTAAAGTAAACCAACATAATCAAGTACTCAGTTTCCCAATAAAATATTTGCCTTTTTCCCCATTTTAAGGCCTGCCTGAATGTATTGCCAGGATATGAAAAATATGTGTTTAACCTCCCCAGGTAGAGAAAAACCTACATGTTAGACAACTTACTGTCAGGAGGAGTACTGACTATCCAGTACTCCTCAATCCTCTCCTATTTTGTCTCCACTTTATAAGGAAAAGTCAGAGACAGACTGAACTGCTGAATTCTTTCAAAGACATTTTTAGGTGCTTAGTCTCTGGGGAGGATTGAGATGCTAAACAGATGGAGGTGTTTATCCACAGACCTGATTTAGAAGCATAATCTCTGGAAAGGACAGGGTTGCTGACAGTTTTTTCCCTTGCTCTTTGCTTTCCCTGTTTGCTAGTAGTATGTCTTCATGCTCAGCATGCTGCTTCTTTGGCTTGTTGTTATGAGGCATTGGCTTAGGGTGCTTGGACACTGGGATTTTGCTTCTCAGTGAATGATGGAGGAATGAAAACCTGAATGCTGCAGCCTCAGCAGAAATTATCTTAGCATGACACAATCTTTTCCTAGCACGTCCCTCCTACACAGAGGTGGGGCCACATGAAGAAGTATGAACATCTGCCCTAGCAGCAAGGTGCCCAAGTTTTTTATAACATCTGGCAGTATCATGTAAAAAGTTTCTCTAGTAGGTTGAATCCTATCAACCATTAACCAAAGTTACACACTATTAAGATACTTTTCTATGATTACCAACAAGATGGAGTTGAATCAGTAACACAAAAGGTATATATTAAACATTATGTTTTATATGATGCAGCAACTTGTCACAAGAAAATGATCGTTTGCAAAGTGAATAGGTAACTGTTTTAATTGGTCTACAATATCTTTGAATATTATGTATTATTTCTGTGCTTCAAAGTCATCAGATCTGCAACTGGAATATAAATCTACTGTGGAGTGTGGAGACAGTTAAAAGGAGCTGACTGTCTTTATACAATTTATGTGTTATACACAGTGGGGAAAGATTAATAAACTGAAATAGAGAACTTATCAGATAAGCTTTATTCTATTGTTAATTAGACACTATGAAAAGAAAGAAAAAAGTATTTTTACAGGTGAGAACTTCCATTCTTGGATAAAAGCCTATTGCTGCTGTATCCACAGCAATTAGGGTATAAAACACTCCTTTGAGAAATGGCTGCTATTAACCAGGCCTGAGAAGCAAAGTCACAACAGCAGGAGCTAGACTAGCTGCATATTAAATGTTGCTGTGAATGTGGATCTGAATTTTCTTCCACATTAGTTTGACTTCTAAGGGAAATTAGGTTTATGGGATGCCACTGTATCTGTCCTGGAATCTGCCAATCCACCATCCTCTTGTCTTTAATAATGCATGAGCCAGCCAGCTATGTTCAACTAAACTTCTGGACAGAGATGTAGAGGGCTCAGCAATATTTTCTCCAAACTGCAGGAAAATTGGCTGTTGAGAACAGGAGGAAGAGTCAAATTGTCATCCCACTGGTGGGGATCCCACAGAGGGAGATCTGTGTCCTGGAAAAAAAAGATATCCCAGGAGAGAAACTCTGAACACTGCAGTCACAGAAAAGCATAGAACTGGATGTGTGCTTTATCAGACATTATATAATCCAAACAAATCTCACATTAAACCAGATTTAATAATTTCTACTCTTAGAATTATTTGTTTAGGTATCAAACTGTAACTGTAACAACAAATCAATGAAAGGGAGTTGTTTATCTCAGTTCATTCCTACTCCATTCTCCACATGCAGCGTTAGGAATTGTTTATGTGTGTCTAGTTGGATTGGCTTCCATCCTTATGTTTAACTGGGTTTTTCTTTTGTATAGGCAAACTGATACACTACAAAGAGCAGGAAATATACACCAATCCACAGAAAATGTTTTTCAAGAAAAACTGACCAGCAGATGCCTTCAAAATATTTGTAAGACTCCAACACATAGTTCATTAAGTGCATGTGAGTAAAAAAATTAAAAGTATTGTATAAAAAGAATAGTGTCCAAAATAACATTTGAACTAAAATTCCAATATTACAACAACAAAAAATCTTCCATGGGGACTTTTCATAAAAATCACTGTTTTTAAAATGTTGTGACCTAAGCAAAAGTAGCAATGTTTATTAAATTGCATTTCAGTGACAAATTTCAAGTCAGCTTTTACCCAAAATGTGAAGAATTTTCAAATAAAACTGACAGTCTGACAGGACGTTTGAGAAAATGGTTCAGAGAGCCATTCCTGGTATCAGTAAATCATAGAATCATAGAATGGCATGGGTTGGAAGGGACCTCAAGGATCATAGAGATCCAACCCCCCTGCCACAGGCAGGGCCACCAACCTCAGGCCTGGATCTACACAACGTTGCCCAGGGCCCCATCCAACCTGTTCTTGAACACTGCCAGGGATGGGGCATCCACCACCTCTCTGGGCAGCCTGTTCCAAGACCTCACCACTCTCTCTATAAAAAACCTCCCCCTAATATCCAATCTAAACCTTCCCTCCTTTAGCTTTAATCCATTCCCCCTTGTCCTGCCATTATCTGCCCTTTTAAAAAGTTGAATCCCCTCCTATTTATAATCTCCCTTCAGGGACTGGCAGGCTGCAATGAGGTCCCCCCGCAGCCTTCTCTTCTCCAGGCTGAACAAGCCCAGCTCCCTCAGCCTCTCCTTGTAGGGCAGGTGCTCCATCCCTCTAATCTAAACTACTCTGACTTCGTCATTTCTCACAAGGATTTAATGTAACTACTTGCATCTATTTCCTAATCAAATTCACTATAAGGATGTGTCAAGCAGATGAAGAGATACAGTGAGAAAACTGCAGGTCCTTTTTGAGAAAAGTAGGAAAAGTATTGAAGTTTCTTACTGCTGCAGCATCTTTTGATGGGTTTTTGCATACCCCAGCTCTCCTCTGTTTGTTACACCACATGCTGTGGTTTGTGGGCTTCAATCATGCAATTTGACAGACCATATGCATTGCTTTTAAATGAAAGATCTTTACAAATATGTTCTTGTCTCTCAGACTGTTGGAAATGTAAGAGAATATTTACAAAGTGTGCCCTGTGTTAAGGTTAAGTGCACATACACAGAACAAGATACACTAGCAAGGACAGATCTTTATTTTCTCCTTCTTCCTTCTGTCTTTTCATTTTGTGCTGTGAGTCCACAAAGAACATTTTTTTCCCTTCATTTCTATAAGCTTATAATGAACTAAAAGCAGAGCATCAATGCAGTCCTAAAAGGTAAATTCTCCAAGTTTCAAAAGAAACCCATTTAAATTCTCTCTATTCTTTTAATGACTCGAAATAATCACCTGCTAATTTTTTTGTATGGGCCTCAGCATATTGCTCAGTTCTTTCAACATGCTGTGCAGACCTCAAATTTGCTAAAATAAATAGAAGATAACCTATCTGTTTGCCAGGAAATCATAAAATGTAAGTGCTCCCAGTAGTAGCATTAGGAAAAGCATGAAGCTGTGATATGCCTATATCAAGTCTAAAGGCTGGAGGTTTTGATCCATATTTCCCATTCTTGAAACTCTGGTTTTGCTTTTAGAAGAAATGAATCTTGGATGAATTTATTTGGATGAAAATGGCAGGTGTTAAATTTTGCCCTTCAACATGTTTGTTGTATCTTTGTCCATGGCTGTAGGTGATTTTTTTAACATTACTGGAGTAACTGGAATAAACTGGGCCGGAAGAATCCCAGACATAGATACAGACTGGGAGAAGATCTTCTTGAGAGTAGCCCTGCTGAGAAGGACCTGGTTGTCACAGTGGATGAGAAACTTCCCATGAGCCAGCAGTGTGCTCTTGCAGCTCGCAAGGCCAATGGGATCCTGGGCTCCACCAGCAGAGGGGTGGCAGCAGGGACAGGGAGGGGATTGTCCCTCTCTGTTCTGCCCTGGGGAGGCTCCAGCTGGAGTCCTGTATCCTGATCTGGGGCCCCCAATACAAGAAAGATGTGGAACTGTTGGAGAGGGTTCAGAGGAGCCACAAAGATGATCAGAGGACTGGAGCAGCTGCCCTACAAGGAGAGGCTGAGGGAGCTGGGCTTGTTCAGCCTGGAGAGGAGAAGGCTGCAGGGGGACCTCATTGCAGCCTTCCAGTCCCTGAAGGGAGCATACAAACAGGA
The DNA here is from genome assembly GCA_022605575.1 of Laterallus jamaicensis coturniculus. Lineage (NCBI taxonomy): Eukaryota > Metazoa > Chordata > Aves > Gruiformes > Rallidae > Laterallus > Laterallus jamaicensis. Next base: position 3,629,839 of record JAKCOX010000058.1, read on the forward strand.
GGGGAATCAACTTTTTAAAGGGCAGATAATGGCAGGACAAGGGGGAATGGATTAAAGCTAAAGGAGGGAAGGTTTAGATTGAATATTAGGGGGAAGTTTTTTACAGAGAGAGTGGTGAGGGGCTGGAGCAGGCTGCCTAGAGAGGTGGTGGATGCCCCGTCCCTGGAAGTGTTCAAGGCCAGGTTGGATGGGGCCCTGGGCAACGTTGTGTAGCTCCAGGCCTGAGGCTGGTGTTCCTGCCTGTGGCAGGGGGATTGGATCTCTATGATCCTTGGGGTCCCTTCCAACCCATGCCATTCTATGATAATGTGAGTAAACTGGAGTGAGGCGGGTGCCAAATGTAGGCCTTATAGAAGGTGCAGAATATATCTTTCTATTGATTTGAATCCATTTCTGTGAGCAACACATAGCCTTTGACACAAGATTTCCACTTGAAGTCCATTTCTGAGCTGAAATGTGCTCAGGCTCCCAGAGGGAGTTGCCTGCAGGGGCCAAAGATATGACTTTGCTACCACAGTGCAGCACTGGGACTGACTCATACAGCATAGCATTACCAGTAGACATGGGGCTTACAAGCCTGTCACTTGAAAAGCAGCATGCAGAAATCTGGAAAGGTCTTCAAGAAGGTGGACTGACAGATGTAACAGTAGAGATCTGTGAAAACTGAAGATAGGTTTGGGGTTTTTTTTTTGGGGTGGTTATTTTCCTCATCATTTATATACCTCTTACCTCTAGCTAAGAACTGAAATCTAACTGTGACTGCAATAAAATACTGAGGGGAAACTCAGAAGCTTTTCTATTCTGATGGCACTTCTTCCAGCTCAGACTGTAGCAGGATTCCAGATCCTCTCATTGGTTTTGTTTTGCACTCTATTTCATGACACTTGTTAACCATCAGTGTTTCTAGTCACTTTTTTTTTCTGTTCCTTTGGCTACAGAGAATAACCTTTAGTTCAAAAAAGTAGTAGAGATTGGCAGAGCAGGGAGGTAGGGGGCAGTTTTATATGGTGCTTGTCTTTAGCATTGTGTAATGAATGTGTCTGTACTCAGTCACTAGTGTCCAAGAGAAATTATTTCATCATTTCTTCCAGGTTTTCACTCCCTTTCTACACTCTGCCTTATGTTTTCTTCTGCTTAATTTTAATTACTATTTCACTTATTAAAAATGTGCACAATCCAAAATTAGCTTTTGTAACTAGAATGGTTCCACCTAACCAAATTTATCTGGAATCTCACATCAAGTGTAAAGAGAGGTCAGCAAATTTTCTCTCAATAATAAGGCACCTGTTCCCATCTGTACTGAAGGGAATTTAACTCATGAATATGGATTCTCTTTGCTCAAAATTAGCAATATACCCACTTTATCAAAGCTGACATACAGTCCCTGCAGATCAGCATAGGACATTTCACATAAATTAATCTGCCAAAACACAAAATGATTCTGGTAATATTTAATCACAGTATCCTTTCTTTTTCACATTTATCTTACTCTATTATTACTGCAAATAAACTGGATTCTTATGTTCATCATTCTTTATGATTTTATATCCATATGCTTAGATTTGGACTTCAAGAACACTTTAGAGTTCTCATCTGCTTTCATAACAGTGAGGAATAACCAGAACTTTTTCTCAAAGGCTGAAAAATGCTAGCAACATTTTACTCAACATCTTTGATTTTCCTGCACAGTAAAAAATATTCCATTTCCTTATCAAGTTTTAAAGTTAACACAAATAATATATACGATGTTCCCCATTGATCTGCTGGTCAGTGTTATTCTGTGAATAATAAAACCCACTAGTGCCAGTGGTAATCTTGTGATGTATCACACTAATATCTTTCTCTGAATACATTCATTTGTAATACTGCTCATCACCCAAGGAAATCAGAATATCCACCACTTTGTGGTGATAAATTCTGTATTTGACAAGAGCAGGGTTCACCTGAGATGCGTTAGGAACTGAGACAATATGCTCATTATCAAATCATTTGTTCTCATTAATATGAAAGAGAATCCCACCTGACTCCCACAGACAAAAGCAGAATGTCATCTTAGGGAAGTGATTACATTTCACTATTACAAACCTTTTTTTCCTCTTTCTGCAGCCTTGTGTGGATGTTTATTCCCTGTGGCATAATACTAATGGACTTGCTTAATTTTCCTTTCTCCACATTTTGCCCTGTTTTATCCTGGGTATGTGTTAGCATATATTTCATTAGAATGGTTTTTGTTCCATCCTGGAAATACAAAGCAGAAAATTATGTCAGAAAATGGGTTTAAATACTGATTTATCCTGAATGCAAAGCACAAAAATTAACCTTTCATTCTCTGTTTAAGTCCTTGCCCCAGCAATCCTGAGGGGCTATAGATGAAGCATTCAGTTGCACTGTTTCTACTTCTGAACTGTAGTCAGTCCTATTTTATTCAAACTAGAAAAGTCTTATCTCTACTGTTCATTCTATGACAAATAATTGAGCATTTACCTATCACTAGCCTTGACCTATTTATTATTTGTATCAATACAGACATTATACAGATCATAAAGAAATATAAGCTGAAAAACTATGTCTAAGAAACACGATAGATTAGTTTGAATTGAGCTACTACTGTTCTCTGAACAAAATAGCTTAAAGGTGGCTGGTTTATGTCTCCTCTGTACTGCAGCGATCACTTGGTCCTAAAGCCTCAATAGTAAACACCTGGAATATATGCTAGGAACTTGTTTCTTTTCCTAAGGTGAACAAAACAAGATCTACTTCAGTACAGACATGTTGCAATCATGTTTAAATTGTCCACCTTTGTTTTATTTCAGTAATACTACATCTTTGCCAACTTCAGAGTTAATAAAAAATGAAAGCATGGCCAGATTTGGTTAGCTGTTAAAGCAAGAGTGATAGTTTTGCTCACTTGCTTGTGCAGACAGCTGGTTTGTCAGTGCAATTATGGCAATCTTGTGGGAAAATTTTAGCTAGAAATGTTCCTGTTCAAGAACTGATCAAAGCTCTGCATGTTCGTGGCTTAGTGAACACTGAACTGATGGAAATATGTAGATAGGGGTTTTGAATATCTTTGTGTTGTGGTAAAAACCTAGAGGAAGCAGTGAAAAATGAAAGTAGCATACAATCTTAGAGGAATATTGCATCTAATTACGTACAGTGCATTAAATCATTGTCTTATAACTTCATCTGTTCTTCAAGAGAAAAAAAGTTAAAGGGTATAGTGAAGGGTCATCAAATTTGCAAAGACAGTACAGGGAGTTTTGGGTGGAAAATACATTGCATTATATATTGTGGTGGGTTTGCCCCAGCTGAGAACTGAGCCCCACACAGTCGCTTGTTCTTTTAAAAAAAAGAAGAAGGGGGAAAGTTGGGAGTGTGGGGGAAGGGAAGGGGAAGGGAAAGAGGAAAAAACCAAACCAAACCCTAGAAAACCAAAACCCCGTGGGTTGGGATAAGGACAGTCTACTAAAATAACAGAAAAAGAAAAAAAAAAAGATATAACAATGATAACACAACTTTAGAGCACAAAATATATGAAACTGGTGATACACAATGCAGTTTCTCACTGAACCACACAACTTAGGCCATACAGTCCAGAGCCGTCCCGGAACCGGACCGTCCCCAAAAACCACACATCCTGGAGTTGCCTCATCCTCCCCCCAGTCCCCCCTTTATACTGAGCATGATGTAATTGGCATGGAATACCCCCTTTGGTCAGTTCGGGTCACCTGTCCTGGCTGTGTCCCCTCCAGTTAGTTAGAAGTATGAAGAACTGAAAAAGTCCTTGATTGCTTGGCAACAACTAGAAACATCAGAGTGATATCAGCACTGCTCTCATCCTAACTCCCAAACACTGGCATTCCATCTGCTGCTAGAAAAGAAATTAACTCCATCCTGTTAAAGACGATGGTAGTTAATGTATTGTTCTAATGTCTGATAGGAGTTGAACTTCAGAACAAGTTCCTAGGTTGTAGTTTGCATTGTGGGTGCCCTGGGCTGATTACCAAAAGTCCATGTTTGAAGCTTCCGCCAACTTCTGTTTAAGCAACTGAGGTACCACCTATTCAGTGAAACCTGTATGGAAACCTGCTTTGTGCAGGGGATGTGAGAATGGCTGGGAAGGATCTCTGTGCTGCTCAGGGTGAGATTCTGTTGGGCTCAGCAAGGACTGGAGAAGGCTTTTTGAGCACCGTGTGCCTTGCAGATTCCTCCAAAGCATATTGTGGAATCCATCCTCAGCTGAACCATTTTAAAAGGGTTGCTTTCAGCTCAGTCTTCTCTCATTTCAGCAGTGATGTAATGCTCATGAAGGTAAGAGAAGGGAGTTGATATACCACTAAATAATATGCCTTAACTATCACAGAATCACAGAATTGTAGGGGTTGGAAGGGACCTCGAGAGATCATCGGGTCCAACCCCCCTGCCAAAGCAGCTCCCTAGGACATATCACTCAGATAGGCGTCCAGACAAGTCTTGAATCTCTCCAGAGAAGGAGACTCCACCACCTCCCTGGGCAGCCTGTCCCAGGGCTCTGGCACCCTCACTGTGAAAAAGTTCCTCCCCATGTTGGTGCAGAACTTCCTGTGCTCCAATTTGCAGCCATTGCTCCTTGTCCTGTCTCCACAGACCAAAGAAAAGGGGCTGGCCAATTCCCCCTGCACCCCATACTTAAGATATTTATAAACATTAATAAGGTCCCACCTCAGTCTACTTTTCTCCAGGCTGAACAGCCCCAGCTCTCTCAGCCTTTCCTCATAGGATAGATGTTCCAGGCCCTTCATCATCTCCGTAGCCCTTCTCTGGACTCTCTCCAGGAGATCCCTGTCCTTTTTATCCCAGGGAGCCCGGAACTGGACACAGTAAACTGTGATTTAATATGAAACTCAGTGGCGCAGCCCAAAACACCTAGCCTGCTTAAGATCATCAATCAGCTTCTAAAGTTCACCGTTTTCACATCTCACATTTTAGATATGAGCTTTATCTCCAGGAAGTAACACTAGAAACCATTCTTCTCCAATTTCCTCCAGCCCAAACTTGTAAAGTTTGAACTCAGGAAAACAAAAAGGGAGGAGAATTCATAACCTCTGTAGTATGAATTGAATCAGGAAAAAGATGACTATATTTTTCTGTTCCAGCATGGGTTTATTTTCAGTTCCACCTAAATATGCTGAAGAAGCTGGGGTCAGAAAACTAGGTACTGAGTAGCCAAATAGAACAAATATTTGTATCCATCCTTTTGGTGGTAGTTTCCAAACTTTTCTTACCATGTCTTCCCAGGCTGCTCTCTTCATTGGTAGAAGTCCTTGTAAGGCAGATACATTATCCATAAACAGTCTTCATGGAACAGTTTACGCTGGTAAGCACTAGTTTTATCTCATTTTTCCTTAGTCCACTGGAGCACCTGAATACATCTACCTGCTTTTTTCTCATTTCAGACTGTAAGGTTCTTGGGGCAGAGATCACCTTTTCATTCTGTGTTTATACTCACAGATGTCTAGTGGTACTGCAAATAAACAGGGGAGGATGAGGTGCTCTATTTTAGGCTGTGAATCTTTTTGAATTTGAACAGCACAAATAATTCTAACATGAAACTATTGTAACAAGTTGTTCTAGATGAGAAGAAAGCACAAATGTTTTTTCATGTCAAGTGCTACCTCTGTTTGGAGGGGAACAAATGATACCAAAGACACGACATACAGATGCATTCTATAATAAAGACTGCAATGCTCCTACTAACTGTATTGCATTCACACTTGTAAGCCCTTGTTCTCATCCAGGGTCACTTTCTGCAAGGCCTTCAGTCCTACAAGAGAAGCAGGAGAGACTGATAATGACAGTGTCTACAAACAGAGTTCGGATTTTTTTCCACAAAATGTTTCCCTATGTTGTCTAGATTTTTAAAATCATGATTCTCATAAGTACTTGGGGTGCAAGGGAAAGGAAAGGCTACTTTAGAGTGATGTTGCTATATGTAAAGATGAAATGGTGCTTTCTAAAATCCCTATTAACCTGCATAAAAAAGCTTGAAAATATGGCATGGATAGGTGAAAGCACTGGTACTTCTGGTGTTCTTGATTTCTGGGTTGGTTGAAAACCAACTTCATGAAGTTCTGTGAAGCCCAAGTTCCCTGTTTTGGTGTTCTTGGTACCAGCAAACTTGTCTCTCTGTCAAGAAGGGATAAACCCAGCCTGCAGCACTCCTTATCCAGCAGCATCATAAATGGGGATTCGTGGCTGACTGCAAAGTAGCTGGACAGACACTTGTTACCAATGTTCTCATCCCATGCCAACTACTCCTAAGGCTGTCTTTTTATGCAAGTAATTCCCAGAGTACATTTCTGGAAATCAGCCTTCTGCAAATGATGTCTTTAAGTTGCAGTGCTCCTGAGGCTTCTTTTACTTGCTGATATTGCTGCAGCAGCTTTTCTAGCTGCTATTAGAAATAATAGAGCTTCAGCATGGAGGAGCGTTCTCCACCTCTTTTCCCATTATACTCTGTTCCTCTTACACTGGAACTGAGCAGTAAAGGTGATACTTGCCATACAGAGGAGGAACTCATTATGAAGCATTGATCCACTCCCCTTTCAACTACCGATTGTTGCTCTTCCTTTTGCTAACTTGTGCCCAATGGCAACAGAAATGTCTCCTGCAATGCAATCCTTTGCTAGTGTTTGTTCACTGTCGCTGCTGAAAATTGCTGGGCCATTCAGGACAGCCTGAGCTGCTTGATTAGTTAGGATAACCATGGCTACAAGAAAATGTTACGTGCTAATGAAGCTAACTGTAGGTCTCTGCTTCAGAGCTGCAGTCAGCAGGCAGCTTTCAGAAGCAGTTCAGAAATTAAATGGCAAGGTGGGTATTTTGCTATCACAGATTCACAGAATCACAAAATTGCTAAGGTTGGAAGGGTCATCTGGAGATAGCCCAGGTTAACCCCATTGCTCAAACTAGGGTCAGCTAGAGTAGGTTTGACTCTTCATTTACTTCAATCCATCTGGCACTAATTTTTGCTTTTTTTTTTTCTTATTTCCCTCTGGAATGGGGTCTAGACATGTTTTTAGTTAGCAAATGTGAAATTTATTCTGGTTTTACAAAACTTGATGGAAAATAATTTTTTTTAAGTGTTCCTTTCATGTGTATTAGCAAAGAGTGTATCACATATGAACCATCATTTCTATGTTGCCACGCTAAAAGTAGCAATTTGTGAAAAGAGCTTCTATGACCCAGATTATCCTTAGTAAATTCTTTGCATTTGCACAGAGCTCCTGTCATTGGTAACTTACCTGTATATCACAGTTCTCAGAGCACTACACATATTTTTTACTCAGACATATGAATAAAAGTTGTCCTATTGGAAGACATAATCAAAGACAAGCAATTCCATAAAGAAATGTTTCTTCAATGGTGAATCTTGCTTAGCTGTTTCAACTTTCTGATGAAATCTTTTCTTGAAATGCAGGCTATTAAAATAAGAGTAAAACCCATAAACAATGTTCCATTTTCTTCTATTTTGAGTGTAGTAGTACTGTTTCTATTTTTTGTCCCTTCAAGGAAAAAAAAACCTGCTTGGAAAGCCATTGAAACTCAGAAATCCTGGGCTGTCAAAATAGGACTTATAACAGTGATGACTGAAGCTACAGAGACCTTTAGTAAGCTCAGTACGTGGTGACACGTGTTGTTCATACATTGTGCTATGTGCAGCATGAGAAGATGGAAAGTTAGTTTTCAGTCATAACTAAGCATGAAGGCATGTTCTGATTAAATGAATTATTTTTGGTGTTGGAACCAGCTGTCTCTATGATAAACTCTGCTGTGAACTTTCAAAAAAATCAGTGAACCTTTTATACCATAAATGGAAAATACGTGTTGGGTGCCTTACTTCAGCAGATAGCTGTAGAATATATTAAACATATTTTGTAAAGTATTCATTATCATAATATTTAACATCATATTTTCAATATTAGTAGTTCAAGCTTTATTTAATAGGCCCAGCAGAGCTTCCTGTGCTTACAACATAAATATGTTGCATACATATTTTTCGTTGTCCCAGAGGCATGGGCAGTTGTCCAATAATGATTAGGCTGTGTACAGTGTTTAAAAATTAACACCATTCTACATTGGGAAAAGGAGAATTGGCACGTTTGCATTGTCTTTATAGAATGGTTAGGCTATTTGTTACCTTTGGATGTTGTAGTTCTTACCTTACTAACCATTGTTTGCATATGTATTTCCTCTCTTTATCTGGATGCTGTGCATTACATTCTTGTTTTGTCATATATTCCATGTGTCTTTTTTTTTGCTCCATCAGTAACAAAAATGGCCTCAAAAAACAGCTAGCTCTCCATGTCAAAATATGAGGATATCACTTTCCTGGAGGCAAATTTATCTCATAACAGTCTATACATTTTAACATTTATTTTCCTTTTACTATTGGAAGAGAGCATATTTTATTCTTTCTTCTCCCTTCAGTGTAAAAAATGTGGTGGTGAGCAAAGACACAGAATCTCTACAGGAAAGATACACTTTTATAGACAGATGATGGTTGTTTGTAATCAAAACACATAGTAGGTTTTTGGTGTTTAAGCAGAACTGATGTTTTCAGAGTATTAAAAATAATATTAAAATTATTATTAATGTTAAAAATAACATTAAATTTTAAATTATTGGAGAGGGTTAAGAGGAGCCACAGAGGTGATCAGAGGGCTGGAGCACCTGCCCTACAAAGAGAGGCTGAGGGAGCTGGGCTTGTTCAGCCTGGAGAAGAGAAGGCTGCAGGGGGACCTCATTGCAGCCTTCCAGTCCCTGAAGTGAGCTCATAAACAGGAGGGGAATCAACTTTTTAAAAGGGCAGACAATGGCAGGACAAGGGGGAATGGATTAAAGCTAAAGGAGGGAAGGTTTAGATTGGATATTAGGGGGAAGTTTTTTACAGAGGTCCTGGAACGGGCTGCCCAGAGAGGTGGTGGATGCCCCATCCCTGGAAGTGTTCAAGAACAGGTTGTATGGGGCCCTGGGCAACGTTGTGTAGATCCAGGCCTGAGGTTGGTGGCCCTGCCTGTGGCAGGAGGGTTGGAGCTCTCTGATCCTTGGGGTCCCTTTCAACCCATGCCATTCTATGATTCTATAATGATTCTATGATTATTAATAATTGTATCTGATGGCTGCCACCTTATCATTCTTATTTGGAAATATTTGTGAACGGATCCATTTCTTTGCAGAAACATTTGATACTAAATCTTTGTCTAAGACTGGATGAGCAATTTTCAGCCTGTACTCACTCAAACCTCTCGAGGTCTCTTCCAACCCCTACGATTTTGTGATTCTGTGAGACCTTGCTTGGGCTACTTGTGAACTGACCGTGGAACATGGATAGTTACTCAAATCCCACAGATTCTTCTCATTTGTCATCAATGGTGATTTAAAACAAGCAAACGGAATGGGTAACAGAGAATAGAGAGGAACAAATAATAGGCAGTCCTTTTCATGCACAGCTGAGTAAACAGTTTCTGAACATCTTAAGCATGGCTCCACATGATCAATTTATAACCTGAATAATAAATGGGGAAAAGTTTGTTTGCAATAACTAATCACACTGAGTAACTTAACATATTGGGTATGTTGAAACAGCTATGGATGGCACCCCCAGCAGTATTCAAGGCCAGGTTGGAGGGGCTCTGGACAACCTGCTCAAGTGACTGGTGTCCCTGCCCAAGGCCTGTCCCTTCCCTGTCTAAGAAGTAGCATCCTAGTTCTCAGGAGGAGTAAGCCAACCATACAAGAAACTGCAAGGGTCTTGAGAGCTTTGTTTGAGGATGCAATGGAGCAGCAAACATTTTTGGCATAGAAGATAGTGATGAAATGCAGCTGGGAAAAGACTTCAAACTGGAGAAAGAAAATTCTGTCAGCTATTGAGGTTTTTTAGAGTTCCAAGCAAATAATGTAGACATAAAGACTGGAAAAAACCAGGGTAACAAAAAAATTACCTGCAAATACAAACTCCCAGTCATTTGTGCACCCCAAAAAAGACTACTTGGGCAATCTAATTTTAGAAATGGAAATTAGATTGGATAATTACCTGACTCTTCTCAGGAACCTTTGCTCTTAGCACAGACTCAGCATGAATGCCTTATTTGGCCTACAGAAAATGTCAGGTAATTTGACTTGGCTTGGCTTCCGGTGACAAAGAACCTAGCTAATATAAAGTACTTCACATTTACTAAGGGCATGCACAAGGATAATCATTACAGGTTGACTGATATAGGGTAACTTTTTCCTTTCTCTTAGTTTGTGTGGCTAATCCTTTTGAATCAGTTTACTGATTTCCTCTGCTTTTCACAATATAACTTTTTATTTTTAAAGGGACTTGAGACAGATTTGTATTACAACATTTTAGATTTTCAGTGTCTTTTTTTATGCTTTCAATGACATTTTACATAAATACCCCCATAATCTGCTTATATAAACAGGGCATTTATGAACTGCATGAATAGAAACAACTGTAAAATTTCCTGGCTTACACACAGATTAGATCATTTAGCTTGTAATAAAAGGGAAATATTTTCAACATTACAGTTGATGTCTTCTGTTTGATGGAAAATTATCTCTTTCATTTAGATTTTACACCAGCAGTGTATGCTAAAACTCTCTCTGTCAATTATCCTTTTATATCCTAAGTTTACCTACTAGAAGTACCTTAACAATGTGTCACTGAATTTAATACATAACCCTTTAATACCATCTACCAAAGGAAAGGATGTTTTGTCAGGTGTCACAACAAGGAATTGCACAATAGCAGACAGTTAATGTAATGAAGATCTTTGCCTCCCAGGTGTTTATGTATTTCCTGCCACATTAGGGCTATCTTAACTGAACACTGGGTGCTACTGCAAAACAAATAATTTCTGGCTGCAGTTATCCATGCTTAGTTAGCACCTTAACTCTTGGGACAAAGTAACTAGTCATATTCACTGTTACAGGGATTTTGTTTTTTTAATATGCAAAAAACCACCTTAAAGACTCAATGAAATAAAATGAGGGGTTTAGAATGTCTAAGTTTAAAGTAAAATTGTGATTTTTTTTCAGTAAAATAAAAGCAAAAAGTCCAGGAAAAAATTGAGAGCAAAATAACTTTGCAAGTAGGATATAAATACGTCATCTTTTCTTCATCAAGAAGAGTTCTCATTAGAACTGAGCAACCTTCTTCTTTCTGTCTTCACATGTTTTCTTTTCTCTGGATGATAAGCTTGTCACAGGTTCAGCAGCTGGTAATAGTAAGGAATTAGCAGCCCACCCCCTCCCCACTGCTTTCCAGCTCTGCAGGGAGTGAGCTCAGTGGTTGCTGCTCAGCTTGCTTGTGTGCTGGCTGGTACCCCATGCTGCTTCCCAGCAGCAAGCAGGCGGATGCACAGCCAGCATGGAGCAAGGCACAGAAGAAAGCCTGGTGACATCAGGGTTTGTAAGGCTGTTTATGAGTGAGGCTGTCCCTGGCAATTCACTGTAGTAATTCCTTAAACTGCTTAAATTTCTGTAGCTGCCTTTGCTGAGGTTTGATGGATTGTGTTCAGTCAGCAACAGGAGCCAGGGAAGTGGGAAGGCATTTTTCCACGTCCTTCCTAGGGAGTAGCACAGAAAATCAAAGCTCTGGTTCAGTTCCTCTGGAGAGAAAGGAACATCTCCTGTTGAATGTAGCGGCTCTGGATCCAGACTCTGATTCATGGCACTGTATTTAGTGCCCTCTGCTAGAGAGATGGCAGAAGGCTGGGGGACATGGAGAGTACAGTCACTGCATCAGCTATTCCAAGTCAGTGTACCTGAAATAAGGAGCCATCACTTAGAGCAGTATCAAAAGACGTGCTGCTAACACTTCCAACCTAGCCAAAACTATAAATCTCATATGCTTTGCTTCTTGTGAAAAACTGGTAATTGCTAATTATAAGGTAGTGAAAGTCAAATTAATTCAGAACAAACTTCCAGAAATGTTTTCTCTGATCCAACTATCAGCCTTCTTTCAGCATTAACCTGTGTAATGATTCATTCACACAGCAGTGTGGCTCAGGCAGTGCTGAAATGTCCTCCTCTCTCTGAACTTGAAAACAGCCTCTTGCTTTTCCACCTGAGCTGTCGCTTGTCCACCCACAAATCAGATTCCTTTCCAAAACAATAATCAACAGGGTTGTGCCTGTTCAGATCATGTGAGAAGCTTCCAGATAGAACTACAGGCTCAGAAATGTGTCCTTTATCACATATAAAGGGCAGTGGCTTAGACCTCTGAATTGAAAGCAGTGTGAATTGCATCTTTATTCATTGAGGAAAACATAGACTGGCTCAGTTTTTAAATGTTTAGCTAATGTACCTACTCTAATAGTACCCAGTGATATGTTTTTAATGTTGGCATCTGCCTGTACCAAGAAAGAATTTAGCAAGCACATAAAAAAAGACATCAGGTCCTGCCAAAATTACTTCTGTAAGCTATACCATATGGCCAAAGTTAAATCTAATATTGGAAATATCAGTTGTTTCATTGGTAGCTTGAAAACACTGGAGAAAAGAAAATATTTCTTGTGAAGGATTCATAATTTGACTTCATCTTTTCTGGTTTTATTGAAATGAATCTCAGTGCTACCTTTTCTGATCATTCAGCCACTCAGTACCTCCTTGGCAGATGTTAATGTACCTGTAATCTTGCAGGTAAATGTTAACAAACAGACTTTTCCTTATCTATGACAGCCCTCAAGCAATTAATGCTATCAGAAGGGCAAGTAACTTGTTGAATAACTGAACCAGCCTCAGAGCTGAGCATTCTAAATAATTTCTTCAGTAAAAAGGATTCGATGAGGCCTTCCAGATCCCTTCTGAGATACACAAAGATTTTATATTCCCAAATCGACTTTGCTGAACAAATGTACTTGAGAGTTTAGTCAAGTCTCTCAAAAAACAGAGAAACTGCATATTAGTCAATGCCTTTTATTGTCAATATGAAATAAAACTATGGAATGAACAATGGATGCTTTTTTATCTAAATAAAGAAAAAATGTCTTTTTTAGATTTATTATATACATATATGGCATTTCACAAACCCCAGCTATTTATGTAATGGCATCTTAGTTACTTAGGAGTTCCTGTATGGCTAAGGTACTTTGCAAAATTCTACTTGAATTTCAGCTGCAAAAACCTGATCATCTACTTTAGATCCCTGTGAATCAGCATATAGGTTTGTAGATAGGCTTGCATAGACTTATGAAGAAATGAAGGAGAGATGTTGCCCCACATACATAGATAACATACAAGATGGTCTTTTTTATTATTTTTTTTAAATGTGATCTTTTCCCTCCTTAGTTTTAGCATGTTATGTAAAACTTAAAGTTTTACATATGGAATCTACAGCAAACTGGGATCTGGCATCACTGCTAATATTTACCATCTTTTATTAGCACAGTCATTCAGACCAGTCAGTTCAGAAAGTACTGGAGCTCTCATTATAACTCTATTTTTATCTTGATCTGATTCAAATGCAATAAAACCACAGTCTTGAAAGATTGATATGCTGTCACTCTAGAGAAGTAGTTTTAAAAGCTATTTACTGATTCGAAAAAATACTCACAAATAATTGGATCTGGTCCAGTAGAAGGGTTGATTAAATATACTTACTCAAATTGTGGGATTTGGGTTTCCACTTTTTTTTTTTATTTTTATAATTTCTAAAGCAATCAAGATGATAATCACCTACTGCTGTAATTCTGTGAATTGAGAATGAGATGAAAAATGTCTGTAGCTAGTTCATGCCTACTGAGGAGCTTTCTGTGAAATTCTATTTGCTATTGATTAAAAAGAAATATTAGGTAGCTATTTGGAGAGGTAATCTGCTTTTCAGTCAGTGTCAGGGGGTGCATGGTATTAATTTTATTCAAGTGACCTTTTCAAAGCTTGGGATACCAGTGCTTCCAAGTGTTTCCCTTGAGCTGCATGAAAGAGATGAGTCGAAAAAAAAGGTAATATTTTGTGCTACTTTTTAGAAACATTGACAATATATCTGTGTCAGTACAGCTCTGAGTTGAAGCTAATAAGTAGGAGATGCAAAGAGCTGAATTTCTCTGAGATAGCAGTACATGAGGTAAAAATAGCTTGGAAAATGCTTATGTAAAGTATCAGAGTTCCTAATGTCCTTTGATGGCTCCATGTAGACAGAATAACTCGCAGCATATTATCAGATGCCATTATGTAATGACTTGGATTAGACCTGGTGGGGGCAGGGGAAACAAACTGTGTGGCCACTTACACACACACACACACACACACACACCCCAACACAGGCATATGCACTGCCACAACTTCATTCCATTAAAGTTTGAAATGTTCATTGGCCATTTACAAAATTTTTCCATTTAAAAAAACCCAAACAACCTACTAAAATCTTTCATGCAAAGTAACAAAATGTTTTCTTCTGGGTGTATTGTAGTTGTGGTTTTAGTCAAGTCAGTCTTTTGCTCCATCTTTACTTGCCTTCTAAGAAACTTCAGTGCAATATTTACCAAAGTACCTTTTTTCCCCCCCGGATGCAAATTAGGGAAGTTTTTATTTACCTTTTAGCCCTAGCTTGTATTGAATGGCCACCTAGCAATACTTGCTTTCCCAAAGAAATCCCAAATCCTACTTATTTCCAATTCTTTTAGCTTCAGCTGCATTATCTAGCTCCAGGGTCAGTGCCTGTCATCAGCATTTTGGGGAGCCAGGAGGATCAGGAGGCCAGGCATCCTGAGGACTTGTTTGGGCTGGCTGGCAGTTTGTCCATTTATTGGAGACGAGAGACGATCCTATCCATTGCTCCCAGTTGTTCCTTTTGTTAACTGCTATGAATCAGGCTCTTGCCTCTCTTGTGTCTTCATTCCTCACCTACATCCTTGTTTACAGCTACTCCTCCACAGTCTCAGTTCTTGATATCGATTAAGGCTCCTCTTCTTCCATTTGCTATCTTAATTTTTGGCTCCTGTTCTCCATCTCTTCACACCTGATTCCTCATCCCTTATTACTCCTGGCAGAGCAACAATTGCTGTGGTGACTAAGTTGTCCAACATTGTTCAGTCCTGCCTCTTGCATCTCCCTGACCAGTCTCACTCGGTGACTTCAGCTTTCTGGCTTTCACCTGGTCACTTGCAGTACTTCTGTCTAGCTCTTCAGCTTGGTGCATCCTAGTTTGACCAATTTCCTGAGCATTGGTTATCTGTTAACCATCCTTCATACATAGCTATACTCAGAAGCTTGGTTTGATGCTTTGCTCCTTCAGCTGACCTCGGATCCCACTTCAGTTGACACCTTGTCTCATTGCCTTCATGTTCTACTCTGGATCTAACCTGTAGGTCAAGGTGCTGGCATCCCTTTGGGGATCCTCCAAAGAGTTTAATTTTTCCCTTCACTGGAGATGGTTATTCTTATAAGCAGATAATTTCTTGAATTTAAGAACTATGAAGATTATTTCTTTTCTGTAGATTTTCTTTTAGACTTCTTAAAATAACTACCAGACATGAATCATTGACTGATGGGTCTTTAATGGCCCATTGTGGCAGTGAATAATTGATAGCTGTATAGAACTACAGAAAATTGTATCCCAAATGGTTGTCTCTTTGAAAAGAGACAGCTGGTACCCAGAGCAGCTACCCTGAGTTTTACTGCAAATTGCAGAAATGGAGACTTCAGAATTAGAAGCATCCTGTTTTAGCAGCTTTCTCTACTGAGCATCTGCAGGTATTTGATATTAATGGTGATAGTGTATGCATTAGCTGTAAAATTAATATCAGCATTGCAGTCATATCAGGATGGAAGAAAATAAATTATGACACTTCTGTCATAAGAGGCTGTTTATTAAGATTAAGAAGTGTTAAATGTGAGCATTTTCCATTTCTTATCTTGACATACCTTCTTTTGAATGCAGGATTGGTTCAACAGGACTACATCAAATCATCTCACGAAAACATTCTGAAAAAAATATTAAAAACTGACCCTTCAACCATAGAAAGGCATGGTCATTAACACAGTGTGAGTAAGGCTGTAACACATCCCCCCTCCACAAGAGAGAAGAAGCACCTTTATATTTCACCTTTCAGCAAACAAAAGGGTCATTGGTTCACCTCACTGAGTTGAGGCCCAGCTGGAGACTGCATGTGGACTGTAGATGAATGCTCTTCTGAATGAGAAAATAAATCTTCTGGTTAATATTTTAATTTAATATAATCTGTGGCCATTCTTTTTAAATTAAGATATCTCAGTATAGTCTATACCTGTTGATTATGTGTGGCTATGGGAATATGATAATCTTATTTTAGTCACCAGATGAAAATCTGTAACTGGAATACGTAGATCAGGTATAGATATTTCACATCAACTCAGAGTGACTTAACATCCTGGCAAAGAAGTGCCTGAATTAGTGATGTTTTCTGATGTGTATGTTTTGTAGGTTAGATAGCTAGAGAAATGTCCTATGGAAGGATTCTAAAAATAAAAAATAAAATATCTTCCTATTTAACTATACATATCCTTGACATTTATTTGTCAAAGATTTTTTCCTCTTAGAAGAAAAATTCTGCTCCAGTTTCATTTTCAGTGTTCAAAAATAATTTGTCCCAACAGACAATGCTGTAGATTAGATCATAAAACTGAAGAAAAAAAAATAATCAGTCAAATAATTTTAAAACCTGCTTAGATTCATAAAAATGGCAAAACTTGCATAGTTTGCAACTTTCACAACTGAAGAATAAGTTAATGGAATAAATTAGGTTACTCTGATTGGGATTTAGTAATGTAGCATATAGCATCTGGGACTACAAACCGATTTTTGTCAGTTCGTGTGCTACAAGGTAGATACACACATTCACATGCACTTTAACCAAGCTTTTATGGCTTTGCAATAAGAGAGTTATTTTGAAGAAATGGAAAAGCTTTGATATCCCATTGAAAACAGCACTGTTTTGAGATAGCCTCCCCTGAGGATTTACAAAACAAAATTAACATCAAACATACATCTGTGGCAAGCATTTATTTGCCCCATAATGTATATAGCTATAAGCACACAGAGTCATTATATTTTTCAATTTGAATTTAAAATGCAAACTTGCTATTCAAGCCTGTGGAAAAGAGCATTTGATAAGCATGATCATTTTGGGAATTTTGCTGCACATTTAACTGAGAGCTTTTGTAGTTGTTGGTTTATTCCCTCTGTTCTCTATTTGAAGTGCAGCCTTATTCAGACTGACAACAGATTTTCAAATGTACAAAGAATATCCAGCATCCTACAGTCTGATAGTGAGTAACTTGTGTTAATCTTTATGTCTTAGGAAAGCTTCCACTTAAATAATGGTTTTCAAGCACCCTCATAACTTTCACTAAGGGTTCATGATTATTATTATACCAGAGAAACATTTGATACTGAGGCCACGGATTCATAGGCCTGGATATCTCTGGTTATCTGCCCTACCACCCATCAAAGTGGGGTGCATCATTTGGCCCTTGTACAAAGAAGTTTATAGAGGATTTTATACCAGATTTATGGTGCATGTAGAACAACATATGTTACTTAATCCACCATAGCATTACTGAATCCCCCATGGAGCTTCCTGGTAAAACAGTATTTGGGCAAAAAGGTTTGGGCATACTTTAAATGGCAAGCTGTGTTTATCTTTTATGGATAGTGCATTTAATGCAGTTGCAGCATTTTTCATGCAATTCCTTTGGTTTTGATACTGTAAATCAGTGAACCTCTATCAGAACTAGCCTCTTGGGTTTGAATTAGGAGTGAAGCAGTTGGAGGGTGATATTCCTTTGCTTTGGCCAGACCTGTGCCTGTGAAAACATTTCAACTGGATAAAATCATCTGGTCCCCCCTTGAAGTAGCAGCTAGCTCTATTCTGAAGATAACTGGACATTTAATACATCCCAGGGCAAAGCTCAACTGTGAAAAAAAGAGACTAACTGATTTTTTACTATAGAAAATTTATAATAAAAATTTCCAATCAAAGGAAGAGTTAAAGGTATGTGAGGGAAGATAAAAAGAACAAAATCCAAGCCAGTATTATAAGGATTTATGGAGAAACACCAGGATTACTCTCTTGCACATCTGTCTAGTTTTTCCTGTTCCCTCAATGTCATTCTGGGCACTGGCTCATGCAGTGGTTACATCTTGTCTTTCCAGATTTTCACTCTCCACAAAACATAAACCATATCACACAGATCTGTCTAGCTACTGTTCTCTTGTCCCACCCTACTCATTTTAATTATCACCATTTTTTCCTTCAAGACCTTGACTGTGACAAGCTGGACTACAAAGGGAACCTGCAGGAAGAAGGAAATCATGTTGCACAGGTCCTCCTGCTCTGTTCAGCTGAGAGGAGCAGCTCAGCTGATGAGCTTGGGGAGCTCATCCCAAACATACCTTGGAATTGCAAAAATGAGGATCCTGTCAGGCAAAATTGTTTCAAACAACTGGAGAATTGCCACTATTATAGTTGGAAATCAACAAATTATAATACATGCTACTTTTCCTTTAGGGGCTTTTTTCTAAGTTGAATTATAAACCCAAGGACTGTGGATAATTATTTCAGAGGAGTTTATAGATTGTGAGACATTATGTTCCTGAGGCATTTGTTCTGTAGATTTCACCCACCTGTATTTAAGGAGAATTTGCTATTTTGAAAAAAAAAAAAGGTTTTAATTCAAAATAAGAGTTCTTTTTTTAATTTAACAAAACAAGAGCTGTTTTTATAGGCAGGACTGGCTCTAACCAGCCTTAAACTGAAAGAAAATTAATGCCAAGTATTGAAATATATAAAAAGAGACAGAATGCAATTTGGTGCTAGCACCAACTTCTGCAGAGTGACCCACAGGGCAGCTGTGGGAAATACAGCATTCCCAGACTATTCTGTGGGCTTTTTCCTCATGTAATTTACTTCCCATGTCACTGGATATATATGTACGTCTTACTTGGTACATTGTATATCTTTATGGAACATGTGTACACATACTCTCTTTGGTTATGCACCCTGATAGACCCACTAAAGCAAATAATTACCATCATAAAAAATCATTTTCAAGTGGAGGAAGTCATGTTTCAATACAGACCTAGAAATACCTTAAAAATATACGTCTGGGAGATATACAAATCATAGACTTAATCATGATGTTGATTTTATCACATACTATATTTTTCAGAACTATATATTTCAGAGCACTAGAGGTGATAAATATCTGTTTCTATTTCTTATAACCACAGGGGCTATCTACCTTCTCACCTCTTGTTTTACAAACATCCCCTTCTGCTTCACAGCTACCAAGCACCTTTCTCTTCCCAGTGGAGCTGGCTACTACTGGTTCAGACCTTAAAAATGGCTTGTATGCCAGAAAACTTACTTTTTCATTTGGCTGTTTCTATCACTCCAATAAGAGTTAACTTTTTCCTGCGCGTACATCCTTAACTGTGGGGGGGACCTCATTGCAGCCTGCCAGTCCCTGAAGGGAGATTATAAACAGGAGGGGAATCAACTTTTTAAAGGGCAGATGATGGCAGGACAAGGGGGAATGGATTAAAGCTAAAGGAGGGAAGGTTTACATTGAATATTAGGGGGAAGTTTTTTACAGAGAGAGTGGTGAGGTGCTGGAAGAGGCTGCCCAGAGAGGTGGTGGATGCCCCGTCCCCGGCAGTGTTCAAGGCCAGGCTGAATCAGGCCCTGGGCAACCTTGTGTAGCTCCAGGCCTGAGGTTGGTGTCCCTGCCTGTGGCAGGGGAGTTGGAGCTCTATGATCCTTGAGGTCCCTTCCAACCCATGCCATTCTATGATTCTATGATCACCTGTAGCTTTCTGTTTCCTGACATACACTGAATGTTAGAGGAAAAAGGAGAGTGTGTCTGTATTTGCATAATTCATCACATTGCTTTGCCTTGGTAGATTTTGCTCAATGTATATGGGGCTTTGATACTGAAGGAATTATTGCTGCATGGTGAGAGTAGCAGCAGATCAGAATGACCTCCTTTATACAGGAAAAAGCTACAATATTTTTGTGTCCATACCAAACACATAAATTATAAGAACCCTTGTTCTAAACCTAGAAAAAATTAATTCATATAGGATGAATTGCATTAAATATGCAATTGCATGTGAAGGTTTCCAGAACACCAAGGGCTTCTTCTTGTCATTATGTCTAATTAAAATGTTTGTAAACAGGCAGTGTTTTTGTGTAATGTGCAATGCAATGTTTGCTCAGGGAATATTTTTTTAGCCAAACTATTCTCCAGTATTTTATATGGGACAGCAAGGAGATGGAGTCCTTCCAAAGTAAAGCAATTAGTGAAGACTTTGCTGTAAGAGAGAGTGATAGTGCCTTATCTTGCCTATTATACTGAAGCAGCAATTGCAGCACTAAGAAGATGGACTGGCCCAGAGCCAGCTTGAGAGAAAAGGGACACTGTTAAAGCAATCTGAGAGGAGATTATAGTGTATGGAACCACTTACAGATAGGCAGCTTCAGAATGGAACAGGTACAATAAGATAACAAAGTTGGAGCTGTTGCAAAAGGAATGGGGGTTTAGGAAGATGTTTGTGAGAGAAGATGATCCAGATTTATTTTTTTTTCGTTATTGAAAAATTATGTTTTATAAAACTGGAAACTTTCTTTGGAAATGTACCAGCCTTGAAGAGAAAAAAAATGCATTGCTTTCTGACAGCAATGGGCAGAGAGTGGTAAACATAGAACCATAGAATGTACTGGGTTGAAAGGGACCTGTAAAGATCACCTAGTCTAACTCCCCCACAGTAAACAGGAACATCTTTACTAGACCAGGTTTCTCAGAGACCCATCAAGCCTGACCTTTAATATCTCCAGGGATGAGGCCTCCACTGCACCTCTGGGCAACCTCTTCCGGTGATCTACTACCCTCATATTGATGAACTTTTTCCTAATATCTAGCTTAAATCTACCCTTTTCTAGTTTAAAACCATTGCCCCTCATCCTATTGCTTGACTAATGAGTAACTTGTTTGTGGGTAGGATGCTGGGGCTCCTGGGGGACAAATTCACAACATTACCTGTATCCTCCCATTCCATATTACACAGGAGTTCTTTGACTGTCAAATGAGTCTTGCGAAGTTGCCTACACAAATTAGCCAGTATCTATACAAAGCAAAACAACTCTAAGGAGACAGGGGAGCAGAGGGAACAGAGAAGAAGCCATACCCAGCATCTAACAGGTTTTTACCTTAATTTCTTATTGGCAGATAGGGGGATAGCAGAGTCATAGGTTTGGCTATAGGAACCTAAATGATGTTAGATGAGAATCGTTTGGTCAGGTTACTGTGAGATGCTACTTGACAGCTCCATTTAGGGCAGATGTCAAGAAACTCTAAATTAACATAATATTGACTTAATTTGCAGCTTCTAAGGGATCTGTTAATTTAAGAGTAACATATATCGGAGGACTGATAATAGAGGGTCTTTGTAAACAAGTCCCCAAGATGACAGTGGGGAAGGCAGAGTGGCCTTAAACTTCCTCATTCACTTTTGATAAAAAGTGTTTAATTACATAAGTGATATAGAGATACACATGGTGGACGGAATCACAGAATCACAGAATTGTAGGGGTTGGAAGGGACCTCAAGAGATCATCGGGTCCAACCCCCCTGCCAAAGCAGCTCCCCAGCTCATACTGCACAGGTCGGCGTCCAGACAGGGCTGGAATATCTCCAGAGAAGGAGACTCCACACCCCCTGGGCAGCCTGTCTCGGGGCTCTGGCACCCTCACTGGGGAAAAGTTCCTCCCCATTTTGGTGTGGAACTTCCTGTGCTCCAACTTGCAGCCATTGCCCCTTGTCCTGTCTCCACAGACCACAGAAAAGGGGCGGGCCAATCCCCCCTGCACCCAAATTTATAAACATTGATTAGGTCCCCCCTCAGTCTTCTTTTCTCCAGGCTGAACAGCCCCAGCTCTCTCAGCCTTTCCTCATAGGATAGGTGTTCCAGGCCCTTCATCATCTTCGTAGCCCTTCTCTGGACTCTCTCCAGGAGATCCCTGTTTGAAATGATTTTTAGCTTTTTATGTTGTTAAAGATATTGATTGAAGTGCAAGTTAATTTTCGTCCTTAGTTCATTTCAGTGAAACAGGAATGACTCTTGGAAACAGAATGGAACCAGGAATTCTGCCAAAGAGAGGAATAATCATATAATGTAAGTATAGGTCTGATACTGTCAAAAAAAAAACACTTTTCAGCAAGTGGACTTCTCAACACTGTAACTTAGAAAAAAATATGCACCCTCTTCATTCTTAATGCTCAGTTAAAGTCCACAGGTATGATGGAGAACCTTGTAAAATTTGAATGCATTATTTATGTAAAGTAAATCAATTACTATGCAAGAAAACACTCCTATTAAACATGTCTAGTAGTTGTACACTGGGGCTGTTCGGTTTATGAAATGCTGGCAGACATTTTTGTTCTTACAACTGCATTATCCAGCCATCAATCCTCATTCCTTTTAACCACTTTGTGACACTAAATGAACATTCAGAGTCCCCCCTTGTATTTCCAGCATTAACTAAAGGCAATTAATTATTAGTTCAGGCCTTTTTTTTTTTTAACTGTGTAGCTTGATACACTGTAAACAGTGAAGACAAGTGCAGAGAGCCACATAGATGTTTGATTTCATTAATATTTGGCTGAGCACACTCAGATAAGCTTTTAGCTAGCAACAACTTCAGAAAATACAAAAGGCTTGATGTTATTTCACTTTTGGTTTTCACTAGTTCTTATATGAGATGTTGTTTGATTTCATCAGGTAGAGTTTAATGATTTATAATTTATTTTACCCTAATTTTGGCTTGCGTTTTTATTTGTTGCTTGGAGTACTTGAAAACATTTGGACTCCATAGGGTAAGAGGGGCATTTGAATTTTTGGGAGGTTTGCAATAAACAATAAAAAATAAACTCCCTGGCAATAAACAATTAAAAATAAACTGAGGACAGTCCTCATCTAACTTTATTATTTTTCCTTACTTTTATCTGAATTTGAAGAGTAATAGATGAGCAGCTAATGTTGCACAGAAACTACAGCGCTATCTTCCTCTTACTGTTTTTGAAGCAGTAGTAGGCTTTCAAAGCCTGTATTAATTTAAGAAGTTTTACTGTATCTATTTTTTTTACATTCCTTCTTGAACAGAAAAGCAATTTCATGAGTGAGTAATGAACCTGTCTGGCTTCAGATTCAGTTTAGAGAACCAAAACGTTCCCACTGCCCTTCTTACTAAGGAGAAAACAGCTTCTAGAGGCTCTGAGATCCTAGCTCTTCTTTTTCACAAATAATCAATGATATTGCAGAAAAAGAAGTGCTAGCTCCAAAAAGCTTCCAGACTAATAGACAGGAGATAGGAAGGCAAAAAGGATTATCAGTCTGCTCTAGGATCAGTCACTGCTTTTCCTCTGTGTGTCCACTTCTACTGAAAAGAAATGGAAGGTGAGGGCTTCCAGCTGATAGACTAGAGTGCATTTCTCTGTGGGAAAAATATGTACATCTTATTCTTATTTAACTAATTAATGCTCGATACAGTATGCTATCAAAATGCAACTAGTGGTGTGTGAAAATTTTTTCAGCATTCCCAAGATAATAATGAAGCAATCTGATTTAAATACCATAAATCACATAAAAATAATAAACCCTGCTATGTCATCCTCTTCTTGGAAGGACATTTTTCTCCAGATGGAGAACAGACCCAGTAGAAACAGGAGACAGACCCAAAATAAACAGGAGACAGCTTCTTGCACTCTCTCTCAATGATAAACCAAAACCCCAACACACACACACACAAAAAAAAACCACCAAAGAAAAAAAAAAAAAGCAAGCACAAATAGAAACAATTCTGTTACACAGCACTGAGCCCGAGAAAGACTCTTTGTTCCACCTTGGTGAACACTGATCCCTAGGAGGAGATCTTTTGGCTCCCTTAATGTTGCGGTATGACAACTCTGTAAAAGAGCTCACTGTAACTTTATCAGAATGTTTAACTTTTATCAGAATGACTAATTTTTTGCCTACCACAGTGCAGAATGACATATAGGACATACCAGTTCAGAGGTCAAGAAGACCCAAATGTTTTTTCCAGTCTGGTACAACATATTCCTTTTTTGTCAGTATGTGTTCTGTGGGAAGGGGTTTATATTCACCATTTCTATATGAAATGAAATGAAAGAAGTGGCTTTTAAAGGTCATTTAGAGATCAAGATTGCTACTGATGGGCTGAATGAATCACTGGTTTCTCTGAACCGGTGTGCCTTCTCTACAGTAAATTGCTACTTTAAAAAGCAGAGCGGAATATGTAGCTTGAGAAATGCAAGACAGTTTCATGAAGGTTGTTTTCCTACTTTCGCCCAACATGCATTTATCTGGTTTGTCAAATCACTTTCAGGTAAGAAGTACTCTTTTTTTTTTTTAAATTGGTCAAGTAATTTTATGGTTTTTTATGCAAGAAGGTTCTGCTGCAGAACATCATAAGTATGATATTGGCTATTTGTGACTTGGCTTAGAGGTCTGCAAATGGGACGAGAGAAAGTCAGCAACCTTCTTCAACTCCTCCTTTCCACTTGCTTATGTAACTTAGAAAGCCAATCCAGCTCATTTTCAGAAAAAAAAACCCAAACTATATTATAGGACACTCAGTAGAGCAGCACCATCAGTAGATCAGAGATGGTGACAATATGACAGGTGTGGAAAGTTACCTCAGCTGCTGGCATGGCTGCAGCTGGACTGTGACCAAGCTGTGAGACTGTCTGGAGCTTGACTCTAGAAATGAATAAGAGTGTTATGCTTCCCATCTGGAATGTGTAGACAGCTTTAACAGCTGATGTACCAGAGTTTCCAGGGCCTACACTGCTGCAGCATACACATTAGTGTACAGATTTTACAGAATAAGAGATTAACTCTATTTTTGTGGACATAGAGTTGTATTCTCTGCATGAAAGAAAGTAGTACCAGAGGAGAAGGAAATGGATGAGAAATAAAAGTTCTTGCTACCTTTCTCTACCATTAGCTAACCTAGCAAGAGAACAGTACTAAAATTTTCCTGGGGTTGGATGATAGTGACTTGGTACTATCAGAGGAAAGTAAATAGACTTTATGCTTCAGAGGTGTGCTTGAATTGCAGCAGCCTTCTGCTCAAATCCCAAAGTGATCCAGTCTAAATGCCTACCCTGCTCAGAAACACGTATTTAACTGGTATTTACCTTAAATCTTCCTAGTTGTTTAGGATCATATTCTGAAACAGGTGAAGATTTCATCTACAGGGTCACAAAAACCAATAACCCACTGGAGGATGTATTGTAACATGAGACAGGCCTCTACACAGCTGTGTGACACAGAGTCCTTAACATCAACATGCAGAAAGAGGGGTTTGTTGTCCCTTATGGCACTCTAACAGGAGCTGAGAGCTTCATTGGTTAGTTAAATCTAACTGACAATTTTGCATGAATAAAAGAGCAGACTTACGCTTGAATTCTCTGGATATGAATAAGTAATGCCCCACTGTTTTCAAATATATTTCGAACAATTGTTTTGTGTCAACCAGTTTATCTGAGGTAAACTGGCAAATACTGTTTATGATTTTCCCAAAGCTTCTATGCCAATTGGTTTATCTATTTGTATTTGGGTACATGAGGAAGACTCCATGCTTGAAAATTCAACTGACATTTCATAGTCAGACATTGCAGTTAGCAATCTGGCAGACTGGCATTCAGATATTGTCATTGCATCACTTCCTTTGGCAAGTGTACCAAACTATGAAAACACTCATATATTTAAGAGAGAAGGAAGAAAAATGATCAAAAGATAAAGACCTGTGCACAAGGGACAGCAAGCCAAGTAAAACTGAGGAGAATCACTATGATCAGAGGTGCATCAAGAAGTCTGAATGTAATTTCATCCTGGCACTATGAGCTGCTGGGATTGCAGAGGAAGAAAAAGTTTGAAGACATTTGATTTTCAGAGAAAACTTTAAATTCATAGTGCCAATGTTTAAAATGTATTTTACAGCAGTTCAGTGTTGGTAAAGATCAGTTTTTCAGCTGATGCTATTCATGGACTAATAACAGAGCATCTGGGAGATGTGACATACCCCCTTATTACATGCAATTCTGAGAAAAAGCCGAAAGTCTAATTTGTATTGAAATCAATGGGATTTGTGAATGTTCTGCTCCTTACAGAATGGTTTTTTGTCTGAAGAGAGGGATGCTAAGCAGTGTGACAGTCACCTTCACTATTGTAAATGTTTGTGGAAGAAATCTATAGACATCTCTTCAGTGAATATTGCATCTCTGTTATGACCTGGGGGGATAATTTAGGATAATTAAAATGGTTTATTATCCTAAGAGAAGAAACCTATCCTTATCAGCATGCAGTCATATCAGGTTATATGCTGCTTTTATAAACAGAATAATTCACTGTGAGCCTTAGGGATCATTGCAGTCCCACCTGGTTCTCCCAGGAAGGGAATTAGTAAGACAGGGGTAATTTTTACCTGGATCTTGTCACTCACAACATCAGCTCACAGTATCCTGCACTGCTGGCAGTGCTGGGTGAAAAACTTGCCAGGCAAGGCAGTCAAATAGCTAGTTGTTTAAATGGATTGGATTTTATTTTTTTAAAGGCTAAAAGCCATTTGTCAGAATGCTAGTATATCTTGATTTGTTTTTCTAAGATTTGTGTTTTCCATAGTTAGCCTTCTCAGAAGAAGAACCAGTCTAAAGAAGATGCCATGTTAGATGGGCTTCAGCAGAACTTAGGTTGCATGAATTTGTCCCTAAGAGATTGCACCTTAGATTGGAATGTTTAAGGGCTTTTAATGGCACACCAAAATTTGTTTTGGCATACATTTTTGCCTCTGCATTTTTAATGTTTTAATATTTTGTTTATTTGAATTATAAAATCTGAGATAGAAGTCCAGGACTCAACTCTGTGATGGTACACAATAAACGCCATGATACAGTTTTTGCAGTTTGCCTTTTACATTTCTTTCCAACTTGGATAACAGCTTTGCCACAATAATTAACCATTAGTCTAGGTTTCCTGGAGCTCATTTAGGGTAGCTAAAGTCCACTGAGAAATGTTGAAAGAAATGGATTCATAAATTATTATCAGAACTATTGTGATTATAATTGGTAAATAAAACACATCTAGCAAATTATTTTGTCCATTAACTAATGTCATCCATTAGCTAATTAACCAAAGAGGGCAACATCTTTTGCACTAGCTATTACATGGTTTTGCTCCTGATTTAGCAGCAAATTAGCTTTCAGAGAAGCATGTTAAAGAACAGCTGCAACTTGGTTCCTTAATATCTAACTCATTTTGGTAAAATCTGCGTGGCTTGCTATCTTCACAATAATTTTCTGTCCCTATAAATGTTGCCCATCTTACTAGACCCAGGATCTCTTCCTCAAGCTATCCAGCTGCCATCCAGCTGTGCGATACCATCACTTTTTGTGCCCATTACACTTGCTTGTCTGTTCCTCAATGTGATCTGAATGTTTTCATTTCTTGAGGTAATTCAGAGCTCTTCTGTTCCAAAAGGTGACAGGCTTGATTAGACTAGGTTAATTTAAAAGACAAACCAAATCCAAATAGCTTCTTTAAAGTGATGTTGTGAGTTATAAGCTATTCCACTGGAACCTGCCAGACAAATTATAAGCAAAGGATGTGCAAGGGACCAGCAGCTTACACAGAAGACGTTCAGCTGAAAATGTCTTTAAAGGCCACATATCCTGGAAATTATATTTTAGAAGGTGCTTTTAAATGTTAACCAGTAATGGTATCCATGACCTAACAAAATACACTATTACATTATTATGGTAATTTATAAGCAACTGAACCTACCTGTACAAAATACAACCACTGTGTTAGTAAGTACTTTATTTTTAATTTGAGGCAGTCAGGATCAAACTTTAAACTAATAATACTACTTAAATTTCTTCCCTCCCCAAACCTTCATCTTTTGGGATAGTCCAAATGTTGTTGCATGCAAAATGGACTGCATAAAGCTCCCTGATCATCAGTGGGTAAAGTTCTTTTATTTGATTCATAAAATGAAACGCTTGTCATATCTTTATGGCTTTTGCAACATTAGGGAATTAACTCTTGGCTCCTGTATCAGCAACAAACAGCAGTCAGCACAGTTCTAATTACAGACTGCTGTAAGACAGAAAGCAAATGCAGATTCAGATTGATTTTACATATTGAATGAAGCTCATTTTGCATTTTGATAGTTCTTTCTCCTAGGTCTCTCCAAGTTTTTTTTATTTCCTCTTTACTGCTCAGTGCTTTACGATTTCTGTGCTTACATGATTTTATTATCATCTCTTTGCTCCAACACATTCCAGTTAACAGGAGCAATGTCAGCCTAGGGAACCTGGGCAGTCTCTGAGTTGTTTTGCTTGCAGGCTCAAACTGCCTCCCACCTCCACCTCAGGACAAGGCACAGCTACACACATCTGCTCCTCCATCCTTGTTTCCATGGGAAGAAAGCTCAGATGCACAGC
The DNA here is from genome assembly GCA_022605575.1 of Laterallus jamaicensis coturniculus. Classification (NCBI taxonomy): domain Eukaryota; kingdom Metazoa; phylum Chordata; class Aves; order Gruiformes; family Rallidae; genus Laterallus; species Laterallus jamaicensis. The sequence goes on from JAKCOX010000058.1 coordinate 3,658,387, forward strand.
TGAGATGAGAGCTGCAGCATGATCCAACCCGTAGGGATCTCAGGACCTAGAGCACCACCTCCCTTGAGGTGCTACATCAGGCCTCATCACAAAGAGTGTGGAAAAGTGCACTTTTCATGCTTCTGTACTTGCCAATGTCAACCAAAAATAGAAACCATGAAATGCCATGGGAGTAGTTGTTGCTCTAATCTTTGCAGTCCAAATTCCGAAACAAAGGTTATGCTCAGGAAAATATGTGCAAGAGCCTTTCTCCTTCTTTGTTCTGAAAAGGCTGAAAAGCAAAAATAGCCATCCACATTGCTAATTATCTACTACACTGCAGAGCAGTTTTGAAGGGTGCAAACTGCTGGTGGTTGTTTTTATGGGAAACACAGTTTGAATAAAACATCAGGGCACAATGGGGCTTAGATTGTGTTGGCAAATGCAAAGTCGGAGGGAAGCCGTAACTCTTGTGCTATACACAAGTACACACGAGGTTTCCTGTGGTTCTGACATACAATAGCCAGGGAGGGACATTAGATCACTTGCAAAGTGGCAATAAAAGCAGCTTACCCAACAGTTATATCTTGCAGTCATCGTAGGGAACAGTTCCCAAAATAAATATAGAAAGATGTGTAGTTTTGAGTTATAAATAGGTACATGGTTTCTTCACAGATCGAGTATATTAAACTTCCTTCCCCCTCCAGGGGATTCCCTTTTCCCTTCAGGGAACTCAGCTTCAGCTGCTTGGTAAGTCACCCAGCCAGCTGGGATACAGGGTCCCACAGGTGTACAGCTCGTGGTGCTAGGCAGCAATAGAAACATTTCTGCTCTCTGGCAAGTCTCAGCTAGTTCAAAGTCCCGTAGGTCCTGCAACCCTTTCTTTTTAAACTGTGCAATGGTTTTTGGATCACAAGCTAAATCATGTTTGGCTTTATTATTCCTTAACATAACGTGTGGCAGCTATTCATACTTTATTGCTGTGTCTTTTGAGGCATTCTTTGTGTATTCTTTGTACCTTTGCATATTTCCTTATGCAGTAAAAAACTCATTAAAGAACAAATTCAGACATAACCCCTCATTTTTATATGCTTTTCAGGTTCACTGCAATTGCATTCTCTATTAAGTTGTTACTATTCTTGCCAGTATTATTAAAATTTAGTGTACCAGGATTACTATAGAGTACTTTACCCTTTTGTTATCATGCTTCCCGCTTGCAAAAACTTTTGTTAAAAGCCTCAGTGTAAGACTCAGTTTGGATAACTATGCCATATCAAAACTTAATTTGCTTCTGCCTTTCTATAATCCTTTGCCAAATTTCAATCCAAGGTCTAGGCAGTGGTGCTAAGGGAACTTATTTCATTTCCATTTCCAATGATGATATTTGAAAAATTCATATTTGATACGTGCATGTAGTAGCTCAAATAGATAGAACAGCCTGGATGGACGGGAGTATCTATGAAAGTTTGTGGGAGACTGCTGACTGAGCACCATTCAGAGTACATGCAGATCCTGCTTTGTGGAAAATTAGTATAAAGTAACGTCCTAAAATATTGTCACAAAATCATAGAATCATAGAATGGCATGGGTTGGAAGGGACCTCAAGGATCATAGAGCTCCAACCCCCCTGCCACAGGCAGGGACACCAACCTCAGGCCTGGAGCTACACAAGGTTGCCCAGGGCCCCATACAACCTGTTCTTGAACACTTCCAGGGACGGGGCATCTACCACCAGTCTGGGCAGCCTGTTCCAGGACCTCACCACTCTTTCTGTAAAACAGATAGTTTGGCCAGAACACTGAATGTGAGATCACGTTACTCAGTCAAACCATATCCATATCTTTCTGTCTTCCTTATAGATGTAATCTAATGACCCAAATGTGTAAGTATTGAGAAAGAAGGGTCTATTATATCAGTTTAAGTACTAGAACTTTTATTATTTGCAGTTCCATTCAGTAATGTCTTGCAATTCACCCAAGAATATTAGATTAGCCATTTTTATGTTATAAACATTTTAGATCCTTTCAACAGTAGATTGAATAACTAATTTAGCTGTATGTATTTAGAACCTAATTTAACTTTTTGTTCATCAACATTCCTGGATATGAAGAGTTTTCAAGAGAGACAGTTGATCCAAGGCAGCTAATCACTGCTTATCCGGAATAGCAGTGTGGAAAACTGTATGTAGGAGTTAAGTGACAAGTGCATAATTAGGTGCAAATTGCTTGCACATTTATATGAAGTAAAATAGTCAAATATCAAATAATGAAATAAAAGAGCTTTTAAGGAATACTATCAATATTTAAATGCCATGACTGCCAAATAATCATTAGTCATTTTCTGTCAGCTAGAGTATAGGATTGAATTTTTGACAGTGCCTCTTGGATTAATTTAGATTTAGCCAGGCTGTGAAAGTAGTATTTCATGAATACCAGAAGGAGCTCTTTCACGGAGCTGTACCCATGGGTACAATAAAATGGGGTCTAGGCAGAATAAAAACTGTCCTCCAGAAGTTCTATGGTTTGGGATGAAGCCAGAAGGAGCTAAAAGCCTTATGTAATACTATGCCTGGGCACATAACTCAGCACTGTAAATGACACTAGGAGGGCTAGACACATACGTTAGGTTCAGCAGTGCTGAGCTTTTCTGTGCCTAAATCCCAGGTCTCGATCTATCAGCTTAATAAAGTTGACTTTGAATACTTCAAAATAGCTTTGAAAATGGAAGGGATCATTAGAACATTACCTGCATAAGAATGAATCTATCTCTGGGATCATTTATTGAACAGTTGCCTGGTTCTGCTTGGAACAAAAAATTTATTCTAATCCACCATGAAATTGAAAACACACAAGTAAAATGCTATGGTGTTATAACACAGAAAAGGCAATCAATCATTGCAGCTTTCTATGTTTACCTTCTTTCCTACAAAATAAACAATCTAGAAGACAATCTAGTAGGTAAGTGTCCAGTGAAAACCATTTCTAGAATGTGTGGGACATATAAAATAAAAAGGAAAGATAATCACCCTGCAGCAAAGCCTGCATGTGATAGAAAGATAGCAGAAACTTTTGCTTACCAAACTTACCAACTTTTGCTTACATCTCTTTGATGTTCAGGGCTCTGTTTCTTTGCAAGTCTTTCTATGGCACATCTCTATCCAATGCAAATATATTTATACAGCCTCTGCTATGCCTACATTGCTGAGACCCAGCAAGATGAATACTGAGAGGTTTGGAAGTGATTAATGAACTCTGAAAACTCCAAACTTAAATATTTAAATCAGGGCTTTTTGAAAGAGATTTGGTTTTTAACTTTGAAGCCTAGCTACTCCCTTCAATAACCTCCCATCAATAACCAAGGCTTTAATAAAAAAAAAAAAAAAAAAAAAAAAAAAAAAAGAAGGGTAGGAAGGAAGGAAAATCTAGCACTTGAAACCTATTTGGTGCTTCCTGCATACCCTGAGCTCTTTTTCCTGGAAAAACAGTCTAAAATTTTTCAAGTTAAGAAACCTAAAAATGTCAGTTGTGTTTTTTACTATTGGCCTAAGCCACTTGTCCAAGACAAAATAGGAAACCTGTGACAGAAAGCAGGGAAGAACCAGGGTCTCCTGAGCTTACTCCAGTTTTGGAGCTAAGGGATTTGTAGGATTTTAGGTCTCTATGGTGAAAAACAGTGCCTGGTAAAAGACCCTACCTTCCTTGGTGACTGGTGTCATGCTTCCCAGTGAGACTTTAGAAAAACAATATAAAGACTTGACATAGCCAATATCTGCCTGCTTGGGCAATGCTGGATGTGCCTACTTAAGGGATTCAGGTAAAGTTATGAAGGAGTGCAATCACTTCACAGATGTATGACACTGGGCATGAGCCTGCAATGAGCAGATAGGTGGCTACAGCCCCCGAAACCTTCTAGTAAATCTACCCACTCACAAATATATTTGATGGGCCATTTGGCTTATGAAATATACAATTATATGATGACTTTATTCCTGACATCATACTTTGCCTTGAAGAACCACTTTTACCAAGTGATGCATTAGGACTGACAACAATGAGCAACAATGACAACAACCAGCAATGAAATCCTTCCAACACCTTTCTAACTGACAAGGAGCAATTTCTTGTGGTGTAATAAAGGAACAGTGACAAAACAGAGGACATGGCAAGCAGCTAGCAGTCACCACAGTAACATGGGAACTTCACAATACTTGTGTGGCCAGCAAATAGAGGCTCCTGCTTCCAAAGCTGAAGGTATTATCCTCTCACAGTTATCCATTTTAATGGGTCTGTCAGACCAACTATGTTAATTTAACTATGTGGCATCCACCTACTCATCCACAAAATCATATTGTCAGTGAGTAAATATGAAAATCATATGCTGTTAGTGAAGAGTTGGCTTTATCAAGGAGGAGAAATTAAGGATGTGCTTTTGCTAATAATAAGTCATACTCATAAATATTTGCTACTGTTTTTCAGCAGATCTAAACATATCTTTCTGAATGAATATGTTCTATTAGCTGGAATTTTATTCTCCACTTCTGTCCCCAGAGAACATTATTCTCATTCACTTCTCTGACTTGGAAAATAAAATCTTTAAGCTGTGCCTCTGCTATAAATGCCCTTGCTTTTCCTTGGCATTTCCTGCCACCATGGTAGACCCTGATCTATCACAGCACTCTCCACTGCTGACACTGTCCCTTGAGCCTTCAGGAGCACAGACTGATGGTGTCATTTGTCTAGTTGAGCACACTTTCTTGTTCTTAACTTATATTCAACCAACATCACAAAAATTGTTTCTCAGAGAAGAAAACAAAAATTAATATAGCGGTTTTTTCCCACTGAGGCTTATTCTCACTGCCAGTGCCTGGTAGAAAGGCTTCTCAGGTGATATACTGTCTAATGCATGAAGCAACTCTGTGCCAGCTTATGAGCACAAGGATGCAGCCACTGTATCGAGCCATGTGAGAAAAAATCCCAGCTCAAGGGTGCCGCAGGTGAGTATGCTCAGGGCTATTCTGAGCACAAAATACAGCCAGATGGCAAAACTTTGATGCACGAGGTCTCACAGATTCAGTCACAGGGGAGTGAAGGGACAGACAGTGCTCTAAATGCGTGAGACTGAGCTTCAACTGTGTGGCAGCAGAACTCAGGGGCTAGTCATGCCAGATCACTTGTGAGACTCAATGTGATAGAGATCACAAAGACATACTCATATATAGTGCTATACATAGCAGACTAGGAAGATCATGATATTAACCCCCTTCCCCAGCCATTACCTCCTCTTCATTCTCTTCTTTCACAATGCTGACTCTGCACCTTTATAATTAATGTTTATTAATCAGTCTGCCAAATTAAGTAGATTAAAGAAGATTTAAAGTACACACTGAAGGAAACCAGAGGGCAAATAAATGCTTTCAAGAAGCTAAATCTTGGTGTTGGTTAGTTATCTGTGTGATCAAGAGGCCATAAAAAAATTAACCTTATAAAAGTGGAGAACATTAAATTATTTTCTGAAAGTTCACATTTAAGTTACTACAAAACACTCTGATTCATTCAAGGTATAGTGTATTCCCTGCTGTCTTGGGCACCTAGGGAATTGTTTATCACTACCTGCATGGAGCATCTTTGATCTGGATCTGTGCCATTTCCTTCTTGTTTTCCTACAAGCACAAGTGATTCAGATACACGCGCACACACATACAGAGACTGTTCTGAGTACTTATTACATGCCACATTTCCACAGAGTAGACAACGGCAGGACAAGGGGGAATGGATTAAAACTAAAGGAAGGAAGGTTTAGATTAGATATTAGGGGGAAGTATTTTACAGAAAGAGTGGTGAGGTGCTGGAACAGGCTGCCCAGAGAGGTGGTGGATGCCCCGTCCCTGGAAGTGTTCAAGGCCAGGTTGGATGGGGCCCTGGGCAACCTTGTGTAGCTCCAGGCCTGAAGTTGGTGTCCCTGCCTGTGGCAGGAGGGTTGGAATTCTATGATCGTTAGGGTCCCTTCCAACCCATGCCATTCTATGATTCTATGTTCCTAGTACAGAAGTTGAAATGGATTCACATCCCTCTCTGGTGCTCCTGACACTACACAATGCCAATCTGTGCAGAGACCAGATGCATTGCAGAGGTTCCTGTAAGATTCTTATCCCACTCCCCCACCACCAATATGAGGAATTTTAACTAACAAAAGCTAAGTGCCCCACTGAAGGGTGATGTAGGTTTATACATCTCAGTACCAGCAGATGGACTTGAGCTGCTGTTCACAGGGGCTTTCATGTCCAGGTGCCAGCAACTGGGGAAACTGCGTGTCTAGGGGCTGGCTACTGCAGGGATCCATGCCATGTGTATGTATACATTTCCCACTAACAGACCTTCATCCTGAACTGCCAGAGAGGGGGACAGGATTGGCAGTCAGCTGGCATCAGCGTTTCTGTGTTGTGTGGTTGTCCATGTATATATACATTGTATCCCTCATGGGCACACATGAACATATATATGTATATGCACATACATGTGCAATATATATGTATGTTGTGTATGTACATGTGTGCCCACGAGGAATACATCCTACTGGCTCAACCAAAGAACATGGAGCTGCTGCAGCTCTGCCTCTCAGGCTATTGGATTCAGTGGCTTGTAACAAAGGCGACCAATGCCACATATGTACAGGACCCAGACAATTTATCCATATCTTAAGGCACCTATACATTACCTATATGTTTGAAATATGTCTGCACGGTTAGAAATAGCCCTTATACTCAATAAGGATTTTACAAGATTACATCCATTTGAAAAATGTCTGTGACAGAGAAACTTGTATTGCCAACACAAACTCCTGTTTCAAGACCATAACTGCTAAATCACATCCTTGAGACCACTAAAATGAATTTGCTTCACTTAACCCAGGCAGCCACTTCCAAATACTGGAAATCACACAAAAGTCCCTCTCTTGCTCACGAGAAGAGAACCCACCAATGTGGAAATGTTTGGGAGCCATCCTGTTATGCAGAAAACAGAGTCCTTAGTAAACGTTACCTTTCGTGCCCAGGAAGATGCTTTTATGCAACAGTTAGTTATGCCAATAGCCATGAAATGTGGGCCTTAGCTTCTGGGGGGTTGTTTCATGTTGTTTATGAACTGGAATTCAGCTGTGTCTATCAGGGCATTTATTTTTAATATCTCCAGAAATTTTCAATAGTATATGATGAGAGGTAAAGTCTCTCAGTGTGAAAAAAACCAAACATACCTCAAGATGATGATCTTCAAAAATACAGATTTAACCAAATGGCTTTTTAAAATCTTCCTATAGGGACTTAGCCTAAAGAGCAATATGACACAAGTGTTAGTCCTCTCTTTAGGGCAATCTAGACATCAGCACATATGTTTTAATTTTCAACACTCACATGAAAAACTTACCTCACTTATCAACACTGCATATGGCCCAGAATTACATGTATTCATAGAAAGCTGTCTAGTTTTTGGCCATCTGGTTCACCCTTGAGACAGTGCAGGATTGTTTCCGGTACTGTATCCAAGGCATTAAGCAAATAACATTAAATATCTTAATAGAAACAGGGAGAATCTGCAATGAAAACATTAGGTATCTTAATAGAAACAGGGAGAACCTAAAATGAAAACAAATCTGAGAAGCTACTAAGACTTTGAAACAATAAAGTGTTTCACATGTATAGCGTTTTCCTTTTCTTTTTTTATTTTTTTTTTAATTTTTACAGAAAGTAAAACCTCATATTTAGAAAAAAACTTGTTAGTTCTTATATAAAATAAAATACTGTTGATTTGGTGTCCTGGTTCTGGCCAGGCCAGAATTAACCTCCCGAAGCAGCCAGCACAGGTGAGCTGAGTCAGCCCGGGCTGTTTCCACACCACCTGACATCACTCCCCCATAAAAGGGGCTGTTTGGGGAAGGGTGTATCTGTGCAGTCTGAGTGTGGTGTCAGGGTTGCTCCTTGCATCGTGCAGTACGTTGGGTCGGTAAGGTAGCCTTTGTTATCTCCTGTTGTGAGGGTAATTGGCTGTTAATGTTCTACTTTTCACGGTGCTTTTGTCAGCAAACTGTTTTTATCCCAACCCCGAGGCTTTGTCTCTCTCCTGCGGCGTGTAGTGCTCAGCCTCTGCTTGGGGCTGAACCAACATCTGGGCTACGAAAATATTATCTTCACAGGAACCCTGTAATGGCTATGAAATAAACTCTATGTATTGCTGCAGTCATGTAGCACTTGTATATACAACACCTTCAGCTTAGGTTGGCATTAGTAAAAAGCAAAACTGCTGTAGCTCTCTTCTAGTGACCAACTTATGTTACAACATCAATGGTGACTGTTATAACTCAGATCTTTTATAGTCAGAGGGAAACAAATTGTTTTGTCTGATTAACCTCTCTATAAGTCTAAGGTACTCAATAGTAGTACACTTCAAATATCAGATTTCAAAGTACTAGTTGAAGGCAGTCTGCTCTGTTGTTTAACAGTTGCAGAAGTTAAGACATTGAGAGGAAAAAGTATTTGCTATAAGTCATTATGCAGATCTGCAGCAGAACTCCAGAGTCCCAGCCCAAAGCCCTGTCCTGTAGGTCACACTGCTGAATTTATAGCAAATTATTTTACAGGAAACTCATACTTAGCAATGTAATTTGAGTCACCAAGAGTGTCATTTTCCATGAAGTCCCACTAGCAGCCTAGGTGAGCATCTCTACCAGTAACTTGTGAACCCACCATGTAATTCCCCTCACATTTGGCAGAAGTGTTGAGATAATTAAGTTCCTATTAGCATTATGCTAATAATGAGAGATACCTTGTAATTGCTCTGAGAGAAGGAAAAGTTCAAACCTGGTTTTACACTTTGAGCCCAGAGCCCCCTTCAATATGCTGCTACTGGCAGAAAGGTGTTTTTTTAGAGCTTGTCCTAAAAAAATGTGGGCATTTGGAAATAAACATTTCCCAGGTCCTGCATAGCATCTCTAGCCCCATGAATCTGTCTCAGGTAGCCCAGGTGTTTCTTCATTTAGGCAACAGAAGTAGACCCTACACAGCCTGAGGAACGATGACTGTGGGAGGACCCCCACTCCTTCTCTTCTATGCAATTAAGGTCTAATCCAACAAGTATGAATTGGAAAGGGGAAGCCATCAAGTAAAAACTGTACATTATGTGTTTCAACAACAGTCACATCTTATTACTGCTATGCTATCAACTCAGTGTCACGGGCTTCCATGAGAATATTATGACCAAACTGATTTCATAATTGTTCAGAAGTTCAGCAAAATATCAACTTATTTCTCCCTTAACCATAAATAAACACCATTCCCATATTTCCCTCCTTTTAACCACTGCATTCCTGACAAGCATATATTTTTTTCCTTTTTTCTCTTTGTTGGCAAGTTTTCAAGAGCAGCTGAAAACAATGTTGAGGAAAATCACGACTGATCCACTCATGACTGCTATGGCAAGAACTGCTGCATTATAATTGCATGAGACAAAGGCCGACAGACTTTTGATGTTTCAGTGGCCATTTAAAGCTACTAACCTTGAAGGCAATGGCAGCCACGGACCTTAGAACGCTGAATCTGGTTAGTGCCGAGCAAGGGAGCGAAGGGCTGAGAGGCTCTAACAGCCAGCCGGGTCAGCAGCAGCGAAGGGCTCAGCACCCCGGGGCTTTAGCCTTTGACTCCTGATTATTTTAATAGTGCCTGGGCTGAAGTGCTGAGTCTAGCAAGGTTACTTGTTCTTGCATCTTGTTTCAGGTAGCAAAGTGCCCCACGACTGTACAGCTAATAACTCAATTTAGCATTTGCTCTTGCAGGGCACAAAATACCTCAATTCCATGGGACTTCCCTGGGAGTTGTAGACATTTGGCACTCTGTAGGGTCAAGCTCTAAGGGCAAATATAAATGAAAGGCTCCTCAGTTGATTTCTCACAAACCCATGCCGTGAAGATTGGCCAGCAGTATAACAGATTGTGTTTGGCTCGAGAGGTAAAAGTGATAAAACCAGTTAAAAGTTATGATGTAATATTGAGTATTTATTGACCTGCAGTGTATTGTAGCTGCAATCACAAGGCATCTGGTAAAATTCTGTGGTGAGTAGGGACTAATTTATAAAGTTGATTAATTTCACTGGTAATTTCGCTGAAGTAAGGCCAGCAAAGACAAATTAATTCTCTTGCAAAGCCATGAAGATGTTCAGGTTTTAAGACTAAAAGTTTTAAGCTGCAGTCTTCTGTCTTTAACTGCAATCAGTCCCTTAAACTAAACCTGCTGGAAATGACTCCAGTGTTACAATTATTGAAGCTTTTATAACTCGTTCTGAGACTTTGTTGTAGGCTGTCCTTGGAGCTTTCTTTACCTGATTTTAATTAAGAATATATCTGATCTTGGGAAAGTAATACCTGAAACTGAAAAAAAGATTTGTAAAGACAGGAGTACTGGAAATATCCATTTGTATTCAGAACATGGAAGTGATGTGGGTTACTGCTAGCTGGTACCCTTGATACCATAGCCATGTTGTTTAGTTCTGTACAGTCCCAGTAGTTGAGCTCAAGTGTCGGTGGTTTGTTGTTATTTATTATTACCCATATTTCTAGACAAATGCATTTCTGAGCTTTAAATTAAGTATATGTTTGGAGGCTTTTCTGTTTCATTCTTTGTCTTTCCCCTCCTTCCCTTGCTACTAGTGTGATTCCAATAAATTCAGGCGAAAAAAAGATTACTAGGAGGTTAGACACTGGCTCCAGGCTCCTCTGAGCTGGAACCGTCATCCTGCCAGCCCTGTGTAAAGAGGATTTTCATCAGCTGCTAACCAGCACAGGACAATTCAGATGCCTGTTTTCAACTTTTAATCTTGCAAAAGTCCCCTTTACACAATGCTGCAACCCAAAATGGTTTTCATATCCACGGGCTGGGATCTGGGTGGTCTGCCCAAGATTTCAAAGATGTTTTGTGGGAAAGGGGGGGGCAAAGTGACAATTACTTTGTTCCTCATCTTGATTTCAAGATAGCTTATTCCTAAAACTGGGAGAGCAGAGGATCTGCTGAGCCTTGCATGGTGTCACGTTCTGAACACTGCACTTCTCCCTCATTAATTTTACCTAAGACTTATATGTAGTCTAATCACGGAGTAAGTGAGCAGCCATTAAAAACACCCAGTTCTCCTTAAATTAAATATGTGTTATAAACTATGATTGCTTTTCTAAATGGTCTGGTGGTTATTAGTATAGCAAAGGAATTTGAAATAGTCACTGCAAAACAATATTAGCAGATTGCATTCACTGAGTAAAGAGGAGACGATTTGCTTAATTGTTTATGCTATAACATGAATGGTGAACACAACGTAAACTCTGCCATTTTTTAGCACAAACAAGAGTGGCAGTTTTCTGTCCTCTTTCTCAGAAAATCTGTCAAATGAACAAGTGTTAACAAGCAGTCTGAAAACAGTCAATGCCTGCACTCACATCTTTTATTCATCACCACAAACAGAACTGAGACCGGGTACTCTGCATGAAGTACATTGGCACCGTTTGAAGGCAGAGACTTGAAAAACTATATATGTCCAGTTCTGATCTCACTCCATTTTTTAATACAAATTGTGATCACAAAGAGCTTTGTTGCAGCATGGTAAAATACCACAGAGCCTACTTTGCTTTATATCACTTGAAGTGTTTGGTCTGGGAGACATGCTTCAAAAACATGTGCTGATTCTGCTCCTTCCACAAATGGTGCCACAGGAGTCCCTCTGCGCCCAAGTCGCTGTGTCAGCCAGGGAATAGAAAACTGGGGCTCAGATCCCTCTGAGGGCGGCAAGCATCATCACATCTCTCCTGGCAGAGCAGCACAGCCTAACCATCTGCTACCAGTTAAGCAAGACATAAGAAAGTGCGTTTGCTGCTTTCAGCCAAAGTTGTTTCGCTCTCCCTGCAGTACTCAAAGGACTAAAAGAGGAAGATGGTATCCAAGAGCAGAGCATGAAACACGAGGCTGGAAGTTCAGGTATTTATTAAAAAAGGAATAGCATTGGGAATTGACTTCTAAACCTGTTTGAGCATTACATTACACAGACATTTGGTAAAATACCGAAATAGTAATTTCAAGCAAGGTCTGGAAGGGTAATCTCATCTCCCAGGATCATGATTTCAGGGAAAGGTTAAAGGCAGTGACCTCCACCAGGAAAATGAAAGCCTTCTGCCAGGGCTATGTGAGCGACTGCTGCACCTCCAAAAAGAGTTTGGATTTAAGACAGCAGCATGTCCACTACTGCTGAGTGAGTAACATGGACCTATTGCTAATCTCTCATCCTACAGTGTACAGGCAAACTCAGTATTTGTTGGTGTTGTGATTTATTGAGAATTGAGAGTATTTCTCCCCTTGCAAGATCAGGGTCCTATACAGCAAGACATTTTCTTGTTCACCAAGAAGCTCATCTACAGCTAAGAAATTAAAGAAGCAGGGAGAATTACTCAGCAGCACCAGAAACAACAAAAGGAAAATCTGTGTAAGCCTTGGCAAGGCATCTCTAAGCAGCACATTGAGCTTGTAGCACAGGCCAGCCATATTTCAGAAGCAAAGAGGATGTTTGTGCTCAAAGGGGAAGCTGGCACCCGCAAAATGCTTCAAAAGCTCAATTCTGACAGCTACATCAACCCAGTGGGATCCTGGAGAACTTTGAGGGTGGAAGAGGGCAGATTTCCCTGATCTGACTAGACCTTCAGAAATCTTCCTGTGAGTTTAGGTCTCACAAACTGATTTTTAACCATCCCTTAGAGCAGCAAGTATGAAACTTCAGCTGATTTTTCTTTAAACCTGGCAAACCAGGCTTTTTGTGTTTGACACCTCAAAGTGAATGAACTGATAGTTCTTGCAATTTATCGCGCTTCATGCAAATCTCATCAAGTTTAACAAGGCCAAGTGCAAGGACCTGCACATGGGATTGGCACACTCTCAAGCACAGCTACAGACTGGTAAGGGAATGGATTGAGAGCAGCCCTGAGGAGAAAGACTTGGGGCTGTTGGTAGACAAGAAGCTCAACACAACCCAGCAATGTACACTTGCAGCCCAGAAGGCTGTCTGTGCCCTGGGCTGCATCAAAAGCAGCATAATAAGATACTGAACTAGATGATCCACTTGGCTGAGCCACTATGGCAGTTTCTGTGTTCTCTTTTATTAAAGGGGGGGAAAAAGGGATTTAGGAGGTTGGGTGTGACTTGTATTTAAATAAGTGTGATGTATCTGTCCCTGTGGTAAATAACACTTATTACATACAACAGCATAAAAGTAACAAGCAAAAAATGGCTTGGGCTTCTGAATGTGTCGTTAAATGCTATGATTGCCTCCAAAGAAAATAAACACTTTCAAGTCATTTGATTTTGAAGAATATGGGAATAGTAATGAGATACTAACCATAAAGTTTATTTTCACTGTCTGCCTGGTTAAGAAATACTTGTTTGGCAAAATCATCTAATTGTGCATAAGTTCTAAAATTAAAGCCACAGCTAAAATGAAATGAAAATATCATTAACCTGACACAGAGAAAAGTAAAATGGCTCTATCAAATAGATCCATTATTATGTTAGCTAAAAATATGGAATAAACAATTCCTGCAAAATCCAAATGCAGAATTCTTTATTTATTTACCAGCTACAACCCCCAAGACATTAGCAAATCTAGTACTAAAAGTTGTGTTCCCATAATCAGTCTACTAATGTGAAAGGGTAATGCTGCACATAGAGAGAGCAGACCAACTTTAAGTAAAGTTTAATAATAGTTGTATGCATTGCTGTAATTAAATAGATATTAATAGCTGGCAGTTGACAAAGTCACAGAGAATTACAACAATGGGTTACTTGGCTCAGTTGCCTTCAATTTCCTAAGAATTCCTGCTAATTAAGGACAATATTTAGATAAACAATTTCAATGAAAGTGAAAATATTTGAGGATTGAAATCTGGTCCCCAGCCACTAATACTTATGCACTTGCTGCTCTGTCAGACAGAAAACCTGCCTTAACTGTTGGAGATGCCATCATCTGCAGATTAGTTTCTGTGCTGGTGCTTCTGTGCACATGTGTATCTCCCCCTCTTATATCTATATACAGTATAGTGCTTTGTTAATTTAAAAAAAAAATAAAATTGTTCCTACTGGTCATGTTCATTATGATTATACAGAACTACACTGGCACATTTGACATAGAGGATTACAGAAGTCAGAACTAAACTGAAGGTAAACCTCAATACATAGCTAGAAATTAGAAAGGCTTTCCTTCTTTTCCAGCTTCTAAGGGTTCAAACATGGTTGTCATCTTGCCCTTGGGAACCCCTTGTAAGGAGCTGTAGGACTCAGAATTGGAGATGTTTCCCTTCTGCAGTCACTTGGTAAATACATGAAATAAGATCACTGCCACTTTACATAGCTGAAGTTCTCCATCTTTATTTTTAAAATCTTCTCAGGAAGTCACCCAATATAAGAAATTCTACAAGTCATCTGAACTATGACTACTTTGTGACAGCCAAACACTTGGGCTCCTTTTGGTCTTCAGTTCCCTCCAGACTCCATTTCCCCCTGTAAAGCTCATTTTGGGTATTTCTGTCCATACATACCTAAACTTCTAGAGAGTACAAAACCATGAATGGTAGCCAGTCCTTTCCAGGTACTCGAGGAAACTTCTGAAGATGCACAACTGTCTGATTTAACTAAAAGCCCCATAGTTCTATATTTAAAGACAATATTATCAATTCAGGACATGCAGTTTTTTATTCTGTTTCTAACAACGTTGAGGAAAAAAGTTTCTTTCACCATCCTTTGCCTGCCTGTTACTCCCTGCAGCTTAAATCTTTTCCCAGAATAAAGTGACTTAAGAAAAGCTTGGAAAAAGCTTAAGAAAAGACAGGAATACAAACTAGAAATAAATTCTAGATTCTTGAATGTTCATTAATTTGGTTTACATTTTTATACAGTGTCCTCTGTTAATGTGGAAAAATCTGAACTATATAATACCCTGGCAAAATTTCAAACTGTCTGCTTTACATGTAGCAAGAGCTGTTGACCACACTCTGAATTGTGAAAATAATACTTTTATACTGCCAGCTGAAGTCTGTGGATTTTTGCCTAAGATGTAAGGAAGGAAGAAATTTCTAAAGAAATCCTTTAACATATTGGGTGCTTTAATCTTCTTAGTCTTCTTCCACTCCCACCACATCTCTGTTCCATCACCTGCTCTGATGTTAATCAGAATGACTGGGTCATCCTCTTTTATAAACTTGCTGGATTAATTCTTTTTCAAGGTCATCTGTGAATTGACTTTAGTAACCAATTATAAATTGAATGGTATTTTAATATTCTGCCCTCTCCCTTAGTTTTAATCTAGAATTGATGAGAAACAAAAAGAAACCCAAAGGAGTTTGCATTTTAGGAAACAAGATGATGAATGCCATTATCCAATACCTTTATAATTTCTCCTGCCCTGGACACCTTTATCTTTCCCACTGAGTTCAAAGAGAGTCGAAGGAAATTCAACATCTCCCTGAAACCATATTTTAGTCTTTTGGCTAATATAACTGCATATGATCTCTGGAGAAATCTGTCGATATTGGTATTTGAGGCGCTTAAGCTTGACATTCAGAGTTCTGTACTATTACAAATGCGTCTCTATTAAGGCAGCAGAAGCAGCTCACTTGCTCTCTCTTTGATGTTGCCTTTTGAGATTTAACATTAAAAAGCAGTATTTTCCTTCGTTGCATTTTTAAAAGACTTTGAAATGGCTTACAAAACTGGTTTTGGTCCATCACTCAGCAATAAACTATTTTAGTTGTGTGATAAAAGTTGATTTCATTGATTTTATTTTTTTTAACCCTATTAGATACTTGGAGAACCTTGAGTTCAAAGACCAGATGAAAAGGATTTCAGATCTACTGGTTAAAGACCTCACAAGCATTTTCTAGAACACTTACCAGATACCTGTATTTAGACCCAACCACAACAAGTGGTCTTAAGCAGCTTGCTATGTGACCATGCTAGAACAATGATTTTCCCATGAGGGCCTCTTTGCTATGCTTTCTAAACATAAAGAGCAAGCTATGCATTTCTCTCTGTCTGCTCATGGGGCAGCAGGACAGCTGCCTCCGTTCTCCCAGGCCGGTGCCTCCAAAGACCCTCAAGATAATCTCCCCCATCTTCCTTCTCCTACTCCATAATAACCTGATCAGCTCAAGCATTTCCCAAAAGATTTAACCCTGTGTTAAATCTTTTACCCTCACTTAACTTACCCTCACTTAACTTACCCTCACTTAACTATTCACCTCTTCAACTGAAGCAACAGCAGAAGCAAACAGACACAGAGATGCTGAAAACCACCCACAATCACACTTTCTTCAGTCAGTAAAAGAAACAGATATCAGTTAAAATTAAATTTGTTCTAGTTCTTTCAGTACCACCCTGCAGTATTCTTCAGGGTATGTTCAGAAGCAAAATAAGGATCACCAGGCCTTTCCTTGAATTATTTAGAGATTTTATTCCAAAATATCAATGAGTTTGTGAGTTATTTGCAATCCTTTTCAAGAAAGACCATGAGGAAAGGCAGACAGCAATTCTGTTAAGTTAAAAATGAAATGACAAATAGAATGAGAAATGGAGAGCATGGTTTTGTTAGAATTTGTTCTGGAATGAGAATGTGAATGTTTGTCCATAAGGATTTCAGACTGTTGTATGGAAATCGGAGATAACCCAAAACTTTCATGGTGCTATCATTACACCTGACCTACAAAGCCAACAGAAAACCTGGAAGAAAAAATTGCTGCATTTGCCTCAGTACTTTTGGAAAGGAGTGAGTTTTTTTCCAGCTTGGGACAGGCCTGAATTATGGTTTTCACAGGGAACTATGTAAAATTCTGGGGTTTGCTGGGGTTTTGTTCGAAGCCACAAGCAGCAGGTGACAACTGCTTAGTGGTTTAGGTATGTATTCACGGGAATTCCAAACAAAGAACAAAATAAACAGCTTCTAAGATGAACCTCTGTTTGTGCTTTCTCTTTGAGTGTTGATTTCACTGCCATTCAGTCCTGCCGAGGGCTGATCTATACAGAATCAAGATAATAAATTCAACTCATTCCTGTCTCTGTTCTTTTCTTTTTTTTTTTTCCTGAGGTATGCACCAAGCAGATAGTGCTGGAAAAATTACTGCTTGCTTTTTCTGCAGAATGTATACATCAGAGGTAACTTCAGTGCATACTGCCCCACAGTCATCCGGGCTGTAGCCATTATCAGGCAGATGACTGCAGGAATAAGAATTAGGCTAGGCTCCTTGCCTAGACATGGGTGGGACATCCTGAGGCTATCCAATTTAAGAATTATGGCATTAGGACAATGAAGCAGAGGAGAATCTTGGGCTACTAGCAATATGTTGTACCAGTCTCTCTCCAGACTGCATACAGATATTTATTTCTTTTAAATGCTTATAATCTTCATATGCTCATAATCTGAAGATAATAATAAAGTTACTCTACAGAACCATATCAAACCTTTTTATCTTAAGAACAGGAATCAGGCTTAGTGTCAGGCACGCTGGAACATTAAAGCCCCAGTGATTTCAGTAACCTACTTCTTTGTCACTGGATAATAGCCATTTTTCACTTCTGCAAGAAAATGTCGAACTAAAATAGATCTTTTTAAAATGCATCATTCCAAAATCGAAATGCTGCTTTTTTTTTTTCCCATAAAAGAAGACATTTCTTTTTCTTTTTTTTTTTTTTTTGGTGGTGGTTTTGGTTTTGTTTTTGCTTTTTTTTCCCCCAGAAACCATTAATCTAAACTTTCTGATTTGGGTGGCATTCTAGCCTTTCTGAATCTAATCATAAAATTACCACAGACTAAAAAGCCTTAAATGGGAGTAGGGATTTTCTTTTCCACTTATCCATGTTTGTAACAGTTGTTTTTATGTGCACACACTTGGTTAAGACCATTTTAGTTGAGCTTCCAGGCATGTCTTTCACTGTTTTGCCATGACCTCTGCTCACTCAGTGCCTTATTCTGCTTTTCAGGGCCAGAAGGATGTTAAGCAGCACAATTTACATACAGGGAAACCTTGTGCATTTAGGCAGGTGATCTGCTGTTGCTGTGCACTAAGGATAATCTATATACCACACCAAACAAATTGGAGTCAAATTGGAGTCAAATAGAGAGCAAGAGTGGTACAGGGCCCCAAAATACCTTTTTTTCTCCATTCAGGCTGCAAAATTAAGCCATTCTACCCATGCCTAGTCACTCTTCATCACACTATCGTGTGTGGTCCCACACTTTCTGTCAGCACAACAGCCACTGAGTTTTACTCCTACAAAGACTAATTTTGTGCTATGTGCCTGACTGTTTGAAGATGTACTTATTACACTTTGCATGTAGCAGCCTGACACAGCCATGGGACAGAGCTTCCACCCCCTGAGCCCACAACGGTGCCTAGCAGAGGAGCCGCAGAGGCAGGCAGGTTGTGGCAGGTGCAGCCCTGGCCACCACCTGGTTTACTTATGACAACTGCAGTGGCCAAGAAAGGCATGAGAGAGAAAACCTGGATGTGACAGGGGGCTGCCCAGCTGGTCCACCATCTGAGGTTATTGCCACCCAACAGTGGGCAAAGGGGAGGATGCGCATGGACAGTAGTAACTTCTCAGGCCACCATATGGTTCAAGCTTCCCAAAAGTCCATCTGCAAATGTCTTAACTTGCAAACATAAGGATCAGGACAGAGGAAGCTGAGACATGTCCCCTGTCTCTCAAATGCCCTGGTGTTCTCACTGCAACTCATTTCTATCACCCTCCTTCCTATCTTCTGGCCAGTACTCTGGAGCATGGGCACAGAGCCAGACTACCAAGCTGCTTCTCGTGTGGCTTTTTCTCCTGAGTAGGAACTGCACTATTGCTCTCCGCCGCATCAAGGAACATTTCCAGTTCTTTCCATGCCTCTCATTTTCCCCCCTCTTTCTTTACCAGAATAACAGAATTCAAAATGAAAACTTGACTGCGAAAGGTGCATATTCAGTCTGCTCTAGGTTTTTTGGACAAGAGGTCTCTGTCAGTTCTGCAGCTATGCTCCCCAGGGGTAACTGAAGGACCTGTCAGGAACACATTTTATACTGCAAAACAACTTTTTCTTACTTTCTAAAATGGTGCAGAAGCCACAAAGCTGTAGGAACTTACACCATGAACTGCATGAGCCACAGAATATCAAAAGCACAGAGAGGACTTACAAACTCATTTATTTTCCTGTCCCATTACCGACTTTGTGCAAATTAGTGCTACAAGTTTCACATTGGTATTCAGGAAGTCATTTGTCACACACCGAGAAATAAATTAGGGGGAATGTTAATGGTGACAAGCATCCCAGACTACTGAGCAGCAAAACCATTTCAGTCTTTTGGGCTGAAAACAGCAAGGGTTCCTGGCCCTCTGGTTTAGTTACCTCCAGCATATCAGCAATGACTGTATTCAAGGACACCTCTAAACTGGCATTGCATATATTGCATGCAATTAATATGTGTGACTTTGTAAGTTCAGTTTTGAAGTCTAAAGTTAAAGGTCTATATAAAACCTACTTTCATGGAAGGATGTTTCACATAGCATTTACTTGACCTAGAAAGAAAGTAATTTAAATTATTAAAATATTCCTTAATCCTATTTAAGTTATTTTCCCAAGAGAAATTGAAAATCCAGTGGCTCTTTCAAACTTTTCTTGTGATTATCGGATACTCTTCTCATATTTAAAAAAAAAAAAGAGAAAATTGCACATGAATGTTGCATGACCAAATATAATTAAACTGGTAAACTAATCTTTACAGCATCAGAAGGAAAAGATAAATTCTCTTTGTAGTGATTAATACAGCCAGTCTGATGGCAAAGCTTCAGAGTCGGAAGCTTTAACACATCTGTCTGTCTCCCTTGCCTGCCTCCCACCAAAGGAGTCTGGCTACATCAAAACCACTGGCCAAGACCCTTTCTTGTTTCCCCTAGAAATGTTATCCATTGTGAGCAGTGGCTTGAAGTCACAATTACTTCGGCGTCTATATTTTAGCTAAGATTCATTCTCCTAAGTTTTATTATACTGAAATAGAAAGTCTTCAGGAATTACAGAAGGAAGTTGTTGGGGGATGTCCTATTTTCTTTTTTTTAATATTTAAATGCTAAAGAGTAAAAATCCCTTTTTCATAAACTGGCACAAAGCATGAGTAAGACTAGAGCAAATACATTTAAAAGGGGATGATTTTTGCTGGCTTTACAGCAGCAAACATTGCCATCCTGATCCTGATGTGGCAGGGGACTAGTAGAGAGCACTTCAAAAGGCTCCAGCTATTTCTGCAAGAGCTCTTTCTTTTAGAACACCATCCGAATATTGCAGACAGGCCTAAATGTGGTATCGGCTTCAGTGGACAATCTATCAAACACAGCATGTTCCTAGCTCATTTGAAGATGGAGACACACTGAAACCCTTTCTGACAGAGAAGAAGGAAGGAAGAGGTTTGTTTAGTCCAGATCCCCACTGGCTGAGTTCTGGTACATCAGAAAATTGGTATGTATTCAGTCTCTATTAATAACAACAAAAAAAAGACATCTTGGTGATTAATATGCTTACTTGAATGTCAGAGATATATGTTCAAATCCTTCCTCCATCAGACTGCAGAGCAGAAACATGAAGCAAAACCTCACACTTCAGAAGATGAGGCAATCTTAGATGCATTTCCATATCAGTCTCTCCCGACTTTCTTTTCAATGGATATAAAATACAGGCATAATCACTGCAGCAGAAGTAACTCTGCTTCGTCATGAAAAATGCCTCAACCTTCAGGCTACAGGATTTCCCTTATCTGTCCTTTTATTCTCTGACTGCATTTTGTACAAGACTTTAGGCAGTAGGTGTGTTCAGCTGATTTGATTTATCTGAGATCAAAGAATAGGAATAATACAAAAGGGACAATTCTTAACTTGTCAAATGTAAAGTCAAGCTGTACACGCATGTCTAATGGGAAAAAATGAAAAATCCTTTACAGGAAGGAAAATGGGTGGGTAGGGGAGCTGCCTCTGGAGGGTTATATCACAGCACAGCAGAGGCTTTGAAGATCCGCTCTTTAATAGGAACATGGTAGCTTGATGCCTGAAGTCCATTGCGGATCCAGATGGGTGCTGTCAGCCTAACATAAAAAGGACAGTCAAAATATACAATGGGTGGAAAGTTTGTGTAGAGCAAATCAATGTCTTCAAACCTTCCTTCCACCCCTCCGTGTGGGGGCACAGCTGAATCTGTCACCTTACTCCTACGCAGTTTCCTTGTGCCTGATCTCTCCTCCCAGGAGACATCTCTTTGGCGTGTCCAGCCTGCCCTGAAAGAAAGGGCATAAGCACAATGTGCTCTGCCAAAACGGCATCTTGTTCTTAGCTGACACACAGTAACTATTGTTCTTGGGTTGCTTATGTTTTATCCCCTGTGGCATCTGCTAATATATTCTTGGTCTGACTCTTATCTTTAACTGACATACATCAGAAGCATTTCTAGACCTCTGGATGGGAAAGAGTTTGACATTTCTCTTCTAGTTCAGATCAATATCACATCAGCAGGGATGGGTCAAACACTTGCAGCTCTCATTCCTTTATTATTTATTAACATTCAATTATCTCTCACCTCTTACTGACCTTTTCTATTCAACTAATACGAAGCCAGGGCCCTTTAAACCCAAGTGGCAAGGGTGCAGCTGAACTGCAGGCTATCATCCTAACAGGCTAGTGTGTGCCTGAATGGGCAAATGCTACTGGGTAAGAACCAGCCGCCCTAGGAACTTGGCCTGCCTGGAGAGCTCCTCAGTACCTAAAATAAATGCCTGCAGATCCTCATCTCTGCCTCATCTTCTACTGTTTCTGATAAGGTTACATATAAGTAAACAAAGTATATGGGTGGTCGAAATCTGAACCGGGAGGGGCAGCAATGACAGTCCCTCCCTTCATGGACAATGGCTGCACACTGACAATCTTCAAGGGCAGTCTCTGGCTGGCATGACTCTAAAAGAGGCCAGGAAGTGAGGCCACATTTTGTTTACACATCCTATTATTCATGGTTTATTTTTAATATGATTATAACGTTATTAATTTTGTCTTCAGTTAAACAATCGTTAGGGATTTATTTTATCACATTAATAGACTGGTATCTTTCTCAAGGATTCCCAGTATATTAGGGGACAAATAATTACAATTATTCAAACAAGGGCAGAATGGGCATATGCATTCTCATTGCATATGGGTGGGAAATCTGCATGTGTGCACTTTGTCTTTCATGTACACATGCCCACCCAGAGTTATAGACTCAGGTGGGAGTCATTCTGCACAGGTCTAAAGGAGACACATGGTGTGTATGTGTTGTTTTCAGCCCTGAGTTGTTAATATCGGCAACACAAGGACTGTATCTTTGCTTATATTATATGATACAATTTAATGGAATTAAATGATCATAGAACCATAGAATCACTGACTGTTTTGTGTCAGACAAGACCTCGAAGATCATCCAGTTCCAACTCCCCTGTCATGGGCAGGGACACCCTCTGCTAGACCAAGTTGCCCAAAGCCCCATCCAACCTGACCTTGAGCACTGCCAGGGAGGGGGCAGCCACAGTTGCTCTGGGCAGCCTGTGCCAGGACCTCACCAGCCTGCACAGTGAAGACTTTATTCCCACTGCCTAATTTCAATCTACTCTCTTTTAGTTTAAATCCATTGGCCCTTGTTCTTTCACTACACACCCTTGTAAACAGACTCTCCACAGATTCCCTGCAGGCCCTTTTAGGTACTGGAAGGCTGCAATAAGATCTCCCCAGAGTCGCCTATTCTACAGGCTGAACAAGCCCACCTCTCTCAGCCTATCTTCATAGGAGATGTGCTCCAGCCCTCATCAACCTTGTGGCCCTCCTCTGCACTTGCTCTAATAGCTCCATGTTTTTCTTGCACTGGGGACCCCAGAGCTGGGCACAGCACTCCACGTAGGGTCTCAGAAGAGTAGAGCACAGTGTCAGAATCACTACCATTGACCTGCTCTTCACCTTCTTTTGATACAGCCCAGGATACAGTTGACTTTCTGGGTTGCAAGCACACATTGCTGGGTCAAGCTCAGGTTTGGGGTTTTTTTGAACAAGGAAACCGAGTGGACACACAACCATAATACAAAAATAAATTACAATAATCATAACAATAACCATGATGATAAAACCTGCTTGTGGATGAAAATGCAGATCAATTCTACCTTGTGGATGCGTAATTGCTAAAGCAAGGAATATGTGACCGGGTGTTCTGAAATGAGTTTGATAAGCAGAAGTTTGTTTTATTCTTCATGGCAATAGTTGGTCTTTGATGCCTTTTGCAATGACAGACCTTAATTTCTAAGACTTTGAAAACCAACATTCTCTTATGTTGTATCAGAGATGTTTATTTCATTTAAATTCTGAAAAACTGTCAGAGCTGCTAGGATTTAATCTTAGCATGAAAAAAAAGCAGTTAAGAAACATCCACTTAGACCATGTGTCATTTCTGGAAAATAAACATTTTTTTACTTAAAATACAATTTTGATTTTGCTGTTTGAATTAGAGGCTAAAGCACTGAATATCCCACATGCTGGAGTGTGGAAAATCCACAGGCAGACACTAATTTTGGTTTTTGAGCCTACTTGTTTTCAGAATGGACTTCTTCCCAAGTTTGAAGTTAACTTCCTTCTGTTTTTCATGTAATGTAAAATTTCAGAGTTCTAGGTACCATTTTATGACCATGGAGCCATTTGGGCCAGCAAGAGTAAGTGCTGCTGAATGTACATTTCATGTGCAAGTGCAAAGCACAGCACGGTGGCCTTTTAAGCAT
This sequence comes from Laterallus jamaicensis coturniculus, assembly GCA_022605575.1. Classification (NCBI taxonomy): domain Eukaryota; kingdom Metazoa; phylum Chordata; class Aves; order Gruiformes; family Rallidae; genus Laterallus; species Laterallus jamaicensis. Next base: position 3,682,237 of record JAKCOX010000058.1, read on the forward strand.
GATAAACAGGAGAGGAAAAAAGCCATGTGCCATACAGCAAGATCCTCTAAAGTCTTCTTCCCCTTCTATAGTGTACAAATAATCTAAAATCCCTGCTTCTATCTCTTGCAAGCAGACAATGAGAAACATTGAAAATATTCTTGAGAAAGAAAGGCTTCAAGAAAGGGCATTATTAAAAAAGGGAAAGGAGGAAAATGCATCAGTAAAGTGATCTAAAACCTTTTTAGTCTGGCCAGTCTCACGAAAAGAATGGCAATAAATATTTCTATAAAAGGCATGTTTACCTCCCATAACCCCCATAACAACAATTATTTCACTAGGCTCAGAATATTCTTCCTTCCTTTTATTTTTTTCCATTTTGAATTAACTGCTTGTGTAGACAAGCATCTGCTGCCTCTCCATCTCACAGCTGCTCACTCTTCAATTTATTCTTACTAGTCTGTATCCCTTGCCCATTTTCAAGCAAGTCTTTCAAGACTCCTTCTGAAATGGTCAGTCTGGGCAAAAGGCCAGGAAGTGAAATCACCTCTTTACCACTAGATTTCCTTCTATTTTACTTTATTTCCCTAGGAAACTTTGCTTCATTCCAAAAAGTCAGCCAGTCCCAGACGTTTGTTGTATAATTACAATTCTATAGGAAGTTGTTATAAATGTGGGGTTTTTTTCTCACTTAAAATGAAAATTAATTCATTTCCCCAAATGTTTTTATTTAGGTCAAAACACGCAAAAAGATTAGGAAGCTATAATAGTATATAGTTAAATCAGAATTAATCTCTTATTCTTTTCCTTTGGTTGTTTTTTTCTAGGATGGGAGGACATCAGAACTGCACACGTTTTCCCAGACCTTTGAAACCTACATTTTACACAAGCTGCTGACAGCATCCCTGTGGACCAGATTGGAAACGGCCTAACGGTGGTGTCAAACCCATTCTGCCAATAATGCTTTTTAAGGACGCCCTCTGAGCCACCAAGTAGCTGTAAGGCTGCGAATGTCCCTCAGCACACGGTGGGTCTCCTGCAACTGCCTAAAGGAAGATGTTTGGTGAACCACATGCAGTCTCTGCCTGTGCCTTCTGCTTCAGCTGTCACTGTCCTTTGCTCCCTGCTGAGAGTCCTGCATGGCCCAGCATTGTGCTGTGGTGTGGGCTGCCCAGCTGTGCACACACACCTGCAGTCACCACCTCACACACCAGCATGTGTGCCATGAGGGGCAGCGGCAGCAGGGACGTGGCCCCTTGGCTCCCTCTGCCACTCTGGAACGTGGGTGCTGGTGAATGATCTTACTTCTGTCTTGTCTTTTGATTTCTTCTCTAGTCTCTCCTTTTTAAGCCTACTCCCTCTCTTCCTGCCTACTCATTTTATGCTGTGCTGCAGCTCTCCATTCCCTCCATTTAACCCTGTCCTGCATGCTCAGCCTTACTCTAGTCTAGTCTAGTCTGTCCTGTTCTACTCTATTTTATAGATGTACATACAAGTATCTAAATGCAGGTGCACAGAGAAACACAACCGAAGGCTCAGATTCTGCAGCAGGCAAATACTTCATATGGGGACCAATAAAACACATCAGAACAGTGAAAGCTCTGACCGCTGCTGGGTGTTGCTCACTCAAGGGACAGAGAAAACAAAAGATGATCCAGGGAAGGTTGACCGTACCAGGACACATTTTAGTGCTTTTGCTTTTCTGACATTATTAACTTCAAACTAGACCATACAGCCATACCTTTCCTACAGCTCTTGTGGAGCCCTTCGCACCAACATCTGCTCGACATGAAACTCAAAACAGGGCAACCAGGCAGTGCTACATAATAGAGGAGATCTGTGAAGAATTTGGAGGCTGGGACAGAATGAGTATGAATTATCCAGTCAACAAAAGGAAGGAGAGTGGGCAGAGTGAGAATAAAAAATATTTATACACCATAGTATTTTTGGAAAAGATTTAAAGTGTTTAATTTGAGAGTTTTAGAGTTCATTTCCCCTAGCTAATTACAGGATTAGAATATTTCTTAATAACTCATTAAAGATGAATGGAAGTGTTAACAGAATACATTATTTTCTTGCAAAATGGAATGGAAACACGAATATCTGAACCAAACAGGCTTTAAGGGGAACATATGCATATTGGGCAATGCTGCAGCCACGTCTTTGCTTGTTTGTTTTTGCCAAAGCAGTCCCCCTATTAAACATCCCTTCAGCAGGTCAGGTTTAGTTATACTTTGTGTCCATGTCATCAGCATAACTATGTTAACAAGAGCAGTTAAATATTATTCCTTATTTTTTAAAAGAGTCCCATAGCGATGTGATAATGTCACTGGAAATTGCTACTGCAGCAGACAGGAACTTGCATGACCCCTGCTGGGTTATCTTTTCCAAACTGTGTAAGAGAACCTTGTTATCCATGTAGCCCTTTTGAGAGATGAATAATTAAATTCTTATGATCGTGGAAGTTGTTACAGGAAGAGAGAAATTTGTATTTTCATTTCTTGTCCTATTCCCTGGAAAAATAACAAAGGCATGACAGATTCCACTTGGAGTTTTTACTCCTTTGTTTGACTGAATGCAGGGAAGTTCATGAGAAATCTAGGCATGCCATTGAAATGAGACAGTTCTCATTGACTTCAGGAGGGTCTGATTTTTAACTTATGCATTTTCTTAAAGAATAATATAACCCTTTAGTGAGAAACTACTTTCTTTGCTTAAAAACAACTTACACACAAAATGTAGGGCTGTCACTATTTGATAAACTACTTCTTAAATTCAGATACCAATTTCATGAAGCACTGAGGAAAGGAAGATTTATCTAGTAGTTTTTGAGGCATGTTGTCAAAAAGCAGTGATTCTCACTTTTTCAAGATACCTGTTTCCATTGGGCTATTTAAATTATTGTCTATCTCTCAGGAGAGCACTGGAAAATGGGGGATATGTTTTGACTTTGCTCGTGGGATCCAGTAGAGGTGTTGGTTGGGATGAGGGGGAAGGAGCGAGCTCATAGGGACAACACAGCCTCTCCACTGCCAACTGATGCAGACTCTGCAAGGTAGCAGCAAACTAAAAGGCTGGAGCCTTCTCTTGCCTTTCTGTCTCCTTCAGAGGTTTACAAGCCCAAAGAAACCTGTATCATGCAACTGACAGCAAAAGATTTCTTTACCAGTACAGGACAGGTGATAAAGGGAGGTGCACCATTTCCTGACGTTTTTCTGTACCCCCTTTGGGAATAAGAAGTGTCACCAGCCAGTTTAGTGCCCTTACTTACGCCCTACATGTACACTGCAGTGTTACACAATCATTTCACTTGTCCGCTTTGCAGCAGAAAGATCTCTTTAATTATGCCATCCATCTACCTCTGTGAAGCACAACACAGCTCTCAGTAAGAACAGGGCATGGTATGTCTCTACAAGGCTACTTCTAAAGAAAATACACCCCCTGAAGCCCTTGCAGCTTGCAAAGTCTGTGCTTGTATATGGCTGACGTTATTTCCTGGTTAGTCACAAAAAGAACAGCTTTAATTCACCTTACTAAAATGCAAAAAAAGAATCCACCCTAAAAGAGAAAAGTAGTTTTATTTATTCAGCCCTTCTCTCATTACTCTCCAGTCAAAATGTACATTTTATTATGACAGATGCAGTTACATAATGAAACAAAAACCCCTAATGGCTCTTAGTAAAATCACAATTAAAATAAGCCTTTTTTTTTTCAAAGGCTTAGATCATAACAGGCACAAGACTATGGAACGACTACAGCTAATTAAATAAGGTTTTTATCAATGAGCAAAACAACTACATTAGGACCTACACATCAAATAGTCACACAGCATTCGCATTCATGTACTGAAGTCACCTTTATATGTAGTTTAGTTGCCTCACATGCTGAGTGGTACTAACATCTGTGTGTGAGTAGCTAATCCTCTCATTTAAGAAAGGACGCAAGGGGAAATGGTGTGTGGCAACAGGACAAGGGGCAATGGCTTCGAGTTGGAGCACAGGAAGTTCCGCACCAACATGGGGAAGAACTTTTCCACAGTGAGGGTGACAAAGCACTGGAATAGGCTGCCCAGGGAAGTGGTGGAGTCTCCTTCTCTGGACATATTCAAGACCTGTCTGGACGTCTACCTGTGCAATATGTCCTAGGCAACCTGCTTTGGCAGGGAATGGATTGGATCTGATGATCTCCCAAGGTCTCTTCCAACCACTACAGTTCTGTAATTCTGTAATGTCTTCAGGAAACCCCCTGTGAAGACACCTAATGTAAGAGTGGGTTTTATTTATTTAAAAGAACTAGAAAAACACTCAGAACCAGACGAAGAGCTGTTTTCTGGAGATGTAGGAGACCTGTTATTTTAAAAATATTTTGCAGGACTCTCGGTGTTGTGGGGCTGTTACCCGGTGTGTGGTGTGCCAATATACACACAGAGCAGAGGTATTTGATTTATTCCATGCCTGTGCAGAGGTGCGTGCTAGGTGGTAATTCCACAAAACTAGAATTTACAACCTATTTATTTTGTTACAGGATTAGAAAAACCTGCCTAAATTTGCACTAATTGGTCAATCTACTATTGGTCAAGCATACTCAAATTAGCATGCATGCTCCTTGAAGGTGGGAGTGGGGGTGTCATTTGCATACTCCTTTAATAGGGTAGGTGGTCTCTATCTCTCCCTGCCACCTTTACCTTTCCCCCAGCTTTTGCTGACTTCCCAGGTCTGGCACCTGCTGGGGCAGGATGTTTTCTCTTTATCAGCCTTTCAACTCTTCTCCATGGTTACTTTGTAGCAAAACATGCTTCATATCAGTCCTTCAGCCCCTCTTCAAGAGCAGAGTTGTTAGCAAAGCAAGTTAGTACATTTAACCCTGAACTGAGCAGTGTCTAAGCACGAACACAAACACATCTTGGTCCCTGTCAAAATTCTACTTTATGGAGATCAAGCAGACATACAGCCACCACCTCAATTTCCTGATGGCAAAAGCTTTTGGCTTTGGCTGGCAGTGTTTTCATCTCTGTGGTACAAGTTCATAGATGAGACTGGACTGCCTGGGGCACTGGTGGTTAACCTATCGTTTCTAAGTTGCAACTTCAAATATAGGCTAGGAAATTAAAGCCGTGGTTTGTGTGAAATGAGCTGGTAGCACCCGTCAATTAACTGGCCTAGAGGCCATCCCAGGCGGCTCACACCGTGCCCTTGCTGACAGCTGAGAGGAGATGCAAGGGAGCAAATGTTTTCACAGATTGAGCTGCATTCTCCTCCACAGGGACCTAGCACTAGGTCCAAAGCATAAAACGGAAATTTGGGGGCTTCTGTATTATTCCTTCAATTTATGAAAGCTCATTTCTATTCACCTCTAATAAATCAACTCCATTTTGAAAGAAACTGAAGTTGGAGGATTGGAGGGACACCCAAATTTACATTCCTAGTTGCATGTAGCAAATTTAACATAATGCTCTTTACCAAAGCAGTTTAATAGCTTTTGAAATATAAAAAATGTAGTAACATAGGCAATATTTGATGTCATAGAATCATAGAATCATAGAATGGCAAGGGTTGGAAGGCCCCCCAAGGATCATAGAGCTCCAACCCCCCTGCCACAGGCAGGGACACCAACCTCAGGCCTGGAGCTACACAAGGTTGCCCAGGGCCCCATCCAACCTGGCCTTGAACACTTCCAGGGACGGGGCATCCACCACCTCTCTGGGCAGCCTGTTCCAGCACCTCACCACTCTCTGTAAAAAATTTCCCCCTAATATCTAATCTAAACCTTCCTTCCTTTAGTTTTAATCCGTTCCCCCTTGTCCTGCCATTGTCTACCCTTTTAAAAGGTTGATTCCCCTCCTGTTTATAATCTCCCTTCAGGGACTGGCAGGCTGCAATGAGGTCCCCCCACAGCCTTCTCTTCTCCAGGCTGAACAAGCCCAGCTCCCTCAGCCTCTCCTTGTAGGGCAGGTGCCTCAGCCCTCTGAACACTCTCCAACAGTTCAACATCTTTCTTGTACTGCAGGCCCCAGGTCTGGACGCAGGACTCCAGATTGGGCCTCACAAGGGCAGAGTAGAGAGGAACAATCCCCTCCCTGTCCCTGCTGGCCACCCCTAAGTCGTTTCACTTTTGCTGAATGCCAACAAAACTAAAATGCAACAGAATGTAAAGATCTGCCTAAAAGCAGTTATGAAAGTATTAATTCAGTTTACCCCTAATCAGCTTGTATTTTGTGTATTTAAAAATGTTGCTTTGTCAACTCTTACAATTGTGATAAACAGAATTTCTGTCTATTTGATACCCAGTGGGGCTGTACAACTGACAAGCATTTAGCAACTGGCTTCCCCAAAGCAAAAATGAAATAATAAATGTATATTTCAGGGAGAGAATGATTCTTAATTCTTGTATTTTTATACAGATCTGAATTAAGTATTTAAATCATTCTACTTACCATACAATCACAGGATCATACAACAGCCCAGGTGGAAGGGACCAACTGGTCGAACCTTTTGTAAGAAAGGGAGCCTAGTTGAGACTACCTCTAGCACTCTGCCCTATCACATCTTGAAAACTTCCAGTGATGGAGACCCTATCACACCCTTGAGGAGGTTCTTCTAGTGAATGACTGTTCTTAATGTAAAAAAAGTCTTATTTCAAGATAAAACCTCTCCTGGTGCAGCTTATACCAATTGTCCTTTACCTTCTCCATGCAATTCCCTGTGAAGAGAGAACCTCTGCCCTCTCTGTAGCCACCTCTTAAGTACTAGTATAATGAAAAGCCATAAACAACACTTGAAAGTCCACTTTATTTTGGGGGAGGGAGGGGAATCCAACCAGTTAATTATTGATAATTCACCAAACTGGACTCTTTTTTAGTATCTTACTTTTCACTTATTTCTTACCAGGTACCAGGGATGTGCTTTGCATAGATCTTACACAGATGGTACTTCCCCCTTTACTCTTCAGCCTTCTTCTGTTAATAAAAAAAAATTGTGAATAGAGACAACTGTGTGCTTAATACCTTCTCTGCTGCCCAGAACATGGGTCTGAGGCAAGGGAAGAAGTGTAACTCTAAGCTTTGGATTTTTCTTCAGTATGGTTTCCTACAGTTCTGGCAGTGCACTGGCAACAACAGAAGCTGCTAGGCTTCAAATGAAAACAGTCTCTAAAATGTTTTGTCCATCAAGCCACCCACATTTATTCTCTCTAAACAGAAATTAAATTCTTTAAAAAGGGGCTGAATAGATGCAGAGCGTACTTGGTCCACTACTGAGTCCACCTCAATCCAAGACTGTAGAACTCATGCTCCACAGACTGCAGCTACTGCTGAACTTCAATTTGTTTAAAATTCCAAACATTATTTATTCTCTGCTTTTTTCACCATTTTTTCTGGCTATTCAAATGCTAGGAATTTGTGTCCCATCACACTCGCAAAACTGAAGACTCTGACAGTGGTCCTTACAAAGTGAAAGCTGGAAAATGAAATGCACACACATCCATGCAGCTTTGTGCCATGTAACATGCCTGGGGAAGACTTGTATGTGTGCTGCATCTGAACGTATGGGTGAGGTAACAGCAGACAGACATCACAGCAAGCAGTATGGAAATGAGGTGACATGTAGGCTGCCTACAGAGGAACAGTGCAGTTGATCAGTTAAATGCAATTTACAAACAACCTACTGAAGTCATAGGAGACACCTAAAGTATGACACATTCAGGCCAACTTGCTTGAGAACAGTGAGCTGAATCAGTTTCTGTGCATGTTAAATACCAGAGCAGGTGTGCTGGCAGGACTTGTGACCCTGTGAAGGACCCACAATGGAGCAGTCTGGTCCTGAAGGTCTGCACCCTGTGGAAGGCACCACTGCTGAGGCAGCTCATGAAGAACTGCATCCTGTGGGAAGGACTCATGATGGAGAAGTTGGTGGATGACTGTCTCCTGTGGGAGGGACCCCATGCTGGAGCCGGTTAGAGTGTGAGGGTCCCCCTGAGGAGGAATGAGGGGCAGAGACAATGTGTGATGAACTGATTAGAAACCCCCCTTCCCATCCCCCTGTACTTCTGAGGGATAGTATATAGAAAAATAGGGAGAAAGTTAAGCCTGGGAAGAAAGGAGAGATGGTGGAGGTGGTTTAAGATTTTGGTTTGTTTCTCATTGTTCTACTCTGTTTTGCTTGGGTAATACATGAGATTTTGGTGGTGGTGGTGGTGTTTTATCCATGACGGTAACTGGTGAGTGATCTTTCCCTGTCCTTATCTTGACCCACAAGCCTTTTGTTACATGTCTCCCCTGTTCCGCTGAGGAGGGGAGTGACAGAGTGGCTTTGATCAGTCCTGTCAGTTGGAGATAAGTTTGTCCAGCCAGACAACCCACCATCCCTCACAGACAGGCCTGGCATGGGGCCCATGATGCCAGGCCCCACTGCTGTGGCTCTGGGCTTTGCCACTCTCCTGCCCCTCTGACAGTGAGGCAGGCACCGTGATTTTCCATCCTCCATCTCTGCCGTCGCTGGACACCCGCCCGCCAGGCAGGACAGACGCTTCCTGGCTGCTCTGGGAGCTGCTTGTCACCCGCCCGCCAACAAACGAAGGATGCCGATATCAACCCCGGCCCCAACACGTTTCCTCTGGCAGGTCGGGGGAGGGCCGTGGACGCGGGGACTGCGCTGTGGTGGGACGGCGCGGCCAGCCGGGGCCAGCCGGAGCCGGAGTTGAAGACTGCCACAGCCGCTGGGGCAGCCGGCGCCCCTCGACCCGCCGCGCCGCCAGGATGAAGCGGGCCGGGCCGTGGTGCCTGCTCCTGGCCGCGGCCTGCGCCCTGGGGTGGTCCCCACCACAGCGGGACACCGTGCGCTGCCTGGCCGGCGGCCCCTGCTTCAGCGCCCACCTCGCCAACGGCTCCTATGCCGAGGCCTGCAGCGCCTGCGGCCGTCGGAGAGGCGGCCTGGCCTGGGTCAGCGGCGAGCCGGAGCTACGCCTGCTCCTGGGGCTGCTGGCGCAGGCGGCTCCGAGACCCGCGCCCTCGCTCTTCTGGGTCGGGCTGAAGAGGAATGCCTCTGCTTGCACCAACGAGGAGCAGCCGCTCCGCGGCTTTTCCTGGGAGAGCGCCGGTGGCGGGGCGGCCCCGCAGGAGGTGCCGGCGGCGCTCGGCCGGTGGGTGACGGAGCCCGTGCGGTCCTGCCTCACCACCCGCTGCGCCGGGCTGCACCTGGCGCCAGCGGCAGCGCCCGGCGGCGGCCCCAGCTGGGGCTGGAAGGAGCAGCGCTGCAGTCGGGAGAGCCAGGGCTACGTCTGCAAGTACCAGTACGAGGGCTCCTGCCCCGACCTCAGCCCCTCGGGCGCCCTCGACCTCAACTACCGCCTCCCCTTCGAGGAGCGCAGCGCCGGTCCCGACTTCAGCCCACCGGACACCGTCCTCACTGTGACGTGCCCCGGCGGGGAGCTGCAGCTCACCTGCCAGCCCGAGCGGGGCGGCTTCGCATGGAAGGGGGCGGAGGAGCCCCTCTGCCCCTGCCCCTTCGGCTACCGGAGCCGCGGCAGCGGACCGTGCGCCGAGACCGTCGGGTGTCGCGATGCCGCCGGGGGCTTCGCCTGTGCCTGCACCCCGGGCGGGCGGGACGGTACGCCCTGCGCGGCCACGGAGTCAGCCCCCACCGACGCGGGCGGCCCCGCGGAGCCGACGGCTGCCGGGGAGAAGAGGCAGCGCCCCTCCGACCCGGCAGCCGACGGCCCCGCAGAGCCACCCTCCACCGCCGCCGACGGGGAGAAGACGCCTGCTTCGCCACCCTCCTCCAACTACGTTTTTATTCTGGTGACGGTCGCGGTGGTGGTGCTGATCATCCTGATCATGGCCGTGCTGGGGGTGTTCAAGCTCGGTTTCAACAAGGAAGCCGAGGGCCGAAGGAATAAGGAGCCGCCGGAGGCCGCTAGCAAGGCGGAGGCGGGCTCCGCAGAGACGAGCGGAGCAGCGGGCGGCGACTAGCCCCGGGGGCGGCCGTGGCCCCGTACCTCGGGGCTGCCCCGAGCTGCAGGTCGGCTCTCTCTGGCTCTCTTGTCGACAGCCCGGCTGCCACTGGGAGCCGAGGAAGAGGCGCCGTGGGACGTCGCTGAGCCGGACTTGCAGATTGTAAGACGTGGGGGCATCCAGCGAGACACCCTACCCCCCACACCCCTTTACAGGGGTTTGAAGTCTTTGGGCAGTCGAGTTTTTGTCGGTCTGTAAAACAGTTATTTAGGTGCTGACATAAGTAATATATAAATAACAGCAGCCTGGCCGACAGGACGATTGCTAATGTGCAGCTGCAACGGTTGTGGGGATTTATCCTCTCAGGAGCTGTTCCTGGAGTGCCTTACTGGCAGCAAGTGCCAAGGGGACTGCTCTGAGCCCGTGTAATTCAGAAGTCACTCCTTGTCTGAGTGGCACTTGAAGGCTCTCCTTTTCTTTCTAATTGCTGGAACATTTGGAGATGTGAACTGCCATAATTTTGGAGGAAACTGTGACCCATACTCGACTTTCTTATGAATTAAGAGTATTTCTGTACTTAGAAGGTCATTAAATTGCTGAGGAAGTGGGAGGTTAATGGGGAGTCAGTATTACACTTCAGCTGATTAAAAGAATAAAGGATGATTTAAAACCTAAATCACTGCTATGTTTGTTACTTCATGCAATATTCATTTTTATTCTAGCAGAGCAACAAATTTTCCAGTTAGAGTTTTCCTCTTTGGTACAAAACTCCCTTTCTGCATGTAGTATGGGGCTGCCTTACAACCAGATGAGGTGCTGACAAACTTTGCGATGTGAGAGGAGTTAAAGTGGGTTCAAGTACATCTTGCATATCCCATTCTTTTTAGTTAGAGATACTGTTATTAATAAAGTCCTTTGAGAGTAGGGAAAGAAGGATTCAGTCTTTGCTCCGTTTTCTAAAGGAGGTAAATACTTCCTCTGTGATTTCCCTTGGGAATTCCCATAGAGAAGCTTTTGTCCTATCTGCAAAACTTGCTGTCTCTGCAGTTCAGAGTGAGGATGCTCACTTACTATGATGATGTTGGTTTTCAATTAAAGTGGCAATGCTAAGTATTGATTTAAGGTTTTGTGAGTGCAGTAAGGCACGAACTGACTGCATGTCATCCAAGCCTTTTGGGGTATAAGGAGGGTAGGAAAATATTTTACTCCTTTAAAGAACTTAAACTCTGAAATGTCTTTTTAAAATATGGGGGGTTTGTTCTTTGTGTTCCTCTCTTTAGAGCTGACCTTCTGACTACTGTTTTCATTTTAACACTTTCCTGTTGAGTTTGGAGAATTGCTGCAAACAATAATGTGTATTATTACCTATTTTTCCTGCAAGCAAAGATTGATCTGGTGTAAACATCTGCTAAGGATAAAGTATGACAATGTGTAGTGTTGGGGGTTTTTTTTCCTTTTTTCCATTTCTCTCCCCTTAATAACGATAAGATGTTGCTCTCTGGGAAACAATCCCTTTGCTTTTGTGAAGGGGATGGCACACATTAGTGAGCCATCAGGCTGTTGGTAGCCATAAATTACATTGTATCATGACAGAAATGAGAAATCCAGCTAGGTGAGAATGCTACTCATTACAGAGCTGTCTCATAATCTGCATACTGTTCTAATCTGCTTATCTGACATTTGTATTTCAGAAGACAGGCATTTTTCAGCTACAGTAGGGGACTTGGTTCTGCATTCAGATGTGCACAGTTTTGGAAAATTACTTAGCCATTGATGTCTTTTGTCTTAATACCACTGCTGTTACTATCACTGTAAGTAATTTGTTTTAGGGGGCAGCATATGTGGAGCTCTGTTCTACAAGGGATTGTATAAGCAAATAGCAACTAAGATGAATGAGAGCATCCCTCAGTTATTATTTCTGTTTTCCTCTTTCCCCTCATATCAGATGGCTGAACTCTTTATGGGACTGTGCAAGTGCTCAGGTCTGTTTCTCTAAACTCTAGAAATGCTCTCATTCTCTGCTTCAGGAGCCTCACCTAGCACACAGCCTAAGTGCTGAGTTAAGTGCCTGTGAGTAACTACAACTTTTGCTGTCTCTCAGGATTTGACTCAGACTCTGCAGTTAAAATGTGCAAGTTTGTGCTCTTGCATGCCAGTCACGTGCCTCATTATTCTCATTTTGCTTTTTGCTTTGGCTTCCTGTGAAATCACATTTCGATTTCAAAGGTCTTTTTTTCACACTTAAGGTTCAGGTTGAAGCATTAGACATTTGTGTGAAGGACTACACGACTATTTTGTTACGTTGCCCCTGGTTTATATTTGACTCAGCTGAAACCAGACGGCTCTGCATCTGAGGATGGGATCTGTCTCAGCAGGTGCAGACATCTCAGCTCATCTAGACTCATCTACTCACCAAGACTCTCTTGTAGCCTATGGAGAGAACTACGTACTTGTACTTTCTCCCATTTTAGACCAGTTGGCTAATGAATTGCATCCTGAAAGTACCATTTCTCTACATCAAATGTAAAGAAAGCCTAGGGAGGTTAGTTCTATTTAGATGCCTGTAGCACACATCTGAAATTAAATCAGAAAAATCAGCTAACATGAATCTCTAACTGTGCAAGCTCTCAGTGCACTGTGTCTCTTCAAGGCATGGCTAAATGGCCATAGCTTTTGCTGGGTTTATGCATTATTCTTGTTTTGCCTTTTTACAGTCAGTAGACCAAATACAGGGGCATGATCTCTTTCCTAGTCCTGCTGGCCACACTATTCCTGAAACAAGCAAGGATGCTGTTGGCCTTGGCCACCTGGGCACACTGCTGGCTCATGGTCAGCCTGTTGTCAAGTACACATCTCCCTGCCACCCTCCAGGTCCTTTTCCACCAAGCAGTTTTCCAAACAGTCTTTCCCAAGCCTGTAGCGTTGCATTGGGGTTGTTGTGACCTGAGTGCAGAAGCCAGCACTGAGCCTTGTTGTACCTCATGCTGTTGGCGTTGGCCCATAGATTTCAGCCTGTACAGATCCCTCTGCAGAACCTTCCTTCCCTCAAGTGGATCAACACTCCCACTCTACTTAGTGTTGTCTGCTAACTGACAGAGGCTGCACTCAATCCCCTCGTACAGATCATTGATAGAAATATTAAAGAGAACTGGCCTCAGTACTGATCCCTGGGGAACACCAGTTGTGACCAGCTGCCAATTGGATTTAACTCCATTCACCACAACTCTCTGGGCCATGTCATCCTGCCAGTTTTTTACCCAGAGGAGAGTGCACCTGCCTAAGCCGTGAGCCACCTGCTTCTCTAGGAGAATGTTGTGGGATACAGTGTCAAAGGCTTTACTTAACTCCAGGTAGACAACATCCACAACCTGTCCCTCATCCACTAGGTGGGTCATGTGGTCATAGAAGCAGATCAGGTTGGTCAAGCAGGACCTGCCTTCATGAACCCATGCTGACTGGGCCTAATCCCCTGGTCTTCTGAACATGCCATGGGAACATAGTAAGGTCATACTGAGTACAGGTAATCTGATAAGTATTGATACAATAAAAGGTTATGAAATTGGATGCAACTTTATTTTAATTCTTATTAACACCATATGAAAATAATGGAATCAAATGTAAATACTTTTCTAAAATCTAGCAGAGGTGGAGACAAATAGTCCCTCGTGTTACATACATGTCCTTAGATTGAACATATTCTATAAGCATATTATATTGCAACTGTTTTGCCAGTTCAGGAACAACATTATATCATGCCATATGAGAGCTGTATAACTCACATATAAAACTTACATGGGTAAGTTTTACAATGAATGCATTTGTGTGGACAATTTTGACTAATTTAGTATTTTCTATTCTAGAGGCTTTGTTGTGGTTTCACCGGAGCCGGGGACCACGCGTTCAGATTTCCCCCGGAGCGGGGGGGGGGGGGGGGAAACCAAAACACCAGAACCCCGCAGGTTGGGATTAGGGTATTTCTTTACTGGAAATAACAGGGGAAGAATAGATAACAATGAACAATACAACCTTTTGCCGAGATGAGCAGTTCAGATCGCGCACTCCCCGTAACGGACACCGCGCCGCAGCTCGCGCAAACCCCAGCCGCGACACAAAAGACCCGAGCTCGCGCCGCGAGTAAAACAAAGCCCCGAGCCGAGAGCACGCTCCCTCCCGGTCCCTGCTGTTCGCGCGAAAACACTGCAACACCCCCTGCTTTTTATACTCGGCATGATGTAACTGGCATGGAATGATCCTATTGGTCAATTTGAGTCATTTGTCCTGAGCCCAGCAGGTTAACCCCTTCCTGGCTGAAGCCACTGGCTGAAACCAGGACATCATCCACCCCTCATTCCATGCCATTTACATCATAATCAAAACCAACAAAATCTTTTATACAACATATAACAATTATAATTATGGCAGTAATGAATATACAACAACAAGTTATTCAACAGTCATTATACTACAATTTCTACTTAGTAATTATATTGGTTATTCTCCCCCAAAATCAAATCCCGTTGAGGTACACATCGCACTTCTCCATCTCTCTGCATTACCCACCAGGTACAACCAGGTCCTTGTGCAAAAACAACTCCAGATATGGGTTTGCCTTTGCCCGAAGCAGGGATGACCCAAACTGTCTTTCCCAATATGCTCTTCAGATGCACTACTGGGACTCTATTTCCTTCTACAGTATGTGGAAACTTTGTTTGGACAGGGCCATCCCGATTGGTAGATCCTCTAGAGCTGACTAACCAGGTGGCTTCAGCTAGGTGTGTGTCCCAATGCTTGAATGTTCCACCCCCCATTGCTTTCAATGTTGCTTTTAAAAGTCCATTATATCGCTCAATTTTCCCAGAAGCTGGTGCATGGTACGGAATATGGTACACCCACTCAATGCCATGCTCTTTGGCCCAGGTGTCTATTAGGGTGTTCCGGAAGTGAGTCCCGTTGTCGGATTCAATTCTTTCAGGGGTACCATGTCACCACAGGATTTGCCTTTCAAGGCCCAGGATTGTATTCCGGGCAGTAGCATGGGGCACAGGGTATGTCTCTAGCCAGCCAGTTGTTGCCTCCACCATTGTAAGTACATAATGCTTTCCCTGGCGGGTTTGTGGGAGAGTGATGTAATCAATCTGCCAGGCCTCCCCATATTTATATTTCATCCACCGTCCTCCATACCAAAGGGGCTTTAACCGCTTGGCTTGTTTAATTACAGCACATGTCTCACATTCATGGATGACTTGTGCAATAGCAACCATGGTCAAATCCACCCCTCGATCGCGTGCCCATCTATATGTCGCATCTCTCCCCTGATGACCTGAAGTATCATGAGCCCATCGGGCTATGAATAGCTCACCCTTACGTTGCCAGTCTAGATCTACCTGAGCTGCTCCAATCCTAGCGGCCTTATCCACCTGATGGTTGTTTTGATGTTCTTCCGTGGCCCGACTCTTAGGTACATGGGCATCAACATGACATACCTTTACGACAAGCTTCTCTACCCGAGCAGCAATGTCTTGCCATAGATCAGCAGCCCATATGGGTTTGCCTCTACGCTGCCAATTGTTCTTCTTCCATTGCTGCAGCCACCCCCACAGGGCATTGGCCACCATCCATGAATCAGTGTAGAGATAGAGCATTGGCCACTTCTCTCTTTCAGCAATGTCCAGGGCTAGCTGAATAGCCTTAACCTCAGCAAACTGGCTTGATTCACCTTTTCCTTCAGTAGCTTCTGCTACTCGTCTTGTTGGACTCCATACAGCAGCTTTCCACATGCGATTCTTTCCCACAAGGCGACAGGAACCATCGGTGAAGAGAGCATATTGCTTCTCATTTTCTGGCAGTGTGTTGTAAGGTGGGGCTTCTTCAGCACGTGTTACCTCCTCATCCTCTGGTGACATTCCAAAATCTTTGCCTTCTGGCCAGTCTGTGATTACTTACACGATTCCGGGGCGATTGGGATTTCCTATTCGAGCTCGCTGTGTAATTAATGCAACCCACTTGCTCCATGTAGCATCAGTGGCGTGATGCGTAGAAGGGACCTTCCCTTTGAACATCCAGCTCAGCACTGGCAATCGGGGTGCCAGGAGGAGCTGGGCTTCAGTTCTGATCACCTCTGAAGCAGCTCAAACTCCTTCATAGGCGGCCAATATTTCTTTTTCTGTTGGAGTGTAATTGGCCTCTGATCCTTTGTAGCCCCGACTCCAAAACCCCAGCGGTCGACCCCGAGTCTCCCCTTGTGCTTTCTGCCAGAGACTCCAAGTAGGGCCATTCTCCCCCGCTGCAGTGTAGAGCACGTTTTTAATATCCGTCCCTGTCCGGACAGGTCCAAGGGCTACTGCATGGACTATCTCACGTTTAATCTGCTCAAAGGCTTGCTGCTGCTCAGGGCCCCATTGGAAGTCATTCTTCTTTCGAGTCACATGGTAGAGTGGGCTCACAATAAAACTGTAGTTTGGCACATGCATTCGCCAAAAACCTATAACGCCCAAGAAAGCCTGTGTTTCCTTTTTATTGTTTGGTGGAGACATGGCCGCTATTTTATTGATAATGTCCATGGGGATCTGACGACGTCCATCCTGCCATTTTATTCCTAAAAACTGGATCTCTTGTGCAGGACCCTTGACTTTACTTTGTTTTATGGCAAGACCAGCCTTTAAGAGGATTTGAATTATCTTTTCTCCTTTCTTAAACACTTCTGCTGTGTCGCCCCATACAATGATGTCGTCAATGTACTGTAAATGCTCTGGTGCTTCACCCTTTTCCAAAGTGGTCTGGACTAGTCCATGGCAGATGGTGGGACTGTGTTTCCACCCCTGGGGCAGACGATTCCACGTATATTGTGTACCTCTCCAACTGAAAGCGAATTGTGGCCTGCACTCTGGCGCCAGTGGGATTGAGAAGAAGGTATTGGCAATGTCAGTCGTGGCATACCACTTGGCTGCTTTCGATTCCAATTCATATTGGAGTTCCAGCATGTCCGGCACAGCAGCACTCATACCTGGAGTGACTTCATTTAGGCCACGATAATCTACTGTCAGCCTCCACTCTCCATTGGACTTCCGCACTGGCCATATGGGACTGTTAAAGGGTGAGCGAGTCCGGCTGATCACTCCTTGACTCTCCAGTTGACGAATCAGGTTGTGGATGGGGATCAGAGAATCTCGGTTGGTTCGGTACTGTCGTCTGTGTACTGTTGTTGTAGCAATTGGCACTTGCTGTTCTTCAACTTTCAACAACCCCACAACAGAAGGATCCTCTGAGAGTCCAGGCAAGTTACACAATTGTTCAATTTCCTCTGTCTCCACAGCAGCTATTCCAAAAGCCCACCGGTACCCTTTTGGGTCTTTGAAATACCCTCTATGGAGATAGTCTATACCTAGAATGCATGGAGCTTCTGGGCCAGTCACAATGGGGTGTTTCTCCCAGTCCTTTCCAGTCAGGCTTACCTCAGCCTCTAATACAGTCAATTGTTGGGATCCCCCTGTGACTCCAGAAATGCAAACAGGTTCTGTGCCTTTATAATTTGACGGCATTAGAGTACACTGGGCACCAGTATCCACTAGAGCCTTGTACTCTTGTGGGTCTGACGTGCCAGGCCATCGAATCCACACCGTCCAGTAAACTCTGTTATCCCTCTCCTCCACCTGGCTGAAGGCAGGGCCCCTCTATTGCTGCTGATCATACTTGCCATTCATTGAGTGCATGAAGGACTTGGAGGTTCCCTCAAGAGGATCAGACATATCAGGAGTGTAGATAGGCCTTCTGCTTGGTCGAGGGTTCTGTTCGGTGGTAACTGGTACAGCGTTCTTCCTGGTGAAATCTCGACGTGCGATTGTTTTACCTTGCAGCTCGTTTACTCGTGCTCGAAGGGCTGAAGTGGGCTGCATATCCCACTTCCTCATGTCCTCCCCTTGGTCAACCAGGTAAAACCACAGTTTACCTCGTGGTGAGTACCCTCGGTTTTCTCTCTCTCGGGATGATGGACGCCTTCTTCCAAAAGCTGTCACACTTCTCTGCGAGGGTCGGGAGCTGCACACGTTGTTGTCAAGGCGTTGGACCAGTTTCTCTACCGCTGCGATGACAGAGAGGGAAACATTGTCTTGGTATTTGCGGAGCCTACAAGACACATTGGCTACAGTTGGTAGATCCGTATCACTCCAGTCTATTGCTGCCAGTGAATTGACGTGCCCTGATGGTACACTTTGTACAACCTTTCGCTACATGCCTGGGGTGCACAGGACTTCATCAGGATCGGCAGGAAGTTGTGAATTGTTCAAATCATAACTAATTATCTCCCGTACAGCTAATTCTCTAAGGTACTGGACAGCTCTTTCCATACTGTTGCACTTGGGCATCTGGCATGTTATGTATTCTTTTATGGGGTACCTTTCCTTCACACTTGACAGTAACCGTTTCCAGAGGCTGAGGATTCCTGGCCTTTTTCCAATGGCTTTATCAATGCCTCCTTCTCTGGCAAGGGATCCCAACTGCTTGGCCTCCCTGCCATCTAACTCCAAGCTATTAGCCCCATGATCCCAGCACCGAAGCAACCAGGTGACAATGGGCTCACTAGGTTGGCGGCTAAAATCCCTTCTAACATCACGAAGCTCACTCAGGGACAGGGATCGGGTGACAACCTCTGGTTCTGCCTCATCTTGATATCCCCCTGATGGCCCCGGTTGATCATCATCATCAGCTGTTGTACGAACTGATTTTTTTGTGTATTTCCTCTTTTGTACCGGGGCGACAGACACTGGTGGGGGTTGTTTCTTTTGATCATCGGTGGTGTCTGCTGCGGGGAGTGCAGTAGCTGCAGTGCCAATTACAGGAGTTGCCACAGCTGCAGTGCCAATTACAGGGGTTGCCACAGCTGCAGTGCCAATTACAGGGGTTGCTGCAGTATCTGACAATCTGTTTTCTTCCCCTCCCCCCTGACAGTGTTGACAATGCTGACAGCGCTGTCTGCTATCAAGCAGTGTTTGAGCCCAAGTGGCCAGAGCCCAGCACAGTGCAGTGCTTTGCACCTCCTTGGGAAGCCTACAACAACTTTTTTTCAGAAATGCGGCCATTTTATTAGAGTCATGCAGCTGCTCAGGAGTGAAGCTCCAAGTCATCGGGGGTGAGAAAGTACTTAGGTACTGGCCCATGTTCTGCCCCTCGTGGTTGTCCTGCCCCTCGTGATTATCCTGCCTTTGGGAAACCTCTTGAGCAGTATTCATAAACCTGCTCTTAATATATAATGAAAACAGGATCAAGTGCAGAAAAACTTCTAGCAGTGTGGCGATAGTTTGCATGTCAAGGTGATGGTGAAAGTTTTCAAAAACTTTCATAAGAGCTGTTATGTTTAGCCCAGAAAGGAAAAAACCAGTGTAGTTCTCTCCCTCTGTGCTCTCACCAAAATGGCCACCACCACCAGCCCCTCTCTGCCCAGGGACTAGACAGGACAGCAAAACCTCATACACTTGCCAGATTAAGCGCATGGTCACTAATATAACTGTATCATAAACCATTGTCATAAAGCACACTAGAACAAAGTATGGGAACAGGCAGGGAAGCTGCCGCCCCGAGATGATACAACATCCTGCCAGGACTGCAAACAGCCTGCCGAGGTTTTTTTTCCACAGCCAGGACCACACCTTTGTAAATAATACCCACAGCATCTTAAACAGCATCCTTACAACTTTTACCGTAATTGCAACCGGGTCAGAGTCAGATCTAACGTTATCCCAACCTTTCTTGCCCCACGTAGGGCGCCAAAATATGTTGTGGTTTCACGGGAGCCGGGGACCACGCATTCAGATTTCCCCCGGAGCGGGGGGGGGAGAAACCAAAACACCAGAACCCCGCAGGTTGGGATTAGGGTATTTCTTTACTGGAAATAACAGGGGAAGAACAGATAACAATGAACAATACAACCTTTTGCCGAGATGAGCAGTTCAGATCGCGCACTCCCCGTAACGGACACCGCGCCGCAGCTCGCGCAAACCCCAGCCGCGACACAAAAGACCCGAGCTCGCGCCGCAAGTAAAAGAAAGCCCCGAGCCGAGAGCACGCTCCCTCCCAGTCCCTGCTGTTCGCGCGAAAACACTGCAACACCCCCTGCTTTTTATACTCGGCATGATGTAACTGGCATGGAATGATCCTATTGGTCAATTTGAGTCACTTGTCCCAAGTCCAGCATTTTAACCCCTTCCTGGCTGAAGCCACTGGCTGAAACCAGGACAGGCTTGCATTAGGTGGATTTTTTAAAATGGTAAATTCCCTGGGGTAATGCATAGTGTTGTAGACCTTGGCTCTTGACTACAGAACCAGATGTAATAATGGTGGGGGTAAGAGTAGGAATGTCCGAACATCTCATCTATCCAGTACCTGAAAGGGGCCTACAAGAAATCTGGGGAGGGACTTTTTAGAAAGGCATGTAGTGATAGGATGAGGGGGAATGCTTTTAAATTGGAAGGGGGTAGATTTAGACAGAATATTAGGAAGAAATTCTTCACTACAAGGGCGGTGAGGAACTGGAACAGGCTGCCCAGGAAGATGGTAGATGCCCCCTCCCTGGAGCTGTTCAAGGCCAGATTGGATGGGGCCTTGAGCAGCCTGGTCTAGTGAGGGGTGTCCCTCCAATGGCAGGGAAGTTGGAATTTGATCGTTTTTGAGGTCCTTTCCAAATGAAACCATTCTGTGATTTTATGATTCTATAACCTATCACAGTGGTCCAAAACCTCTCCCCTGTTGCCAATTAAAACCAATTTTTGGATTTCCTTAATTCCCCCAAAGATAGTTCGACTGGTAGGCACATCGTTTTTCAGCTATACATTTTATTCATGTACATGTGATAGGTTTTAATGGTTTGCATTTGCCAGATAATCAGAAATAAAATTTTAATTTCCCCCACATTTTTAACAATTATTTATACTGCTGAGGGCTTGATTGAGTGTCTTATGGGATTAAAGTGAAATCTAAAATTGGACATGACCAAAATTCAAATACTTCAAAGAACATTTATCCTTTTTAAAGTGTAGTATGTAGCTTTAAGAAAATTTAAAAATGAACAGATTCTGTGCTTCCCCAAGGAAGTGTAATTTCCTATCACTTAATCAACTTTTTTTTCATATTTTCAGACTTCATTATCCTTCCTCATTTATTGCATGGAGTTTAATCACTGGTACATGCAACTTAGCTCCTTCTAGAAATAATATTTTCTCTTTCTTCAGGATGTGGACATTTATCAAGGCTGTAGAGCGGTGATTCATACATTTTGTTGATGATATAACTGACTTTAAAGGCGAACCCAGCAAGGCAGCAGCAGTAACCACAATCCCAGGCCTTCAAAACAGGTTAAACCTCATGCTTTTCCTTCTTCCCCTGATAGCGGCCTTGCCTTTCTCTTTTGGGCTTGTAGAGTTCTGGGTCTGGGAGACAGACAGGCCTCTGTGTGCAAGCCTCTTCCCTTTTCTGTACTGCAGACTTGAAGGACTGTTTGGCTGTAGGTGAGGTATCTGAAGGCAGCCGTGGAGTAAGGAAGCAGATATGTGGTGGTGGTCCCACATTTTTAACGTGCTTTCCCTCCCTTGTGCATTGCAAGTCTGAGGCAGAAGGAGGGGGAAAACAACTACTATGTATTTCATGGGTAATGTAAAGAGTGAGAATCTGTAGGTCCAGGGAGACAATGAGCTGACGGCAAGTATCCCTCTTTACCAGCATTTATTCATCCTCACTATCCTCTTGCTGCATATTTTGTCAGGTGTTTATTACTCAATGTGGTGGTTTGTGAACAAGTAAACATTTTCAGTTATTAATATCTCAGAAAACATTGTTTTGTTTTTGGAACATAACCAGCAGGTCTTGTGTTTCATACTGATAAGCATGGTTTACACTGTTCCCTGGAATGTAACATAGGAGCATAAGAACAGATAGTTTGAGTGAGCTTAAAACTCATTGAAGTCAGTAATCTTTCTGTGACAGTAGCAAATGTTTTAGGAAATAGAATAGGCAATTTGACGTCTGTAAGTGACACTTCTGCTAGGTACTCTAAGGTTGCAAGACTTTGAGTTTGAGACTGAGTTCATGTCACACTTTGTGACTTCCATCAATTTAACAGACCATGGGTTCAATTTAACACTTTTGGCATCCAGCCATCCTGTGTCAATTAGTTCATTAGTTCATTGTGGAGAGTTTCATTGATGGGTGACGATTGTATTTTTCTCTCAGAAGATGAAGGACAAAGGTGTTGGGTGTTGGAGACTTGGCATATTTTTAACTCTGACTCAACAAGTTGTCTATTGGCCAGGGGGGCCTTACCCTTTGTAAAGGGGTGATCACAATGACCCAAAAGACCCCTTGAGAGCACCCATCCTTAATGGTATCTGTGCAGAAGATTGAGAACTTTCTGGAATAGGAACTATTTAAGTCCTCAAGGTGTGTGACTTGCATGATTGAGAATTGGGCACTTGACCATAAAAGACACAAACCCAAGAAGCCACATGCACACCCATCACCAGAGGACTGCCACGTCTGTCATTGTTATCGCAGGGTGCTGATATCTGCCTCTCTGCCTTTTCATTCTTTTTCATTTTCGTCTTATAAATGCTCACTGCTTTGAAATTAAACATTAGCAAACTGAGTATTTATAGCTTTTTTACTCAAAGTTGTTAATTTTGGGTGTGTTTATGTATGTTGTAGTCAGTGTTCAGCTAGATAATGTCCATTTCTTAAGGCAAAATCAAGAGCTGTTTTTTACTGGTTGTGCTAAGAATAAATAAAGCTGCGTAGAAATTTAGTCAGTCTGTCATGATAGCAGGCCACACACACACAAAATGGTTTTTTGTTTTTTGTATTGGGTTTGCATGGCAAGGTTGTGGTAACAGGAAGGCTACAGGGATGGCTCCTGTGAGAAGCTGCCAGAAGCTTCCCCCATGTCCAACCAGCCAATGCCAGCTGGCTCCAAGACAGACCCACCACTGGCCAAGGCTGAACCCATCAGTGATAGTGATAGCACCTCTGGGATAACAGAGTTAAGAGACCAGGGGGAAACAACGGGGCAACAGCAATTACAGACAGAGAGGGGCATGAGAGTATGTGAGAGAAAAATTCCTGCGGACTCCAAGGTTGGTGCAAAAAGAGGAGGAGGCACTCCAGATGCTGGAGCAGAGATTCCCCCTGCGGCCCCTGTAGAAGCCCATGGTGAGGCAGGATGTCCCCCTGCAGCCCATGGAGGGTGACGGGGAACAGAGATTCCATCTGCAGCTCATGACAGACCCCAGGCTGGAGCAGGTACATGCCTGAAGGAGACGCTGACACTATGGGAAGCCCAAAATGGAGCAGGTTCCTGGCAGGACCTGTAGCCCATGGAGAGAGGAGCCCAGGCTAGAGCAAGGGGAACTTGTGACCCTGTGGGGGACCCACATTGGAGCATTTGGTCCTGAAGGTCTGCACCCCATGGAAGGGAGCCACGCTGAGCAGTTCATGAAGAGCTGCAACCCAATCCATTTCTGTTTATATTCTTCCCTCTCCAAGAACTTAATGAATTGTGTGCATGTACTGCATGCAGCTTTTTCTCAGAATACAGAGACTTCATGGCAATAACCCTTCCAACTCTTCAGTGTTAATGGTGGCACTTTATGTGAATTGATTCAATTATACCTAACCGCTGGGATGATGAAGCAATTTTGATATCCTAGGAGAATAACTAACAGTATGGACACATGCATTAGTCTTAAGAGGAACAAAGTTGAGTTTCATTCTTTTCTAGATTCTGAAGCTTAAAGGGATGTGCAGATAATATACAACATGAGCATCAACATACCTGTGTACAGTGTGCATTGAAGTCTGTTCTCCCCTATACTTATTGACATTATTTTATTAGCTATCCAAAACTTTTAGTTGTCTGCAGACTCTAGAATCTCTTTCAGTGCAAATATGACTGACATATCTTTCCACAAATCTGAATGTGTCCAGAGATTTTCTTCCATACTCTTAGGGAGTGCATTTTCTTGCTTGTTTTCAATTAATTCTCAGTTCTAATGAGAAGTTCTTGAATGAGTACATTGACACCTGCGATCATATGTAGAGCAGACAAGCCATCTTGGGAATATAGCTCTATGCTTAAGTTCAGACTTTCAACATCTGTGGAGATGAATACATGAACAGTACCTTTCATTCTTAAGGGTTTATATTTCTCTTATGGGAAGTAATTTACCACAGTCAGAGCACTGAATTAAGAAATTCTGTAAATCTTACTTTAAAGAGCAGAGAAAATGTTGCTGTATTACCTTTCTATCTTCTTGATACAGAGTTCTTCTTTCTTTGTGTTGAGCAAAAATTTTACAAGACTTCTTTTCTATTTTAATGATAAAAGGAAAGAAAGTAATCCATGATATTTGGAGCATCCAAAAAAATCCCAAATAAACTAATATTTTAGAAAAAACTATTATCTACCTGTTTTCTGCATTGTTTTCCTGAGTTTCTAGTAATTCCATAAAGTATTTAAAATTATCATTTGTCCCTTAGAAAAAACACCTAGATACATTCTAACCTTCAAAAAGGACAGCTTTGAAAATAGTTGACTTAAAAAGCAGAACTTCTCTTTTTTTCTGCATTGGAAGTTTATATATTTGCTGTACCCTAAACAACCTAACTTCAATTGTGTGAAAGAGCCAAGTCCTGCTTTACAATGCCTGGGCTGGAATGTTCGGGTTTTAACTCTTTTCTTAACAAAATGGCCTGTTGTGCTCATCCCATCCTTCATGTTCCTTCATTTCAGATTCCTTCTTTCTAAGGCTGTTTGGTGTTATATATTCACTGCTTTTGCCTTCTTTCATATCCATTCTCCCCAAATATTCAGGTTTTTGCCGTGATGTGAGAACATCTTAAATGTTTTGACTGGTCTAAAAGCACTGCAATTCTTCCACCTTCTTTAACACAGAATTTTCAGAGATTCACAAAATTTTAGAGTTTGGAACAGACCTCCAGAGATCATCAAGTCCAACCCCCACCATTGATAACAGGAACAACAACAGAGGAGCAGTTGAGACTCAATTTATTCAGGACTCAGTATGTGGTCAGTTAACAGCTACTGGCATAAAATTTAACCAAAGGATATAACGTGCCGTCAGAAACAGAATCACAGAATCACAGAATTGTAGGGGTTGGAAGGGACCTCATGAGATCATCAGGTCCAACCCCCAAAGCAGTTCCCCAGCTCATACTGCACAGGTCGGCGTCCAGATGGGTCTTGAATATCTCCAGAGAAGGAGACTTGTCCTGGGTTCAGCCCAGCAACAGGCTATGTTAGCCCTGAGAGTATTCCATACCAATTGCGTCATGATCAGGTGGTCCGGCCACCCCCCCCTGCAGGGGCGACTCCAGACCCGGGCACGGGAGGTTCCGGTCTGGGCAGGCGCAGTGCCAGTTCCAGGGGCGACTCCGGACCCATCAGAAACTGCTCAAGACCCGGGCATGGGAAGTTCCGGTCTGGGCAGGCGCAGTGCCAGTTCGGGTTCTTTCTCTTTCTCTTTTGGATCGGCACGGCAGGCGGCAGTGAGGGGGGGGGATTTGCAGCGCCGGTCGGGAGTGCCTCGTTCGGGGTTTTTGGATCGGCAGCGGTTCGGGCACAGCTCAAATTACATAGTGGGGTGAGAGGTTTGCACTGTATATAATAGCACTGTAGCTAGTTGTTTTCATATCTTTTCCTGCTGTTTAGTAAACTATCCTTATTCCAACCCGTGAGGCTTTGTTTTTTTTCCTTCCTCTCGGCTCTTAAAGAGGCAGGGGACTTTTTTTTCTAACTTTTGTGGGACGCAGCTTTTCAGCTGAGTTTTAAACCACAACAACTTTTGGTGCCCAACGGTGGGCTTTGGTTTTTTCCCTTCCTCGCAGCTCCTCGGCTCCCTCCGTTCGCCCATCCCCCACCTCTTAAGGAGGCAGGGGACTTTTTCTAACTTTTGTGGCCCCAGCTTTTCAGCTGAGGTTTAAATCACAACAAGACTCCACCACCTCCCTGGGCAGCCTATTCAAGTGCTCTGGCACCCTCACTGGGGAAAAGTTCTTCTGCATGTTGGTGTAGAACTTCCTGTGCTCCAGCTTGCAGCCATTGCCCCTTGTCCTATCTCCACTGACCAAAGAAAAGGGGCTGGCCAATTCCACCTGCACCCCATACTTAAGATACTTATAAACATTAATTAGGTCCCCCCTCAGTCTTTTCTCCAGGATGAACAGTCACAGCTCTCTCAGCCTCTCCTCATAGGATAGATGTTCCAGGCCCTTCATCATCTTTGTAGTCCTTCTCTGGACTCTCTCCAGGAGATCCCTGTCCTTTTTATCCCAGGGAGCCCAGAACTGGACACAGTACTCCAGGTGGGGCCTGACCAGGGCAGAGTAGAGGGGGAGGATCACCACCTTTGACCTGCTGGCCACACTCCTCCTGATGCCCCCCAGGATCCCATTGGCTCTCTCAGCCCCCAGGGCACACTGCTGGCTCATGGCCAAGTTGTCATCAACCAGGACCCCCAGGTCCTTCTCCATAGTGCTCTTCTCCAGCAGGTCACCCCCAGCTTGTACTGATACATACAGTTGTTCCTCCCCAGGTGCCAGACTCTACACTTGCTTTTGTTGAATTTCATCTGGTTTCTCCCTGCCCAGCTCTCCAGCCTGTCCAGGTCTCTGGATGGCAGCGCAGTGTCCTCAGCCACCCCTCCCAGCTTTGGATCATCGGCACTTGCTGAGGGTGGATGAGGGTGTAAAAATACACTCTCTGTGTTTCTTATTTTTCATTTCACTGAGTTTTCTTTGTCAGCTAGTCTTGTGACTGATTTGTTCAAAGCATCACTGATATCAGTTACCGATAGTAGCCCACAGTCTTCAGTGGGTAAATGAGCAGCTTTTCTTATGAAGGAACTCAAGTTTACGGTATAGAAAATAAAAGGCATAAGATAATAATCATGTTTAAATATCAAAGTTGTTCTCGTTTTCATGAAGACATATGAAACTCCTTAAAAAAAGCTTCTTTACAATATTACACAGTCAGTTTAACTTCTAAAAGTGTCTTTATCTTTATGTGAGCAAATGATAAATAATATTTCTGCTGTAATGTTCAGAAAATAAACTTGGTCATACTGGTATTGATTTTCTGCTCAATAACCCAGTGTTTTAAATTTTTTTCTTTTATCCATGACTTGTCTCTTGTTGATTGAATAAGGAGGCAAGATCCATCTATGTCTGTTTTCAACAGAAACCAGAGGGCAACAAGATCACCAGCCTATAGCTGTGAACTCTGATAAATAATACCCTTTTGTGAACACATTTACAATGTATTCTAACCTATATAACCTAATTAAATAGTGAAAAGACCATAATCATAGCCTCCATTAGTTTCCTGGTTCATATGGAGATGTTTATCTCATAAACAGCTGGGGAAGGGTGTAGTTGGTCCGGATGTGCTGGGCAACTGCAGCTCTCAGTGAGTGCTAGCAGGCTCCAGACTTTTGAAAATCAACGGGATATTTCAAAATCAAACACTAGCCATGTTTTTTCCTCCAAGATTTCCTTCTCCTGACAGTTCCAACCTCTCCAGCCATGGGCTCAACTGCATAGCGGAATTAACACTCAAATGTCTTCTACACCTCAGAGAAGCATGTAAGCAAGACAAAGATTTACTACTGAACAGTGGTACCTAACTGTCCAGCAACTGGAATCTGAATTTTACTAATCACAAAGTCTTTTAAAACCCATATACATTCTAATTCACTCCTTTAGATGTTGGATAAATGACAAAATATATTTTACAAAAAGGAAGTGTGCCCATGCATGCGCATGTGAATACACTCATATGTACTTGTTTTATACAGCTTTGCCATGTTTTGACCTATTCCAGCTGAACAGCCATCAGATGAACTTGCTGTTGCAAATTTGCTTACCAACAAGTCTAACATGAATCATTTGAACTTGTGGCCCTTTGCTTTTACCAGTCTGTCGGCACTGACACTGATACTGCTCAGCCTTGTCCAGTATTATGAAGTGCAGTTTCTTACAGCACCCTAGCAGAAGCTCACCACTTCCCTCTGGATTGTATTACAGTTTTATGGTCAGTACACTGAAAACAGCACTGTCACCAAGTATGTAAGCACAGCCAATATGATGTAATGACTGTGATCACCACAGTGGACAGTAGGTCCCAAGTCATAAATCTGGTAATTCTTCTCTGTCTTCCAAGTCCCATATGCTCTGCAGTTGGGCACTTCTATCTGAGCCTTTCTAGTGAGGAAGGTAAAGACCCCACCTTTCAAGGTGGCTCTACCAATCATAGATGCGATAAGTATACAATGACAAATGTGTTCCATCCAAGGAAGGTGAAAATCTATATGACAAATGTGTTCCGTCCAAGGAAGGTGAAAACCTATATACATATATACACTACCTTCTCTCTCTGCTTCATGGCTGCTTACTGCTCTAACAGATGCAGAACTTAGGCTTTAGGGGAAACAAGGCTAGAGGGAGTGGGCATAGTTAGCTTTTATTGAAAAGCATCTTTCCTGTTAAAACTGTGCTTGGTTTATAGCCGACTAGTGACATCTTTTGAAATGCTTTCTGGTACACCTGTTCCTTTTGGCTATTTTCCTCTACAAAATATAATATCTGAAGCATTATCCTCCAAGAGAAATCTAATAAATTATCCTGTCTTCCTGTGGCTTAGCCTGAAGTTAATGGTCCAATAAGGCTCTATGTTGAAGAGGATATAAGTGCTGAATACACAATGCAGCAGAAATATTTTATTCTCCCCTAGAGATGCATAATTCACATTCTTGTCTGTAGAGCCCTGCAGTCAGGTAAGGTTTCTGGGCGCCAAAATCATAGACTCTAGAACATTGGGTGGATGTTTCTTTCTAGGCTAATTTCTTCAAGCTTTTTAAAAAAAAAAATTCTTTTTTTTTTTTTTTGAGCAGGATTTTAAGACACTAATTTACAGTTCTGTTCTGGGAACATGAGAGAGAAAAGTAAAAACTTCGGTAACTTATTCAGCAGTGTGCCATTTCATTTCAGTAGGGTTTAGTTTAATGTTTAAAATGAGGATGCTGATTTTTGGAAACTTTAAAACACAGTATATGGTCACAGTGTTAATAGAGTGAATCACATACATTTGAAATGAACTTCTGGTTTTTCAAAATCAGCAAGAAACCCTTTTATTTTCTTCTGATTCATTGGAAACCTGGCATTTCAGAAATGCTAATGTCACATTCAGAAACTTGATTCTCCTTCCCTGTGAAGAAATCTGATGAATTCTTTAAGTGTCTAATGCAAAGAAACCATACACTGAGTGATGTTCTCTGCTCTGGGAACCATCTCAAGGGGCAGAGGATCTACATGTGGCCATCACTGTTTTCATCTGCAGCCCAGATATAAAATGCCTCTGCCACCAGTCTTAACTGCACATTGCAGTCAGCCCCAGTATGATGAGATGTGTCATTGCCCCCAGGCTGGGAAGGCTAGTGAGAAAGAAAAGAGATGTTTTCCTACATACCCTCCTCGCAGTGGGAAAATGCTACAGAGGTACCTGATGTGTGTGATGGGTGAAGACCAGTCTGCCTTTGTGTGTACCAGAGGAAATATTCCAGTCCACTGGCTAGATACTGTTCAGACCTGTCAGACTGTTGTGTATAGGTCTTGGGTTAAACAAAGAACAAAACAAGTGGAGTGGATGTCAGTGACACACCGGCAGTTTCCTTGACAAAGTACATCCAGCATTTTTAAAATATTAAAGTGAGTGGGCAAATGCAGCCACATACTACAGATTATAACCAATAGTTAACCTATTTGTAGATTAATTATGCTACAGCTGTATCGAGAGGCAAAACTGTAACCAGGATATACATCACACTTTCCCCTCCCCCTCAATGAACTGAGCATTAATTCAAATCCTTTTCATATGAAATCTGAAGACTCTTATTTGCAGTTTGGAAAGCATTAAAAAGAGTTCTGTTTGTTTTCTGGTACACATTATTTCACGAGGACGACTGTTTGGGGTTGTGTTGTGTTGGATTTTTTTCCTGGTAGCTATGTTCTACTATTTAGAATAACAACACAGAATGAACTAACTTTTCCTTCCAAAGCAAATTAAGAGTGATTTGCAGCTGTTGATTACCTCTCCCACTGCCAAAGTCAAACTAAACTCGGGGTGAAAAAATAGCAGGAAGCGCCGTTAGTTGACAATAAACAGATTTTGTTTCCAGCTGAAACTACAGGGGCTGCTTTAGCCAGTAATCCCACGGGCCCCGTTGGCTGAGAGCGAATCGGTGCATCCATCTGAAGGAAAGAAAGCCTGCCATCTACCGAGGCACCAGCAGCCTCTACGGCAGCACCCGCTTCTCTGCCAAGTGAGAACATCACCCCGCCGAGCTCTGCCTGGGAGAACTGAAATTGAAGTGCATATGCTGGTAGGTGTGTAGGCATCCATCACAGCTTTTTTTAAAGGCAAAGCAGGGGATTTAAAAAAACCCAAAGCCAACAAAACACAGAAAAACACCAAAAAAACCCCCACAGAACCAAAATTAAAAGGGAAAAAAAGCGACAAAACCAGGCTCCACTTTGCCTCAAGGCTGAATATCACGTATGAATCACTGCTGCTTAACTTGTGCTTTGTCATGTCTGATGTTACAGCAAATCCAACAGTAGAAAGTGGACTGACTCTGTTTAATCTGACCATACATAACAATATGTTTGGGTGAAAAAGACCACATAAGATTATGAGATTTTTACCATTTTGAAGAGATTGTGAGATTTTAAGTGAAGCTCTACAATCAACATCGTGTGGTATTGGGGATATTTTACTGCTTTGACAGATGTTTGGTTTCTGTGAAAAGTTAAATAAGCTTATAAAGAGATTTCATCCTTTTTTCCCCATATGTGAATGTAAAACAATATAAAAATCAATATTTGCATGTTTTCTTTAAATGAGACTCATTGGAAAGTAAAAGAAAAGCAACTACCATTGTTAAAGCTTTTCACAAAATATTTTAATAAGGATGTAACAGCTTCCACATCAGCAATTTTTAAACTAAAAGGAGCTGACTCACAGCCTATTGAAGTAAATTAGTTTTTTTTTTTCCTCTCATTTCTATGGGCTTTGAATCAGACAACTTTGAAATACTAAATTTATACATTCATTTAACAGTACCTAATTTTTGGTGAAAGAAATGTACAAAGGAGTATCCTGCTGTTTGCTGCTGAGAAAAGTTAAAGGGTATAGTTTAACAAAAAACTGTAGTAAGTCTACCACCACCGCAAATGCTAGATGCCTCAAATGTTGATCTTACACTTAACACTGTACTTAAGCACCATAGCTACCAGTACAATGCTACGGGTATGCTGCTACTAGAGATTTTTCCCAATCTCTTGCTTCAGACTGCCAGTAGTTGTTATAATTAATACAACCACAATATTGTGCTAGAGAAGTGATTTGTCACAGCTACTGGGACACCTGCCACTGTGTGACACTGTTAACATAGGTGGTAGAAAGCAGAAAAACATAGCTGTGTGTTTCAACACAGCCTGATTCTTACGTCTGGGGTAAGAGAGAGCAGGGATGGAAGGTTTTGTTTAATCAGCTGTCACTTATCAAACAAGAAAGCTTCCTCCATCTATATGAAAATCATTCTGTCGTAAGAAGGGAAGAGAGAAAATTCAAGAGAGAGAATTTTTGTGGGGGAGGCAATGCAGATGAAAGAGTTAGAAAAAGTGAAAACCTTTTTCTCTGAAAAGGAGCCGTCTTGAGCATCCCCCATTTTAAATGCAACCTTGCAAGTAGCCACCACAGACATAATTGCACAGTATAAATTGCTTTAGAGAAACACATTCACAACACAGTGACAAGAATCAAATAAAAAAAAAATAATCAAAGACGTCTAGCACACACTAAAACCAACAATTCTGGGCCAGTATATTACATTGGCAACATATGAAACCCATTTCTTTTTTTTTAGTGCAACAGAAGAAACTGGAGCTAGGGTAATAGCTATCATCAAACAGCTACATTTTTTTTGTGTGTCAAGTATTCATTTCAGAGCCTGATGGAGATTTTGAAATGGAACCCTCTTTTTCCATGTAGGCTAAACTGACTTTGCAGCCACCCAGGTCATTCAAAACTGTCTCAGCTCCCCTCATCGCTCTTTCACAGCTGATGGAGCAGGCGCAAGACAATAGCTTCACAGTCTAGCACTCCCTTTAAACTTTATTGTTAGCACACTTTACTGTATGTATGGACACATTCAAACATTTCCCAGCTCAGTGCTCTCCCTGACTCCGGGCTCAGTGCTCTGCTCCCCCTCAGTCATGGGACTGGTTATCTCCCCTTATCAGCAACCTGCTGTGCAGCGCTGAAGCATAGCAATAATCAGACTTTTTTCTGAAGACCTTTTCTGCCCTATGTCCCCCGAGTGTAGCACCAGAGCCCTAGCGAGGTGAGAGCTGTCTGCAAAGCAGAAGACATCTCCGTGACTGTGCTGCTTCTTTTCTCAGAGTTTTTTTGTTGCCCTCTGTCTTTTTTTATTCTTGGGGCAGAGAGAGGCTACTTGCTCCCTCCCTGTGGGAGGGCAAAGGATATGTTGGGGGGGACTTTTCCCAGCATTTCTATTCTCTGAAGGGGAGGTGCATACCTACAGACGCTGAACAGAGTTGCTTTCAATCGGTGCCAGGGCTGGGTGGGGGGGGTTGTCGGGGGGGATGGGGGGTTGAGTCTGAGCTTGAATGCTGGGGCTTGACGGAGGCAGGTTTGACTCATTGGCCTGGAGGGATCCTACCAACCGTGGGGGAGGGCAACCTGTACAAAAGGTGATGGGACAGTAGCTGTGGGATCCCATACAGCCACCGATCAGACACAGAGAGGGGTAGCAGAACCTGGCTATCCAACCCTAAGTCAACCCATGAGTGCGACAATTTGCTAAGGGGGTGTCAAAGCATCAGCAAATGCACGCACTCTCAAGGAAGAGAGATAGGGGGGATGGGGCAGCAGACTGAGGACACGGTGTTTTCTTTGCTCCTTCTTGTGCCAAGCACTACTGCTGGTGGGCAGGACCAAAACCCTCTCCCTCCCCGCCTCCCCATGCCACAGCCTTGCTCACCCTCCTGCTGGGGGGCAGTAGGGGAGCGGTCGGGCAGGAATGCTTCCTCAGAGGGTGGTAATCCTAGAGGTGCAAGTGCCGTTCCTGTACATGCTCCCTGACTCCAAGTTGTCTGGGGGAAAGTCCTCCACGCTGTATGCCCTGCTCTTGAGGGCAGTGGCATAGTAGTCGATGGGTTCCTCTGCAGCATTGTCCATCCAACTGAGGCAGAGCAGCCGCTGGAAGGACCGCTTGAAGTTGTCCGAGAGAAAGCCATAGAGGATGGGATTGGCACAGCTGTTGGCATAGCCCAAGATGACAGAGAGCTGGCTGATGGTGGCATCATCCTGCTCTACAAAGACATTGACCAGCTGCACGATGTAGAAGGGCATCCAGCAGATGACAAAGACCATCACCACCATCATGACCATGAGGGTGATCTTGCGCTCCGAGCGTTTACGTTGCTGCCAGCCAGCCTTCAGGGCCACCATGCGCATCTTGGCAATGATGAGGATGTAGCAGAGGCAGATGGCCACCACAGGCAGCAAGAAGCCCATCAGAAAGGTGTAGACCACAAAGACCACCAGCCACCTCTGAGTAGGCTCTGGCATGAGCATGTTGCAAGCCACAGTTCCATCACTGTTGGCTGCTGTGTTGGAGAAGATGATGATGGGCAGGATGATGAGGATGGAAAGCACCCAGACACCCAGATTGACCATTTTAGCCACAGTGGGCCGGCGATACCTAGCTGCCTTGATGGGGTGCACCACAGCAATGTAGCGGTCCACACTGAGTACGGTCAGGCAGTAGATGCTGGTGAACATGTTGATGGCATCCACGCTGAGCACCAGGCGACAGAGCAGTGAGCCAAAGGGCCAGTGGTGCAGCAAAGTAGAGGTGACCAGAAAGGGGACACTGAGCATCAGCAGCTCGTCTGCAATGGCCAGGTTGAGGATGTAGATGTTGGTGGCTGTCTTCATCTTGGCATAGCGTAGGATCACATAGATGACCATGGAGTTGCCGCACAGCCCCACCAGGCATACCACGGAATAGATGAACGAGATGAGGATGGCGCTGCCCTGAGACTCACTCAGGGTGCTGTTCGGGGCGCCAGAGGAGTTCCTGCCGCTCGAGTCCATGCCCGCCGCCGCCGCCTCTTCCGAGGCGCTGCCGGCTCCGCCGCCGCCACCGCTGTCGCTGCCGCCGCTGTCGCTACCTGCACCGCCCGGAAGCCTGGTGCAGGTGCCATTGGGGAGCATCCTCTGCCCGGACCTCCCCGCCCCCGGCTCAGAGCGGCGGGCGCCTGCCGCTGGCCGGGCTCGGCATCCCGGCAGGGCTCCTGGCGCGGCTCCTCCGGGGCGCTGACATGGGGGAGAAGGCGGATGCCTGCGCCGCTCGCTCCGAGTGGAAGTAATTGGTGCTCTCCGGCTGGTGAATGATTAATAGGCAGCGGCGCGTCACCAGCTACGAAAAGGAGGAGGGAAAGAGAAAAAAAAATGCAGGAGGAGACGTAAGTGGGTGTCCCTCCCAACCTACCACACTCTTTCTCCCCCACCGCTCCAACCGCCCTCCCCCGCCTCCCGCCTCCCATCCCGCCCTCCGGCTGCTGGCAGCGCTGGCAGCTTCGGGGCTGCCGAAGTGAAGCCTCTCCCCTGTTCCGACTGCCGTGTCCTCCCACCCCTACCTCTGCAATGCTTCCTGACCCCACAGTGTTCTCCCCATGCACTGTTGTTCCTCCCACCTTGCATTGCCCTCCCATCCCGCACTCGTATCTCCCCAGCCAGCATCCCCCCCATGCCCTCCCCATTCTGCCTGTTCCCTCTCCTTGGAACCCGGGTCTCGGCCAGGGGCACCCTAAGCAAAGGGACCTCCCTTTCTCCTTTAGATAAAAATCCTGGGTCATGGGTGGGTGGGCAGCGTTATCCGGGTAGGCATGCCTCATGCCTACAGAGCTGCCATAACCCTCCTACTGCACCACGGAGCTTTCCCACCCCACGGCACTGGCACCAGGGATGGCACCGGCACAACAGATAGCCTGCAACACTAAGTGCACTGCACGGCTTGAAAACAGCAATGCCCGTGCCTACTACCACCATGTGGCTCCATGTCCCCACTTCAGCTTGTCCCAACATCACCAACAGACGTCACACACTAGCAGCACCCAGTACTGTACAGCCCTGATCATCTCCACAGTTCTGTCCTGAAACATGCCCCCTGTCCCATTCTAATATCCCAGCACATACTCTGCCTCTGTCCATCACACATCCAACAATGCAGGCACCAGCTGCCACTACAACTCACCATAACTATTTACACCACAATGATGCCAAGACCATCCTAGCTATGCTGCTATGCAAACACACCATCTGTCCATCCATTCTTCTGTCCCCTCACATACTGTTTCCACTCACAGGATCACTTCAAGCTCAACCATCACATGCTGCATTGCCAGCACTACACCCCCCTCTTTTAATGTTGTACTTAAAACATATGAATATCCCTGATATCACAGAGGGTGAGGCTATAAACCCTCCTCAGCACTGTGAAGAGTGCCATAAACCACTGACACCATCTTCGTTCATGCACCACTTCTACATATACATAGCCATCACTACATAAATTACTTACCCCATACTACACCCGTACACCCACAAACTTTCTACACACTGACCCATAACACACTGTTTTGTACACACACCCTGCCTAGATAAGCACAGTTGTACATAGCGGTAGCTACTTGTACTGTCATCTCTAGATGGACACTGCTACCTTACATGCCTTATCCACACCACAAGTTCCAGATGCACATGAACACCAGCAGACAGTCCTAGTACTGCATCTCTGTACCCTGGCAAACATTTTGTACGTGTGTTGGTGGGTGGGGGTGGTAAATATATGACCTTCTCATACATCTCTCCTGGGCAATGTCTCATCTCCCTGCATGCTATTGCTCCATGCATACAGTCTGTCCTTGCATACTTATGTATAACCACTTAATCTATTTGCATATACCACCACCACCTGCCCATTCTGCTTTAACCAGACATGGTTACTCACTAATACACACTCCCTCAGCACAGACACACAGAATCACAGAACCTTAGGAGTTGGAAGGGACCTTGAAAGGTCATCTGGTCCAACTCCCCTGCCGGAGCAGGATCACCTACACTAAATCGGATGCGTCCGGGGAGGTTTTGAATGTTTCCAGAGAAGGAGACTCCACAGCCTCTCTGGGCAGTCTATTCCAATGCTCCATCACCCTCACACTGAAAAAGTTTCTCCTTATATTCACATAGAACTTCCTATGATCCAGCTTGTACCCATTGCCCCTTGTCCAGTTGCTGGCCATCACTGAGAATAGTACTGATACATACAACTGACTCAGTAATAGCTTCTTCTGTTGGCTGTAGCCACTCATATGTGTGAGCATACCACACCTGTACAGACACCAACCTGCCTCTTCACATGGACTGTTACCTATGAGCACCACCTACTTTTGTCAAGAACAGCAGGTCCACACTGCACACATATCACCACAGTGCATATGCTGCTGTACACTCTTCACAGCACCACCATACTCAGCATCACACATACATCCTTACAACCTACTCATTTTACCATGCATACCCATCACCTCCTACAGTTCACACATCTTGTTACCACTGTCTTCCCACCAGCACCGTTAAATATATTATCACTACCCACTTTAATATACAGATACACACAGCATTACCATCAATTCATTATAATCCATCATAAGGATTTTATTCTCTCTAGCACTGTATATATGCCTATACCCCTTATCACCACCATCAATAGTCCAAGACATACAAGTTACCTCTCTGACTGTATGATTTTCCTCATGCCACAGAATCACAGAATCACAGAGTTGTAAGGGTTGGAAGGGACCTGGAGAGCTCATGGGGTCCAACCCCCCTGCCAAAGCAGCTCCCTAGCTCATACTGCATAGGTCGGCGTCCAGATGGGTCTTGAATATCTCCAGAGAAGGAGACTCCACACCCCCTGGGCAGCCTGTCCCAGGGCTCTGGCACCCTCACTGGGCAAAATTCCTCTGCATGTTGGTGTGGAACTTCCTGTGCTCCAGCTTGCAGCCATTGCCCCTTGTCCTGTCTCCACAGACCACTGAAAAGGGGCTGGCTGATTCCCCCTGCACCCCATACTTAAGATACTTACAAACATTGATTAGGTCCCCTCTAAGTCTTCTTTTCTCCAGGCTGAACAGTCACAGCTCTCTCAGCCTCTCCTCATAGGATAGATGTTCCAGGCCCTTCATCATCTTCGTAGCCCTTCTCTGGACTCTATCCAGGAGATCCCTGTCCTTTTTATCCCAGGGAGCCCAGAACTGGACTCAATACTCCAGGTGGGGCCTGACCAGGACAGAGTAGACGGGGAGGATCACCTCCTTCGACCTGCTGGCCACACTCCTCCTGATGCCCCCCAGGATCCCATTGTCTCTCTTTGCCCCCAGGGCACACGTGCTGGCTCATGGTCAACCTGTCATCCACCAGGCCCAGGTCCTTACCACAGAGCTCTTCTCAAGCAGGTCACCCCCAGCCTGTACTGATACATACAGTTGTTCCTCCCCAGGTGCCAGACTCTACACTTGCTTTTGTTGAATTTCATCTGACATGTCAGTTATCACCCCCATGAATGTCCAGTATAGAATGAAAAAAACTATAATATTTAACTACAGTGTGCAAAATCTTTACTTGCAATGTGGTATCTGACACTGCTCAAATCTCTACACTTATATAAATTCAGCTAGAGAATTATTTTCTTTAAAATTTATATTCTGGGAGAGTATGAATCAGCTTTCAGTCTACTGATATGAGAAAGAGCATAAGTCAATAGCTGAAAACCCATCAACAAGAACATCTGGTTGATTGCAGCTCTTTAGTCTGTTTGAAAACCTATAACTCAAATATAATCCAATTTTTGTTTACGCAAGCGTTTGTTTTAAGGGGTATTTACTTATGGAGCATTGATTGAGGGGTTTCCTTCTTGCATGTTGTTATAAACTGGTGCTTAACAATAGTACGACTAGAAAAGTAAATGCTTTTAGGTTGCTTTTTATGAATATGGGAGCAAAATGGATTAGTTTCAAAATTATTATTAGTAGTGTCATATTCACAAAATTTCACTTCTTGTCTGCATTTGCATATATATAAGCACACAGTCACTCATGGAGGTGTTTTAGATATTTTATTCATACTTTTTGCCCATTTTATTTAATGACTTTGCAATGCTAGCATTTGAGCCTGCCCTGCCACCAAAAGGGTCAGTAAAAGCTCTTCTGTTGAAATAGATATGGGCATAGTGTTCTTTCTCACTGCAGTGATTCAAAATAAATTACCTGTAAATTATAACGCCTGCAAAGGTACTAACCTCATTAGGCATCACACACACTGCTTGACACATATACCCAGAAAAAACCCAAAATGCCATGCTAGTCATAATTATAATGAAGCACCATGTGCTATACATCCCACTTAGAAGGCTTGAGGACTTCTGTATCTTCATTCACAGAAGTTTCCTTTGGGTTTGGAAAATCACATTCACATTAGAGAATGAAACCATGTTCCAAAAAGGAATTGTTTGAATGCCTGGCTAGTCCCTTAGGCTGATTGTTCTAACACAGTTTATTGTATTATTTTACTACGGATCTTTACCAATGCTCAATTGCCTCTTCCCCATGATTCAAAAGCATGTATTCCTAATCTCCACTAGTTGGTAGAAACATTTGATTAGAAAGAATTCATTTTACTCTCTCAAGAATGATAAATGCCAATATGGGCTTATTTCAACCTCAGAAAACAAAAAGCAGAGTTCTGACAATCAAAATATCTTTTAAAGCAGAAATTCAGCTATAAACCAGCTCTTATTTGGGAACATCCTTAGACATTTTATTTTTGTTACAATTCATTCTTTTACCTAAGGACCTTGCCTGTAAAGAATAGGCCAGAGGTCTTAGCTTGTGTTTATAATCCACAAAACAGGGAAGGGCAGCTTGACCTTCTCAACACAGTCTGCAGGTTGGCCTAAGATGCATGTAGATACTTTCCAATACCCCATTTTTGTAGCAACATCTGCCTTCCTGGAAGATAGGAAACATAATTCTCTCCCCAAACTTCGTAATTTCTGGACCGTGCTGGGAAGTCTAGGGCTAAGGCCCATGCCTACGGTTAGAATTAGGAGAGACATGAAGCCCATAGCTCCAGGTGCAGCAGGTATGCAAAGGGGAGGACCAGTGGTGGGGATGCTGTACAAAGAGCTCATGCCTGAACACTTGTTCCTCTTGGACAGTGCTAGTTATCGTAGAGTACAGGTCAACACGTGCCTACGCTTATTTTTAAGGTAATGAGAGAAAGAAAGTCAACAGTTCCAGCGGAAAGGGGTTGGAAAAGGGTTTAAAAGATGGATAAGGTAAGGAAAGACTACACATATGCTATCCTCTAGTGACTTTGTCCTTTGGCCCATAGGTTGGGGTACCCAGATAGGGTGCAAGCTATGACTACTCTTATCTAACCTTTGTATTAGGGTTAGAAGAGAAGCAAAACCAAGATCTCCAAGGAAGCTGAGTCTTAAGAGGGTCTGCAAAAAGGTGAGAAGACTTTGCAACCTTTTCAGCCTGTCCATATTGTCCTCTGGAACATGGCTTTGCTGTCAGGGTAAGGTCCATCCCAAGCACATCTTAGGGTTAGACCCATGTGAGGAAAGGCCAGAACTCCAGCTGATGAAGTACTTCCCACATTGATACTGGGAACTTGATCCTTAATTTTCTTCCTGCAGTTGAATGTTAGCCCAGTCAGTACCATCTGAAGTATTTGAGGCAAGAAAGCCAGTGGCCATTAGAAACAGCCTTCTGACAAACATTGCTCCTGTTGGTGGGGTAACACTGACTCTCAGAATCTCCCACCTAAAAAAAAAATCCTACAAACAGCTCACCAGGCAGATGATACTTTTTCTGTCAGACAGGATGCATTTCACCTAGTGTCACTGTGTCTCAAGTATCATGGCAAGAAAACAGTCAAGACACTTAAAAGGAAGCCTAAGAAAATATATGAATAGTTTTCATCCGTAACTTTTCTGCACATCAGTGATGTGGCAGCCTGTGAAACTGCTCTAACGTACACACCATGAATCTTCAGCAAATGCAAAAGAATTTTGGTAGACCGAGTCATTTCAATAGGGTCCTATTCACTAATTCAATAAAGTGTCTGCTATTCAAACTGTAAGTGCCCTGTGCACCACTCAAACCAAATGAATCTTGCTGAGAAATTAATGAGTGAACACTTTTACAACCATTTATTTCCACAAAATAGCAAAATATTACATACTTTAGGTAATCAGTTGAATTGTGATCTGTTATAGTTCTGTTAAAATTCATTCAGTACCCATTCCAATTGCATATTTTTACAAGTCATACATTTTTCATGACCTTTTGATTAAGATAGAAAATTTCAGGCCACTTAGCCACTCAGCTGTAAATTCTGTTCTTGTTTTATGACTGGTATCACTGGATGTGCGGTGAGTCAGCAGAGATTTTAACTCATCATTAGAATGTCAACACATTTTTAAAATGTTTCTCTTTTAATAAAGCTACAGTATCTTAGATTTTGTGATTCTGGTTATCATTTTACTTTTAGCAGAGTGCCCAAACTTTACATCAATTTCAGTTATGGTTGAAAGTGCAGTGCAAATAGACAGATGGAAGTGATTCATTATAATGGTATGTTGGAAAGCATTTTCCCCCTAAAAGGAAAATTTTGTCATTTGAACTTTACAATTAATTGAGAAATTAGCATCTATTCTGTAAAACAGATGTTTTAAACCACATTAATCAGGGAAAGAGCAAAGCTGTTGCTTAGTGAACACATAAATGGTTCTTTGTCTCTTGATCCAGATGCGTTTATTTCAGACTTAGCTGCTGAAAATATTAAAATCAGATGGTTGAAAAAAGCTGCATTACATTGCAATTCTCCCCACTTCATCACGTTTTCTCCTGTATTAGTTAATAACTGACATGGAGTACCATTACTGAAATCAATTATCTGGCAGAGTTGTACAACAAACTGTTCTGTGCCATTAATTTTTTCAGGAAAACTGAGGACTGAACACATGTGCTGACAGCACACCCCAGGTTTTCAAGAGCACAGAATCTGCTCCAGCAAGCAGGAGAGGACACACTGACAGATTCTGGTCTCAGGCACACTTTTCCAAATCTGTGTAATTCTATTGTCATTTACCAGGTTTGTATTGGTGTATCAGTGGTCAGAACCTCGGTTTTCAACCCTTGCCTCCCTTCAACAAGTGCCAAGTGGCACCAGCAGAAGGTGCAGCTGAAATGCTACTGAGTATGTTTTGGCTGTAAACATAGCCAAGGACAAATTGTTTTCCTCAGACCTAGTTAAAACCTGCCTGGAGCAGAGCAGATAGTTGTACATAAATCTTGTTACTGCCTGATCAACTTGCATATTTGAAATGAATGAGGGAGTTGCTTAGCTGGGTAAATATTACCTGGGAAGTCGTGCTCCCCAAATGATACTAACTAGCTCTGTGGTATAATGCATAGTCCAATAGAAGAACTTAATGTGTTAAAAAAGGAAGTCAACCTGTCTCACCACTTTGAGGGGTGGAAATCAAACAAGCACTCATAGCAGGAAATTTGTGTACTTCTTTCTAACTTGGAAGTAGGGGCAATCCTCCAA
Organism: Laterallus jamaicensis coturniculus; assembly: GCA_022605575.1. Taxonomy (NCBI): domain Eukaryota; kingdom Metazoa; phylum Chordata; class Aves; order Gruiformes; family Rallidae; genus Laterallus; species Laterallus jamaicensis. The sequence continues at coordinate 3,723,984 of JAKCOX010000058.1, forward strand.
ATGGGAATGTCTTAATCTAGTGAAAATTGAGGTATTTCTGCTGGCTTTGCTGAGCATGGATCACTATGTTAACTGAGTTTTGCCTTTGAGGTTTCACAGGGGTATGTATTCCATCCTGGGGCAGAATATTTATGACTCAGTTGCTAGTCATTATTACAGCGTAACTGAATAGACAGGACCCCAGTGCAGCACTTCAAGATGATTGATAGGTATCATTGTATTTTTTTAGAAAGGAGGCATTTAGAAACAAGTGAGTTATGCTTAAAACAAAGGTTTCACATGGTGAAACTTTGTGGTTGTATTTACAGCAGTATCCTTTTCTTTGTGTAGCTGTGTGGGATAAAATGTCTTAAATTGTCTATGGGCAAATGGGAAAAACTGTTGAAATCAAGAGGCTCTTCATCCATTACCCCTGAAGAAAGCTTAATCAGATAAGAAGAGCAACTTCTGTTATTTCACCTGTAGAATAGAGTCACTTCTGTCTATTATCTCTTCACTGTGAGAGGTAATAATGAAATGAAAGTAAATAAAAACTTGTTAAAATTGTCATCATTGAATAGAAATATTAGAAACTCCTTTTGATGGGATGAGCTGGTAATCTATTCATAAATTCCCGTGGCAATCTACATGCCAAATGTATTAATATAACCCCCTTTTTAATTCTGTGGACAATTCTATAGAATTGTGGAGTCTCCTTCTCTGGAGTTATTCAAGACTCGTCTGGACGCCGACCTGTGCAGTATGAGCTGGGGAGCTGCTTTGGCAGGGGGGTTCGACCCCAGGAGCTCTCCAGGTCACTTCCAACCCCTACAATTCTGTGATTCTGTGTTTGAAATTTAAGTCCACTTGCATGAGAACAATTAAGGAAAAGCATAATCCTAGTGTTGATTTTGGTTATCTGTGATACTTAGAATCACTAGAATCACTACTTCAGAAGGGATATACAGCAGTGCCATTATGATCTTAAATATAACACACAAATAACATGGTGTGAAATACTGGAAAACAAATGATGAATACATAAATGTTAGCATATCCAAAGCATTTTCATAAAATAGGATGTGCTGCCATGTTTTTATAGGGAAAAATAGAGGAAAAATGTCCTCACAAGTTCTAAATCTGTATGAATAGAATTTTTCACCCATTGGGGATGACCTGCTGATACAAGATTTGTAAATCATAAATACCATCACTGACTTCAAATCGAGGGGCAAACCTAAAATTCTTACTCCAGCAGAAATGGGTATCTTACTGAATGTGGTATCTTACTGAATACAGGCCCTTAGATTTTAAATTTCCATATGATTTTTATTCTTCTTTGAATCCTGAAGAATTTGTAATGGGGAACTTTGCTTTCTGCTCCTTTAGGATGCAACAGAAGCAGGATGCAGTGCTTAATGAATGTTTTTTAAACATCCACATTTTTCTTAGAAAAAATTTAGCAAAAACTCAAGATTGTCAGCCTCTGAATAGGCCTAGAAGTACATTTGAAGAAAAAAGGTTATTTTTTTTATTACAGAAACTTTCAACTGAGCTCTTACACTGAAAAAGCATGCTGAGTGTGGGGATGACTTTTGTATTTAATAATTTATCTTCCTTTAGCATTTGCATACTTTCATGCAATCTTGCTTGAATAAAATATCTTTTGTTGTAGTTCTCTTTAGTTATGCAGATGGTTCTCATTAAGGGACTCTGAAAGTTATGCAGCTTATAAAAACAAGGAAATTGTGTCAGCATATATGTAGCATGCTATTATGTATGTAAAGTGAGTGCTAGAAAGTACATTTGAGAAAATACTGTGATGCGACAGAAAATCTGCACTTCCAAATCATACTATATTTGATGTATTTGATTGTAGTCCCTGAGTGTATTATATTTTCTCCTTGATATTGCTGTTGTTGTCATCATCACTATTTTCTTCCTTTGTTATCCTATTAAACTGTCTTTACACCAACCTGTGAGGGTTTTTTTTCTATTCCCCTTGATGAACAAGCAGCTGCCTGGTACTCAGTTACCAGCTAGGGTTAAACCATGACAGTCAGGCAGTAAAACAGAAAGAAATCCCTTCCAGTCAGGCATGATCTTTTCTTTTTTTTTTCCTTCAGCCTTATCTTGCATATTTTATGAAGTTGAAGGATTTTTCTTTCATTTTCTAAATGACCAGAAAAGAAGCAAAACCCATCTTTTCTTTTGTTGTGTTTAAATTGAGGTTGATAGTTTAAAATGCAGTTGCAGAGTAAAATGTTACAGCTAAGTAAATAGATTTGTATGTTGTGAAATAGATTTACTGCAATAGTCACCTATGCTCAGTATTTTAGGAAAAAAGTCCACCTTCTAGCAAACAAATAGAAAATTCCAAGTAACAGCATCACCATTGGAGCAGGAAGTTCCTTAACTTCTATTCAGGGGACCAGAGGCCTTTTCTGTTTCCCTCAATCTTTCAGGTGATGTGTGCTGAGAAACAAGAATTTTACACCACCATCCAGATCTAGCTTCTTTCATTTGTAGCTATTTTCCTGATTTGCTATCACCCTGTGCATCACTTCCCCAGTATTTTGCATCACTTCCTTTTTTATGTCAAGCGTTGTGGGGTGTGTGCCATTGGACCTAATGGGTTATAGTCAAAGGGTGTATGTATTTAATGTGTTTCTCGTCCTGTGAAAACTGCTTGTTCATAGGATGCTATGCCCTCATTTGTCCCCAATGCCTCTGCTACTGCTGCTTATAAATATCTTAAGTATGGGATGCAGAGGGAATTGGCCATCCCCTTTTCAGTAGTCTGTGGGGACAGGACAAGGGGCAATGGCTGTAATTCCTGGAGCACAGGAAGTTCCGCACCAACATGCGGAAAAGCTTTTTCACAGTGAGGGTGATGGAGCAGTGGAATAGGCTGCCCAGGGAGGTGGTGGAGTCTCCTTCTCTGGAGATATTCAAGTCTCATCTGGACGCCTATCTATGTAATATGAGATAGGGAGCCTGCTTTGGCAGGGGGGTTGGACCCAATGATCTCTTGAGGTCCCTTCCAACCCCTACAACTCTGTGATTCTGTGATTCTGAGATCAAACACATGAATAACTGAGAAAATTAAGAATGGCGCAGTGTGTCAGCAGCCCTAGGAATAGCCTACACAATCTTACATTTCGCTCTCTGAATGGATAATGACAACCATTACCGCCGTGTCTGAGAGCTGACCCCTGGGGATTGTTTAGGCAGCAAATTCCCACTGAGGTGCTTAAGCTGTGGGCATGACTGTTGTGTCAGCCTGCACAGCTCCTGCTCATAGCTCCTTAGCTAACCCTGCTGCCAGGGGAAACCGAATGGCTGGGCTGCAAGAGCAGAGGTCCTTCCCTCTGTGTTCTGTAGGCATGGCCAAAACTCTTAAATTTTTGCCTAGAGCTCAGACACCAGCAGAGCTACACAGGAGATGTGAACTGGCAGACCGCTCTGGTTTTAAAAATGCAAACAGACATACCAGTCATATCCAGATGACACTTCCTGTTTTATTTTGGGGTTTTTCAGGATGCCCACGAGGACACCTATGCAAGAGGAGGCGAATAAATCTAGATGTGGTTACTTTTTTCTCTTATAAAACCTAGAATGACTAAAATATGTTAATTATTTTAAAGTACTCAAGATTCAATGTATAATATGCTGATCCAGCTGCAATAAAACTTCCACTGAATTAAGTGAAGCCAGTATTTCATTTGGGGCACGCTGTGGAGGATGTACAAATAACTCAGCGTCCCTTGTTCTGATAGAAATAGATTCATCACATTGAGCTAGTATGTAATTAACAGATAATACAACTATCACTATAAAGATGGTGTTGGCTAATTATATTAGAAAGGCTGGAGATATTGTACAGTACATTGCAATTCTTCTAGATTTCATAAACTGAGCAGCTATCTGTAAATATGGGGAAAAATATGTGGAGATAATGCTTAAGTAGACTATACCATTAAAAGTGGTGGAGAAAAAACCAACTGTGAGTACAATTCCTTCCCATTTGTGTCTTGACACTCATTTTTGGAACAGTTTGAGGTTACAGTGGGCAGAATTCTGGCGGCCTCACAGACAGAAAAATTCTGAGATTTTTCTCTTCAGTGGTCACAGTGGATTATAGATGCAAAACTCATCTCATAACCATTATCATGCTGTGGGATAGGCAGAATTATTTTCAGACTTACTAATTTGAGTCGATCAGACAGTGAGGACTTTTTGAAAAACAAACTACAGAACAGGGAGGGTAAGATTTTCTGAAAGCATTGCTTGGCACTATTTTCCTTTTGAAAGCTTTTTATCTGTTTTCTTCTGTCATTGATCACTCTAACTCATATCAGCTTTGATGTTACCACCTCCATGCACTTCAGGTATCATCTGAAGCCACAGTAGCAGGTCTGAAATGGGTTTCAAATGTTCATACTGGTTGCAGGATTGGTCCTTTTGAAATAGGTGTTTGGTATTCAATTCTCTGATACTGAAATACCACCTTCTAGAAAATCTAAAGGAAAATTTACATTATTGACTATGCATCATAAAAATCCTTTGTTCCTCACTTGTGCTGGCTTTGACATTATACTCATTAACAAATCCCATTGCAGATTTAGGGTGTAATTGAATGGGAACAATTCAGTCAAAGCATTATCAGATTCATTTTCTGATGTGGAGAGAAAAATAAACAAGACAGTTTTGGAGGTGGCTAACATTTGCATTTATTTTAAAGCTTTTTTCTTAGAATCTTAAAATAAAAACCCTTCCACAAAACAGAGATAAAATAGATTCAGGAGGCTGATCCAGAAACCTGTCTCATCTTTTAATTTCTTATAAGCTGCTAACACCCAATTTGCCAAAATTTTGCCTGAAACCTGTGTTATTTGGATTCTATTTTTAGAAATAGAACACCAGTCTTAAAGATGCAGCATAATTATTTTAAGGCATACAGATCTGTGGAAAAAATCACTGCTATCATCCATGTGTGCTACTTATTCATGAATCAAATTCCTTCAAATAGTGATTGGCATCAGAGGCAAATCTGTACTTGACATAAGAACGGGTAAAATTCTCATTACTCTTCTGTAATATGACAGATCTATCTAAGCTCCTCAATTTGGCCTTAATTTTTGTCTACTCTGCTAAGATTCCAGGACTGAAGAGTTACTAAAATATGCAGTCCACATTGTTTCGGGGCTGGTTAATTTAAGCTCATTGTCAAGCAACACTTTTTCTTTCTGCAGCTATGCTGAGATCCAGTGGGATCTCTTCTTCAGGGTCCAAGATTCCTGCTCAGCATGTTTTAACAATCATAACTCACATGAACTTCCCAATGAAGTGCAAGCTTTCCATCCTTTCTGTGCACTACTGGTCCTTTAAGAAAACAAGGTGGAGGTAGCTGCAACATTTCCTACTATCTTGCCTCAAGGATGAAAAGAGATTTCATCTGCAGTTTTTGGCAAATTTTTAATTAAAACTCCAACTTATTCTTTGCACTTGTGCAGGCTTGCTATTTGTGGACCTTATTTTGAGCTGGACTGCTTAGCAAGCTCTCAGTGACAGCTTTTTGGGATGCATAGGAACAGGAGTTGGTGAGATGGGAGAACACGTGCTGTAGTAACAGCTAAGGATATGAAGAGTCGTTCTTCAAAAAGTTATAAATAAAGTAAAAGAGAAATGGATTTTGCAGCAATAGCCATTGACCTTCTTTCTCCTTTCTACCTCCCAGTTTAATGAAGCTGGTTATGAATCAGCTGAACACTGTAGGATTGAGTTCTTACTTCATCGTAATCTTTGCTCTATGCATATTTCTTATATATATGGTCCCTAATTTTAGCATTGATTTTACTCTTATGATTTCATAGCCTGCATTAATTTATTTTATTTCTCATAAGAAAAGCAGCTAATAATCCTTCTAAGTGCAGTTTGCATTTATATGTAGGTACAAAACCATGTTAATATTTCCCTGTTGCACTTGTCTGAAAAGCTTACTCAAAAGAATTTCACCTTTAATATGAGCTACTTAGTCTATTTAGGATGAATAAACCACAAACATTACCAACCAACATGTAAGTAACTTCAAAGTATTTAAAGACATATAAGAAATGGCACTTTTAAACTTTTTGTAAACTTTTAAACTTTTTACATTGCTTACCATTTTTAACTCCTAACTTTGTGAACTGTTGGATTTTCTGGGCATGTGCATGGATGCAGGAAGATTTACCAGTTTTTAGAGACCAAGAAATATACCCCAAAATGCTTCCCCCCTCCGCTTGATAAGCTGAAAAGGCGTTAAAATATACCCATCCTAAGGGATGGGGGCAAAACAGGCCAGTGAAACCTGTCGCATAAGTTGTCATGGGAGATGTGACTGGTTCATCATTCAGTCCAAAATGACAGAAAACTGAGGGGGGAAAAAGCATTACAGCTTCTTCCAGAAGTTGGAGAAATAGGGAGTAGATTTTTAAAGATATTTTGATGTTTATACATTGAATTATTGGTAGGCTAAATATACACAGGAAGATGATTCAGAGCCATAATTTTTCTAATTACAGTAAATGAATTGCAATTACACTCAGAAATATTACTAGCAATTAAAAAAAGCTTTTAGGCAAAAAAAAATTAAAGAAAAGGATTGTATTAATAAAACTTAATAGTTCTGTGCACTAGCTGTTAATTGGGTGACCTTCTACAGGAAGGACTTTTGCATATAGCCCATTCGTGTGAGCTTTAGAAATGCAAGGCAGCAGAACAGTAAAAACCTGATGAGGCGTTTCCTTTGTCTCACTTTTGCTAAGTAGAAAAAGGACTCTCCGTAATGAGTCACACAATGGCTCCGTGGCCAACATACTTAGAGGGAAAAGGGCTGTTCTGAGTGCTTGTTAGGGGACATTAATCCAAGCTAAATGAAATAAAAAAAGATTACAGCCTTCCAAAGGAGCTACAATTAAACCTGACTAGCACCAGATGTCACCAGTTAAAGGGAGCATGGAGTGAGTGTGCTCCGCTTCCTGAGATACAGTGGGGACATTTAATAATAAAACTCACTTATCCATAAACTTTAGACTTCTTCAAGGCTAGGCACCAAACGAGCAGGGGTTTGGTTGTCTGAATTTAATGACTTGACAAAAGAAAGGGTTCAGATGCTGAAACTGCATCTAGAAGCAGAAAAGATACCACCAAGCCTTGTAAACTGAGTTCCAACAGTTGCTCTGTGGCCATCGTGGGGAACAAAAAAATCTGTAAGTACTATCCAAATCAGTATTAAAATTCCAGAGACATGTGGAACCTTTTTCATGCAAATGCACAGAACTGCCCTAGCTCTTTGGTCCCTCGCCCAGCTCAGTGATGAGGCTGGCAAGGTTCCATAGCTCAGCTATTCCACTACCTAGACCTCCTGAGATCTCTGGGTAAGAACACAGACATTACCTTAACACAAGGAGAGAAAAATCTAGCGTGTGCTGATAAGACTGAGTTTCCTCAAAGACCAGCTGCTTTAAAACACAGCCATTGACAAAAAATTCTTGCACAAGAAGTGGACATCCTCCATTATTATTAGCCTAAATTAATATAAACTACTGTGTCCAAAAAGACATCCATATGGATATCTGCTAGTGCGGATAGGGCAGGTTTCATCTCAGATTGTTCACTCAGTTTTAAAGATACTTGGGAGGAAATGGTTTGATCACTGTTTTAATCTCAAGTCACTTCAGCACAATCTATAGAAAAGAATCAGGGAGGGGGCAGCTGGCTTTATTTCTGACATGGTGCCTTGTCTTTTCTGCATGTTAATGTGTTTCAGCTTGAGGTAGATGTGAGGAAAAATTTCTTCACAGAGAGGGTTGTTAGGCATTGGAATGGGCTGCCCAGGGTGGAATCTCCATCCCTGCAGGTATTTAAAAGATGGCTAGATGAGTTGCTGAGGAACATGATTTAGTTGTGGTTGGCAGGTTAGGGTGATGGTTGGATTTGATGGTCTAAAGGGTCCCTTCCAAGCAAGATGGTTCTATGATTCTCTTCTATATAGTCTCTTGGCTTCTTTAGTCGCTGCTGGTTACATTTTAAGCACGCCTTCGTATCTGTATGCTGCAACAGCTGTGCTAAATAAAGATTTGTACATACAAAGAGTAATTGAAAACACCTGAAGACAAAACCTGGAAGACATAGATGTAATAACCAATTTATTGATCTTAAAAGCTTTGCTGTAGCAACAACCATTTAAGCACATGTCATTTGTTTTATTAAATCTTCACTGTCTGCATTATTATTACAGGTGTGAACAACCTTATCCACATTTATATTAATTGCAGGATGGAGGCAATCTAGAAATGATGCAGCTGCATTAGTATCTATCACTGCTTACAGAAGAAAGCTGTTGGTATTTGTAAGGCATTCAAGGCATATTGCATGGCCTGGCCAAATGAACCTTGAGGCACAGTTATTCTTTTGTTGTGTCCTTTTGGTAATTTTTTTTGCTTGAGTCAAAGGGCTGGTGGGTGGCACAAATGTCTGAGACACATGTCAGCACTAGGATTTACTTGGTCTCTTTACCATCACTGCTTCTTTATTTTCAGAAACATTTTTTTAAAACACAGTAGCATCCCATCTAGCAGACCTCTTCATAAAAAGATCTGATATGTTCTGCAGTATCAACATAGGGCTTTCTTTAATATCAAAGTAATGAAAACCTTCCTAACTGCATGTGTAAGAGAATTTTGCCAGCCATGTTCTGCAAGAGGAAAATCTGAATTAGTATATTGCAGTCTGAAAGGGAAAAAAAAGATGAACTTGGGAAATAGGAAGAAGTAACTGGTGCATTGTGCCCCTGCCCCTTCGTCTTTCAGTCTAGAGCCAAAGAGTCTAAAAAATTCATCATCTGCAGCCTTCATGCTAGCATGCAGAAAATAGATGTTCTCAGAGTCAGCCAAATATTAAGGCTTTAGAGATAAGGACCAGTGCACTGAATAAAAACCAGGCTCCAATGGGTGGCCAATGTACGATTTAGAGATTAGTATAATTTTTTTCATCCTTCTGTTCTGGCAGACCACTGCATTTTGAATCAGCAACAGTTTCCAGGCAGCCTACAAGCTTGGTCCTAGCAAGCATCACCGCCTCCTGTGACAAAGATGTCACCATCAATCCTTGTATGTAGTCTTGCACCTTAGGAAGAAGGCTGCATCCTTTTAGCCTGCCCAAATGATAAAAGGCATTTCTGGCCACAGTTGCTATGGGAATACAGGAGCAAAAACGAATCAAATCGACTTGAAAATTAGACCACTAAAGAAAAATAAAATGTTTTGAAGTTTGAAATATCACCCAGTGGTATTAAATCTCAAAACTGTGCTGTTATTTTAATATTTGAATAACAAACTGTTTCTCAAATATTATGAAGTAGTGTAAAGGGCAACACTGGCATCTTACTGTGAAGACAGCATTCATTGTATTTGTGTGGAAAGTGCAAATAATAGCAATAAGACCTTTATAAAAGGAAACCAAATGGAATGGGATGAGAAAGATATTTTTTTTTTCTGGGAAAAGGAGTTGTACAGATATATATATATTTCTACTTCTTGCCTAATCGCATAGCACACCTCAATATTGCAAATATTAGACTTTGCAACTACTAGGAGAGCAAAGTGTTATGGATTTGCTATACTGAAAGTATATGGAGCTTAATCACAGTCCCCAAGGGAAAATCCTCTCTGGTATTCTAGATGAACTTCATTAATCTACAGCTACCTATTGTACGTTATCCACTTAGACAGGGGACCTGGGGGGCCAGGCTAATGATTTAGTTTCTACTCTCCCAGATTCAAGAAGTTATTGAGTAATTTGACTCCTTTGGGCATTTTCTTTGATCCATTGTAGGTCTGGACCCAGACTGCTCTGCAAGAAACTGGGGTTTAGTTTCTCAGGATGACACAGTGAGATGCTTGAAAATAGTAGAGCTGCTGTCCTGGTGCTCAGTGAAATTCAGGATAGGTGCCCAAGTACCCAGGACAACAAAAAGTGAACCGTGTAATGAAAGAATAGGATTTCCAGAAGTCAATATGCTGAGGAGGAAATAATGAGGTTACTGGTCAGGGACTCTCAGAAGCAATATGGCAACTCATGTCCCTGCAAGGCAGGTAGACATCAACCCTTAGCCTGTAGGATATGCCTGTTGTTGCTCAAGCACTGCCTACTCAAGTCCTTTCTGAGAAGGATAGAATCTGCTTTTCATAAGAAATTGGGAACCTCCCCAGTAAATCTTCATTCATAGGGATTAAAGTCTGTCACTGGAGAGCAACGAACCCTCTTTCAAACCTTCCAAACTTTATATTCAAATTCAATCTCAGTCCTACCTTGTATTTTGGGACCAGAGTGTTTCCTGCTGAAGCAATCCCACTTCATATAAATTTCATACAAATAATGAACTAGTCCAGCTGAGAAAACAAAACAAAACAAAAGAGAAGACTGGCATTGTTGGGTAGGATACTAACCTATCCTAGGATACTACCCTAGGGACAATTGGGTTCCAAGTCACGTTTCTTATGGATTGCTTCTTTCTACCAGGATCTCTGGAAGAGGGAACTTAGAATCTGAGAAGGGGATAAATTTGTAAAAGGCCTATGTTGCCCTCCTCATTAACCCTGAAGAGAATCAACAAAGTCATAAAGATTTGGGTGGTTATGTAGTTTCTGGACAGCACATCTCAGGGCCCAATTCTTACAGCCCCTTACAGTAGCCTCTGTGAACACCAGCAATATCAAGCCAACACTGAGGGAAATGCAGTTCCAGTGGAGTGAGGACAGAGGTCCCACTCAGTGGTTGGTGGGTTTGTGGTTTTTTTTAAGGAAATGTTGCTTTACAAATCAGGTTTGCTTCCTTAAATCATTGCTGAAATGCATGCTGGTTCCAGGGAGTTTCTGAACTTCTTTGTTTTTGAGACACTACAGCAAATTTCAGAGTCCTCATTCCTCTGAAGAAAATGCGGGCCACTGCTGCTCCCAGGAGTGAAGAACACCACAGGGAATCTAAAGCAGCTGAAGTACTCCCACCTTTACACCAACAGGAGTGTGTTCTTCCAGTAGTGTTAAAGGGTCAAACATGCACATGCAGGGCAAGGCAACACTTTTGCATTATGTTAAAAAACTTGAGCTCCTATAATCAAATAGTTTTCAGCTACTGTCATTGCCTCTCAAATCAACAGCTTTGTCAAAGTATGTTGTGAGAAAAAAATATTTTGAGTAGGAAATAAGAGAGGAAACCTTGACATATGTTTGTGAACAGAATTTGTCCTTTTCAATCACAGCCATAGCAGTATTGCACTTTGAAGCCTTTAAACATTAACCAAGAATAAAGAACATTTTCTGCTGTTTGGGGTACTTGTGTTACACGATCAAGGTCTCTTAGCAGTCAAGAGGATTATCCTGATTTTCTCTTTCATCTGCCTTTGGTTTGCCAGAGACAGTATTATCACATGCAGGCTACAAGTCTCAGTAGTGGGTGGATTGCCTTTCCCTTGAGTATTGGGCATTCTTGATGTGCTTACACTCAGCTTTTTGTCTTTTTCTGAGTTTTATGTACAGATCATGTAGCAATTTATGAAAGTGAGGGGAGAAAAAATAGTCCTGTCTTGGATTGTTAAGGAGCAGAGAGGATACGCTTCTCCTAGGAGAAGATAGGCTGGGAGCTGAGAATGACCCCAACCCAGGCAGTGTCCTCATTGCCCAGGGCACTGTCCTGTAGCACCTGAGCTCAGCATCAGAGATGGGTGCTGGAAATAGAGTCTACCCACAGCGCTGGACAAGGCATAGTGATGAGCCAGGTCCAGGGTCCCTGCAAAGCGTCTACTCAGGAGCAGTAGGAGACAGGGCTGCAGGCAGGACTGGAGGTAGGGCTGCAATATGGATCCAAGGGGTCCATGTGCAAGACAGGACTGGGGACAGCCACCTGTAGGGCATAGCTCGGGCAGGGGCTGGGGGCTAAGGCCTGAGCTGAAATGGGGCTCCCTCACAGTTCTGACATTAATATTTTATTAAATCAAATAGCAACCCAGTTCCACACATTTATTTCTGCTCCTGTTTAAGGTTCCCAAGTGCTGGAGTGCCTCAGTAGGACCACAGCATTACAGCTCTCAGAAGTTACTAAATATAAATGCAGCAGGAAAATAGATATTTTGTGTAATCATAACTGATTCTACTCAAATTTTGAACTGTAGGACTCTATGTGAAGGCCTAACTAGATGCTATTGAAAATTCCACCTATATTCAGGTATATCTCATTCATTCACAAATTGCAATTATTATTTCTTTGTGTAAAAGTTTTAAATAAACAGGTATTTCATGGGCAATTTTCTTCTATACACAACATATTTCAGTTTAATCCAATTAAAAGACTGAAAGTCTATAAATGCTGTTTCTCTGCTCTTAAACTGAAAGCCAGATTCTGCCTACTAGAGGCCATAAAAGCTCTGATTTAAAAACCGAAGTGAACAATGAATGAAAAATGATAATGCATAGAAGGAGAAATATATTGAACCTAATAAAAATGCAGATAAAAGCTGTTGAAGGGCTGTGATTTTTTTATTATTTCAGTGCAGTTTTTTCCTAAACCTGCTTTAGCTGTTGTGCTCCCTGTCTCATTCAGGTAAATTCTAAGACAGCTGGTAAACAGTAACGAGCTTGGCACCTAGGAACGTGGAACCCTTAAAACTGGGGCACTGGCACAGTTTTCAGGAAGCTAGTGCTGCGACCCACTCTTCAAGAGCGTGAAAGCAGTAAGGGCAAGACGGTTAACACTCCCACTGTAGCTGTGTAATTTGGGAGCAGGTAATGTAAGTGTCAGTGAGGAAGCTAGAACTTCTCCTGAGTATTCCTATGTGGAATTTCACTTGGAGACTGGAGGACAGGCAAAAGACTTTCTGAAACTCAGAATTCTCATAAAGTCTCTGACAGTCACATGGATACAGGGAGAGATACATATGTCTGCTTATCAGCACAAGGAAGTTCCTAAATTGGTGCAAGTTTAATTATATTTATCTCCAACTGACCACTATTAGTGGTTGTTCCAATAAAAAAAAAGAACTCCAGGATTTCCTAGGAATATTAAAGATACACCTGCAAAACAAGATTAAAATTGCATATTTAACTATAGGCTTCCTGCTTAATACTTTGGAAGAAGGTTAATATTCATTATTTAAAACACTTTGACAGAAATCAGTCCATCCGTGCAGTTTCTATTTGCCAGCATTCCTCATTATTGCATGTACAAGCTTTTCACGTTGGCAGCTGGAGGCCACAGAAAGGAAATTCAAACCCAGTTGAAGAAATTCAGCTTGCTTTAATTTAAAACTTAATCTACAATGATTGTGTAACTGATTGAATCCATTGCTCTAAAGAAATCTGCAGATCAAATGCTGCCAATCCACATATTAGCAGGCATCAATTATTGCAGAAATCATTAGAACCCCTGAGCATCATACAGTGATTAGATACAATTTATCATGCGAATTTTTATCTAAAAAATTAAGTGAGATAAACTAATAAGTATTAAATGTAAGAATGTGCAATTTACAAACATTTCTCAAAATTTCAATTCCATGCTAAGTGAGGAAGGTGAAATTCAGTTTGCAAAGGGATTGTGGTTCAGACTGTGCAAACAGGTAGCAACCACCACAGCAGCCCCTAGCAGGACAAGTATGTGCATGGAACAAACCAATCTTCTCTCTATATTTCCTCACCATTGTGCCAAGGAAGAGATGCTGTGGGGCTCTGCACAGTGGAGGGCCAGTTGCCTCAACTTCACAGAGACCAGGTGATAAAAGCCATACTCAGCCTCTGTAAAGCTGATCACCTCAGTTCCAGTGCCAGCACTGAAGAAAACATAAATTCCCACCCATCTCTTTAATTTGCCTGGTCTGTACATCTTTTGCCCGTCATTCACACAGGTTTGTGACAGATGTTGTACTAGCCTGCATCCTTCCATTCCAGCACTTCAGTCCTACCAGCCACCCACCAGTCTTCATGCTGCCAATGTGATCATACCCTTCAGGCATGTGCACATCTCTAACTCCTCTTGTTTGTTCCCCTGCTACATGGTTTGCATAGAGACATTTAAGTTAGGCCTCCAGTGAAGCTGATTTACTGGCTGGAGTGGCTAAAATCCGCTTCTGCTGCACTTCAGGTGCTATCCTGCTGAACCCTGGTTCTTCTCCTGGCTCTGGGCATCTGTTACTGGCACTGGCATCAAACTGGTATCACAGAATTGTAGGGGTTGGAAGGGACCTCAAGAGATCATCGGGTCCAACCCCCCTGCCAAAGCAGCTCCCTAGCTCATACTACACAGATAGTCATCCAGACGGGTCTTGGATATCTCCAGAGAAGGAGACTCCACCACCTCCCTGGGCAGCCTATTCCAGTGCTCTGGTAGGAGTCACATGGATTGAGGTTCCCAAATATAACACAAGCACTCACTCTGTCCTTAAGGTCAAGAAAAATCAAGAGCAGCATTTTATATTCTGAGCCCATTTTCATCGGTTGTGGAGTATATTTTCTTCCATGGTTTTGGTCCACCACAATTAGCATGCCTATCTTCATCTCAGACAACCTGTACCAAGGCTGCTGTTTATTATAGACATTCCTATAAAGAGGGCAAAAGTGAAAGATCCACATAAATTAGCCAAATGGGATCGAGGGGTGTACATAACATCTCCAAACTTCTCTTTTTGTTCCATGCTAGGGTTTGACTGGTCCAGTAAATTCTGCTATTTTTACTTAAGACAAAGGCTTTATTTGTAGGCCACATTTTCAGTGTAGTTAGCATAGAACTTTTAATCACAAACATCTCACTTTGTTTTGAGTTCAAAGTAATATCTAGGCAATCTCAGTCACAGAAAATCATAGTTTTGATGTTGCCATCCGAGTTAGCTAAGAACAGCTCAAAGAACCTTATGAACATCTATCAAAAAGCCCTTCAAAGTAAGAAAAAGCACAAAGTATTTCAGCATCTTTCAAAAACTAATTTACATGGTATTCTGTAGCCCTTGATAATGCAACTGTAAACTGTAAGTACTATCTCATCCATGCCTACATATTGCCACAAATATGAGTCTGAAGTACTCTAAACTCTTCAAAATCAAGTCTATTTCTTCATAGTAGGTACGAAAATTTAAATTTGTTCCTCTTTGCTTTCCTGCTTCCCTAGATAATTATGAAATACTCTTAGAGACCTCACAGTGTCTGAAGCCAGTAAGATCTTTCACTACGGTTCTTTAGATAATTGGAGTAGTTTCTGTCTTCTTTACTGTACTAACACAGCTATTCATCTTAGAAGAAAAGTAAGGGTAATTTAAACAAGCATATCTTGAAAAAACAACTTGTCCTTGCTGACCCTTTAGTGACAGTTCTAGCACATCAGACACTAAAACACAAGCTCCCAGGGTCATAGGGCATTGTGAGATCCTAGATTCTATTTGATTTCCAAATGTGTAAGTATAAAATAACAGGGAAAATTGTCAAGACTTTTCTGTGGTATTTTGTACACTATTTCATCAGCAAATTTAAAAGAAGGTGATTTTTACCTCATTTTGGTCAGACAAAATGCTGCATCTTTGAAGTTCTGTATTTAGTTTTCTGTTACCCTCAGACTTACAGCACTGGCATAAAATGTACGTTTATTCTTGGTATCAACAAATCCATTACTATAGAATAGGATTACAAATACATTTAAGGTTTTACTGCACAAAAACCCCTCATAATTTCACTGGGGCTAGTTAGACCAGATCTACTTGCAGTACAGCAGCACAGGCAAAGAAAGCTGGGCCAGTACATTTCCTTAAGATGTATAACGTGGCTAATATCAGGGTGGTTAATGACAGAGCCTTGACTGAGCCTTTTATACTTCTGCTGGGATAACTGTCTTGAAAGGATGCAGTTATCTCCACATTTGGAGCTTGACGATGTCACTTCCAGCAGTCTTGCATGAACATAATGAGATATGAGCTTCATAAATTCTGCAAAGAAACAACAAGGATTAGTTTCTTCCGGTCATTTGAGATGGATGGGCATGCAGGTTATTGCTGCTGAGTTTATCAGAACATCAGAGGACTCAAAGGGTCCCACATGACACTGTTTCAGTTCTTCACATTCTCCCAGGCAACATGACTTACAGTGTCCTTGAAGACACACTAGATGTACATATAAAATGTGAGTAGAGCTTTGTAGACTTGATCTCACATCATCAGTTACAGGATTATGATGACTTCCTTTCTTTAGTGAGTGGGTGAGTAAAGTACATAGCATTAGAACAACGAAAGCACAGTGTAATCAAGTTATAGATCTAATAATGAAATCCAGAAATCCTAACTCCTAAGCCTTAGCAATGCACTATTTTCAGCACAGGATAGTTACAATGAACAACTAAGTCTGCTCAGGGTAAATTTCACTGGAATTGGAGAGTAAAGATTCTCTGGATACCAAGAAGGAACATGGGAGACAGAAGAAATGCCTTTCCCAAAAGAGCCAATTATCCTCAGAAAAAAAGCCATTAGTTAATCAAAACCGTTAAGCATATTTAAGTAAGTTTTACATTTTTCATTCTACATGACTTCAAAGTGGATAATCATTCTGGTCATCTGTGAAGAAAGAGAATGGGTCTGGTATGGTTTTTTCTGCATGCTGTTTTTTCTCTCTTTATTACAATGAATAGTTCTCAAAAGCAGCATTATCAAGTGAAACACGAATGGGAAAAGCTGTTATAAGCCATTTGATTATGCCAGACATTTCCTCTATCATCATTTTGATAACGTGGCTTTTAAAAAACTACTGGCATATTGAAAGAGAAAGAACAAAAAAGTGCAACTCCCTTAGAAGTACTTCCTTGGAAATTTGGAGCAATACAAAATCTATAGCAAACCAGGAAAGATAAAAGAGCAGTGTGTGTGTGCACATACACGTACTCATGTGTGCTATGCACACTCACTTGTGAGAAAATGAGTTGTTTTTCAACTGGTTTTTTCTTCACTTCTCAGAACCCATTCTCACTGATGAAAACCAGCCACATAACTTGCCTACCATACCCATGACCACCACAAGCATTCTGACCTATTTTTCCCCATATTGGTATGCTATGTGTTAGTGGATGGTTTTCAAAAACTGTGAAAAGTTTATCAGTGATACAGGGACATTCCAACCTTTGCTACAGTGGACAAGATGAAACATTACAAAAGTATTATTCTGAATATGTGAAATAAATATTATGTTACAGTCTGCATATATATTTATTATACATCAGGAGTAAATAGCAATAATAAACAGACGACTTTCAACCTCCAGAATTTGTGCACAGCCAAATCAAAACAGCTCCTCTAAAGGCAAAGTTTATAAACTAAGCATTTCCTTAGTTTATTGAGTCCATTTATTTATTTACTCCATTTTGTATTAATGGTGGTGGCATCCACTCAACAACATGAAATAATAGGTTTCAAACAGTTATTGTATTTAAAAAGCCCTTGAGATCTTGTCATTGATTTTTCAGCGTTGTCTTTAAATGAAGACCATTCCATAATGTTACAGATAGACTGGAAACACACTCAAGCCTAAAACAGCCTTGGTGGCTTGGGCATTAATGGGTGGCCAGTTGTTCATCTTTCCATGGCCCAGATGGGTATCCATTCACTACAACTTGGAAGAGGTAGAGCTAAATAGGAAGGAACAGAGAAGGGTGGAAGGGATAGTTAAGCATGTAGTCCAGTGAGTGCCTTGTTCACAGATGGCCAGGCAGAAAATGAAGCAAAAGATAAAAGAGTTAAGCTCTGTAACTCCTTCTTCCAGAAATAGGGAAGGCATTTCTGACAAGTCTCAGGCAATGATGCATTAATTGGTGCAGTTATAGCTACAAGTAGAAGATGTCCTCCCTGCAAGGTGATTATGATTATTTGTACAAACAAAATAACATCAATGGAAAGAGGCCTTTTGGTGAAGAGGAAGACTGAAGTCAATGCAGCAGGATAATTCCTATTTTGTGATAGTGCTTTGACCTATTTCTATAGTGCTTTTAGCAGGACAAGACAATCTGTCTGCTTCGGCTTGTCTATGGATGTTCCTTCCCTAAGTGTCCAAGCAGAGTCCTGCTGTGCAGTGTTACTGCTGCACATTCCTTATAGCATCTGTCTCTGTTTGAGCCTAATGTTCACTGCATCAAAAAAAGCATCTAAGGATTTAAAAATTTGGGATGGCAGTGGGTCGTACATGCTCTTTTCATAATATCCTTTGAAATGAATGTATTAATATTAATTTTGCCATCCTCAGTTCATATCGATTTATGAATCCATTTCCTCATATGGATTATCATTCTTCAAATGTGCAGATTGGCCACTTTCGATAAATCCAGCACACTATCATGAGGACAGTAATTTATCATTCTAAATTGTTGCACACAGCTTGCCTGCTTTATTTCTAATAGTTGAAATTTAATCTTTCTGAACCTCATACTAAACATGTTTGTCCCAACTTATTTGACAGGAACTACAGATTGCTGTTGGCCCACTTTCAGTTTGGCAATTTCACTACAGGTGGAATAAAGAGCTACTAGAATATGCTTGACATTCATGTGCCATCGTTGCTTGACACTTTTGTCTTGACAAAAGGACTGAAAACTTAGTTTCTTTTTTATCTCTGTGATAAATTAGGATGACCACAGATTCTGTCTGATTTGGTAAGTGGAATGAAGGTAATGATTATGTTTCAATTTTTAGAATGCATTTGACCTCAGCATCTTGACGCTGGTTTGTGTTGTCCTTAGCGCTCATGCCTTCTGTGGGTAAAATGATATCTTAAAATGAGTCAATACATCATTCTTGCATGCCTGCTTGCCAGAGGCTATTAGCACATGAATGGTATGGTACTGTATTTCTTTCCCAAACCCCATTCACTCGACGCAGGATCCTGTTTGCTTTGACTTGTTGGGTCAGCCATCTACCCTGACTTTGACTACCAGCACATTCTTAGCCTCTGCACCAAAACCAGGTGAATATTCTTAAAAGATGGTATTTTAAAATTACCTTTCTTCTGAGTTGCAATTACCACTCATTATCTGTCATTCTTATCACTTTATATACACATTATCTAATTTATATCAGGGCGTATTTCAGAAATGGGAAGTTGGCTAATGAATGGATTTTCTCAATCTCAACAGTGTTGTTATTTCCCTATAGCAAGGAAGATTTCTTCAGGCATTTGAAGTCCAGAAGTAGCTGTCACAGTAATTAGTGTTGGTTCTACCAAATATGCAACAGATTTTCCCTTTTCTCCTTTAAATTTCCTGTATTTTGTGTTTAAGATAAGGACTGTTAGATGGATTAAATCACATCTCTTAAGTAACCAATAAAATGTAGCTAGGGAAAGAGCGTGTGCTGAGAAATACTTCACATGGACCACTGTTTTGCCCATTTGACTATATCAGGACAGCCAGTGATGGAAGTCAGGTTTGGACCATCACAATTAATGATCCTTTATGAATCTGTCCTTTACGCCAAATGTATTCCCATCTTTTTTGACAGGTACATCTTCCAGAGAAACCAATAGCAATTTTAAAGTAACCAAGTAATGGAAGCACTACCATATGACATTGGTAAGTTGGTCCAATGACTAACTGTCTGTGTTATTAAAGTGTGAACCTTTTACCTCAAATTTGTAGAGCTTTAGCTTCCAGCTGTTTAATCTTCCTGTGCTTTTTGGATCAGAGAGAGCTTTTTGCTATCTGTAAGCTTCTTCCTAGATAGATTAGTATAATCATTATGTACTTTTATGTTTCCCCAGACAGGAACCAGGTGCTTAGCAATACAGGCCAGGCAACTTTTGTTTTGTTTTCTGGTTTGGTTTTTGCTTTGGGTTGGGGGTATGTCTTTGTTGGTTTGTTTGTGGGTTGTGCTTTTTTCCCCTAGGACACTGAACTTGTAGCAGGTAAAGTACCTTCAGTTAAAAAAACAGAAAAAGAAAACAAATCCCTTGAGAGCTGTGGATTCTAATTTATCACTGGATCTTTAGCAGGTTTCCTTTCATCCCAGGTGCCTATTTTTGATCTCCTCCCACTTTCATTAGGAGAACTTACCTCTATTTATTCTTCTGTTGTGGGAAAGTATCCAAGTGGTCTGATCTATTTGCTTACTTTTCTCAGGTTCTGACTTAGTGTTTACTAGGGGTTAGATTCATTCAACAACCCATGTCTAACAAGATTTCCCAATGAAATAGTAAGTACCATGTGCGTTTTTATGCATGAGTGCCCATTAGTGAGTGGGTAAGAGTGAAGAAAAGAAAGGAAAAGGGAACAAATAAAGTTTCTCATTATAAAGATTGCTCTAATGTGGTGTTGCTTTTATACAAGGTATGGACACATGAATCATCTTATGATTCAGACTGAGCTGTAAGTGTGGGACAATATCACATACCACTAAAAAGAGGAAGTGATTAAGAGATGTTTCAGCTACACAATACACCTGAAATCTCAAATAATGGATTCAGATGAAAGATGATTAGACCATAAAACCCATGTGTTAAGTGGTTGGCTTCACCAGAAACAATGCATGAGCTGCAGAGAACATGTCATCAGTATGATAAAACCCCAGTAATTTAAGATCTGATGCAGATCTGAGGATGGGGAATACCAGCATATTTATTGGTCTGATACAGCCATGCCAAGTTCCCCCAGCTGATGGGGCTGAAGCTTGAAGCACTGGTAGTGAGAGGTGATTAACTGTTAGAAATAACTTCCAAAATGAAGATGTAATGGCTTTGAAAAGTTTCTGGAGATGGCTTAGAGGTTGTTTATTTCGATCTGTTGCAGAGATCTGGGACTGTGAAAGACAGATATGGTTTCAGCTTCTACAATGTCTGATTTCAAATGCCATCAGCTGTGAGAGAAGACATTAGCAGTGGGAGACCAGTTATACTGCCCTCCTCATGTATATCAGATAAATATGGGTAAGCGTGTTATGATGTGATGGCAAGACTAAATTTGCAGACAAAATTAATGACTTAAGTGACTAATAATGATCATTAGTTGAGTAATCCACAAGAGGAAAAGTTGCTCTTGCCTTAGTCATGAGTAGTGCAGAGAACCCAGTTCAAATGTCAATATCCAAAAACCTCTCTGTAAGAGTGACCTACCTGCCTTAGAATAAACATTTGTACAGAAACAAAAAAGCCAAAAAAACCCTTTTATGGTAATGCTTATGTTAAAAAAAAGGGAACTACATCAACCAAGGACTGTTGTTAATGGAAAATTAAGTAGATGAAAGGAGAAAAAGCTTCAGTTATCATATGAAAGTGTAACAACACCATGTTAGCTCTTCAGAGAAAAGACATGCAATGCATCAAGTCAGTTATGTGAAAACTGCTGGCATCATTAACCAGGAAGCAAAGGGAAATTATTAGTATAAAGACGTCCCTCAAAATCCTGGATAAACAAGGAAAATGGAAAACAATATAATCTCTAGGTATCTAAGAAAATTTTCCTCAAACAATTAGATGAAACTTTGACAAAGATACAGATTTTAGCAGAAACTTGATAAAGATATAAAAATGAACAGCAAATCCCTTTTTCAAACAGATCCAAGGAAGATGCCTGGGGAACATGTGGTAAGACTAATAGATGATCATCATGTAGAAGCAGCATTGATGTAAAATAAGATCATAGGAGAGACACTATATACATTCTACCCGTGACTGACAATTTTTCTTCACATCAATTGCTCTTAAATATGTCTCTCAGACATATTTCAACTGTCAAAGGATTTAAAATAATTAAGGATGAAGAGTACAATGATTAAGCAGTAAAACTGAAAGCCCTCCAAGTAGTAAATAACTTCACAACACAAAATTGAGACCAAAGGATGCTGCTCTTAATTCTTGCTTTTAAAAGAAGAAAACAGGACAACATCAGAAGCCAGTGGGAACATTTTCAAAGGTGGAGGAGAATCTTTGGGCTGCCAAAAGCAGCTGAAATTTAAAGGAGCTGGCTGCAGGTACTCAAGCGTTTGCAGAAAATGCAGTCTGATGGAGAAATGTGGTCAAGAAAAGGGGACCTAAAATCCAGGAGATGTTGACCTTGATAAAAACACTTAAGACCAAAAAGGAACTGGGACAAGGAATTAAGAGCCAGAGATTTTTGATTGAAATATATGTTTTGAGTTATTGACCAGAAAGAAATTTCTTTTCACTGGAATTTCAAATTCAGGATTTTGTCTTGCTTAGTTCCTCAAAGACATGATCCAGAGGGAAACAAGAGGACCCATGGGCTTGGAGCATTAGAGTTGATCTGTTTGAGCACTGGGGAATGTAGGAGTTGGCATTGCTTTTGGGGTTAGGGCAGCATTTCTGCAATGATCCTATCACAAAGCAGAGATCAGGGTTAACATTGCTGACTGAGCAAGCCCAAATGCCAAAGAAGCAGACTTTGCTGGGAACCCTTCCTCCTGCTGAGCAAAGAGATATTTGATAGAATACAAGGCAAGACTTGGTTTGCTACATGTTTCTCAGTTCAGTAGTTGATTTTTTTTCTTCAGAACCACAATATGTTGTATTTACATCAATGCTTAGCCTTCTGGAAAGGGAGATCTCACACTATCAAGGAGATAGCAAAAACACTAAAAACAGACCAAAAATAAGTCTACTAAATAATAAGACTGTCTATTTAGCTAAACATGTTTGAATTGCAAAACCATAATGCATGCAAAATAACTCAATTATTTCTTGGCACAATATTCAGCATTTATCTTTAAAGATCAAAACATACACACATCTTATTTAATTGCAAGACAAAGTGAGTCAGCCAAACATAAAGTTGTTCATGACTAAAAGACTGCCTCAGAACAGTTACCTTCAGGATAAAAAATTACAACATTGCACAGTATAAATTTGTAAATAACATTTGCTCAGAGCATTTAAGGAGTGGAAAAAGGTAAATAGTGCAAGAGAGTTTTGTTCTCTTGTTTTGCATAATGAAAAAAAGTATCTTTCATCTCATTTGTGGTTCTGAAGAGAGTATAGACCTGAAACTGCAGGCTGAGAGAGAAAAAGTGTTTCATTTCATCCTACACAAATACTTTTTTTTTTTTGTGAACATCAGCTTGCACTGTATGTCAATAACAAGATACAGCATATATTCCTCAAGTTCTTAATAGATAATTATTAATGAAACAATTAATTCTGATCACAACATGCATCACAAAATAATACCATTAAGATCATCCAGTATTTTAAAAGCATGCAGGAAAAGTTGATACATGTGTCTTCTTGCTCTCAAACCACATATAAAAAAGCTCAACAATCATTGAGGATTTGCCTATTAACTCAGGAATTTACATGGTCTCTAACAATCCTTTTTGAGACAAATCCAAATATGAAGGCTTATCAGAAGAGAATGCCAAAATGCCTGATTTGATGATTCTTAATGTTCAGACAAGACACCTCTTGTGTTTAAGAGCACTTCTACATAGTAGGTACAAAGAACCACATCATGCCTACCTATGCAAATCCCAAACCCACATCTAAATGGAAGTGTAATGCAACGAATTTTGAGACAGAATGGGGTTCAAAGCAATAGATAATTTATTGAATGAACAGAATATTTGATGAATGATGGTATAATCAACAGTTCCTTTGACAATAGCTCTGCTAGTAGAGATAGGACTACCCCAGTATTCCTGCTCTAGGACATGAACTTGTCTTCACAGCTCTGCCAGTGGAAGTAACTGTGTGATGATCCCCAGATTTGCTTCTGAGATTTACTTTCACTCACAAAAATGATCGAGAACTGTGAGTTAATGTGATCAAAATAAACCTGTCTGACTCCCAGGGAACTACAGACCTTCAGCTCTGAACTCAGTACCAGGGAAGATTATGGAGTAGATCTTCTCAAGTGCCATTTCATGGCATGTACAAGACAACCAGATGATCAGGCCCAGTCAGCATGAGTTCATGAAAGGCATATCATGCTTGACCAACCTGATCTGTAACAAGGTGACCAGTTTAATGGATGAGTGAAAAGCTGTGGATATTGTCTACCTGGGGTAGAGCCTTTGACTCCATTTCCCACAGCATTCTCCTGGAGAAACTGACTGCTTATGGCTTGGACAGGAGTACACTTTGCTGTATAAAATACTGGCTTGATGGTGTGGCCCAGAGAGTTGTAGTGAACCCTGTGAACCCTGTGACTAGTGGTGATCCCCAGGGCTCGGTGTTGGGTCCAGTCCTATTTATTACCTTCGTTGATGACCTTGATGAGGGAATAGCATCCACCCTCAGCAAGGACGCCGATGATACAAAGCTGGGAGGAGTGGCTGACACGCAGGAACACTGCGCTGCCATTCAGCGAGATCTGGACAGGCTGGAGAGCTGAGCAGGGAGAAATCTAATGAAACTCAACACAAGCAAGTGTAAAGTCTTGCACCTGGGGAGGAATAACCGACTGTATCAGTACAGGCTGGGGGTGACCTGCTGGAGAAGAGCTCTGTGGAGAAGGACCTGAGGGTCCTGGTGGATGGCAGGTTGGCCATGAACCAGCAGTGTGCCCCAGGGACTGAGAGAGCCAATGGGATCCTGGGGGGCATCAGGAGGAGTGTGGCCAGCAGGTCGAAGGAAGGTGATCCTCCCCCTCTACTCTGCCTTGGTCAGGCCCCACCTGGAATACTGTGTCCAGTTCTGGGCTCCCTGGGATAAAAAAGACAGGGACCTTCTGGAGAGAGTCCAGAGAAGGGCGACAAAGTTGATTAGGAGTCTGGAACATCTCCCCTATGAGGAAAGGCTGAGTGAGCTGGGTCTGTTCAGCCTGGAAAAAGAAGACTTAGGGGGGACCTAATTAGTGTTTATAAATATCTTAGACATGGGTTGCAGGGGGAATTGGCCAGCCCCTTTTCAGTGGTCTGTGGGGACAGGACAAGGGGCAATGGCTGTAAGCTGAAGCATAGGAAGTTCCGCACCAACATGCGGAAAAGCTTTTTCACAGTGAGGGTGACGGAGCAGTGGAATAGGCTGCCCAGGGAGGTGGTGGAGTCTCCTTCTCTGGAGATATTCAAGTCTTGTCTGGACGCCTATCTATGTAATATGAGATAGGGAACCGTCTTTGGCAGGGGGGTTGGACCCAATGATCTCTTGAGGTCCCTTCCAACCCCTACAACTCTGTGATTCTGTGAATGGAGTTAAGTCCAGTTGGCAGCTGGTCACAACTGGTGTTCCCCAGGGCTCAGTATTGGGCCAGTTCTGTTTAATATTTCTATCAATAATCTGGACAAGAGGATTGAGTGCACCCTCTGTCAGTTAGTAGACAACACCAACTAGGGTGGGAGTGTTGATCTATTTGAGGGAAGAAAGGCTCTGCAGGATGATCTGGACAGGCTGGATTGGTAGGCTAAGGCCAACTGTATGAGGTTCAACAAAGCCTCAGTGCTGGGTCCTGCACTTGGATCATGCTACAGACTTGGAGAAGAGTGAAATCCAGCAGTGTACCATGAATGTTTTGTTATAGTTCACTTCTAAATGATAGTTTTGCTATCAATAAGAAAGAAAAGTGTTGTTAAGACGTGGAAAAACAAAAAGAAAAATAGAATTTTATCTTCCTTAACACTGTGCAAAGCTGTCTATGTCACAGTGAGTTGTTTCATGTACTAGTCTTTTAAAAAATATAGTGCTGAACATGCTGCCTGCGTAAAAAGATCCCAGCTCTCTGCACACCATGATCACTTGTGTACCCTGCAGGTACAAATACTTCAATCAGCCATGCGAACAAGCAAGAATTGAGCTGATTCTTAAGAACATGGTTGAAAGTGGTATGGTATAGATTCTTCCATGAGAATTCAGTACTTCTCTAAGCATCCCTTCAGATACCATGATTTTGAAGAAAAAAGAAAAATTCAATTCCTTCAGGATGCAAATCAGTGGGGAAAACACCACTGAATTTACTGGGGCAACAATTTCAGGATTCATTTCTGGCAGCTTTACAGCGTTTCTCTCTTCAACAGTATCTCCCTCCTTTGTATATATATGTATGTATATATATATACATTTTTGTGAGACTTGAATTCATTCTGCTAAAAGATTTCTAAGGAAGCAGGAGCTAATGTAAAAGAGACTTTTTTTAAAAACTGGCTTCATGACTGAATACAATTTATGAAATATCATTTCCTACATGCAAGCTTGTCATATCTAGAAACTTATTGTGCAGACAGGCTGAACAATTAAACATGCATCTGTCTGCTTTGAGCTCAGATGGCTGTTTTTACATGTAAATGGTCAAAAAAATTGGCATTGCAATGTTTAGATTTAAAAAATTTAAAAATCTCACGTTTTTTGAGCCAGAGCTTGGTCTCACCTGTGCTGATACAAATCTCTTCAACACATTAGTGTTGAGACCCTAGTTCTGTTCTCCTCACATTTGATTTCAGAATGGGCAAGGACTTGTCTATGTAAATGTCATTTTATGTATAGGCTTGTTGGTGTGCCATGAAACTTTGGCTTTGGTCCATTCTATATGGTGCCACACCATACATTCTGGTCTCACTTTCACTCACCCCTGCATCTTTTTACTACGTATGTTGTTGCTAAGGTAGCTTCTACATGGAGAGGGACAAGAAGTGCTGATGGCTGTCAGCTGCCTTTTCCCCCCTGAGCTATGGAGAACACTGAGCTGCCAAGAATGAGTTTCTCTTGCAACCTCAGTGCGGAGCTACACAAAGGTAGCGCAAGGCCAGCATGAACTCAGCTGGAAAATCAGGCTGTTCTTAGAAGTACTGAGTCAAAGAGAACTTTCATGGCCAGTTTTCCAGTACCACTATTTGCAAATGTGTGCTTGAATTTTGCTCTTTGTCTAGCATATTGACTGTGGAGCTTCATCACCAAACAGGTCTAAAGTGTGATACTGAACTTCACTCTAAGATACTTTGACAGGTTATCTTATCTGAATAGACACTTTGGATGAAAAAGACAAAGTGCAGTGACGTAGTGACTATATGAGACTGTCTATTGATATGTAGATAGAGTATTTATACATTCTTTTTTTCCCTTTTTGTACCTGTTTTATTGTTTCTTTTTTAAATTCATACAGGTTTAATCAAGTCAACTCAGGGAGTGGGGGAGAAAGGAAAAATGAAGCCCACTATCAAAAATCTTACATTGCAAATCTCTTCTAAATAGTTCTACTGATTTGTTTCAACATTCTGACATATCTAGTTCAGTGCTTTATTGACATCTGACCATCTGGCATCAATGCTGCTTCAAAGTTGCTGATTCACAGTTCAGATAGAGGCAATATTTCTATTAGCATGCTGGCATGACTTTCAGACACAATGAAGTTTTGCCTTTTTCTCAGTACTGTGACTGAACCATAGCTGAGGGGAATATGCATTACTGCTGGGATTTGGGTGAGAAGTGGTGGATAAAATATTTTTGCCATGTGCTTTGCAAGCAAGTAGAAAAGCTGAAGAGAAGAAACTGAACTTTTAGGAACATTGTAATACGCTGGAGATGAAAATGTAAGAACCCTACACAAAAAAATGGCAAAAGTAGTAAGACCAGCTTGTAGAGTTTTGTCACAGAAATGAAATAATGCTATAAAATAATTTTGAATGTGAATATGTGTGTGCAAATATCAGAAGAAACAGCAGAACAAGGGTTAAGGCAGTCACTTATACTGATAATGAAGGACACTATTCCCAGGACACTGCTCCCAGGAGACCTTTCCCAGAAGCAGAATCGGGGCATGTATTGTGTCTGCCAAGATCTGAAGGCCTGTGAACTGATAAGACCACAGCACAGATGACTTGTCAATTGGATGACTGAAGCCAGGTTGCAGAAAATCATATATGCTTGTCTTACTAGTCCACCAGGAAAAGAGACAGATTACAAACAGACAAGGAAGAACAGATAATGAGACATGACTTTACTTGCAATTTACAGAGACAGAAGTAAGCAAGACTCTGAAGCAAATGATTGTACATAAGTTCTAAAGAGTGAAAAAGATCTGTCCCTAAACTATATCACCATTGCCAGTGAAAAGAACATCAGAGATGTAGCAAGGACTCAGTAACTCATGTACTCGTGTCCTCTACAGCATGTGTGGCCAGACCACTTGGGCACACGTTCTGATACTTTTGGGTATGTGGGTATGAGACTGTGAGTGAATGAAATCTAAGACAGAATGCATGCAAGATGACAAAATCAACATTCTTGGAGACCCTATAAATGAATGCTGCCTTCCCCCTTGTCGAGACTTCACACTTACCTTTCTTACACTACCTTCTGACATAAAGCATGGACTCACTACTCCTTGCAACTTCAGAATACTGTTTACTTCACCATTCCTTTCTGAAGGACAAAACCAGAAATTAAGGTGGGTTTTTTTTCTGTATTCTCCTGCTAGAGAAAATACACCACAACTCCCTGGGTGTTTGGAGGCTGCACACAGAACATGCAAGCACAACACCATGGCTGCTCAGAAAAGCTCTGTATCAGCCCTCAAAACATTGAGCTGTTCTCCTGAACTAAAGTGTTAACTTCAGCATCACCATCATATTGGCATTTGGGGTTTTGGGGTTTTTTTAATTGGATTTTTGTACAGGCTGAAAAGACTCCCCAACCAGGGAATTAAACAGTGAATACATAATAACCATTTAGATGTTTTACTAGACTCTGTGCCAAGTCTTTTCAAATGAAAGCCAGCCTGATCCCCTCATATGCTGTGTGATCAAATATAGTCTGATGTCATGACAACTCTCTTAGTCTTGTGTGACAGTTTTTAGAACAACTGGAGAATAAACCTATCAAAAATGCACACATATTTATGCAAAGATAAATGGTGAAGTCACCTATGCAGAGTTTCTGCATGCTGAAGAGCTATATGACTGAGTTAAAGTAGCCATGACAATTTATGACCACATGCTGTGTCTAACCAGAGAGGTAGATATTTTGGTAATAATGCTGGCTCTGACATAGAGGAATAGATACAGTTTAAGAGAATTGCTTTTGTGTTCACCAGAACAAGAGGTAATGATCCCAGCTAAGCTTCAAGGTCCTGCTGTGTGGCTCTATTAGCTTTAGTGGGAAGAAATTAACTACATTTGCCCAACTGTTTCTAACATCAGAAATGTATGTTGAAAGCAAGGTTCTCAGCTTTGGGAAACTTCATGGACCCAGCTCAACCCACACCTATTTGAACTGTTTCATGAAATGAGATCAGACGTGAGTTGCAGCTGGGAATGGGGGGGATTTTCACTAGTTTAGGGTCTCAAAGACTATGGTCTTACTGATCATATGAATCTAGGTATTGTATAGGATGGTACGTTCTCTCCCTTGACCAGTGACTTTACTGGTTTACATCAAAATACGGGTGCTTTCCAGTACTGGAAGACATATCATCTAACCAGATGTTCATTTGTTCCCTAGTCATACAGTTGTCATGGACACATCTGTATCATGGGGAAGGACAACTGCATGAGCCCTGTGTCATCTGCTGGGCATTTGTCCATATGACATGACACATACAAGTATCCAGTTACCTAGATGAGGCAGATGCCACGTTCCTTGTGGAAGAAGTGATCATCTGGCAGAAGAGAGCCTCAGTGTGGTCCTTTGAGCACCTCCACAAGCTATCTGTGATCCATCCTTCACTTACTGAAGCTGAAGTTTTATCTAGGATTTTTACCTGCTGAAGGAACAAACATTCCTCATTAATTACATCTCACTTGATGTTACAGAACAGACTATAAACTTCATACACCCATTGAATTACAGTAGTTATGAAGAAAAACTAAGTAGTGAGTCACATTTTTTTTTCCTTAAATGAAACTTTCCAGTAAAATATTTTATTTTAGTGTTGCACTGCTTAACAGGTAAAAGTGGAAATTTATCTCAGTTACTTTGGTGACAAGTGACTCAGTTTCCATAACAAAAATGCTCGTTAGAAGCCAACTTTGCCTGGATCAGCTGTTTCAAAAAGCATTTTTGCACTGTCAAAAATTATTCTGACTTTAATTCTTGTAACCTATAGTTCAGTGAATAAGATCACATCTCTTGAGCCATAAACCCATGAAGATCCAAAAAGGCACTACTTTTTTCCAGTTAAATGCCTCATCTGACTGTGCTAACTTCAGAAGAGGTATGCCGAGGATCATCAATTATGGTGAACATGAGCACTCTAAGAGCTATTAGTCAAAATAAGTAATAGGGTACTTAGTAGTGTAGAGGCACATTTCCAGGGATTTAAAAAGACCAATTCAAAGCTTGTTAGCATAGGACACAGCACCCCCTTGGAGAGGAGCATCCTTTGTCAGGTGCAGCTGTGTCTGGTCATATAGGGCAGATAAACAGGGCTCACATGAAAGAGAACTGCAGAGAATTAGCTCTGGAATAGATAAACAGTCCTGCAGTGCTGGACCCAGACACAGGTACAATAGGTACAACTCATTCACAGGTACAATTGTTAATTACCAGTTTTCTTGCCTCTGTTTTTTGCTTTTTTCATTTTTGATCATCTCTGAGTATTTATATTCTGAAACTCCCTCAGTTTACTCTCCCTTTGAACTTTCACTTTCATTTTTTTCTTTTTGTCTGATTATTTTAAACATTTATTTCCATCACGCAATTACTAAAGTTTCAAATTTCATTTGACGGCATTATACAAATCTTCTATATTTAATTTCCCATTACTCATCTGTGGCAAGAACTTCACAGCATTCTCAGACAGGAGCGGGTTTTTTGGTGGGTTTTTTTTTTTATTAAGCAGCAAACAGAACCAGGTCATCCTCAGAGATCTTTTTTTCTCTTTCAGCTTAGTTTTCATGATATCATGAGAAGACAGATTGTAAGTTCACCTCCAATATTTAGATGTAATCTGATCTTCCCAAGTCTGTATCATTAGTTTTTTACTTTCTAGGTTTTGGCTCTTGGATCAGCCTTGTCCACAGCATATAGGTTTTCTTTTTCTTTGTTTAGGAGTTGATGTCTGCCACCTGGAGCAAACAACCAGCCATAAAATGCCAGGGGAGGTTTGCCATTTTGGCACCACTCCTTTCTAAACACAAAACAGGCTGGTCTTGCTGACTTAAGGCACAATTAACTCCCTTCTCTTTGATTTTAGCTTGTAAAGGGCAGCATCTGTTGAAAATATAAGCCATCGTGGGCATTGCCCATTGCTTTCCATAATCAAGGACAGTCTCTGGCTCTGTACAATGTTAACTATCCAAAAGTCTGCCCCAAATTCTTTCCTCCTCACCACAGCTATTTTTTGGTGTGTGATTGACAGAGTGTTTCAGAACACTCTTTATATCACATTTTTCTTTCAACTTGTCAAGAGTCACTGGATTACATCTGACAAAGGAGATTTCCTCCCACAGATACAGCAATTGGCATCACTGACCTTGAACCAGTTCTTGCAGCTCCATGGAAAATATACATCTTGCTTCTACAACCTTATTACGCGTTTTGTGTATTTGCTCCTCCCAGAACCACCAGTGATAATCCACTGTTCCCACAGCAACACAGCGATCTTCAGTCTGACCTAGAGGCCATGCTTATTAGCAGACAGAGCTTACATGTAGGAATGCACCTAGTTTATTTTATCAATGTAGAAGGTCACCCTTTCTACAGCAATATTGTCAAGTAACAGAAAATTAAAAGATGGTCAAATCTGGTTTTAGTGGCTACTCCAAAATTTTAAGACCACTTCATGTCTTCATTAATATTTCTCTCCCAGACATCCATCAGCCATAAGTCTGAAGATAAGACTGAGTATTCTCTGTAACAGCAAGATCACTCTGGTTATGGTTGCAACTGAAGGAGTAGCTAATGAATACAAACTAACTGTACAGACTTGCCATTTCACTCTCCTTTGTATAGTAACATCAAGTTAACATGACTATTCTTTCAGCTGGTTTGCCTTAGTGGCATTTGTAAATGTAGGGTCTGTCACCTTTGAATTTTTAATTTTTTTTTTTAATAAGAAAGCCAACTTCATTCAGTACAAACACTGGAGGGAGTTTTTTCCATTCTGCCAGGGACTGAATCTCATCATTTCTCTTGTGCTTGTTTCTGTCCTTTCTAAGACAGCCATTTTTTTCATCCAGCTATGCATCCCTTTACATGCCATGTACTTCAGGACACAATAACTACATATCCTAGTATCACAATGAAAAATCAGCTTGTTCTGGACTTTATGGAATTAAAAATAGTATATAGATGTCCTAAGTGATGAAACCTGAAATAGGAGGGCTTTACTGAATAGTCAAGAACTGCACCCAGTACACTGTAAATATTAGAAAATCTTATCACAAATACTGAGACCTGCTCCTTCTTTGCTTGCTGGTCTCATTTTGCAACAAATACTGAGTGTCCTAATTGAGCTATTTTGTTTCCTAATTTTCTTGGCTTTGCTGACTCCTTAAACATGTCAGAGAAAAGTACCAGCTGGAGGATTGAACTATTCTTTTCCAACAATCACTGGGGTTGAAAGTTATTCATTTTAAGATGCTTTAGTTAGAAAACTCAACAATGATAATTATACTCTGGAAAACGTTCATAGAGGCATAATGTAAGTCTTAAGAGGTATTTTATGTCTCCATTTGCAATCCTTGGAGAATGTAAATATCTTTGAATATGTTAAGGCATACAGTGAACTGACTGTGAGATAATAATTTATTATTTTAGCTCTGCTTCCTCTTAATCATAAGTTCAAAGGTTCTTTCAGACTGACCTTTTCAAATGTCAGTGTCCAAAGCAAAATGTAAGGGTGTCTTAATGCATCACTGGACTTATTATGTAAAAAATCCTCATCCACAGTCCTTTGAAACCCATTAGAAGGTTCTAATTGACTTAATACTTTTGGGTCAGATCAATAATTACTAGACCTGAGGCTAACTCAGGATCTTACATCTAAGCATCTTCTTTTAAGAATATGAGATCCAGAGGTGGTGCTAGGCTAGGAGCCCAGTCTCATCTTGGATATTGGCATTCTGTAAGGGAATAATAATTTCTTATTTGCATTTTTTTATATAGAGAAGAAATGCATGGATCTAGAAGGAAAGTGATAGTCAAGATCTGAGATGGCACAGAATGGCAAGAGGGAGTCACAGAAAGAGCTTGCACAAAGGAACAGCATTCAGACGTGTGGGTTTTCCTTTTTTCCCATGTATCACAGACAGGGCTTTCTGTCTTCTCATAGTCTTGAAGGAGTCTCTCAGTGCAAAGAAAAAATGCTGCGTTTTCACAGTAGGTTCCTTTTATATCAGGTATGTGGTTTTTGTCTCCCACATGAAAATCTGTCTGTGTCTTAGACCTACTGAATAGCTAAAGATGATTATACAAATTCAAGCAATAAGGCCCTTCAGATAATTGATTCATACAATTCCAAGCACAGTAAGTGAACAGATTTGTGCTGCATCCAAATTTGCAAGTACAATCAGATTCAGAAGTGAATGCTATTGAGTGATGGGGCTCTGCACTGCTGCAGAGACTCCATGGGTGACTGACGCTGAGATCCAAGCAATGGCAAACAGCAATGTCCTATTGATATACCACAAGGTCTAGCAGAAAGTGAGTATGGCACTGGAAATGAAATTCTGGTGACCACCTTGTCAGAAACCTGGCAAGTTTTTAGATAGCATCGCTCTATAAGAAAAGATGTTAAGGACTGTGCAAGTGAAGTAATGTTCACAGTTAGTTGAGCAAGTGGTCATTAGAGCCTCTGTAGGGGGTCATTACATTACATATTATTTTGTTTTGCAGACATTTTCATGGAATCATAGAATGGCCTGGGTTGTAAGGGACCTTAAAGATCACATCATGTAGTTTCAACACTCCTGCAATGGATAGGGACACCCTCCACTACACCAGGCTGGTCAAGATCACCTCCAACCTGGCCCCGAACACTTCTAATGATGAGGCATCTGCCACTGTACTAGGAAACCTGTTCCAGTGCCTCACCACCATCATAATGAAGAATTTTATCCTAATATCTAAACTAGATCTAACTTCCTTCAGCTTAAGGACCCCTTGTCCTGTTACTACAGGCCCTTGTAAAATGTCCCTCTCCTACTTTCCTGTAGGCCTCCTGCAGGTACTGGATGGCTACTAGAAGATCACTCTTAGAGCCTTCACCATGTTGAGTAACCTCAACTCTCTTACCTTGTCTTCATAGGAGAGATGCTCTGATTATCTTCATGGCCCTCCTTTGGACTCACTCTAACAGGTCTAGGCCTTTCCTGGGCCAAAGACCGCAGAGTCAGACACAGTATTCCAGTGGAATCTCACAAGAGTGGAGCAGATGGAGAGAATCACCTCCCTTTACCTGCCAGTCACTCTTCTTTTGATGTATCCCAGGACAGAGTTGGTTTTCTGGGCTACAAGCATACACTGCCAGCTCATGTTGAGTTTCCTGACCACCAGCAACCCCAAGTCATTCTCCTCACGTCTGCTCTCAATCCATTCTCTGCCTGGTCTGTATTTGTGCTTGGGATTGCCCCAACCCACATGCAGGACCTTGCACTTGGTCTTATTGAACTTCATGAGTATTGCAGTGGTTCACCTTTCAAGCTTATCAAGGTGTCTCAAATTCATTCGACACAGGCAAACGACTGTAGCAGAAGGCAATTTATTGTTCCTAAAGAGCAATTTTTTGTCTGCATTGGGAAGTCTTGACTGCTTCCTGAATAAAACAAAAAAAAAAAATCTCTGTTTTTGTTTTTTGTATGAAATAGTAACTTCAGCCCAGATTTTCTCAAACAAGTTCAGGATGTTCAAAATAAAGAATCACTTTCCCAAATGGTTCATATACCTCATCAAACCCTAAGGTCAGCCTGCCCTCATCACAAGATTGCACTGCACTATCTCTTTGATCTGTCTTGCATTACAAAAGTGTTGTTTTGTTGTGGTTTTTTTCCCTCCATAGTTCTATTTCTAGCCCATTTTAAATGTCAACACAATAAAAGTGGGGTTTTTTTAAATTGGTTTTGGTTAGACATAAAACAGCACTTGCTCTGTAGTTGTTCACATTTTTCAAAATGCTTTGACATGGAAAAATGATTGTTATTATATTTTCATCTACTAAATTGATCCTAAAATGTTAGCAACAATAGATCCAGTGCAGAAAATGTGGTTATTAAAAAGGCTGGAAGGTATTTTATTAGAGGTAAAGGTGCATTTCAGAGGCATTTTATTTTAGTGTGAAAAGACTTTTAGGGATTATATTGTCTTTACTTGTCTATAGTGAAGTGCTACTGATTTTTCCTTTTGAGATGCTAATCTCATAGCAATTACTAAATAATTACAGTAAAAAGAAGGTTTTCTAAAATTCTGCCTAGAAGAAATAAATATTAACTACATAAAGACAATGGGTTAACCTTTCAAAATTAAACTTTAAAAACTGCTTTTACAGAAAGACATTCCCTCCAAGAAGGGGTCTTCAGTAAGCAAAGGTGGGCATAATCCTCAGCTCTATGAAGTTTAGGGTGCCTGAATGTGTTTGGTATGCAATGTCATCAGTAAAGAATCTAAGTTGGCTAAACTGGTATGAAAATCTGATTAAACTATACTGCACCATGCTGCAGACACAGGCTAAAATCCTAGCAAGTGATTCAAACCAGGTTTTTGTTTAGTGTTCAGTTTGACCACAAACAGGATCCAGTAAGAGAGAGAGAGAGACTCATGACATTATGACAAGTACCTTTATTATTTTTACCTCAACAAGCATCTGTTTGCAGACCAAAACTGGGCTGCGAACAAAGAGTGCATGGCCAAGGTAAACCTGCCTGGCTGCAAGGAGAGGAGGGGGGATAGCAATGCTATCCTGCCTCCTGCCTTTATGCCCAGCTTGGGCATGTTGGTCTCCTTTTGCAGAAGCTTGTGAAATACAGCCAGTGCAGGGAAAACAAAAAGGAATGTGGAAGTGACTAAGGGGAAGTCCCTCGAGTATTAGCTCTGTGTTTTGGGAATAGATGCTCATTGTTTCTGGTATGTAGGCTGTGAGGTTCAGTCAGAGACAATGTACAGAGAAGCCCTGAAAGCCTAAGAGGTCTGGATCCCAGGCCTCACTGATCTCTTTTGAAAATAACTGCTATACAATGCTGGGTGTTCAGTAGGATCCTTAGTACAGGGTAGTGAGATGGGGGTCACAGTTTAGACTAGTCAGAGGTGGGAAGAAGTGGTGGAAGAGCTTTTTCTGTGGGTTATAGTAGAATGGACCTGCTCTCTGGAAGGGTTGTAAGAGTTTAAGTGTGTCTGCAGGGAACTTCTGATTGAAAAATCTTTCCCAGGGCAGTCCTCAGCACCTATCTTACAGAACAATGGATCATTGAACACCATGAGGGGGCTTTCCATCTCATCTTTTGAAAAAAAGCCTGAGACAGAGTCCCTGCTGAGTCAGGTTTGTTTAGCCAGTTCCACTGACTTAGTATTTTGTTGCTCTGTTTTAACTACAAACAGTTCTGGCTGAATAACAGATTAAGAAAAAAAAATAAACCAAGGTTTGTTTCCATTTTCCTTTTTACCATTCCCAACCTCACTGCTCTGTTGCCCTTTTAATTTTGGGCTGCCACTATTTTCTGGGACACTTTGATGAAGCCTCAGAAACTTAGAGGCCAAATATTTGCTAATTTAGTTTTCTGCATCATTTGTTGCTCACTTGTCTGTTAAACAGACTACACAACATAAAGTCATATATAATGGGGGAGAAGTTGAATAGTTTTAAAAGAGAGAAGTATTTAAAGAAAAAACCAAAGTGTTGAACATGTTCTTTGGCTCCAGCTCATTTGTACTGTGAGGTCTGTTGGAGAGGGTTCAGAGGAGGGCCACGAAGATGATTAGAGGGCTGGAGCACCTACCCTACAAAGAGAGACTGAGGGAGCTGGGCTTGTTCAGCCTGGAGAAGAGAAGGCTGCAGGGGGACCTCATTGCAGCCTGCCAGTCCCTGAAGGGAGATTATAAACAGGAGGGGAATCAACTTTTTAAAAGGATAGACAATGGCAGGACAAGGGGGAATGGATTAAAATTAAAGGAAGGAAGGTTTAGAGTAGATATTAGGGGGAAGATTTTTACGGAGAGAGTGGTGAGGTGCTGGAACAGGCTGCCCAGAGAAGTAGTGGATGCCCCATCCCTGGCAGTGTTCAAGGCCAGGTTGGATGGGGCTCTGGGCAACCTTGTGTAGATCCAGGCCTGAGGTTGGTGGCCCTGCCTGTGGCAGGGGGGTTGGAGCTCTATGATCCTTGGGGTCCCTTCCAACCCATGCCATTCTGTGATTCTATGACTTATGATTCAGCCTGCCCTCTCTGTCAGACCAGCAACTCACCAGTTAGCATCACTCTCTTATGAGGCAATTGGAGGTCAACTGAGACCATATACTTTAGAAACTGCATGTAGAAACACTCCCTATGCAACATTCTACACTATGGTAAGAACAAAGAGAAATAGATGAAGACTCGATGAATCACATTTGATTTTTATATATATATATATATACACACACAGAGATTTCACAATATAAGAAAGCGCAGTGATCTTGGTCAGGAGCATGAGAGAGGAAATTGCAGCATCACTGTTCTCCAGAGTCAGGGAATTCATGGTTCTTTGGGATTTTAACATCTAATTAGCATGAAAATATACAAAAGTCAGAGAAACCTTGCTAATAAACCACAAAAAAAAGCCCCAAAACAAAACCAAATCTGTTTTAGTCTTAAAAGGGAGGACTGACATTGCCATGAAACAAAGCTTTGAGGACTTGAGACACACATACAAGAATGGTATAATTGAAAAACACAAATTTAATTTTTTTTGCTATAAGCAAATACCTCCAAAGAACATTCACTGCTATTTCTTACATTAACTCTGTACATAACTAAAAAGGTTTACCCCATGGGCAATCTGTTTCCCATCACATCTTGCTAGGTAGAGTGTTACCATTCTTATTGCTTTTCACAAAGACAGAAGTGCAGTGGGGTAGCAGCATGACTTCATGTCAGGTTCTAGAAGGACTTTCTATTTTATGTTAAGTATGTTGATTGCAGAAGTTCATCCTGCCTCTTGCTGTTTTGGCATTCATAATTTGTGTACCATTTTATGTTCCTCCTAGACATGCCACTGACCTGTGTATGAGTCCTTTTGCTATCGAAGTTGGAGATGTTTTGTCACTCACATTCCTTTTTGTTTTCCCTGCACTGGCTGTCCAAACATGGGTTCTCCAAATGATTTTAGGTAATTTCTAGTTAAAAACACTGGTTTAAGTGACTATTTTGTTTTTCGCATCGTATAGTTATATCCTGCTCCTTCTGTCTTGTTTACCCTATATTTCTCAGTACCACATGTTCATGCTTAATCAGAACCTTATTAAATTAAATCAGTAAAGGGACATGGAGTGTCTCAGCTCTGTATGAGGAGAGGTATTTCACTCACAAATGTATTGCTGGGTGGATGTCCCATGGCGATCCTTCAGACACCTGTGTGACTCCTAACTCCAGCTGTTAGTCTTCCCTTTCCCACTCCTTTCTTTCTGGAACCTCTTACCTTCTTACCAATTTACTACAGAGCCATATTCCCCCGGTGACTCCCAGATTGCCCAGAGTTCCCAAAAGCACTTGACCCCTCTCAAATCTTATTTCTTGGTCTCCTAAGAGCAGTCCCAATTTCCCACAAGCACTTCTTTCACTAATACCCCAAGTCCTTCCCCTATTTTGCTCTCTTCTGATGAAATAGCCCACTTCACCAGCTTTGATATTCTTCACCAGCCATAAACCTTAAGGCCCATTTTTATGTCACAGCTCACCTTCCAACTTAGTCTGAAACACATATGCTGTATCGCTCTCTTACAGATTTCCTTTCTCCACCTGCTGCTTTGTCCATACATAGTTGATGGATTTCTAATTTCACAAACACACTCACTTTTCTGCTAGCTGCATGATATCTGCTGCCATCTCCTATTGCCAGCTGCCAGCCCAGCTGCTCTAGTCCTGGCTTCCCCAGGGCAGCAAAGCTTCCTGCAGTCAGCCTAAAGCCCACAATCAACATAAATGACAGCATTGATTAGGACTTCTGAGGGCAAAAGTAAAGTCTTTACATGCAGGAAATAAGTTTCTGATGGCACATCATGTGCAGAATGAGAGACTTTCACCCTTTACAATTCTACTTAAAGCATCATGAGCCAGAGCAGTGAAACCACTTCAGCTTTCCATTCACTTTTCTTGGCTGAGGGACATTTAGGGTATTGTGAGAGCACAGTGAGAGATGTATGGTGAAGTATATCACAGCACAGCATGGTACAGTGCTCAGTTGAGTACTTGGGCCTTCCTCTCATAATTACCACTAACTGAGAGTTAATCAGCCACCAGATCCAATTCCAACCGTCCTAGTTATCCAGCGAGTAGCCTCAGAGGTGTCCCAATTACACAATCTAAAGACTATAAAATATCTGCATAAGCTTGGCTCCTAGTGAGACCTCTTGATTAAAAAGACATCATTATTTCACACCTCTGCTAATTAGCACTGACAGTACCTCTGATTTCAGAAGAATTTGATTGCTTCCAGCATATTACTGCACTGACAACTGATGCAGTCCTGCACACCACTCCAAGTGTTACCTCGAGAACAATACTGTAAAATGACCTCATATCACCTCTGATAGCTTTGCTAGGAAAGATTTTGGTGCATAAATATTCAACATAGCTAGAAGCTCTCATATCAAAGGAACATAACTATATAACTGCAGATAGATGAAATTTTCTTTCTGCCGTTTATAAAATTTTTATTTCGTTATTGCTCTTTATGTCCTGTGCCAGGTCTTATTGCAAAATAATCACAAGGTGGCTATTAATGCAAAGTGTAAAAGAAAACAACTGATGTAACATTAAAACCAGAATTACAGTTGAAAATGTACCACATTATTTTAATTAAAATATGCAAGCTACTTCACAATTACACAAAATCAAAACCAGTAAGATCTATTGTTTGTGATGGCCATAGTTAGACTCCACTAAACTGAGAAATAAATCAAATTGCAGACATTACATCTGTCTGTAGGTTGTTTAATCATAATTTGAGCAGAACTACTGAACACCAATAAGTGTTTCTGAATTGCACACCCTTTACTTAATCAAGGGTTTTAACACATTAAAAAAACCCAACCTCCATTTCAAGTGTAGAAGACTGCATACAGACCATTATGCACACAGAATTCAGGAAGTAGGGCACAGCAAATTATTTGTATTTCTATCCTATCCATAGTTCAGGCCTTACCAAAATAAGCACAGAGCTTGCAGTGCTGCCAAATATTATGTATTAAAATGTATATCCTGCTGGGAATATTTAAAACCTCTTTTGAAGGATTGTTACAAATATAAAATCCATGATGGAGACATCTAACAACATGGGGGTTTTTTTATCTTGTGCAGTTTTCTAGATATAGAATGTGCACATCATTTCTGTCTTAAAGTGAAAAATACACACATAGCAAGGTTTGATATTTTTTCCCCTGCCTTTGGCTACAGGTGAACAAATCTAGGTGAATTATAGCTGTACTCAGTGCAACAATTCACCATTCTTGCAATGTAGCTCCCCCCCTAGTCGCTAACACTGTCTTTAAAAGGCAGAGTGGCACATCAGCTTCGTGAAGCACCTTTGGCAATAACATCTTCCCCTGACTGGCTGCTGGCACTGAGCAGCACCAGTATCCTACATTAAACTTCAGCAAACCCCTTCCCAGTAGGTAGGCTGTTACATCCGCTATCTGTGAAAAACTGATTGATAAGGCACACTATACTATTCCAGCATACAATAGTAAATGTACACAATTACTCTGAGCCATTTAACACATCCAAATAACTGAGAATTCTTTATGAGAAGCAATAAACCATTCTTTTATCCTTGTTCTGACTAAAAAGATGTGATTGCCTGGCAGATCTGTGCTTTGAAGTACACATTTGAAATTGCACCATTTTTCATAAATGTATCTTGTTTGAGAATGAACTTTAAAGACCAAATCTTAATGCCAGGGTGTTCCTCCCATTTGAGAGTTGTCTTTTGTTCTATAAGTACCTAAGATCATTTTCAATAAAACTGCTAGGCATAATGCAGGGAAAAAGATGACACTTTCCTTAAGTTTTTTAATCAAGGGTTTTTTTCCAATTGTAATCAGTTCTCAGAGTACAAAGAAGAGTCCAATAGAATTTTTATAGAATTATGTGGCTTTTACTTGAAGTTTATGATGAATCAATTAGGTACACGGCAACGGTAATTGGAGATGGAGTGCATTCATTCAAGCTAAGCAAAATTTGACAATCTTCAGCCTCTAATTATTCTCTTAAAAGTCTGGCAGCCATGCAATTTACTCTGCAATCATTTTGTGAACAGCGTGCTCTTTATATAGCAAAACATCTTAGTATTTTATCACACATTTCCTAGACTTCAGATAATGTGGTTTTCCTCACACTCTGACCTAGGAATAGTGGAACATTTCCAGTTTTGTGAAAGCCCAGAAGGGATGCAAATCCCTGTGACTCAGAT
The DNA here is from genome assembly GCA_022605575.1 of Laterallus jamaicensis coturniculus. NCBI lineage: Eukaryota > Metazoa > Chordata > Aves > Gruiformes > Rallidae > Laterallus > Laterallus jamaicensis. Next base: position 3,765,482 of record JAKCOX010000058.1, read on the forward strand.
TAAGACTAAATCTGGTGCTAAAAGAAAGCTACAGCAACTAAACTGCTCTTTATCTCCTTCCAGTGACTGTAAAAGTCAAGAGGATTAGCCCAGAAGTGTGTCTTCATTGCCAATGCCCATAGTTAATGTGACTAGAAATTAGACAGCTAACTAATGCTAAGAAAGCATTGATGTGACTGATACCAGAATTATGCAGAATTAGTCAGGTGAGTGTAATAAAAGAGAGACTTAAAAAGGGTAGAGGACGCAGGGAGGAATAGAATGAGGGCTTGGGAGAGTGTGTTGCAGTGGAATGCATTACTGTATGTAATATCAATTCTGACTGTACATCCCTATAGTCCATTCTGGACTCCAAGTCCACATTTGTCTCAAAGAGCAGCTTCAGGAGTGCTGAGAAATAAAACGTTTTCTAACAGCTGCCCCAGCCTCCATCTCCATATGGGTTTCTGTGCATCAGCAATTTGCCCAAATGTGTTCACTGGCCCTTTAATCTGCCTAGTGGTTAAGATAAAAAAAAATTAAAAATCATAGCTAATGAACAAGATATAGCCTTCAAAGGTCTTTCAGATTATGCAGGTTGGCTTGACTACAGTTTCATTAGCATAAAAAGAGGGTGGCAAAAAATTTTACACCATTGAAGATGGTGAAGATGAAGCTAACTGCCCATCTCTTCAAATGACAGTTAAGTTCTGGAAGAACAGAATGGTGTCAGAGAGGTAACAGTAAGTATGAAATGCATAATTATACACAGTTGAACACATTCTGTTTAATAATGAAATTGGCTTTTATTTAGATTGCACCAGGCTTAAACTAAAACTACGAGCTGAGGTGCTAAACAAATAGGTGCAAAAGAAATAACCAGTATGACCATCATTCAGAGTGTGGTGTTTTTCTTCCAAAACCTATGGATAACTTCAATAATATAAATTTCATATGTTTCACAACACCCTACCAAGGTCAGCTCTACTGAGAAGTTATGACCCTTTGCTGCTATTTGGGTCATCATCTACACCAGATGCAAAGTGCATAACGAGTGCAAAGCTCTGCCTCAACAGAATAATCTTATTTAGATGAGAATTACTGTAGCAGTGGCATAGCCTTGATGGATGCTCCAAAAATGTCACTGGCATAAATTAGCTCCGTACCCTAATAGAAGAGCAGGAGACCTGTCTCCTACTTCAGTGGTTTAACTGTAAGATTTTAATTTTTCCTTTACATTATACATTAACCTCAATATAAGTACTTGCACTGCAAACATTTTCAAACAGAATAGTAGTCCCAATGGAACATTTTGTGTTCATCAGGTTAAATATAAGCCCATAGTAAATCATAAGATGGGAACTGCTAAGCTGTACCTGCATTGGGATGTACTGTACCATCAAGGCTTTTTCAGCAGGGTTTCCTTTTATAAACAGTAAAATGTCTTGATTTATAGCTTCTTTGCATAGCAATATTAAAACTATTTACTGAATGCATGCCACTGCAATGTATGAAGCCAGAACTAGGGTTTATATATTCCAAAGCTGAATAATGAAACAAAATGTTATTACTGGGGACTGTACGACATGCAAACACATTAAAAATGCACATCTAAATATAACCAGTAGGAATATAGGAAATACATTTGTTTTCCTAGGCTACTGTCACAAATTTAAGCGACAACATCAGACTTAAAAGGCTCTGGCATACGTGCCAAGGTTTCCTGCTTAGTACTTAGAGAAGCTTATGCTCCTTGAACTGAAAATTCATTCTGTTGCAAGTTGCTTTGTGTTTTTTGACCAGGCTTCCCTGGTAACCTTTATCTTTGGTTCAGCTTTGTGAAATTGTAGAATGGGTAGAAGCAAACTACTCTTACTAAATTCAGAACTCATAAACTAATGATTTCCTCCTCCTCTTAACATTTACTTCTTTAAAATGTTGAGTGTAATCACTCATTCTGCTTTAGAACCATCTGTTTCATTTACATGTTGCCTATCAGTCACTTTATCCAATTACAGGCCAAGATTTAAAAAAACCCAAATAAACCCAAAAAAAACCCCCACCACACCACCACACACAAAAAAAGAAGATGTTTATGTTTTTTAGCTAGCTGCAGACTGGTTGTTAGTGATTTTAATCAATCCTGAGAGATTTACAGCAGACCCATGACACACAGAGAAAGAGGAAGAAAATGTTAAGAAATACTTTAAAAATTCTAACAGCCTTTGGGCTGTCAACAGCCTCACCCAGCATGAAGGGAGAAAGGCCCGGTTCCCATTTCTTGCTCAGAATACAGAGAGCATTATCTTTTTTATCTTGGATCATCCCCCTGGCCAAGTTTACAGCTGCATTGATGCAAATAATGGAATAGCAGCAAGGGCAAAGGGAACATAAAATGTTCCAGCTGATAGGATGAAAAGTTTGTCCTGAAGCTTTTTTTGACTTGGCAACATGGGTTTGCTGAGCTGTGTGGCATTCAAAGAGCAACTTTAGTGTGAAACATTTAAAACCCTCCCTGCTGCTTTAGGGAACAGGCAAGTGAGGGTAATCACAGAGGTTTCTCCACTCTCCGACTGACAATAAAAGTGGGTAACCACCTGCTTACCTTTGGAAAACACTACTCTCTCTACCTGTAGCATAGCGTGTCATTAACCAAACTCTTTGCAAACAGAAAATTTCAGGTTTAAATTCATGCATATAAGAACTCAGCTAGTGAAAGGCTTATTGCAGTCTACATGTTTTCCTATTTATAGGTCTCCAACAATCACAGAATTAGAAACATTCATTTACTGTCAGACTCTCCCACCTTTATTTGTGATGAATGGTGGTTTATTCTTCCGAAATTATGACCAGCTTCATCAATTGTTTTCTTGTTTTCTAACCTAGAATGTTGAGGTTACACTTGGCTTTCAAAGTGGGAAGCACTGAGCTTCCAAAACCATTTTTTTTTTCTAACATCTGTTTTACAGTGCAAAATTCCATTTGAAAAAATCCCAAACCTCTCATGATCTTGTGGAACAGTTACACAGTTTTGTCCTTGGTTAAATAAATGCAAAGTCTAGGATGTTGCAAGATAATCATTTACTGATGGAAAACAAACATTCTAGCTACATGATGCCAACCCACTGATTAACTTCAAGGACTCAGACATGACTCAGAAACAGTGGTGTTCAACTGACAATACCTTCTCTCTAGCATGGCCTTATGTCCTCCATTTCTCTGAGGAAGGCACAGAATAGGTAAAGCAGCATCTTTGCTGCAATTTTCACAGTTTTTCCATGACTTACTTCCACCTACCCTCTAAAGACAGCAGAGAGGGGATCCAACAAAACTGGAGATTTTACTATGAGGATGGGTCCCTTTTCTGAAAGCCTTCTCAAATTGATGGTGACAGTGAAAGTGTTTTGATTTGTTCCTTCATAATCAGACTTCATCTTCAGTCTACTGTGATATCTAGATCTGGAAATTCAATTATACTCTGCAAAGGAAAATGTGTCTAACTGCAAAGGGACAGGGAATTGTTGTACATGTCTCATGGTAAACGGTATTGTCATCACTGTTACACAGAACTGCACAGAAAAGCAGTTAATGCTCTGCTCATAACTGATTTTCCAATTCAGCAAGTGAACTAAAAAAAATTTAAAGGCTTTGTTCCAAACCAGATTTTCTTTTTTTGATGAAAAAAACCCAAAACTACTTAATTTCATTGACACTTTTTGTAAGAATCATTTCAGGTGTATGCATTGGTGAACAAGCAAATGAATTTATGGATATCATTCACAAAAATGTGGAAGGAAATGCTACATTTTGCAGTTAGCAAACATTGGAAGCTGAGAAACCTTAATTAGAGGGGAGGAATTTTGAGTTGGTTACAGGCTGAGGAAATCTAAACACAATTCTTATGGACCAAATGTATGGCCTAACCACTAAGCAATTGGGCAGAGACATAGCAGTCAGCCAGTCTCAGATGCCACATTATTTGTTTTATACAAATACTATCTTTATCTCTGATACAGATCAAAAGAATAGTCCTAGTTTGGAAGATCAAGAAGGAGATAAAACACCCAAGTAGTCTTGGGAATTTTTAATTGTATTTACTAAATATAACAGCTCAAACAAGAGACAGTGAGAAACCATCTATTTCCTCCTATATTATCACAATACTTGGGACTTAGCTGTTGTTCCCTGGAGAGGATGCACAGGCACACTTTAGATCTTGCACCGAATCTTAAACTTGCCCTTGCTGGGCAAAAGGAAGACAACTTCTCCATCATTTCTGTATTTCTAGCCAAGAAAATATATTCCAACTTATTTAGCAAATGCCACTTTGGATCACAATTTTAGCGTAATCAGACATCAAAGCATAAATTTTGCCACAAGCTTAGTTTTCACTGAAAAAAAAAAGCTCAGCTTTAATGATAAGAATGATAAAATGGCATGAGAGTTAAGTGCCATCTAAAAAGCCACTTATAAAATGACAAGGACTACATTACCAAGCTGGAAAGGTGTAGGAGTTTTTTATTATTGTTAACTGTAGATTTTTGAGATTGTTTTGAGAACCTGCCTTATTTGAAAAATGTTTAACTATTTTCATGCTGCTATCTAAAGCATATATCAAATTCAGCAATAATAATTTGAATGTGCACCTACTATTAAGGCATATTGCGGTGAGATTTTGATCTCCTGTATCATTTGGCAAGGAAATAGAAAATGTAGTTTAATCAAAACAAATGTGTAATATTAAGTCTGAGGTCAATAAAGATAATAGACAGTGTATACGTAATGGCATAACTATGGAGAACATTGAGCAGTAAATGGATTGAGAGTTATGTTATAAATAATGTTTATGCCATTATCTCAGCTCATCAGTCATGGAAAAGCAATTCATAGGAGTACTAGGTAAGGAGAGTATCTTTACCTTATTTCCTTGAAAACACCAATGATCTTGTGGATTGAGGAAATGTAGTAATTTTAAATGAAGCTAGTTATTCATTTAGTATAGGATCAGAAAATCATTAGCAAAACTTGAAGAAGAAGGGTTTGTGCCAAGATTGCAAAGCAAGTCAAGACTTATCTGGGAGATAATGAGAGCCATCACAAGTAGCACACACTGGTTAAAATGGAGCTCCTTTTGATGTTCCTTAAGGGTAGACTGAGGCCCTGACTTTAACATTTCCTATAAAGACACTGGCACAAACCACTCAGTTGACAATGTTTCCTGAATATTCAGTGATATATGTAAAATCAAGACAGGAGCAAGAAGGATCATATTACAAGAAAGTATAACTAATCTTGAGGATTAAAGTAATAGGAACAAGGTTAAAGTTATCTGTAGGAAGTACAAAACCACGTACTAAAAGGCTGTTTACCAGGAGTTCAGGTGTCAGGCAGCCACTTTTCTGCCTTTTCATTGTTCCCAAACTGCTAGGCATGCTCTGATAGGCACAGTCAAAGCCCATCTATGTACTTCAGCAACAGACAGCACAGCAGTCCAACTAACCTGTCCTCAGAAACCTGAGCTAGCATAGTGGGCACGCAGCATCAGATTCTATTTTGAATTGTCAGACCACTAGCCAAAATATCTGCAGAGCAAGTTAGCCCTGTTATTTCTCCACCTGGCCTTTGGTCCTTACAGCCTGTTTCTCTACCATATTCTTTAGGTAAAAATAGAAGCCTTGGTTCACAAAACATATTGGTGAGCAAGTCCCTGAAACTGTGTGGTTTACTGTGAGTTAATACCCATGCCCAAGTGGGTGTCTACTCTCCAGTCTTTGCAGATTTTACATGTGTTCAATCTCAACACAGTGGTTCAGACTCTTGCAATTGGTTTCAGTCTTGTGCCATCCTTTACCTCATCCATTTGCAGTACAACAGCAGTTTCTGTCCTACTCTAGGATCCCGTGTGCCAGTTGCATTTGGCTGGTCTGATTTGTTATCTACTGTGGAAGAATGATCTTCTCAGCACATCTCCAGGTTCAAAGGAGTCACTCACAGCTGCAGCCTCCTCCTGTTACAGGACTGACACACACTTTCCTGTTTGAGAACAAAAATATTTGAGGTCTCTGATTTTGAAAGTCTGGGCATCACAGCTTTTATTCTTGTCTTTGTCCTGGAAAGCACTATGCACAGACTCTAATTGCAGCCCATGTAACAGAATAAGAAATAAATCATTACTAATGAGACATGCTGCCCAGCATCAATTTTGAAAAATGCCCAGGTGGAAACACAGAAATCTTACCAAAGACTGTTTCTGCTTTCAAAGAGGCTTTTAAATTGCCAATTCGTCGCAAACAGAAAAAACCCTAACATTGCTTTCCAGACAGTTACCCAGAAGTAGATGTAGGCCCTGTGGCTGCATATGCTGTTGGTCTGCATCCCAAATACATAGTGTGACTGGGAGGCAGGAGGGAAGAACAGGACAAACTGTGAGTCAGAAACAGACAACACAACTACAATTTAAGCACACTTATTTTTTCCTTCCCTTTTGACAGTTTGTCCAAGCAAAAATTACCTCTTGCTACAAGAGGAGCTGCTCCTAGAGAAGATAGAGTAGGACACACTAGTTTAGGACAATTCTGGAGGGAAAGGATGTCTTCCCTCATTATTTGCTCAGACTTGATCCATTCCTTTTTGCACGTTAATGATCATGTGATATTTTGACAGACATGTCCAGGAGCAAGTTTTGGAAAGGGCTTATCTGGCTTCTCTGAAACAATCAAATAAATACTGATAAAACCATGTATGCTTTTCTGCAAATGATAATAAGGATCATTCAAACTGCCCAGCAAAGTACTGTGTGCATTGGCTTGGCCTCATGCCTTTGCCATCATTAGGGATGCGCATACTAGATTTTAATGCTTCACAGTCCAGAGTAGTTGCTTTGCAAAAACAGCCACCACAAGAAAATATGAAAAATAAATGAAGCTGGACAACAAGAACTTTTCACTTAGAGTATTATTTATTAATTCTAATAAGCATGAGATTTATGCTGATTGCTTCTATCTTATTCATGTATATCTTTTATTATTCCAGTACCTTTAATAAAGGAGGATTTATCTTCATTAGTTCTTAGATTGGCTGCACTACAACCTTAGAATCATAGAATTATTTTAGGTTGGAAAAGACCTTTAAGATCATCAGGTCCAACGATTAACCTAACACTGCCAAGTCCACCACTAAACCATGTCCCTAAGCACCACATCTACATGTCCTTTAAATGTCTCCAGGGATAGTGACTCATCCACTTGTTTGGGGCACCCTTTTGGTGACGACTTTCTTCCTAATAACCAGTCTAAACCTCCCCTGATTCAACTTCAGGCCATTTCCACTCATTCCTTGAGAAAGCAGACCAACACTTATCTGGCTACAACCTCTTTCCAGGTAGTTGTAGAGTGATAAGGTCTCTCCTAAGCCTTCTTTTCTCCCAGCTAAATAATCCCATGTTCCTCAGCTGCTCTTCGTAAGACTTTCTCTTCTCCCTAGACCCTTCACCAGCTTCATTGCTATTTTCTGGACACAGTCCAGCAACTCAATGCCTTTCTTGGAGTGAGGGACACAAAACTGAACTCAGTATTCAAGGTGTGGCCTCACCAGCACTAAGTAGGGGAGGGACAGTTACTTCCCTAGTCCCGTATTTGTGATACAAGCCACGATGCATATAGAATATTTCATCTGCTTCTTCATCTTGGTTGGTGGTCTATAACAGCATCCCACCATGATATGTGCATGTTGGCCTTCCCCCTGATTCTTACCTATAAACATTCAACCCTAACATCATAATCATTAAACTGTAGATAATCGAAAATGTCCCTAACACACAGGGTGTTGCCAGCTAGGGCCTGGCTGTCGGAAAATATCATGTTGCATGGGAAGATAGGGCCCCTCTTTAATAGTCAAAAATGTTTAGCCTGTGATGTAAGCAGACGGAGGTGACGAAGCTAGCAGATGGATGTTATGTTGTAAACCTAAGCTATATAACTGCACCTAAGCTATAACTGCACCTAACCTAAGCTATTCAACTGCACAATAAACACCATTTGCCATCCACCACATTGGTGTCTGCATGCTGATGGACTGTGTGACCTGGAGTTGGTCACTGTGCTGTAACTGACCCAGGTTGCCTCGCCTTGCCGAGAGACAATAATAATAAGTGGGAAAGCCTCCAATGTAAAAAGTCTCCAGCGGGAACAAGTGGTGCCAAAACCCGGGAAGAGGGAGAGGGAATTTCTCCTGGCATTCAGTGTACAGCGGCCGGAGCAGCTGGACCAGCCCGGCGGGAACAACAGGGCTACCCTACCATCGCTCCTTCCTTGCCTCTCTCTTATGAAGAGTTTATAACCATACATTACAGCACTCTAATTGAGGAAGTCAACCCACCAAGTTTCCATGATGGCAACTATATCAAAGTTTTCCCACTGCATGATGGCTTCCAGCTCCTCCTGTTTCTTGTCCATGCTGCGTGCATCGATGTAGATGCACTTCAGTTGGGCTATTGATCCTGCTACTTTTACTGTAATCCTTGGGGGGTTTTGCTGCCACGTGGATCTCTAACTCTTACCTCTACTGAGATGGCAGATTGAAGGACGTGCTGTAGGTGAAATAACGGCAAATAAAACCTCAGATCACACTCTTCTTATCAGCTAAATTCATGCTAGCAAGCAGTTTGCGTACTATCTTAAAGTATAATATCTTTTCTGTATGCTCTGCCTCCAGACAAGTTATTGATGAGCTCTGATGTTAACAGTTTCCGTATTTCTTTTCTGTCTTCAATAAATCACTAATGTTTGCCAGAACATGGCAAATACATGATTCAGTTGTAAAGACAGAGCCATTGAAACTTGTGTTTAGACACTATGTGTCCAAGAACACAGGACGTTACATGAAAAGTGTATCTTCTGACAATCAGTCAGGACAATGAAACCTTTTTTATGTTCAGATTAATTATGAGAAAGTCATGCTGGTAATATGCGCAACGTATTACACTGAGACAGGAAGAATACCACTGGAGAAAAAGAAAAATCAGTCCTGGAATCGAGGAAGGTTTTGTACTCAGTTTGGATTAAATTCTTTTCCTCTCTAACAGATGGCCCGTGCAACTGGGCACACAATCACTGTGATATTTCCACTCACCTGCCATCACATATCCTTAGATTTTGAACTCTTAAGTCATCTTACTATGCACAAGTGTCACCTCTCACATTATACAGTCCTTTCTGTTTGGTGGATTAATAAACTTGCTATATTTATAACTGTTAAAGTAGAGCACAGACAGTAGTGCAGAATTACCTGCATTCAAAACATTATTTAATAAGACTTTTGCAATATGTATAAATATACATTCTATATCTTAATATAGTCATATATTTTATAATATTAATATTTTTCTATATCAATCTATTTTAGAAGGCTTTTTTACAATACAAACATACAGAAACAGCAAAGAAAGGAGCTGGATTCCAACACTGATTTTTGTCCTAGAAAACTAGTGGGAAATTCTGAAGAATTTCAGTATTTTCAGGATTAGATAAATTTTAAATGCATTTTAATATACTAAGAAAGACTAAAATCCTGATGAGAAAAGGAAATTACAGGTATTCAGAGTCTGTCTGGATTTGATGCAAGACAGCTACATAATCTTCCTACATTTCAAAGCATAACAGAAATCATCTTGCTTCAGGGATTATTCTCTCTGGAGTAGATATCTCTTTTAAAGCATAACCCTTCAGTCCTGGAATGAAGCACAGGGAAAGTGAAGGCAAATGGGTGGCACAATTGCCCTTCCCATGTTTGCTTTTCATTCACATTTCTCTTGTTCTTTCAGGATACTCTTACCATCTTTTCAAATGTTGCTTTTCCCTCTACTCTTTCATCTGCATCAACAAGGAAGGGAATCTGGTTCTTTTAAATGGCTGAAGCTTCTGTGAAGTTAAGACTGAATGAGTCCACATTTCATGATCAAATACATGTGAGCATGACCAAAACCCAACTATGGAGCACTTGGAATCCACCCAGAGCAGCAGAGAAGTCTTTGGTGCTGCTGGAAATACACATCATTGTAGCCTCTACTGCTCTCAATTAGCTCAAACTATTCCTTTGAGCTCTCTGGGTTTCTTACAAAGGTACCCATCATGTTGCATATAGTTTGCCATAATTTTAGCTTTGCTTACACTAAAATACTATTCTAGACTATCTAGGGAGCCTTGCTGTGGGTAATACGTCGTGTGCTCAAAGAGAAGCGTGGGAGCCTCAGGAACTATTCTGATGGAAAAACATTCAGATGGTAGAAACATTTTAATCAGATATACAAGAGTTTTGATATAGCAGCCCTTTCATATTAGGTTTCTTTTCAAGCCTGGGGCCAAGATGCTAGCAGCAGTGAAACCATGTGGCTTTGTCAGCACTTGCAGAAAGCAAAGAGGCTGCCTGCAGAAATGCTGTTTCTTTAATTTCCTCTAACCTGACTGCATTGAGTAACAATATGCAGAAATCCAACCAGTCCTACGGCTGACATGAATCTATTCCTGTCACTGTAATCATTCTGTGGCTAAAAAGCAGAATGTGTTTTTTTCTGGTCTGAGAGAAGGAATTAACACTGTTACAGAAAAATTGATGCGATTACTACAGGGTCAGATCCTGAAAGAGGTTAAACACCCTGGGTTGCTACTGACCTCCAACGGGAGCCTGGAGATTTACAGGTTCATTATTCCACAGTCTACCCCCTTGCTGTAAGGATTAAAACGTACCCCCTTTAAACTCTGGCCATGATACCATAGTACAAAGGAAGACAGACAGGAGAATTGTTTAAATTGGAATGACATGTTTTGCTGAAAAGAAAAGGATTCTGACTTTAAAACCCTGACAAGTTATTATCCCCTTCACTAACACATATCCTGAGCTTTCTCTTTTAACCTGGCAATATTTTAAGAAGCTGATAGAGCAGCAAGAGGAGAGGGAGGGGAGGGGAAGGGCAAAAACACTTTCAAAACTGTCCTTTCGAGCACTGGAACAAGCTGCCTGGTAAACCCAAAAGATACAGTGTCAAGGGGGTTTCATGTTTATTTGCTTTATTTTTCACACACTACCTATAGTGCATTGGTCCAGATCCTGATTTTAGCTGTACTGTATTTTTCTGTACAGTGTATAACGAGTTCAACCACAACTACATCTAATAATGCAGTGTCTGTCCCATGGCAGCAGTTTTAGATGTTTAGTGATGAGCATCATTGGGGGGGGGGGGGGGGAAATCTTTTTCCCTTTGTGCTGGTTTTGTCTGGAATAAAGTTAACTTTCTTCACAGTAGCTGGTGTGAGGCTGTTTGGATTTGTGCTGAACACAGTGTCTATAACACAGGGGTGTTTCCCATCACTGCTGAGCAGTGCTTACACAGAGCCAAGGCCTTTGCTGCTTCTCACACCCACCACCCCACCATGAGTAGGCTGGGGTTGCACAAGGAGCTGGGAGAGGACACGGTTGGGACAGCTGTCCCCAACTGACCAAAGGGATATTCCATACCATATAATGCCATTCTCAGCATATAAAGCTGGAGGAAGAAGAGGGAAGGAGGGATGCTCAGTGTGATGGTATTTGTCTTCCCATGTAACTATTACATGTGATGGACCACTGCTGTCGTGAAGCTACTCTTCCTGAGTGGGTCACAGAGCAATAAAAGCATAGGAAGAGGAAGACATTTTTCTGGTCTCTGTGAAAACCTCATTCTTAACTGTCCAGTGCACAACTACGCACAAGGCTAGGAGAGGAATCCACTGAAGCCTGGCACCATTGAAAGGGTAAGTTCTTCACAGCCCATCCTATAAAAGCTAGTGACTATATCAGCAAACAGCTTTGGAGTCCATATTGGGACCAGGACTGTTTAATATTTTTATCAGTGACATGGAGACATGAGAGATCAAGTGCACGCTCAGCAAGTTTGCAGATGACACCAAGCCAAGCACTGCAGCTCCAATGCCTGAGGGATGGGATGCCACCCAGAAGGACCTGGACAAGCTCAAGAAGGTGGCCCATGTAAACTTCATGAGGTTCAACAAGGCCAAGTACAAGGTCCTGCACACAGGTCATGAAAACCCCAGATATTAATACATGCTAAGGGATGAAGGGACTGAGAGCAGCCCTCTGGAGAAGGACTTGGGGATACTGGTAGATGGAAAGTTGGACATGGTACGTCTTAAAGGACCCTGGTTAAAGGACTAATGCAGACATTTACACTGGCAAATCAACTTGGTTGTTTTTCCAGACTTTCACATGTGCAGATGCTGGGATGTGAATATTTCTCAGGTGTTAATATTCCTGAATATTAATGTAGGGCATAGAGTGCAAGGGCATGAATTATCACATCTGTCAGTAGCAAACACTGCCATCTGTTGTCGCTGCGGGAGCAGGATCAACCTGTCCTTGCTACCTCTCCCCTGTCTCACTCCTGGTACCAGAAAGTCACAGCGTGTGATTCTCCCTCCAAGTGTTTGACAAGCACTGCTCTACTCTACAACATACTGGTTGCTGCTGGGGCTACACCAGCCATAAATGTAAGACCTTTGATTGCTCCCTCAAGCCAAGTGCTAAAGGTTGGAGCAAATGATTCTCCAACATAAGACTTTTACAAGAATCTCCAAAATTATTGTTCTGAATTTCCTGATCTGAAGACCAGCAGAAAGCAACAGGCCCTCCAGTCTTTCTTCTTTTTACACATTAAATGATTGTGCTAGCCTTTGCTGCCTGCCTCAATGCCTGGCCATGTCTTCCATGGCTTTGCACATTGCAGACCTGCATTCCCTACGTACAGCCTGCATTGCCTGCTCCTGGAGACATGGTTCTGCTGCACTGAGAATCTGAATGCTGAAATGCTGGTTTTAGCCACTGCAGATTCTGGTTCAGATAACCTCTTTCAATGGTAATTCCTTACCAGAACGTACACCTTAAAGTCTTCCAGTTAACTAACCCTATGTATTACATACTTATAAAACTCATTTTTAAATGAGAAAGCCCAGCATCTCACAAAAATAATACCTATTACATCTTCAGAGATATCTTCATTTACCCAATTTTCAATCTCCTTAAAGAATCTCCAACAAAACAAAATCTATTCTCCCTACTACTCTTCTAGTAGACATTCATTATATCCCTCTCTCTTTGCCTCCTGTGTCCATGAGAAAGAAAATGTACTTGGTCCTCTCAGGGGTGTTTACTGAATATTCTGCTTTTACTGGATTGCTCTTAACTGTTTCTTAACAGTTTTCTTTTTCTTATTTTTTTATACTCAGTTTCACTTATTGTTTTCCTTGAATCTGGCCACTTTAAGCACCGTTTAACCCCTTGTGGATCTATCCTCCATGTGCCTATACTTAATTCTATCAGGTCTACTACAAAGCACTCACTTTGCAGTGCAGTCAACTTCATTTTTGTTTGCTGTAATGAAACTTGAAGCAAAATATAGGAGGGTAAAACCTTCTCATTGGGAATTTTGGTTTTTTTTCAAATTTTAGAATTCTAATAACATTTTGTAGCAGTGTCTGTCACCATCTTCTTGCCCCTTCAAGACTGCAAGACTAGAGTCCTTTGGGGTAGTTTTCCTTCCATACATTTCCAAAGGAAGTGCACACACAAGCACTCAAACCTCTTGTACAGATCTACCACCTACTACAGACCCCCCACCTGTACTTCCTCCTGACCATTTGAAATAGAACATTGATTCATATGCATTCAAGATGTTGTTATCAGTGGTATCTTTATTATACAATTTAATTTTCTCACTATTTCCTAAACAGGGTACAGACAGAGATTTTAACATTCTAGTCATACAGATTATCCCATCAGGTTTCAGTAATGCCAGTTAAATCAAATATCTCCTCATCAATGAGAATTACCAGTTCCCCTAGCTCATTAGTCAGTCTTATAGCATGAGTAAATAATTTGTAAAAAATACCTTGCCTTCACATTCCTTGTTGCATCAGACCACTTTGTTAAAGTCACATTGAGTTTAAAACAGGTACTGCCTTTGCTATCTTTATACCCCTGGTTCATGTTGCTACTTCCCTTCCTTCTTATTCGAGCTGGTCTCCAGCTGAGAAAATTAGCTCCCTATCCATAAAATACAACCTGTTCTGGACAGCATCACCACTTCCCAGTAAACTGTGGCAAAGTTCAGTACTCCACAAATCCAAAACCTTCTGTTTCCACCAGTCAGTGGTCCAACCACTCATCTATATCTCTCTTCTGTTGTTCATAAAACCAGACAGATCACATGAACTTTTATCTTCTCTGCTTGTTTTCTGTGCCTTCCACACCATTGTTATTTATGCTGGTCCACATAGTGGGTTTTGTTCCAATGTGTATTTTTAGCAGAGCAAGATTTGCCTGATTGCTCATCCCCTACAAAATTACTGTTATATTTCCATATTTTTCACTTGGAAAACAGGATATTTCATGTCACTCTTTAATAATTTTTTTTCTTTTTTTTTTTAGACTATAGACAGTACCTCTTTCCTTTTAAGAAGATCTTTATTTCCTGTAGTATGGACGTTTGTTGGAGAAGTTCCCCTAAATTTGTTCTCTGTTCCTCAGCAGATGACTCAATAGGTATCTGATATTGAGACAATGCCATTAGTTGGATAAAGCATCTCTTAGCTACAGATCACTACTCAACTGACTCAATTTACAACCTAACGACTTCCCTTGTCACTAATCCTTTTCTTGTGGAGTCTGTGTCAGTGAATTCCAAATCTAGTTGCCAGAAGAGCAGTTCTTTAATTTTGTACTATGCTGAGCCTGACACCTCCAGATCACATATCTTACCCTCCTGAATAGCCATCAATTTGCACTCCATGCATCATAAATTGCTTCAGCCTTTCAACATAATGTTATAACACTGCAAAGACACAGGGTTTCTTTATCACACATGATAAGCACACAGATCCCCAACACCCCTTCCTTTCCAGCATTGGTTCCAAGCAATGAAAAAAGTAATAATCAACATTCATGAGAACACAAATGTGTATGGACCCAGACCCTCATTGAAGCAGAGTGAGAAACTCATAGCAGTACCAGACAGGGCTGCAATCATGACATTTTACAGCACCGCTCCAAAAGATCTGAATGGATGGACCTTGTCAATCTTTGTCATATGTTGCAGATCACTGTGAAACTAAACAGCTAAATGAACACTCTAATGCAACAAGTACACATAAAATAATTTAGGTTGCAAGGGACCTCCGCAGGCCACCCAGACAACCTTCACCCAGAGCAGAGCTTTAGCATCTATTGCTGCTTTGGATGACTCCCACAGGCCACCACAGACACTTCACAGAAACAGGCTTAAAAAGCTATAGCTCTTCCTGTTAGCACACATGAGACACCAGGTCCTAGTAAATTAACAGATATGATCTTTCAACTAGAGTCTGGAAAAATCTGCTTTACTCAAAAAGGAGATTTTATTGGACAGTGTTGTTTAAAAAACCCCACATTATACACAGAAATACATGAGTACAAAAGCTACAATAAAATTAAACTGCAAAATAAGTGAGGATGAGCTAAAGCTCCAAAAGCTTCATGTTATAGTCCTGTATATTACAACTCTGATGTGACTTTACTATCTTACTGGTTTTGTTTATATAAGGGCGCAAATGACAAAAACAATTAGTTAGCAGTGTCCATGTTGTGAAGCAGGGATCAGCTTAGATATAAAAGCAACATAATTGCAATAAAAACTATATATATATATATACATTCCAAATTCTACCAGTTTAATTAAAAACTTAGGCCAAAATCAACCTGGCTGTACTGTCAAGTTTCACTAAGTCTGATTTAGAACCTCATCTGTGGAGAAACCTGTAGAACTGAACAGAGATAAGGCTAGAAATAAGTAGTGATAACCCAGCAGTTAGAAGTACTTCTAGGTGTAAGAAGAAGCCTCAGTATTAATTTTCCAGGATTCGTGAGGGTTGTTTTTTTAAAAACCATAACAGAACACACTGCATCCAGCATAACGAATCTTACAACAAGCCTCACAGAATCACAAGGTTGGAAAAGACCTTTAAGATCATCAAGTCCAAACAATCCCATCCTAAGCTAAACCAGATCCCTAAGTATCTCATATACCCTTTTTGAACACATCCAGGGAAGACTCAGCCCCCTCCCTGGGCAGCCTGTTCCAGGCCCCCACAAGTCTTCCAGTTCAAAATTTTTTCTAATGTCTAATCTGAACCTGCCCTGGGGTAGCTTCTTGCCATTTCCCCTTGTCCCATCTCCTGTCACCTGGCTGAAGAGACCATCAACCACCTCTCCACAGCCTCCCTTCAGGTAGTTCTAGGTGGTGATAAGGTCTCTCCTCAGCCTCCTCTTCTCCAGGCTAAACAGCCCCAGCTCCCTGAGCCATTCCTCATAGGATTTGCCCTCCAGCCCCTTCCCCAGCCTGGTTGCTCTTCTCTGGACTCACTCGAGGATCTCAATGTCCTTCTTATGGTGAAGAGCCCAGAACCGGACACAGCACTCAAGGTGTGGCCTCACCAATGCCCAGTACAGGGGCACTATCACTTCCCTAGGTCTTGTATGTTTTTAAACACCACACTTCACCTCGCTTCTGGACATATACATTTATTCTACTACCTAATGAATTCACCCATTACTTCTTCAGACTAAAACTAATTGTGCCACTTTAAAGCTATTTGTTATAACAGGTGTTTTACTGTTAGGCTGCTGAAGGAAACAGTATAAGCCTTAGTTTAGCGACCAAAACATGGAAAACCACTCTTACCTAACTTGTATAAACTCATGCGCTAGCTGGTCTTTGCAAGTCACAGAATTTCTTGATGATAAATGCAGGATTTCAGCTGTCTGCATATATGTCCATGCTACAAAACACTACAATAATATAATGTAAGTAGACAACAAAACACAGCACACACAGGAACGCATTCTGAACCTTACAGACAGGATTCTATTGGACATCTACCTACCTCTCCAAACTGGTTCTTTTTAATTTATAACATTTCTGAAGTTCTCCTCTCAAACCAAAATGTAATGGGTAATAAAAGCATTTTGAGGCATTAAAGACAAGTTTTTTAAAAAGTGCTGGAGGTTACAAAAAAGAATTAAAGTTGGGGATGATGTTTTCCCAGAAAGACTTGTCTGATAACCCACATGTAAAAATGCCTTCGCTGTTGAGGCAGCATTAAAATTGATTGGCAAATTAGCAAAGTCAGTTGCAGCACCAGTCTGGGACAGAAAAAAGGCCTAATAATAACTGTTTTTTCAGGAACAAAAGCTACCAGGAGTACTGCAAAGCTGTCCTGGAGGATTTGAAACACACCCAAATAAAATTTAAGGTCTTGAATCTTTTCTTTAAAGTGCTTTTTGGTCTCAGCCCAGAATATGTGAAATATATCTGAGATTTGGAAAGGCCCAATGATAACTTCTGCAAGTGCAGGGATTCCTTTCTCAGGAAAATGTTTTCTCAGAGGCTGGTCCAATCTGTGGGGTAAACTATTCTGTGAAGTGGGAATGTAGAACAGCATTGACACCCTCACCTTCTGCTCTAAGGTCAAGGCAGATTTCTTTCTATTTTTACATACATAAAAGTCTATCCCAAGAAAAACCCTATCAAAACAAGGCACTTTACTGAGCACACTACCCTCCCTGCAGGGAGGACCAGAGGACAAACATATGACAGATGGCAGTTACAATGCTTAATGCACCAGTGAATAGTACTCAAATACTGTGGTGATAAAGGTTGTAGGAGAGCCGATAGAGAGGAAAACAGGTAGAATTGAGAATGCTGGGGTTATACAAGGCACTGACAATGGGAAGGATGGCTGCAGCATGAGTGCAGTGTATGGAAAAATACATGCAAAGAATTCAGTTACCTCCACCTTAAAAACACATACTCTTCGGAAAAAGGTCTTAGTGATCTCAATCTAAATACATATGGGCTTATGAGGTTTTAACTGACAGGGTGACATATAAGTTTAAAAACTTGCAAAGAGAGCTCTGCCCCTTAGAGAAGTCTTTTTTTCCTCCATTGTGTCCCCTATGTCTATGGTGATGTCCATCTGATAGGTATGTGTTATTAAAGGGGAGCTGGTATCCTGGTAAGTTTGATTTATGTACAGCAAGAGGTAAGTGCATGCTCAGCTGCTAAGTACTCTGATACCGATTGTCTTACTTATATAAATGTATTTAAAACTTCTGGGCACTGCTTGCAGATTAAAACCAGGGGAAAGAAAAGGAAAGGGGTAAAGAGAAATAGCTTTATGTTAATCTTCATTTCATCTTATTTTCTGTTCTGCAATGAAAGACAGTCCCTCCATCCTGCTTAATATGAAGATGGAGGAAAGGTTGGAACATGAAGGAGAAAAGGTCAAGAGGTTTAGTAATATATTGTCAGGTAATTGATGCCATGTTATTAGCTCCCTCAACCTTTTTTTCAGAAGAAAAATACCTTCCCTCACTTCTGAGTATTCCTCTTTTTGTAATAAATCACTGGACATTTCTAAACCCTCTAATGTGCCCAGAGTGTGAACATGTATAGCTCATGTTTATGCTAATCCACAGACATTGTACTATGTCCCTGCATAAATTATGACCACTTTCCAAATTTAGTAACTCTAGTTGCACCTTCTGTAATCAGAGGTCAAAGTTTGTATTGGGCTTAAGACTATGGGAAGTTAATGGTCATTAATAAAAGTCTGCATTGACTTCAATGTGTGTGCTTGTATAATCTTGACCCATTAGGTCAATACTGATCAACTATCTATTGGTTCAGTTTTCAGTTCAGATGGCATAATTTTTTTCCTCAGTAAATGAGCCCTACCTGCAGTCTTGCACCACAAAACTCTTATGAAAATTCCCCATCTAGCCACCACGCATTTCATCCACATGTCCAAGATCAACTATGCACCTCAGCACCTGAACCCCAAACCAGTGCTGCAGCATAACCCTGAATCCACGCCGCACACAGGCGGTAGGAGCCACAGAGCCACAGAGTTTGTGTCACTTTAGGGACAGAGGAACTGAAAAACAAAGGAGGGCGAAATTTAGAGATTTTTTTTTTTGGTGACTATATATTCCACACCAAAATATTATAGTTTAAGTCATGACGTGATGGCAAAAGAAATATATTTCTTGTGGATTTAATTCAAAACTCACTGAAGCCAATGGCAAGATCTCAATGACTTTAACAGGCTTCAAGTTAGGCCATTGGTATTATTTGTTCCATTATCCTCTGTCCTCACTGTGAATTTATGTGATATTGCCACTACAGATTGCTTTGAACCTCTTGCCCTACTGTTAGAAAGCAAACGTTCCTTTTGTACAAGAGTAGATTTGGAAAAGAAACTTGAAAGCAATTTCAGTTCTTCCTGAAATTTTTATGACTGACCAAGCTTTATTGCAAAAAAATGTAAAAGTTCCTGATCCTTTTGTTAGTGCATGATTTCTAATGAAGACACTGACACAAGACTGTATCATAAAAACTAGATGTTTTGGAGGAAAAGTCTATTAAGAAATACTAAAAGAAAATCAATTTTGACAGCCCATTGCAAAAATACCTTGGTTATTGATTTCCTTCACCTCCATTTTTTTTATTTTATTCTGCATTCAGCCCTGCAGGTAAATTAATATGATAACTACACTCAAGGGACCAATATAATTAATATATTCATGTGTGACTGTATGGCATATGAAACTCTACGGGAAATTAGTCAGAATGTTGTCCTGTCCCAATATGGACACAGAGTTTAAGTCTTTCTCTTTTATTAAATGACAACCTGAAAAGGCTCAGACTGGTTAAAAAAAGAAAAAAAGTTATTCCAATAGAGATGTTTTGTGAAATTATAACTATATTTTTTGCCTGAAACTACTTTCCTGTGGCTTGTTATTAAACTAAAAGTTACAATTCTTCAGATGTATCATAATTTCATTTTAGATATTAGAATTGTATTTTAATGAATAAATATAATGACAAAGTTTGCATCAAATTTATTATTCTACTAGACAGAGAGAACTGAGAATGTTCCACCATTCTGTGGTGAAGATTTAGTTTTGACAACTAATTAGTGATATGAAATCATTTACTAGTAGGCATAAGATAAATGCACATGAATTTTTCCCAAGTCTCTGTTGTCTCAACCAATGAAGACCATAATGTCTTATGAACAAAGCACTAGCTTCAGATGCAAAACTGTGTGAGATATTTGTAAATTTAGTGAACCAATGGATCATATCAAAAATTTTGCTAAAAATGTTACATCACCCTGCTGACAATTAAGCTCAGGTTCAGAAGGGAAATGTTGGATTTTTGCTTTGTATTTTACTGCTCAACAAAAGTTGAAAAATAAATAAATAGAATGGGTTATTTTGCAAAATTTTGGGAAACATTAGCATTCTGTATTATTTGGGGACTTGTTTGTTCCATGATATTTAACATCTTCCTACTTTTTTTCAGGCTAAATTCTACTCTCAGGGATGGATGTGCCAAAAGAAATGACTGTGGGAACATATGCAACACTTGCTGTGCATCTTTGCCAGCCTGGTAATCATAAAATGGAAAATAAATGCTGTGTATTTAACAGTACACAATTTATGCATGACACTAAGTCATACACAGTGTGCACAGAAAATAGTTTTTCTATTATGAACTGACCACACTTAAGAAGGTGATTAGTCACAAATCATAACTTTAGTATGCAAGGGATAGTATTGAAACAATAAATCTTCAAATATTTGAGACACACGCTTTTGTACAGAGGTTTGTAATAAACCAAGGGAGCAAAATAACAATCTTGGGTAAAAAGGATAAGGATATGTGCCTAGGATTATAACGTAAAACACAGGCCTCCCAAAACTGAAGCTGCCACGCTCACTTATATCTATTTCTAAACAGAGCAGCATGAATCATAGCCTGAAATAGAAACAGAGGAGTTTGTTTGTTACTTAACAACACTCCACACAGCCAGAGCTAGCCCCTAAACTTTAGAAAACTTCCAAGCAGTTGCTGCTGAACAAAAGGAGGGGAAGAGATGGAAGAGTAGGTGGAGTAAAAGAGTAAGGCAAATCAGGGCTCAGGCTGTCATAGATATAATCCTCTTGATGGGCTCTGTGGGAGATACACAGTGACATACACGACAACTGAAATCTTTCTCAAACAAAGTCATCTCTTGTGGCAGATTACAGGCTTAGTCTTGCCCTGGCTGGTGCAAACTAGCCTCATCAGCAATTAAAATCACACCGCTCCTCTGTCTTGAATACCTATTATGGTCTGGAAAATTGAAACTGGTGTCTGTTTCCATAGAAAAACACAATCTTTTGCCTTATAGGTCTGAAGTAGAATGTTTTTGTAATAATTGTAATTGAATCATGGATAGGTAACAAAAAGGTTCCCAGACCTTCCCATCTTTTTATGTGAAAGTTGCAGCTCACTGGGAATAAAGGAAATACCTGCAGCTAATAGAAATTAAAACCAGGGGGCATGAAAGGTGACCATTTTGTTAATAAGTAAGAAGATTTAGATTAAAGAGAAAACTTTCAAGTTTTCATATTTGTTTTGGAAAGAGAGGATTCCTATGGCATCTGACCAGCTGGATATAATATGCAGGCCAACTGCCAGCAAGCAGATATTTTAACTAGAAGTGCTGATTGCTGAGATTTGTAGCAGTATTCATTCTTCTCCTCTTGGATACTTTTCTGATTTACAAATCTGTTTCAGCAGGAACAGGCTGCCCCGAGAAGTAGTGGATGCCCCGTCCCTGGAAGTGTTCAAGGCCAGGTTGGATGAGGCCCTGGGCAACCTTGTGTAGATCCAGGCCTGAGGTTGGTGTCCCTGCCTGTGGCAGGGGAGTTGGAGCTCTATGATCCTTGGGGTCCCTTCCAATCCATGCCATTCTATGATTCTATGATTAAGCAAGGTCCAGCATTAAGTACTCTTACTTCTGTCTGTCTATGAAGTGACTGGAGTTTTCACTAGGAAAAACTTGTCATCTCAGTCAGTTAGCAAGTGTCTTCTCTGCACAGCTCTAAGAAGTGGAGAGGTCGCTTCTTAGGAGTGTTGCATGGCAAACTGCATTTGCAGTTGTTTTAACAGCATAACAAACCACAAAAAATTACAGGGAAAAAAGTTAAAAGTTATCAAAATGCCCCACATTCAGTGGTTTCAAAGGAAACTAGATACCTGTATGTTTCTGTACAGATCAGCAGATCCAAGTTGAAGTGCAAAGCCACAAAGCAAGATAGAAAGAATGATACTGATCTCCCACTTGGGAGATTTTTCCTGAAGATTAATTTCTCAGAGTCTAAGCCTCCTAAACTAATTTTAAAATAATGTTTAAAAGCCCATAAGTTTAAATAACAAACTGAATCTGTAAGCAGAAATTGGAAAGGCACAGTAGTACATGGAGAACACACCTTTTGAAAAGATAATGGGAAAGAAAAAAGCAAGCAACGGGATATTGTTGATGGAAAGGCTGACATACTGTGGGAAAATATATATCCTCATAAAGCTTCAGAGCAATTTCCTATAATCAGAAAGCCTCTCCAAGAAAAGATATCATATATTTTTGTCTGCTGTATACTTAACCTCTGAGAAATTTTACTGTGATGCCTAGGATCCTACTGGCTTTATGTATCATAATAATTGCAGCCAACCACGCTGCACAAAGCTGAAAGACATTTCTAGCTGGGATGCCACTGACAGGCAAGTTACAAAACTTGCACCCTCCCTGGCAGTGTTCAAGGCCAGGCTGGATGGGGCCTTGGGCAACCTAGTCTAGTGGAAGGTGTCCCTGCCCATACCAGGGTGAGGGTGAAACTGGATGATCTTTGAAGTCCCTTACAACACAAACCTTTCTGAGAATCTATGATTCTCCTCATCGTAGCAACTTCTCCTACTAAATCATTGGGAACTCCTCTTCATTCTCTTGGAGGCACTTGGTTTTGTTGTGCCACCTCTTATCCTTAACATGATGATGTTAGTTTTAAGGGTTAGTCAAATTTAGCTCAGGATGTTTCCTTCCCACAGAAATTTGAATTGTGTTTGTATTCTTCCTAAGTCTTGCTTTCTTCCCAAGCCCTGGACAGCAGCCTGTCTCTGTGGAGAGTATGGAGCATTGGAAGTAACTGAAATTATTCCTCAGGCAAATTCCTGTATGAAACAGGAATGCCCTCAACTAACCTCAGGACTACAGTCTGAAGGTCCACAGTCTGGACTGTGGTCAGGAGAGATACAGACTCCACAGAGTTAGTACTTTAGCATGGACATTTATCTGAGACTGGGGTGAGCCACTGCCTGGAAATATCTGCTTCTGTTCACTGAATAGAACAGGATCTCAGACAACCACTTGGACTAGACATGCAATTTTGACAAGGCCAAAGCCATGTGCAACAACCCCCACTCCATGTGAGAACCAAAATGAACTCACAGCAAAATCTACCACTATGCTGAGAGCATTTTGATATTGTCTAAACACTTCAACACACTGTTGAATGGAGCCATAATGTATATTCTTGAAAATAGTGCTTCCGTTTAGGATAGATAAAAACAGAAGATCGAGTATCCAAGGATCTGAGTTTCACTTTCAGATCTAACTCTTGGGATGTTATCCTCAGCAAAACTCTTAACTTTAATTCCCTGTTGCTAAGCCATTATCTACTCATCAGGCTTCATCCATGAATTTTGAAAGCTATTCTGAGTCCTTTAGGCCATGTAAGGTGCTACAATAAGAGAAAGGGAAATAGTAAGTAACAATAATTGCTAGCAACTGGAAAGAATTTGTAATTATTTCTTTGACAGCCCAAACCTACTTTCACTACCTAAACCACATTTAAAAACAGGCAACTACATTCTACTCTTTGCTAATTTATATGTTAAAAATACTTTAAAATAATTTCAATTTACATGTAAAAAGTATTAATAAATAATGTCTGCATTTGTTCCTGCGTATCAGTGGTTTCCAGGCCATTATGACACAGCCTGGAGCACCTCTAATGACATTTACAAATATGGACTGCCTGCTTTGTTTTAAATGCATTTTTTTCCAACTGCTTTCTAAAATGAGTTTCTCATGCAAATGAAACACAGTGCTGGAAAATCCGAAGGCTGGTTTGTGAGGGTGAAAAGGACATGGAGGTGGGAAGCAAATAAGTCCCTAACCTACTATCATCGCATTCTGTGGAGGGTGGAGAAAGATGCAGTAATTTAACAAAAGTACAGAGGAATCCAAGTACTTCTTGACATAACACATTTAGACCATTAATGACTACTGGCAGATATAGAAACCAGCAGTATGTGAATACACACAGCTGGGAGGTTTGTTGGATACACAATGTGCATGTGTGTGCATGTGTAAGCCTCCATCGTCTCCTCTCCATGTGACTTTCCAGGACTGTAAGAGAGATAATGAAAAAGGATTCTAAAAGTGTTTGTTACAAAAATTATTATAAGAGTAAATTTGGTTTAATCTTGGCAGGAGTTGGCATTTTTTTCTTTTAAAGCGAAAAAAAAAAAAAGGTCACTCTGTCCTAAGAATCTCTTATAGGAAGCACTAAAAGCTAATGCATTTGCAGTTCACAATCTCCGTTTTCAAAAAGTTTGCTTTTCCACTGCTTTATACAGAATCCACTTTATGGAAGTAAAAGTACTGCCTTTCCAAAGATAATTCCGTTTTAAAAGCCCAAAGAACAGATTTTCAGGGCACTTAGACATCTATTTTGTTTTAATGGGAACCAGATGCATAAATGTCTTTGCAGATGTAGCTGCTGATTTTGACTTTGTATCTGACAACAGAGTTTTACTGGACTCACTACAATACTGGTTTACATTTACACTGAGAAACTCATCTCCTTCCTGCAACTATCAATCAAAAAATGCAGAATAATTTCAAGACCTTTTCTTGCCCTTCTAAATATTTCAGATTCTTGCCAGCATGTATGCATCGCAATCAGAAAAATCCGCTAACCCCACTTTGGTGGTGCTCTATCTTGTCACTGCTTAAGATTGATCAGGACTTTCCACTGCACAGTACAACTTTCAAAATGGAAATGAAATGGGAATGCTTGAGAGCTTTCATGCTTGAAGTAACTGGAAAGGAGGCAGGGGAGTAGACAGCTTCCATCATACATGCATTGTTTTCCTTAGATTGTGTAGCTTTACAGTTTCATTGTTGAAATATGAACTTGCATCCCAAATAACATCAAAATTGCTGACTGGAGACAGGGGATGACAGCTGGTAGTGTTGACACTTCTCATATTCTACTTTTGGCAGCATTGAGAATTCAGCATGAAGTCTTGATGCATTTCTGCCTCTTTTATAAGTTCTCATCTAATGTAGTCAATATTCTTTGTTCATGTAGCAAAATAACCATGTCATTTTCAATTAGTACTATGACCACAGGACTGATAAGAACATAATGCAACATTGAAGATACAAATCCAGATAAGGACCTAGACCATTACTTATTTCCTTCTCTCCCACTTGAAACCTGGTATGTAAAATATTTTTGCTATTCAGTGCACAGACACAAGGAATTTAAAGTAGAACTGACTAAGCAAGGTGCCATGTTGCACTACGCATAAAACATTTGAAATAGATCTTGTGGCTAGGTCCAAAAGCCCTGGTTGGTTTTGCATAGAGTAACATGGAGATCCCTTTGCTGAGATAAAAGCGTTAAGCAGGTAAGCACTTAAGAACAGTGCATGCAAGATGAAAGTTTTACTGCAAAACCCCCAGGCATTAAATTACCTCCTACCTGTCATATTTTGAAAGATCAGCAGTGGCTTAGATGTCTTCTGAGCATGGTTCTGAAGGATACCATTCTCTTTCCTGGGTACTTTTACCTTCTTCCTTTCACATTTTCCTTTATCAAATTCTACCACATTCATTTCCTCCTTTCTCACCTCTTCTGCCTTCTGTTCAGTTACTCAAATTACATATCCTTAATCTCTTTCTGGAACGGCTACAGCTGCCATCCCTGTGTGTCCAGAAAAATGTAGTTTTTAACATTCCTAGAGAGAAGGGAAGGCATAAGACTCAAAAAGTGCTGTGAATGTTGTGGGGAAAATACCCATGCAGTGAGAAGGAAAACAGGACACCTGGACTGAGGTCAAGACTGTGGTAAGGGTAGGTTAAAAGAGTCTAAGAGGGGATTCATAGCATCATGAGTTTTCCTTTCCAGTAACCTGTGATTATCAAGGCAGTTGAATGTTTCTCAGCTTTTTCTGCTCCTTCTTATTCTCTACACAGTAATAACATTTGTGTGCTGTATGTAAATAAAGTGATTACTGCTTGTTATGTATCTGCATTATCTGTAGATTTGCTGAACTCGTTGTCTATTCCAAATTTGGTACTGATCACACAAATCTCTCCTAGGAAGTAGGCAAGATAACACATTCACGTATATTCCAAATAGACTTAGTAGCATTAAAAGCAGGTGAAGTAGGTTAAAGAGAGACTAAGAACACATGAAGGCACACTTGAATGTCATCAGAAAATGGTGTTAAGTTCACGTTCCCTTTTGCTTTAAGGCAGTATGTTAGCAGCAAGACTGCCAAAGATCCATATCTGTCACCTTCTCACCATAAGCAATACACTCTGATTAAAGGGGTAGGTAGGTATCTTGTATGTGTTAAAAATGTGAAAACATCTTCCCAAAAGGATAATTCTCCCTTGAATTACATATTTCAGATTAGATAATTCTGAAATCTGCCTACACTGCCAGATTTGTAGGTGTGTGAATGCCTGGCATTGCTTTCCAACACTTATTTACATCCAGCCGGTACCATGTGTCAATGTCATAAGCCTAAACCAGCTATCTGGGAAAGAACTTACTACAACTCCTAACTAATGAGGTAGGAAGTGTTTCAATCCTATCCATTGTGTTCAGAAAATACATTTGTTGTGGGTGATGTGTCAGCTGCATTTATCTTCTCAGTGCATTATTACGACACATTTAGGTTGTCACTCAATTTGTCTCCACTCCAGAGCTGCAGCAGAAAGTCAATAGATATGTATTTATCACCACTACATTTCCTCTCATCAGCAGCATGATTGATTCCATTTGTATTTTTAATATTATCCAAGAACATAAGCGGTGACTGAGGTAGAAAGGGGAAGCACTTTGTGTTTGTGTACATAAGGAAATGTGTGGCTTGAGAAACACAATTGCTCACGGAAAAGTGAAACATCTTGTAGCTGCAGGACACCTACATGGCTGAAAAAGGTCAATCCTTCACCAGATGCTAAAAATCACGTTGCTCAAAGAAGTTTGTCTCTAGCAAACATACTCTATTTTAGGCACTGCATAATGCTGGCATGTTAAAGGTTTCAGGAATGCCTCTACAGAGGATACAAGGGATGAATGTCAAATATTTGGGTTTGTCACAGGTACTGTGGATTTTAAACTTGATCCCAACTGAAGGTTAATAGTGGTAACAAAAATTAAGTCATACAGGCTTCTAAATAACAAATATCATAAAATTTATTCTAAAAAAAATTTTGGAAATAGGGTCTCAATCCCCATAACACTTTACTTACAAAGATTAAGCACAAAACTCTCCACTTATTCAAAGCTCTTTGCAAAAGGGCAAGAAAGGTGAAACTAATTAATTTACATTGAAGATGGAGGACAGATAGAAAAGACAGAATAAGGAGACAGACACTATTCTTTTACTTTCCTTTTAATTTGAAATCTCAACTGCATATGCTTCATGTGATGAAATAAGCATGCAGGATATTTGAAACATGTATTATTTATCATTCAAGCAACCTTTTAACCTTCCATAACTTAATTTTTTAGTACTTGGGAAATGTCTGCAATAGAGACTGAGATTCATCTGGTGTTCAGTAATGATTTTTTCTCCAAACTCTAATTTAATAAGACTCTAAGAAATGTGTTTCAGATTTGATAGGGACATACAAAAAATCTATTCCTAGTGTCATGAGCTTGCTTCTCTTGCTGCAGCTGACTGGAAGTTTCACTCAAATTTCAATAGTATTTTTAAGACAGGTTCTAGTTTTGGGTTCTTTTACATCTAAACTCTACTTTTTGTAAAAGGGAATGAATAGCTTCCTGAAAGAAACAGTAGATGGAACGTAATTTTTTACCTTGTTTCTTTATTGCCGAGCTCTTACATGTGCAGACTTCAGGGTATGTTTCCCTTTCATGTCAGGTTTCTGGAGAAACAATTTAGGTGGTTTTTACTTTTCTGCTGATCGCCATTAGGAACTCCCTAGAAAGTGAATCCTAAAGCCTTACAATCAAAGAGATTAACCTGTAGTATTTAAAAGTAGTAAATTAGACATGTGCCAGCAGCTTGTCACTTCACTTAAATCCTTCTTTCAAGCAGATTAGCTGGTGTCACCATCTCAAGAAAGAGTATTAAGGCATCTGGGTTTTCATGGCTAGGTTCGCACGAAGCAGTCTAAAAGGGGTTTGCCTAGAAGTACTACTCACAAAGATCCACGTGATAATCCCAGTCTTCAGAGAACAAGTAAATTCTGAAAAATCACCACCTCCACAAGGGAAAGAGGCAGTACATACCTGCTACATGGCCACAGCCTCTCCGAGGTATGAGACCAAATACACCCTGGGACACAAAGCATGGGAAGGAAGCAGTGCTTGTGCCTGAGTAACTCATCCATAAATTGTAAGCTCTCACAGTTGCACCTCCTCATGACAATTCAGCATCCATATCTCCCCAATTAAGTTCAGCACAGTTTATCCTGCTCAAAGAGCTCATAAAAGCTATCCATATTTTCTTTCTTTTATAAATACAACAGTTGTTCTAAGCTGTCCAAAAATCCATCATTATTCCACTTACAAATTATATACCTTTACTTTCTTCCACATTACTACGGAGGTAGATGGCATGGTACAGAACAGACACATAGATCTACAGCTTCTACTGTATAGCTGGACCTTGTCCCAGTCCTCACACTATCAACTTATGTATTAAGACCAAAATCTCTGCAGTGATAAATGCAGCCACTTGGCTCAGACTTTAAAATAGAAATAAGAAATCGGAATATTTTGCTAGCAGAGCAAACTAGATTTTTATTAATAACTTCCCAACACTGCCATTCAGCATCTGATTTGCACATATAGAATTTTCCAGAGATTGAAATATTAGCTCTTGATCATTGTGTTTGCAAATTTAAAAAATGTAAATATTGACATAGTGTAACAAATCCCTATTTACTTGCTGGAGTGTTTTGCTTCATCTGTTAGCAAAAAATTGTGCCATTTTCCAGTAAAGAAAGACAAGTCCTAGCTAAAACTCGATATTAAGAGAAGGACATTAATTGCTTTGTGCTGGCTATGACTGGAATGAGAGAAAAGTAGAGCTGCAGAGTATTGGGCCATCACTGAAGCCCTTGTCTGGCCAGGTCCATCTAACTAGAAAAACTTCTTTCAACTGAACATAAAGATGAATCATTTGGTGTTGCGTTAAGTTCAATAGCAAATAGTGGGAAACATTTTATCTATGTAAAACTAAATAAGGAATGTAAGTGATGACAAGAGGAAGTAGCTGAGTCCTAGAGGGTGAAATTTTTCTGTGGTCTATGGAGACAGGACAAGGGGCAATGGCTGCAAGTTGGAGCACAGGAAGTTCCGCATCAACATGCGGAGGAACTTTTCCCCAGTGAGGGTGACAGAGCACTGGAATAGGCTGTCCAGGGAGGTGGTGGAGTCTCCTTCTCTGGAGATACTCAAGACTCATCTGGATGCCTATCTGTGTAGTATGAGCTGGGGAGCTGCTTTGGCAGGGGGGTTGGACCTGATGTCTCTTGAGGTCCCTTCCAACACCTACAACTCTGTGATTCTATGATCAAACCCAAGATTTCAGATTTTCTTCTTCATTGTTATTTTTTGTGTTCAGAGAACTCCAGAAATATGAAACTGGACCTGTTCAGGATTATGAACCTGTAAAATACAAAATAATAACCCCAAAAGTAGAACTCATGACGTTTGGGTCCAAAAGCCCACAGTTCTCCAATGTAGAAAAGATCCCTCACTTATCTGCAAAATATGCTGGAAGGAGGGTTTTTTTTAAGAAAAACTTGAATTAAAAAAGAAAGTTTTGTATAGATGTCACCTTTAAGCATGCTTTTTAAAAATAAATAAATAAATAAGATTGCTGCTTGTGGCTCTGTGTATTCCTACCAGCATATGGAGAACATTAATTTTCCAGCATTGCTTTTGACTTAATACAGTGGAGACTGCATTAGTGATTATTGTCATGACATTTCCCACTGCAAAATTAAAGTGTTTCCATTCTGGCATCCACAGCTATTATTGAAAGAATGTAATTTGTGCATTATAGGAATTTGCCCCTTGCCTAGGATGCATTTGTATGAAGAACAATGTTTAGTTATTAGCAGTAAAAATATGAAACTCTTAACAATGGGCTTCGTTGCAACTTCTGCATGACTCCCTGCTTTATTTTCTGTTCTTATGTTGATCAAAAGAAACAGCAGCTGTGCTATGGCTGTGTAGCACTAAGCAAATTTCATTCTCATAACAGCTCCTGCAGTGCTTGGCCATCAGAGAGTAGTAGCAAACCCCAGCAGTACCATCTGAAACGCTCATCCAGTGACTCTACTTAGCAACTGCCTCTTTTTCAGTGCCTAGTGTCTGCAGCCTTCACATGCTTTCTGTAGGACACCAGCTGATACCAAGGCAAATTTATTTTTTTAATAAAAGTGGAATTCGTAGTCAGGATTATAGTGAAGGCACCAGATTACTCTGAAGCAAAACGTGAAGCATGAGACATGTAGCAGAGTAGTTGATTCAGCAGCTAGGAAGGATTCTGTCTTTCTTGACTACACAAGGTATCTATGATGATTACTTTGCTCTGTTAGCTGCCTCTGGTAAATGGCTGAAACCCTAATAACATCTTTCCCATAGATGCCTGAGCCAGGCTCTTCTACTCCTGTAAAGGACGCTTGTGGCAACCCACACCTCAGTCATTTAAGACCATGAAAAGCCTCTTACAACAAAAAGATGAAAAAAGATTGCTTTGCAGTACCCCTGAGAAGGCTATTCAAGGAAAACATTTTATATCATTGGATTCCTCCTACATGCCCTATGCTAGTTTCCCTTCTGAAAAGAAGCTGGAGTTACAGCACATGAAAACATGTATGTTATAGACCACTGGAAGCCTCTGTATATCATAGCAGTTTTCATATCCGTAGCTTGTCATTCATATTAATCCATATTTCTGATCATCCTTTTTTATCAAAAGCTGGGATGTATAATGTTGCCTGTGTTTACTTTTGTTAATTCTGACTGTAGTTTGCCAGATCGTTCTGTTCCCCATATTAAAGATCTAATTAAAAGGCAAAAGATATTCCCAGTCTAAAAAATCAGTGGCCAATAAATTCAAATTGAGAAGGAAAGGGCATTAAATCTCAGCTATTGCATGTTAATCAACCCTGAAACTTATTTTTGCATGGAACTAGCAATATAGCATGAAAAAGTTTTTAAGAACATTGATTCAAAAGGATGTCAAAAGACATCCTTTGAAGATATTTCTGACTAATAATGTTCAATCTTAGAGGGAACACTCATATGAATATGGTTTTGTTTCTAAGAACATTAATGAGAAAAAAGCATGGTAAAGGCACAGAAGTATATATTTGCATAATTATTCACTCATGCGGACTGATCAGCTAATTCAGGTGTGAATTTAGAGGGAAAACAATGTGATATGCTTTAGGTGACCAAACATAAACTGTAATTAGTAATTTAGGAGTGCATATTTGAAGTAATAATGAATTTTACCTCGGTAAAACGGTATTCTTAAATTCTCCTGAATATTGGTCAAATGCTTTAAAACTATGAATTACTTTGAAGCAGTGAAATAATATGATACCTAAGATTTTTTATTTTCTTTCTTTTACAAGTATCTCATGGTTTTCTGCTTGCAGCTTTTGGATAAATTCCATTCTATTTGTACAGTACATCGTTCTGTTCATTTGAAGGCAATATATACAGCCTACTTCATTTAACTTCAGAGAAATTTCTTAGTCTTTCAAATTTGCACTAGCTTTTTCTACCTCCTCCTTTTAATTGATAAACTAGAACAATCTAATTATACTTTAAAGACATATGAACTACCAAAACAGAGTTAAAGCTCCAGTATTTGTATATATACATGTACATGTATATATATGTACATATGTGTATATATACATGTACATGTACATATATATGTGTATATATACATGTACATGTACATATATATATATAAAAATATAATCTCAGGCTTGGTACCTATCCACCACCGAGAGAGGGCTGTCTGAAGTGTGGGATTGCATCACCCAGCTGGTGGGAAAGCTTTGGTGGAAAAGTGGCTCATTTACATTAGAATTTATGTTAGAATTTTCTGCCCTGTTAACTGCAGTAGAACACAATGAGGTTTGCACTTGGCTATTTACTATGACACTGACATTTTGTGCTGGTCTTCACTGAAAAATAGAGAGTCAGCAAGCCTGGATGAGTATTTTTTAATCCCTGCCTTTTATCACTGGCTTCTCTGGTGGAAACCAGGCACATTTTCTGCAGACTGGGAAAGCAAGGGAATCTTTCTAGTTTGTCCTAGGCTTCTGGGATTTCTGCCATGTAGTTTTGGAGACCCATTTGTACTGGAAGGAAGTTGGAAAGAGGGTTTCCAGCCTACAGCTAGTCCACCAACCGTTTCAAAAAATATCATTCTGCTTATCTTTGGAAAAGAACCAAGCCAGGGTTGCTATTCCACAGGAAAAACTGAAAAAGAAATATGAGTATTTCCCTTTGAGTCATCTTATAAGTGACAGGGCTGCTCTCCCCTTGGTACTAAAGCTTAGTTTACCTCCACTTTGAGAACGGGGTAAGCTAAATTGGCAGCAAACAGAATATTATGGCTTTAGAAATTACTCTGCTGAGGCTGACAGTGTTTGGTTGTCTTGGTTAAAAAGTTGTTTCCCTTCCTGAAATATCAGCAATGTCACAAGCTTCCTAGATAAGGTCCCATTTTCCTCAGGACATGTGTAAGCTGGTGAGTCCGTGAGGTTTTGATGATCTGTGATGAAACACCGCTCTAAAATGAAGAACACACATACAGAAGTGCAGCCTCTTAGCTCTGTAAGGTCATTCACTCCATGTTTACCACTTGAGATGTCATTAGAGGGGTTGAATGGGTCAAGCAAAAAAAATTATGTAGTAGGTATATCTTCTGCTATGGAAAAATTTACAAGAAGCATATGAAGCCTGGCAGTCTTCAGAGGAACAGAAAGGAAGAAAATTTTGTCAGTTTAGAGGAATAATATGTTGCACAGAAAAACTAGTCCATGGATTTCACTGTACAATAAATTCTCCACACAGGATTAAAAAAAAAAAAAAACCGAAAAAAACCCCAAAAAACCCCAAAAAGCTCTGTCCAACTAGTCCAAATCTTGGGATGAAACTTAGAACCTGAAGGTGAAATACAATGACAACTTTTTCCATTCTCACCAAACCAAGTCAAAGACATTGAATATCAGCTTTATATGTGGTAGTTCTCAAGGGCAAAAAAATATTACCTATATTGTTAAAGGCCATGGGAAACCAAAGTTACCAGTACATTAAATATAAATCACATATCACAGCACATGTAATTCTTTCTATTTCTTGGCTCACAAAAAATGAAGAAAGGATGTATGGCATGGATACCCCAGAAACACCTACAGGAAACAAAACTAAAAAAAAAAATCAGAATTATTAATAAAAGATATACTGCCCTAAAGGGCTGAAAAATGTTGATGAGCATGAGCATTGATAAACAGTTCTTTCTTTCTGTAATGGGGCAGGTTTGGGAAAAAAATCTATTTTCCAAGTAAGCATTGTAGAGAAAGCATTTCAGTCCAATAACAGTTCAAGAAAAAGTTTTGAAGGGTTGAAGAAAGCTAATTTTAAATACAGAATCTGCCTGTTACTAATTGAGTTATTTGCCTCACCAGGCATGTTTAAGTAAGGCTGTCAACATATGCCCTAAACCTAAAAATAATTAATCCAACAGCAGAAATGAAACAACTAGTACCAATGTTTACAGATGGAGAAGTACAGGATATTCAAATATGTGTTTGAGATTCAAAGCTGTTTGCTCCTCTCAGTGATGCCCATTACCTCACCTCCAGTAACATATCACAGCTCACATTGGTAAATAAAACATATTAGAATCAGACATAAAACTCAAACCTCTGCCAAGTCTAAAGCCTTCAGATGGTCTCAAACCAAGTACTCACACTTGGCAGAGGGAAAATATCCTCTTTATCTAGGGAAGAGGCAAACTAAGGTCATATTATCAATCTAGTTCTTAGCCGTGTGCATGGAATGGTTGCAATTATTCAAAGCTAGTTTTGACCCATGGACTTCAGGAGAACTGCCACACCTTTGCCCCTAAAATTATACCCATGCTTGTACTTAGCCACAGATATATTAGACTCCAATTCTGAGATATGTTTTAGACAGAAGGAGAAAACAAAGGTTCTCTCTTAGCTGTCATTATATGCAAACATCCCTGAAAATGTGTGTCCAATCATATGAGCCCTGAGATTTTTAAGAGGTCATACAACTTCCGTGACAAAGAATATTTGTGTCACTACTTTGGGATGGCCAGCCAACTGAATTCAGCACCAAACTTTGTCCATAATATCCTGGGTAAACTGAGAAGAGTTTTCTCAGAGTTTGGGTAGAAGGTTTTTGCAAAGGTTTATCCAACAAAGGCTATTTAGAGGTTAAGTGAATTTTGCAATTTCTATCCTAGGGGATGGTTACACGTAGGTTAATAATTTTCTTTCCAAATCAGGATAAAATTACAGTTCATATGTGAAGGATTTGAGTTTATAAATATTGGGAGATGTCAATGTGATTTTATCTGTACCTGAAATGTTTCATTGCAAGTGATTACATTGACTCAGATGCTCTGTGACTAAATTCAGCATTTAGCTAAGTTTTTCCCCTTGTGGACTTTGTACATAAGGTACCCAAGACATCTGGTTTTCTCCTCCTTTTTCCTCACCTTCAGTGCACCCTGGGCAGTGCAGTTTTTTCCACAGCACATGCGGAGGCATGTGTCTCCAGTGGTGAACCACCATTTGGTTGGAAGATGTCTCCAATGAATTACAGGAAAATGTAGGGGTTTTTCTGAGAGCACTTCTTAGGGGAGAGACTAGGAATCTGAAAAACCTCTTCCACAGGGAAATGAAGTGCCTGTCAAATGCAGTTAGGTGTTTTAAACTGACTTGATAGGACACATTTAATTTTGAATTTAAAAAACAAAATTTCATTCATATCAAATAAGTTTGTTCTAAAATGTTCCAAATTTTAACAGCTTGAATGATCAGAGAATATAAAAAGACTAAATTGCAGCTACTGAAGTATTGTTAGTAAATGTATTAAATACCTCAAGATTCAAAAATAGGGAGAAAAACCAGCTGTTGAGCTAGCAAACCGAAACCAGAATTTAAATTAGAGCAAATAAATACAAACTGTCCCAAATAAAAGGTGCAAATCAGAAGAAATTGTGAGATGTTAATTCCAATAGGTGCAGCAAATTTAAGAAACCCAATTCTTTTAAAGATGGACTGGCTTTATGAAAAAAGTTTGTTGTTTATATTAGAATAATAGAATATCCTGAATCGGAAGGGACCCATAAGGATCATCAAGTCCAACCCCTGGCTCCACACAAGGCCAGCCAGGTCACAGCAGGTGACTGAGCACATCGTCCAGATGCTTCTTGAACTCGGTCAAACTCGGTGCTTACCTGGGGAACCTAATATCTAACCTAAACCTCCCCTGCCTCAGCTTCATACTGCTGAATAATAGAACAGCCCAGGTCCTAAATGACCTCAAAAAATCATCTGGTCCAATCTTCATGGGAAAGGGAACTTGTAAGAGTTTACATCTTACCTTGTCAACTTGCAGTTTGAAAATCTCAAGTGATGGGGAGTCTACCACACCTCTGGGGAAGTTCATCCATTGAATCATTGTTCTCACTGTAAAAAAAAAATTCTTTCTTGTATCAAGATGAAATGGCGCCAAAGAACTTTATGAGACTAAATAATTTAATAAATCAAGAGCCCAGTTTATCAACTGCCAAAACTGGCTTACTCTAGATTTCCTAATGAAAAAAAAAAAAGCCTTGTAAAAATGAGTTTCCCAAGAAAACAGCATTGTTGTCAAAGCTGAATTTTCCACTGGGAAAGCCATTCTGATACGCCATCACCCATACACAGAATATCTAAATCTTTGAAATGGCTTCAAAACAGGCAGCACAAGATTGAGCTCTCTGTCTCTAATCCTTATCAGTTAAATGCAGCTAGTGAATCTTTCTTTCTACTTCCCTAGCCTTTGCATGTGACTTGTCAAGGTAGATGAAGATATATTTTGGGTATCTATTTTCTGGTGTGCTCAATCTGAGTTAAATGTCAAAATATAACTGATACTCTGTTCTCTGTTCTTACAGCTGTCTCTTACTGTGTATTCTGACAGTAACTAGTACAATGAAACTAACTTCACTAAGATTTCTAGTTTAGAATGCATAAATAGTTTGAGGGTCCCAGAAAAGGACCTCTTTCCTAATTAAAATCAGAATTATATATTAGAAGAATATTCCTAATAGCTGAGGGTTGAGGGGAGTGGAGAGGAGGAAAGAAGGAAGGGGAAGAGGGAAGAAAAAAAGATGGTGTTTGCCACCTGACGTGGCAAATTTCAGAGAATTCCTAGAGGCAATGTTGCTGAACAGAATCCCAGAATGATCATGTCAGAGGTACTTTATACCACAGATCTTAGGCAGGAACTAGCTATTACTTTTAAAGAAGCAAAGGCTATTACTTTTAAAGAAACAATGCTTATTAACTGTCATTCATGATTACTTTAGCCTCAATTTTTACAACTGCTTTCTAAATCCTGTTGCTTTGCATTTTTTGCAGCTCCTTTGCCTTTAATACTCTGGACAAACTCACAGACCTGAGGAAGACTGCATTCTGGCAGAATCTACTAAGCCATTACTGGATATGCTATGCAAGTCAAGCTGCTTAGTGTTTTTTCCCTATAGAGATAGGCGTGCTTGTGTATGGCTGATGTTTCTCTTCAAACAAGCCACTCAGATAATGTCAGTGCTACTAAAAAATGTCAAGGACATACTTATGTCTAAGTTGAAATTCTCTTCATTAAAATGAATGATTGTCTCATCTTCCAGCAAACTGCCTAATTGGCTGCCTCTGTGTAAAGCCCTTCCTGTTCTCTTTTAAGAAAGAAGTACGTTCCTCTTAGTACACAAAACATAGATCCCAACCAGTATGAAGGTGACTCTAATATTTTAGACAAACTAATATTGGCTGACCCTGACTTCATGCTGGCAGGTTTCCATCTCCATAATAAAGTTCACTAGTCAAGGACTTGCGAGCATTTCATTTTCATCTGTACATAGAGGGCTGACTTTGTTCTATTACAAAGAGAAAAAAAGAACTGCCCTACGGGGTAGGACAATCCAATTATACCTTTAACCTCAAGTGAAGAAAACTTCTGAAGTTTTCATGCTAGCCCCAGATAAAAAATGCTGCAAAGTTGATTTTTAATCTCCTGGCATCAGAATAAGGCAAAGCATTTTTGTTGTCCTGAAGAGGCTTGAGCGTGATAGTGATATGACAAGCACATAAGATGTGTCCCCCACACATAACACTTGATTGATTTAAATAGAGCCCTGGAGACATGGACAGCAGCAGTAATTCCTTGGTGCCACACAAGCCAGTTGAGGACATTAATCACCAAGAGGTGACCCTGGTAGCCTGCAGTCAGCCCTTACACACTATCCTGCTGGGACATCTGAGGCTTAACTCTCTCTTTACTGACACATAATTCAGAGGGCCCAGACACAGCCCATACAATGCAACCACAACCGACATACAAATGTGTTCAAAAGTTCACTGTGTCCCCTGAAGGACTGGGTTTAGTAAAACCATGCTACAGCTTGTGGCTTACAGGAACCACACAGAGAGTACCCATCTATCTCAGGAAGGCTGTGAGTGATCCCTTCCAGAGGACAGTTGATGTCTCAGGAGTTTACTGATAGGAGCGAGCGTCCATCCCTCCCCATGCAGTACATTTCAAAAGCAGGTCACCAACAGACAGAGATTACAAAAATTATAAAAATACGGCATACCTAATCAACTTGCCCATTAATTATTAAGAACTTACTTTAGTTGGGTTTCAAAATGCTTCTAGAATGAAAGAATATTTTTTTCAGAACGTTCACATTTATTTTTGTTTTAAATTTCCAGTTGAAATCTAGTTCTTTCCAACACAGCCCTTAATGATGTCAGAAGTGATGATGCTCTGCACTCTGCCACCCTGAAAAGAGATACTTCTTAGGAAGAGCAGATAGCTATTCAGCTATTGGCTGATTGGCTATTAATTCTAGATTAATAACACCCACTGACATGTGGACTTTCAAAATATTTCCTAATCCTTTTAATAGTTTGACATTGAGGTGAATTTAGTCAACTTACTACTGAGCAATTGAGCTTCAGATCTGACTTTCTTTTTTTCAGTCCCCTCTTGATCGCTTGTTCATCTGCAGGACATAGAGGTGGACATTTGTGGAGCCCAGACTTTATTTGCACAGTGTCCAGTAAAATGAAACCCTGCCCTGAGACTGTGAGCAATAAACACTGACAAAAACGAAGGGTGAGCCTCAGATTTTGTTGCTGAGTAACTGCATTTATAGCTACATGAAAATCAGAGCACATCTACACAGAATCACTTTCAGAGGTGGAGAATCACACAAAACCCCTCCATTATCCTCCTTGCAAAACCAATTGATTATCAGACTTAAGCACAAGCATCTTATGGGAATAGACACTATGACTCCTGACACAACTTGACTTCACTGAGTAGCAATATTGATAGCTTAGAACAAAGGAAAAATGAGCGAATATTTAAATGAGGAAGGGCCCAGTGAGGCATGTAATTGGGAGAAAACCTCTGGTGAATGTCCACTGCACCAGTGGCAGGAAAGGGCATTGTTTTAATGATTTACTTGAATGAGAAAAGACAACTTCATAATTACCAGAACCAGAACCACACTGGAGTAAAAAGCTGAAAAGGAATTGTTAGAAAGGCACAGGAGTCGACTCAGAAATTTAAAATGGCAAAGCAAAGTCCATTTCTACCTGATTTCTTGGAATATATAAAGTGGGAAATAATTTATGGGGAAGTTTAGGATGTTCACATTTGGTTTTTAAAAGCATGCATCCACAGTTTATGCTAGGATCTGGGAATGCAGAAAGCTATAATTTGTGGCATAGACTGTCAAATAATGCCAGAGCACATCAGAGATTTCAGTCAGAGGAACACAAACCACTGATGAAAATCTAGTAGATAATTAGTACTGTGTCTAACCCGGTGGTATCTTCAGAGAGTATGGGAGCTGTCCCACTTGTACATGTGTATTGTTAGCCTTTGGGCCTCTGCACTGAGGTATCTCAGAGACAACTGGCAAGATATTTAGTAAGACCTTCATGTTTTAGAAACACACGCACAGAGGCAGTTTAAAATGCAACAGTAGCAAGCACACGACTCAAGACAGTAGCTTTTTGATACTTCTTTCAAAGTAATTATGAAAGAATGAGAAGTCAGAGTCAAGTTTTCAAAAAGATACATACTTGTTCATAAATAGGACATTTTTTAATGTTTGCTAAAATACAGCTACAAATAATTCTAGCCAGTTTTCTGATTTCTGTCCTACTCCCAAGGTAGTATGTACCCAAAGCCTCGTATGTACCTGAAGTAGACTTGTCTATGAGTTTTTAGATGTACTCCTGCACAAGAGAATCAGTGACTACCCATCAGAATGAAATTAAATGGGGCACAGTAATTCTATTCACAGATCATATATGTGACCAGAAATGGCTCCTTCCACCTCCACTCTCAGAGCAACTTGAATTCAATATGTCAGCACATTTCCTAGTGTGTTCATGTCCTCAGCTCCACTGCCAAGGGAAAATAATTTCATGAGAATGCCTTGATAAGGAGTAGTCACATTTTAAATCCCTTGCAAACAATCTTCCTGCATCCATGGTGTTCTGACATGGAAGTAATGGCATAGTTAGACTGGTCTAACTACTTACTGGATCACCAAAGCACGACAAGTAATGGTGCCAGGACTAGCCACAGCAGGTCTATTCACATAACATGTCCAGTTTTGGTTAGCCATAAAGGCATCACTATGTAGCAGACCCTATTCTGCAGGGACCACTCATTATGGAGTGCAGTTACTTCCTTGTCACTATGTGATTTTTTTTTAAAATCAGGCCCTCTTTTGTACCAATACAGCATCTACACAGCCAAAACACCAGGATACCAGTATCTTTTAACTTCACTTTTTGAGTCAGTGGGAATGCTGCATACTGTATCATCAACAAACTATGTTTCAGAGATGGAGTCTGACTATAGCAAGGGATCTCTCCTACACTTTACATAAAAATAAATGCCAGCTGCCATGTGGTCTTGCCATGCACCTCTTGGAAGGAGGGTGTCAAGCTTGGTGACATTCTCCTCTGAATCTATTGGCAGAGCTGGGTGGTAGAGGAGGCAAAGGTGCTTTACACCATCCACCATAGACCCCACAGGCACCTCTTAAGATACGCAAGTGCTACTGCTCACATCCATGCTATCTCCTGGGATCCTGGAAAGGAAAGTGGAGAGTCTGAAGACAGAGCTTCTCATTGATACAGGGACTGGGAAACACCCGTTATATTGCAAAGGTTTTCTGTCACCCCAAACCAATCTGCAGACCTAGACAGTGTGAAGCAGATTTCAGCAATCAGTTCTGCTTTAGTGCTTCTGTAGTACATAGTATCTATGACCCTTCTAACATAGAGTTGCAAAAGCCATTAACATTGCAAGGATAGACTTCGAACCACTGTTATTCTACAAACGCAGCCTACATTAATCTTTGGTTGTGTCTGCTGATCTTTTTTAGCACCAAGTAAAACCATAGCAAATACCAGTTGCAAGTTAAAGAATCAGTTAATTTAAGGATTAAGCTACAAAAGATGTCTGAAACCTTCAGGGTGAGCTATGAAAGTGATGCCAAAATAGATCATGGCAGTTACCAAACACTGCCGTTACTATGTCTGCTAGCAGGACATCAACTTGTACCTTGAAGCTGTCTAATTGACAAAGCATAATATTCATCTATATGCCAGTTGCTAGCCTTTACTGTCCCTAGTTACAAATAACTACTCTGACACACAGTAATAACCCACATATTGCTATTGCAAACATACATCCAGATTAACATGGAACATGTGACACCACTTATATACTGCACAACCTGCTTGCTTGTTTCCTGGGGGGGCTATTTATGGTTCTTAGAAGCACTTTTTAATGGGACCATACAGAACTGGATATTACACTCTTGATTTACAGCATGTGTTCTGGACTTAACAGCAAGAAATTCTGTGACTTATCGATTTAGAATGATGGAAAACAAGTTTGTGTGTTTTGGTTGGTTATAACATGTTCATAAGCCCTCAATATGATGTTGTGAAAAAAGGGAAATACAGTTTGGGAATACATCAGAAGTATTTCCACTAGACAGCAGCAACTTCTGTTCAAGATAGACAAATCTAGAGAAGAACTGCTGCAGAAATGGATTCATAGGATAATCCAGAAAGCATAGAGGCTTTTTAACAGGAGGAAACAGAAGTGATGTGGCTGTTGTATCAAAGGAACATAGGTATAAACTGTTTGTTACTAAACACAGGCTCAAAAACCAGAGATTGATGGGCACTGATTCTAAAACAGCCTATTAGTAGGAGCTGTGAGAACAAAGATAGTGTTATCAAATCCATACATATAAATAATAATTTGATCTGTTTAGGAAGTGATTTTATAACTTAGCTACAATAGCAGAGGACTTGACTCAGTGATGAAAGAGATCCCTTTCAGTCCTACATCTATCACACTGTGGCCAGGCAGTTAGCTCAGATATACATCCTTTACTAGATAATGCAATTTAGCATATGACAACTAACTTTTAAAAACATCTCAGGGGCACTTCTACATCTGAATTGGCACTTTCATGTAAGCCAAATCTTCTAACTTTGTGTACATACAACATTTGCCCACATAGCACAGAGCTGTCAAAGCCAGCAAACAAAAAGACTTGGACACTGCTGTTGGCAGCATGGCCAGTGGTCCTTCTTGGTGCAATTCACAGTTACAAGCAGGCAAACTCTGCAAGAGGAGCACTCCTCCTGAGAAGGGCAAGCCTTTCCCATAGGCACTCTGTCAAAGACAGAATAAAGTGCTACATGAACCGAACCCTGCAGGGTCTTGTGCACATTAACAAGAGTTTTGCAGCCTTTTTACAAAGAACTGCTGTGCAAATTCTACAGTTCCAGTGTCCCACAATGAAAAGATTTCCTTGAAAAATTAGTAAAAAACCTTCTGCTTGATTAAATAAAAACAACCCTATAAAATCCTAAGTAAAACCAGGGTCCAGGGTTTTCAAATTCATGATATCACATTCCTGCAATCTATGAGAGGTGAGATCCTTTATTTTCACTCTACCTTTCAAATTCTTCCAAGATTGAACAATTAAAAAGACAACAGCATTGCCCCCCAAACAGAACTGTTCACCTATAGTGAATCTGTTTCTGAGAACTCTTTTACTGCGTTAAAAGCTAGAAGCAGGAGAGATTTATTTGCCACAAGGCTGGTAGCTGGCTGACTGCCATGTGGTCCATCATGCACCATTTGAGAAATAAGATCACAGACTCTGAGAAAGACCTATCCTCTGTATCCACTTGTCTCAAAAGTATCCATCCCATCATGAACCGGTGCTGCAGTTACAGAAATACACCAAGAGCAATGAAGAACGGTTCCTCAGTCTCTAATATTCCACACAGGAAACAAACAATGCTGAAAATTGTTTTACAACCCATAAGTTCCACACAACTGCAGCTTCTTGGCCTCTACAAGAAGTTTCTGTTCGGAAACAAATCCACTTCACTGCCTACTACAACTGAGGAGAAACTGAAGAGCTAAGTGAATACTGAAGCACTTCTCTGAAGTTCTTCATTAAGAAGCAGCATTCACAGCTGAAACGTTTTATCAACAAAACTTTTCCTTGGATATAGCGTTTCATATAGCTAATGCATCTGTTCTACTTCATATACTGCTCAGCATGGATATATGTATTTACACCTGTTCCTGAGAAACTTGACTTCTGAGACATGAACAAAATGTGCTTTAAACGAAAAAGACAAACACTAAAGATATTGAAAGAGTTGCTTTACTGTTTCCTTTTCTGCCTCTCTATCATTTACTTGAAGTGGATTGCATTCATAGAAAATGGAGACATGCACTGGGAAGTGAATTTCCTTGTGTTGTTTACAACATTTAGACATCCTTATGCTGAACTTGTTAGTGTATTAGAGTATAAACCCTAAGCAACACCATAGCCAATACTGAGCTCTGCAGGGACAATAAAATGCTTCCCAGGTATCCTTGAAGATCCAAAAGAGATTGCTCACATTGTGAACAAGTTTGACAGCGGAGATAAAACAGTCACAGTTAGTAGCTGGGAACCTGAGGTTTATGCTAATGATATGTCATAAGTAGTGTAAAGTTTTCCCTGCAGGTGGTCAGGCAGATGAAACATTACAAAATTGCAAAAAAAAAAAGCTGATCTGAGTCTTCTCATCATTCCTGTCTTAATGTCTCATGTGGAATTAATTTTCCACAAGGAGAACTGTGCAGAAACGAAGTCAGAATGTCGTGCCTTAAAGTTTTTTTGCCACCTCTCTATACATCTGCAAAATATGCAAGAAATATTCCCTATTACAAACCTAACTAGCCTCTTTATGTCACTAATATCCTGGTATTCTAGCTGATTCCTTAATTAATTGACTTTTAAATCCAGTTTTTAAGTCCAACTAGTCAAGTATGACAGAATTAGAGAGCTGGTTGGTTTGGGGGTTTTTTTCCCCCCATATACAGACACTTTCTAATCATACCTTCCTGCAACCTCTGGCCAACTATGCATTTCTACCGTTATTCTTCATCCATCTCATGCGTTATTTAAAGATGTTATTTTAGGTCAGACTAAAAATGAGGTGACTCAAAAAAAAAAAGTTTAAAATGGAGATGCATGCTTTGATAAAGTGTGACAACATTTCCCTTTCACCTTGGTTTTACTGCTACTGAGATGTAGCTGTTAATTGATCTTTTTCTCTGGTGTTTAATAAAACTTGTCCCCATTGTGTACCTGGAAGGATAATTTCCAATTGCTTTTCACTCTAAAATATGCTGTAATTAATTACCAATTACTTTACATAATTTGCTCAACCGTATTTTGGTATTATGACAATTAACTTTTCTTTAACCAGATGGACGTTAGTGTATCTCACAGCCTTGAAATCTTCCATTGCAGTGGATCTACATAAATGAAATCCAGCTTCATTTCAGTAACATCTGCCAGGTGGTGTAATGCGTTGATTATTTTGTATTGGCATTATACACTCATCTTCTTTACATGCTTACAATTATTCTGTAAAATTTCTGCCTAATGTTTAGTTTATGGCTGGGAACACTGAGTTTAGGAACAAGCCTCTTACATATTAACATAAAATATGAGAAATTTAATCCCTTAATGCATTTAACTCTACTTATGTAAAAAAAAAGATGTTGGTTAAATTTTTGTTCTTGTAAATACCTATTTTCTAAATTAAATACTTCAGCATGCCTTTCTAAAGCACACTGGCTAGAGTCACCTCAGACTTCCAAATGACAATACAGATATTATTCTACAGCCTTAAGCTGATCTAATAAATTTAAATTTAATACTGGGCAGTTGTTTTCTAGTTCTAATATAGTCACCACTTTAAAAAAAAAACAAACACACAAACAAAAAACCCAACAAAATACTCATAAGTCTTCACTATTCCAGAAGAGGGAA
Organism: Laterallus jamaicensis coturniculus; assembly: GCA_022605575.1. NCBI lineage: Eukaryota > Metazoa > Chordata > Aves > Gruiformes > Rallidae > Laterallus > Laterallus jamaicensis. The sequence goes on from JAKCOX010000058.1 coordinate 3,810,441, forward strand.
AGCAGTGATGAGAAATGCTGATGGTTTGGGAAGTGGCTGGGCAAGCCAGCAGAGAAAGATGCCAGTGTCTCTGCACTGGGGTAGCCAGGAAAGTGTCCCTCTGCATAACCATCTCAGAGACATCTGAGCCCACAGGTTCCCCAACACCCCTCACCTCTAAGGGCTTACTCATGCAAGAGCAATCTCAGACCTGAGATTTCAGAGTTTGTCCCCATGGCAGAACATGCTGAAGGAGCTGAAGAGAAACTGTGATGCCTTGCTGCAACTACAGAGTACGTGAATTGCCACTGATTTGGGGCAAAGATCAAGAAACAAAGGGAAATGTCCTCTTCTCCTCCACAAAATGCTTTCTCCAAGACTTCAGTGCTTAACACAAGTCCAGGGCTGAGATTAACTCTGTATATAGAGCAATGCAAGTGCTTTGTGGACAGGAGTTCATACATCCTTACATTAAGAGGGAGTCTCCACAGTGGCAGAATGGTTGTTTATAGCCCTTCATCAGTGAGTGCAAAGTCTAGCCAAATCTTCCAAGGTTAACAGCAGAGAAATGCTCCTGTCATAAGCCAATATCTACCGAACTAAGTGCTAAAAATATATATATAAAAAGGCCTGTTCCCCATTGGAAATCAGAGCAATGCCAGGGCAAGGAAAACAACAGAAGAGTAGAAATACCTGGCAAAAATCACCTATTCACAGAAGCAATCACTCTCAGCAGCCTCAGACACTACAGGAGACAGGTACTAGTACAATCAGATCCAACATCTTCCCCCTGTCTTCTGTATTTTGCAGTCTGGAAGCTTTGTGTGCAAATGAAGGGAGTGAGAACAGCTTTACAGCTGGTGTGCTGCCACGTCCCTTCGGACAGACAGCTGATATTCTCCTGATCTCCATGTACAGAACCAGCAGCACTCACTGTTACACTTACAGAGCACTGCTATAAAACAAGGTTCCTGTAGGAGAAAGGCAGAACAGATGCAATATTGGTTATTACTAAGCATCCATAACCGAACTGGAAAAAAACATTTTGTTTTGCTGTTATAAAACTCGTTCAGTGTTGATGGAGACACTGGGGAGATTACACAAGAATTTCTCTCAGCACTCAGGAAAAAAGGAACTGAATGTTCAGCATCTTACCTGACCTTATGGAAACTTCTAAGTACAAAAATGCACAAAAAGATAGCAAGAGTTCTGTCACACCCTTAAGGGTCACCTTACTACTGTAAAGTCAGCTGTATGAGAGGAGTTACCCAAAGCAAAATGACATCTGTAATCATTAGAACAAGGGGTGAGACACTGTAAATTCCTCGGACATTTCTGCATGGCTAAGTCAGTCACAGACACTGGTCTGCCACACACTGCTGAGTCAGTGTCATCTGTTCTAAAACTGGAAATGTTGGTGGATGGCATGCTAACAATTTTTTCAAAGCTCTGGGCTTTGATGGCTTGTGTCCTTCACTTCTTTGTTCTGTATTTCTATTCCAGTTCCATGTGAACATGAAGATAAACTGGGATTGAAGCTGCAAGCAATTGCATGTTATCCAAGTTCCTGAGCACTTGTCTGGCAGCAACAAGAATATTAGTCATCAAAGTGCAAAGGTTGTGCTCTTGTTCTGTCAGTGGTACTGTGCTATGTCCCTGGGATGTCTCTGCAGTCTCCAGGCAAAAGTTTATGCCTGTAGCATCCTTGCTGCTTATGACTAATCTAACTGTAAAGAAGTAATAATGAAGGCTCATCTATTCGGATTATAACTACACATGCTATTTTTACAGTATCCAAATCTGTTGCTACACAGCCACCAAAGAGGTGGCACTTCCAGGCACTTCTTGCAGAAGCCTGATATGATAGGAAAACACCACCAACAGATTTATGATCGAAATGAACAGGCACACTGACTATCACCAACAGCTCCCTTTCCTCCCATGAACGTAGACCATCCTCACAGAGCACTAGAAAAACAGCTATGTGGATAAGACCACCCCTTTACTTCAATCCTTTGCTGAATTGAGCCTTGAGAAATGTCCTCAGACTCCCATACCTATGTCTCAAGTGCATCTGTTTACTTTCAAGGATGTAGATGTAACAAAAGCCAAATCTCTCTTGTTCCACTCTTACTTAGTGCCTTAGTCTCAGTAATGCTAGGAACTTACTATTTACAATTCTGTAACCTTCTACATAAGCCACTGAGGCAGCATTTCCAGGACTTGTGTGCCAGTATTTTTGCCTTATGTTTCCCATTCTATCATACTCTTACCATTGCTTTCACAGCCTTGTTCTTGCAAATCCTGATGGCAGGTAATTACTTTCAAATACTGTGGGCACCACTGACATGATAATCCCCCTTTCCTTGCTTTCCCCTTCTCTTCCCTTTTTTAGATATTTTTTTAATATGTATTAGAGAAATCCAAAACCCACTGCACAAGGCATCAGTAAAGAGCCATTTAAATCCTCAACAAATATTATCCAATAAGCTATGGGCACAGAAGCATAAGAGCCAGTGTGCAACACTGACACCTAATCAGTGTACTCCAATCAGCACAAATAACATTCTAATTTGGAACAAGGCAGGGAGACTTTGTGTGTGTCCCAATGAAAAATGTATATAGCATTAGGGGAAAGATGTTAAAAACTCATCAGAACCATTATCACCATCAGGACCGCAGCCTGCTGCACTGGAGAGAACTCCCAGAGGACCCTGTCCCTGTTATTCCCAGATAGACAGTGGGGAGACTTTTCCTTTCTTTCTTCTTCTTTTGATTTTTTTGTTCCCAAGAGCAAGTTTAACCCAGTCAACTGTGGACCAACTTCAATCATAAACATTTTGTAAATGAACCTGTCTCAATATCCCTAATGTAAGAGTCTCCTGGGATACTCCCAGGTATCACTGCTACAAGTAGCATGAACAGTATGTTTCTTGCTCTCCATCCACAGTGGTGTCCCTGTACACATGCAGGTATGTATAAATTCATAAATATTTATGCTTGCAGGCATGTTATGCAAAGTGACAGAAAAAAAATCATAATACTCTTTCAGGACGCCAATCTGTTTTCAGTGTGTCAGCATTGGTGTTTCAAGAAGAAATCCTTCTTTCACATTTTTTGACTTCTCTAGGGTCCTCTTTTGTCTCTTCTAACTTCATCTCAAACTTGTAAAGTGGTTGACACCAGATAGTTATGCAAAAGCCTTGTTGTGTGCCCTAATACACTTGTGGATGTGAGTACAACATGCCTTCCTAATGTTCCTGCAATCACATATCCTCCTCTCTGCCCTGGAAAAAAGTAAACATCTTCACCCAGTTTACTTTCTGGGTGTTGCACAATGAAGCACTTAAAGTACCTGAAGATTAGCTGCATCCTCTGGCTTAAACATGACTGAACACAGCACATTCAAGTATCGTATGTTAAATGCAAATCCCAGATGATAGGATGACCTTTAGAGCAAGTGGTCATTCTCTGTTCAAATTGCTACTCCTAATGCTAGAGAGAGATGTGTCCTGCCAGAAATCCTCAAGGCTTCTTTGTGTCAAGATGTGTGCTGCAGGCTGGGTCTCCTCTGTGGGATTAAGACAGAAGCAGGTTACAGCAGAAGAGCAGACTGAGCAGCTCCTACCCCTTTCTCTGTGCCAGTCATCCATGTCCAATTAACACCAGAGCCCAAGAGGTAGAAAGACTCGAATCATGCAAGTATTTCACCTGACTACATGCAGCAAGTCAACAGACTTAAGAGACCTAAGTCTTAGACTCAAAATTGAGCTCAAAACACAGTAAGGGGCATCCTATTTTGTAGCCAGTACCATGAATAATGAGAAGGTCTTAAGATAGCAGTAATACTTCTGGTAATCATAGGAACAATCTATTATATGCACCTGGAAAGATTCATTACAGCATCCTAACTACAAGCTTGCTAATTTTTTTTTCCCCTCAAATGCTCTTTTAAAAAATTTAAATGTAAATTAAGTTGCCTTAAAAATCTGGCGATATCTTGTCACTTCAATGGTTTTGCAGTTCTGTTCTCCTAGTCAGCAAGAGTATTGCTTCTTCAGCTGCTCCAGAAAAAGCTGATGCAATGGTCATATAAAGCTAACTGCTGAAACACGCACAGAGGAATTGACTGTCTACAAACTCTTTCAGAAAAAGGCCAACTGAAAAATATAAAGACAGGGTTTCCACTTGAAAATCTTGGCTTAATTTAGTAGATTCCAAAGTAGCCAGTCATATATGAAGCATAAAGGATTCTTTCAAGTTTTTCCTGTGGTTTCTCTGGGGAAAAGCAGAGTCCAAACACTTGCTGCAGGTAAATGAGTTGTGCTTCATTTTAGATGCCAATAAAGGTGAGGCAATTTTAGGTTAGATTTCTGTAAGATCCCTCACTGTGGGAAAGACCATATTGTAATGCATCCTTCCCTTCCCCCTGTAGCATTTCATAAATCCTTCTCTGCAGGAAACTATGTTTCAGCTGTCGTGTTCCAAAGCCTTTCAACTGATCAAGATTTTAACTCGATCGTGATATAACCAGTTTTAAATATTCCTTTCAGTAAGTCATGCTTTCTTACTCATATATAAATATAAGATTTCTAAATGTGACATTTCAACAATGAGAGAAATAACATTATAATTCCAATTATGTAATGAAAATCATTTTATAGTTTTGTTTCCTGAAGAGATGGAAAACCCAGCCAAGGGACATGACACAGAAGTCAGTTTCACAGAAAAAGCACTCCACGAAATGCCCATTGCACCTCCAGCTGTTTACAAATATATAAAAGCTTGCTGACAAAGGTATTGTTATACAACAACAAAATAACAAAAATTCAGGTCTATCTCTACTACAGATCATATTTTTTAAATCTACATCCATGAATTCAAATAAGCTGTTCCACAAAACAGCAGATACATGTGCAGCTATCTTTTCTGGACCTTGGAGTCTTTCAAACCTACTGCCTAAATAAGGGTTCACATTGAAGTTCTTTTTCAGCTGCAGGGATACCGAATATATCAGAAAGGAATCATAAGCTGCCATATTTCTGTATCTAAGGACCAATTTCCTCCCCTTCTAAGACTTGGATGTAACCTAGTCCTTTAAGTCCAGCTATATTTGAGGAATGTTCCAATTTAAAATTGACTTAGGTCATGGACACACAGAAGCGGAATCAAGGAAATTCCCCTGTTGCTCAAAGCAGAGAAGGTGCACAGGAGGTGGTCCTCTCTCTTCAGGCAGTTACCTCTGCCCTAACCTGCTTGTTTTACCTCCATTGCAGTGGAGGTAAAACAAGATTTTCCTATTGTTTCATATTGTTCTCTTCTGGGGCTACCTGATCATTTGCACTTGGCAGGTACCAGGAGCAAAATCCTCCATGCTTCAGTCAAGAAGCTCCTTATCTTAAGGCCGCTTCATACTTACTTGGCAGGGGAGACAGCATGATCAGGCAGGTGGTTTTCCCAGGGTTGGGACAGCACTCCGGTTGTGCTGATCCCCTGCTGACCCCTGAGACTCCATCTCCGGAGATATTCAAGACCCATCTGGATGCCTATCTGTGCAATATGACCTAGGGACCCTGTTTTGGCAGGGGGGTTGGACCCGATGATCTCTTGAGGTCCCTTCCAACCCCTATGATTCTATGATTCATTCATTTCAGTCACAGCTTTAGCCAAAATGCATCCACAGCAGAAATGTGAATCTCCTGCCTGCCAACAGCAGAGGAAGCTGTACTGCAAAACCCCACTGCTGCCTGGCATGCAGTCACCAAAACTGTTGGCTGCAATCTCAAAGGTTTTCTATTGCCTTAGTCTCTTTCGTTTCCCTGTCCTCAAAAAACAAGCACAAAACAAAACAAAAACAAAACAAACAAAAAAACAACCCAAACATAAAATCCCACAAAAAGTCAAAGCAAAAACGCCCCTTCTCATTGATGTGGTGTTTCTGTGAGAGGACATTGACCACTGATGGACAGAACAGACACTGTCTCCTCACCTCTGTTCCTGTTCCAGAGCCTGAAGTAATTTTCATCAGCTTCTCCTTAATTCACCTTCAACCCATAAATCAAATACAGGGACATAAAAAATATTCATCTCACTGGGAACACTCTGAATTGGGTTATGATGCTTGCCTATGTAGAGCTGATGGATTATTGCACTTTTGATTAAATTATTGATTAGAAAGACAGCAGGATGACGTGCTACACTTCCTCTGATGGACTGCATTGAAAGTTCAAGATGTGACCACACATTTATGTCAGGATATCCTCATTTAAAAACTGGTTAGAATCAGTCATTCAAACTAAAATTTAGAAAAAGCATCTGCTCTCCTGTCAGACATATTTATGCATCTTTTGTAACAATGTTCCCCTCCTCTCATACAAAAATTCATGGGTGGGTAGCTGTGAAAATACTCTGCTTTCAAAAAACCTGTGAAATTTTATCCCTTTTGGTCTTTCTCATTTTACTACTTTTTCTTTGCCTTTTCCCATTCTGAACAATTCCCATGTATTTAAAAGAAAGGCCTTTTACACAGGAACTGTCTGCATAGAAGCTCAGAAAATAGCCTGTGATGCACTACCACCTACATTTTCATTTCCTTTAACCTGTCTTTGAGTCTTTCCCAAATTCACCAAACTCAGAGGACATTTTATAAAGGAGTGCTATAATTATAATTTACCTCAGTTAATTTTTGTTTCAAGTGTGGAGAACACTTTATTACCCATCCTCATTCTTAGCACATTTACTTCATTTGCTGCCGCAAACCAACCAAGTGTAAAATCAAATTATTTAAGGAAGATTATAGGATAATAAGGTAGTCAGCATTAGTATAATAATCATTTTAATGTGCAGAATATTGAACAGCCTGTGTTTTTTTGCATAAAATACAGTAATATGCTTGTGAGTAAACTGACTAGAATCTTCTAGTGGCAGAAATATGCTGACAATATATATTTTTCTTTCTTAAGAAACTTTCCTTTTTAAACCTCACTCAGGGCAGAAACGTTCTAACACTTGATTGCATCAAAAGACATCCATTTACAGAAAAAAGTTTGAGTATCTGATTCACTCTGAATGCATTAAAAAAATCAACACAAGTCAACGCAAAGAATGCTCACTGCATTTTGTACCCTTTGCATCCTTACCTGCAGATTCCAACAGTTAGAGAGTCTGATCTTGGAGTAATCCTCCAAATCATTAGTGAGCCATCATCATCAGAACAAGCAGAAAGCTAGTTTTGGAAATGGTGCTCTAATGGAATATTCAGACTGAAACGATTTATAGTACGAAATGATTTTCTTAACCCATCTGCCTGCTCCACTCCTCACTAAGGAATGGGCAGGGACAATCTCATAGAAATAAAACTACCTGTGTAAATCACAGAGATACATTGTGCCTGTCTGTTGGACTTTCTTATGTCAAAAGACAGGTTTAAATGTGTACTTTGGAAAATAATGACTAAAATTAAATATATTAGAGTGTTTAAAATGCAGCTATCTCCTAGGTTGACCTTGTAAGGTCACAACACAGGAAAAATAATCCTGGATGAGAGTTATAAATTCAATTCTCACGTAGATGTCTTTTATTTATTTTCCAATTGACTTCACTTGTCACTTTCAATTTTTCTATTTTAAAAGGAGGCAAAAAAGCACAGCAAAAGAAGCAAGAACTATCACTAAGTACTTTTAGACAAAATTCCCATTCCAGCAATTGTTTCCCCTAGAGAGATCAAGAGATGCAAAAGTGCTTCAGGATATACACATTCATATTCACACTGCTCTAGTTAGGAGTTTTCAATATAGAGGAATTTTCAGGTAGATTTAAAAGCTGTGTGAAATTACTTTATCCTTTTCCTGAAGCCTTATATGTGAAGTTATGGCAAAAATGTCAGTTTGCAGACATGAATGTCTTTGTTAGTGGAATTCTCCAGCTCAAACCATTCACCTCCCAAACTTCTCTGTTTGTAGTACTGGAGAGAAAACTTGTACGTGTACACAATATCCCTCTATTTTCACTTAAATGATTCCTTCATTTGTGTAGATATGCACATGCTGATGTACTCTCCATCTTTTTACTACTTATGTGTACATAATATCCTTCTATTTTCCCTTAAATGATTCCTCCATTTGTGTAGATAACACACATGCTGATGTACTCTCCATCTTTTTACTACTTATCACCTGGTTTTGAAGACAAAACTGAAACAAATATTAGAACATTTTTCACAGTGTGCATTAAGGTTTCAGGAACTGTAATTGAATATCTATGTTTTCATTAATCATGGATTTCATGAGTAATATGCATTAGTTCTTCTGATACCTCTTCAAACATATTTAAATCAGGACGCCTCCACTCTGCAGCACAACATTAAGTTTCACTGTGTTTATTCGGTGCGATAATATAATCAGAAACTGCATCATCATTATCAGACAGATCTCACAGACTTCACAGGGACTTAGGCACACAATTAAAGCTTTCCTGAGAGGGACAGAATGACTTGTGAAAAAATACTTCACTCTTTTGTGCTCGCAGCTTAATTTGCTGATCCCAAAGATAGAAAGATCTGTATGTCACTATCTAATCCTAATGATTTGGCTGACAGAGTTTCCTCCCTTTGGAAAATTTTCAGAACCTGAGAAATGTTTGACCTAATAAAGCTTTTTAAAAATGGAGAGTATGTGAGCTGATTCTCTTTATACCTTATTGCAAATCCTTTATAATTATAAATGTATTATTACATGCACAAATATACATCCATTTATACATTCATTTTACATGTAAGTATATATATTTCCATATATATTTATGTATATGTCTTTCTTTTCTATGCCTTTATTAAATTTGGCTCATCTGTATACCTAGAATTTTCTTTTACACATTTCACATGCCTTAGTTGCTGTGCAAGTTTCCTCTTTTTCACTTAGTGCTGCAAGAAAAGCCTACCCTAGAACAGTGCCTTCATCACGCTCATCTCCTCCTCTCCCCTACCCAAGCTGTGTGTGTGTGAAACACACAGGGAATGCCATGCTCTGTATTTCCTTATTTTCTATAGAAAAATATGTCAAAAAACAAGAGAGCAGAGAAGCTACTGAAGCCTCTCACAAGCATCATACATGGCACGGAACAATTAGGAGATTAGATATGGTAAGAGCCAACACTGATTTTTAATAACATGCTGTGATTTATTGGGCTACAGAAGATGTAAAGTACATTGCCCAGAAAGTCAATAAGTAGAGCTAGACAAAGTACAGCACAAAGCTAATTTCTAAATAGAATTTTAAGCAATCATTGTTTATCATTTCGCCAGCCACAGACTCTAATATCTTTGGGGCCTGTCTGGAACAACTAGAGGGATCAATCAACAGCTATCCATTAAAAAGTATTTGCCTTTTATTTATAAATAAAATTTACATAGATGATTCACAAGCAACAGAAAACCATTAAATATCAGAAATTAGGTCCTCTCCTTGCCTTATGTCAGATCTTCCCAAATAACTTACTTGCTCTTTCTTGTTTTTTCATCTGCTTTCTGTTTGTTTGTATTTTTTTAAGGCTATGTCCTCAGTGTTTGACCTCAAAACAAACATGAACTAAGCCAATCAGGAAACCTTAGTGACAGGAAACTTGAATCTAGCAACATATGAGTCAGTTCCATCTCTATGTCAACAAATAGGTTGCCCTTGATTTCATAAAATGTTCAATTAGTCCAAGAAGTGGCTATTACCATCCTGGTACTTCCCTTGTACAGCAGTTAAACCTCATCTTTCCTCACCAGTTGTCCATGCACACTCCAAATTGGACAATTTGGATACTTATTACTGAAATAATTCAGTGATTCATTTTCAAACTCAGACACAAACATGAAACCAAAAAAATTCAATTATATATATTTCTATTGAATGTAACATGGAAAGGAAATGTCTGACTGAAAATTCTTCCTGGAAGGAAAAAATAAAAATCTCCAATAACGTATATATAAAAACACCCCTTCCATAATAAACAACTCAACAAAACTTCACTGTGTTCCCAACTGCATGATTCATTGAACTGGGAAAATAAAAGATCACAAATATTACCCAGAAACGTACTGCAGAGGTACACAGATGTTGCCACTAAAACTCCTTCTTATTCCAAAGGCTGCTGCAAAGAAATCAGAGAGATGTATGTAGGCAGGGCATCTCTCCTGACACAAGAAACAGCATGAACCCAATGAGATTGTTGCAACACTATCTATATTGGGAAATAGTAACTTACTACTAACTAAAATCAGGCCCTCTGGTTCTTTTCAAGTAATCTAAACTCAGGAGATTTTGTAAGTGATTTTTAGTGAAAGAGTAGTGCTTGGAAATTAAAAAAAAACCAAAACTTGAAATCATTAATGTCACCACAAGTCAAAGAAGGTTTTGAATCTCACCTCTTACATAAAATCAAATATTCTTCTGGGGGGAAAAAACAGTTATTCCCCTTAAAAGAAAGGGAGGTGAATGGCTGTGATCAAAGTTTCTCCATGCACTGTACAACAGGTCCTTGTATGATGTAGGTTAAAGCACCAAACTACTGATACTGCATTTTAGATCAAAGCATGGATGCTGGCATGGAGAACCGTTCCCTCAGAGATTATGTGCATCAAAAGATATTGTAGAGCTTCAGAAAGCCTTGCAGAACATATGAGGACAGATGTATTTTCCAGTGTACTGGGAAAAACCTATCCAGAAGAAGACAAACAAGAAAAGACTACTAAAAGAAGGGAAAAGAACAGAAAGGAAAAGGAAACACTTCCTTTCATCTCCTATACATCAATTTTTTAAAAATTGTTAGCATTACAGCATATAGCCATGTCTCAACCCCCAAAAACCCCAAATCCCTTAGTCTTATTAAAACAGCTCCAGTAAAATCTAGCAAAACACATAGCCTACAGCAAAGCATAAAGCGCCAGTTCAGAGGTGTGTCAGAGAGCTGGTTTTCTTAGGTTAGTGTGCAGACAGGCTGAGGAATAAGGGGTACCATCTCATTAAACACTGCAGAGCTCAGAGGAAATACAAGTACTCTAAAACAGTAATAGAGTAATAGTAAAAGCAATCAAGGAAAACCAGTTCACTGGTTTTTTACTGCTTCCAAAAATATATTGTTTAAGCAGTGGGAACAGAAATACTGCAGAAAACTTTAAAAGAATATTTTTTCTTTTCACTTGCCTACACAGATCATGGAGTTGTCTCCAAAATGACTTCCAAAATTAATCACTATTTCAGAATTTGACTTTGTCAGATAACACAACCAAACATTAGTGTCAACTGCAAGTTGGAAACCCAAGATATTTCTTATTTGTAATTGGCAATCTCCCTTCTAAGGTCATGAGGTAGCTTTATTATGTCCTGTGCTTTGAGAGAACAGTGATGTTACACCTTGCTACCTTTTGCAACCCTAAAAGATTTCAGTATAACTTTTTCAAGAGTAAATATGGTATACACCACTGTGCTGAGCCATCTCTCTGAAAATTATTTCTCTTGAGGTTTCAGGCCTTACTCTAAAGCATTCTTTAACCCAACAGTTGGACCCCTTAGAAGAAAAAACATCAGTTCATGGGCAATAATGTGTTTGTCTATATATTCCACCTTTCTTCTAGACGGAGGATGCATGCAAAGGCAAAATGCTTTTATCATAACCAAGACAGTCTCACTTAAAACTGACAGTTAAACTGAATTCTTCAAGAAGTCATTCGCCCAAAGCAATATGCAGCTTAAGGTAGCTACAAGCATGTTCTGGAAACAAAAGGAAAGTAAATATGTGAGCAGGTTGATGAGGAGTTTAGTGTTACTTTGCTTCTCACGGCAAGTACCAGCACAGCCCTTTTCTAAGTGCCTCTGTTGCTAGAGTATGCTATGCTCTAAGCAGGTTACTTCTTAAACAGTGTGGGTATGCTACATTTACAGCTTTCCAGTACCAGCTGTACACTAGGCTCGTACTTTCTTTCTAGTGTCACAGTAACTTGACAGAAAGCTGAGCAAGCTGACCTGATTTTTTGACATGGGAAAGACCTACCAGAAGTACTTCTGACTGCCAGGTCACTCTTTAATTTATCCCCTCTTCCAGCACAGAAGGAGCTTGGTAATATTCTTTGCTCACTGCATCTATCTTCTTTTCTTCATGTAAGCAGCATATGCCAAGGGAAAGAAAGGATGTTTATTCTGAACTGACCAGGTAGAATGGGACTGGAATGGGGTTCAGTTATTTAAAAATACAGCCTGACTAAGAGATTCTGCATGTTGACACTCACATACATATTTAAAAGTCAAATGTTTAAGCATCTCCACTTGAAAAACAACTTTTTAATCTTAGTGTTTCAGCTTTCACACTGAACATCATGAAGCAGATGCTATTGTGTTGGCTGAGAAACTGATGGATAATGATGATAATGATGACAAAAAGATGAAAATCCTGAAGTGAAATAATGTACCAAATCATTACTATTATGGTAAGTTTCACAATGAGGCCCTGAGGAAAGATCTTTCCATTTGACACAGCATTAATGTGGCTGTTAGAGTGGTAATTTAACTTACTTGCAATACCATATCTTCTGTTAAGTGTATTTCAAAGTGGAAAAAATACCCCAACTGTTATGATGGTTGTTGGATCAACAACTTCTATCTAGCCTTAGTTGGAAAGAAATTTTAAATAAAAGCATGGTCTGTAGGACCTAGGCTGCACACTGATGCCTTCACACCACACCCCATGAGCACGAGCACACGCCAAATGAAAAAAACCATAGTGGAGGTAACACATAAACAACCTCATTTTCTTACATCACCATTGTCTATCGTGCACTTTGTGGCTTCACCTAGGTGGTTCAGGAAGTCCCATAACCCAGTCCAGTGCATATCCAGCAGAGGTCATACAAGCTTCACATCTGGTGTGATGGTGGACCTTTACAGCATCATAAAAGAGAAGCAAAAGCACAGTAACAGTTTTGCAAAAAAACCTCATAATAATTATAAATGCCAAAATCATGAGTCATAATAAAAAAACCAGGTTTTTTACTAACTAGATTAAGACCACAACTCCTCACATGTTTTCTGGTTTTGACCTAAAATGTCATTGTATCCTCCATCCCCTCACTCAGACAATGTATTGGTAAAGAGAACACGGATACTACAAACTGTAATTCAATTAGATGTCAGACAGATTCGAAATCACAGAATCACAGAACTGTAGGGGTTGGAAGGGACCTCAAGAGATCATCAGGTCCAACTCCCCTGCCAAAGCAGCTCCCCAGCTCATACTGCACAGGTCGGCGTCCAGACAGGGCTGGAATATCTCCAGGGAAGGAAACTTCACACCCCCCTGTCTTCAGCCTGTCCCAGGGCTCCCTCACTCTCACTGGGGAAAAGTTCTTCCTCATGTTGGTGTGAAACTTCCTGTGCTCCAACTTGCAGCCATCACCCCTTGTCCTGTCTCCACTAACCACTGAAAAGGGGCTGGCCAATTCCCCCTGCAACCCATGCTTAAGATATTTATAAACAATAGTTAGGTCCCCCCTCAGTCTTCTTTTCTCTAGACTGAACAGCTCCAGCTCTCTCAGCCTTTCCTCACAGGGGAGATGTTTCAGGCCCTTCATCATCTTCGTAGCCCTTCTCTGGACTCTCTCCAGGAGATCCCTGTCCTTTTTACACCAGGGAGCCCAGAACTGGAGACAATACTCCAGGTGCGGCCTGACCAGGGCAGAGTAGAGGGGGAGGATCACCTCCTTAGACCTGCTGGCCACATTCTTCGTGATGCATCCCAGGATCCCATTGGCCCTCTTAGCCCCCAGGGCACACTGCTGGCTCATAGCCAACCTGTCATGCTGACTAGATAGCAAAAATGACTACTGTAAGAAAGGTTTAGAAATAACACTTTATGTTCACAGTAAAGGAACTGTGTACTTGGCTCCTTCTGCTTACATCTACCAGAATTTCTCACACAGAAGTCATTGGAAATCACAGAGATGTTCCATTCTGGCAATTTTCAATTGTAAAATGACACTACAATAGGTATGCTGCCATCTACGATTTAGCGAAAACTCCAGAGACACCCCCAAATTACAGTGGAGTCTGAACCAGCCTCTTGCACTGTCAGCAATCATGAACACACAAGGGGACTGAAGCTATCCTTGCACATCCAGCCTCTCCTTTGGTTTTCCCAGTAGAATAGCAGGTAAGCAGAGATGGCCTAACCACCCAAGTCAGAAAATGCTAATGAAAGCATACTTTAGAATTCAAAATACCATGAAAAGAAAGCCTGTGGAGAAGTTTCTATGATCTTCAAGCAATTACTTGCAAATACTGCTATCTACAGAAAATCATTTGATTAGCTTCTGTTTTGAAAACGCAGCTACTGGGTCATGTTGTTACTGCAGCAGATAACAGAGGTGCTGTGCCTGCAGGCAACAACTTTTGAGCACAATACTGAAGATAAGATAGCAAAGTAATCTCTTCTAAATGCACTGGGAGCCTGGATGTTTAGGCAAAATTCTGATTCTACTGTAATGAAGGCACTACTAAAGGATTTTAAACCCTCTGAGAACGCTGACATGAATTGAGCAGCACAGGTGTGCATCAGCAAGAGATCCTTGTGCATGCTTTCGTAAGAGTCCCTGAGTTATACAGAACATAAGAGAATTTGTCTTTACTACTGCCTTTTATGCAGTACACCACTAATACACAGAGTTGTTCCAGCAGCTACTCAGCTTCTTTCTTTCACCTGTATTCACTGACATAGCAATAAACACATGCTGAAAACTTTTATTCTTCTCTCTTTTTACTACTTCTTCAGTCTGTACCTACTTGAAGTTTCCTTTCTGAGCCTTCTCCATCTTCTCCACTGTGAAGTCCAATTTGTTTTTCAAATCGCTAGAACTCCCATATTTATTTCTCAGACAGACATTTGCGGAGAGTGCTGCTTTGTACCTGCTGCTTCCTTTTACTTCCATTTCTGCTTTGAAAACACTGGTCTTTTCTCCAGACAAGGATTCTGCTGTCCCCATTCCCAGAATTATTTAGAGAACCCACACACTGACTTGACAGTTCTTCATAGGTAACAGTTTGCTCTCTTCCTAACTTTGCTTAGGAGTCCAGCAACTGACATTGTGCCACACCCATTCCTTCTAGAATAAGTGTAAAGTTCCCTTTCCCAGTTTTGGAAAACACTTACTGGGATATAACACAGCCTTATCAGAGGAGAATTTGGGTCTATTTCAATGGCCTTTATTAGAAAATCTGTTTTCTTTTGTTGTTTACATACTAAACACTGACTGCGTGGCACTAAATACACCTGAATTTGTGGATAAGCGTTAGAAAAGACCCAACGACATTGTATCAGATAGGCCTATTCTCTTGTCAGTGTAGGCCATCTCCATGCTCTCACCTTCCATAAGGTTTTTAGTTCAGAAAATAGGAATTCCACCCACTGTTTCTTAAGAGTGTCTCATCTTCAAGCAGACCTTACCAGTACGTACTATATATTAACGGTTTGCCCCAATTTGAAGATTGTTGTTGGGAGGTATTTTTGTGGTTATTTTTTAATGACTGTGTTCTCCTCCATCAATTTAGACAATGAATTTATGTTTATGTGTGCCAGTTTTGTTGTCATCACACAGAGAAGTAGTCACAAATGCTCCTCTGGTGAATGAAGATAAACCGCAAGTAGTCAGTGCATGACTAATTTGACTGGGCTCTGCAAAAGGCTCATCTCCTCCATTTGACTGTAGTGAGAAACTGGGGCTTCCTGAGCTAAACCACATTTTATTAATATAGTCAATACTTCCTAGAGAACTTCACAGTCAGCTTACGTACAATTGCCTTTTTAAAAAATAATTTTCTCTCTAGATCAGCTCTGCTCAGCATTTGATCTTTTCCTGTTACCGTTTCACAGGTTTGAACTGTGTCTAAAACCTCTCTGTTGCCAAGCAGCACCGGTGTTACTGCCTGTATTGGACTAAGATAGCATGTTTCAGTATTTACATATCAGATTTGCCACTGCTTTTCCCTTTTACTCATTCACCATTAAGTTCTCAGGCGTTATGAATTCTAGTTTTACTGTAGCATAACTGCGTTCAGGTGCAACTATTTCAACGAGCATCCTGATATTTTTCAGTGGGTACAGTTCATACCCCCATTTGCCACTTCTATTTCTGTACAAGGCTTATTTTCATAATTGCTTTAACTTTGCCAGATGTTTTCACACTAGCTATATATGTGAATTAACTCTTAAGTGAAAAGAAATTTACCTAAAAATAGGAACGTGCCAACTTAGTTCCTAGATCCTTCATGTATCTTTTAATGGCCCAAGGTGCTTGCAAGGCACAGTACAGCCATAGTGAAGATCCAAGAGACAAGGAAGATGGTACTTCGTGCTAAGTGGGGAAGGTTGGGAAGCTGAGAGCCATACCATGCAAAGGCTACTAATGGACACAATGCAAGGCTTATGGAGAAACTTCTGGAGCTGTGCATTAAAAACACTCCACATGAAGAATGGTGTATCAGTAAGCATGCAGCTGCAGCAAGAATAACGTGTTATCACTTCTTGACCAGGGTGTTTCAGGGGGAAACAGCAAGTGGAGGTGAGAATGCAGAGCTATTCAAACACTTGCTGTTCATTGCTGGTTTTATACAAGCAATTATCTCAAAGTAGATCATGCTAAGATCTCAAATCACATGCTAAGTTTATCTGATAACTTATCTCAAGATAAAGTATTAGCTTTATTCCCAGCTGGATTTGTTTACTGAATTTCAAAATACCTTCTTATTTGTGCTTTCCCTCAATTTCTGTTTTGTTTTTTTTTTCCCCAGCCAAAACCACATTTGATCTAGTTACATCTATTGAAGGTCCAACTGTATTACTATGTCAAAATAGTGTTCCATTAAGAGATGTTTATGTGCAATGTCTTACTAATACAGCTTCTAGTGAGTAACTGTCAAAACAGCATGATCTGTTGAAATAATTAACAACATGAGTAATGGCAATTCTATTGCATTACCCCTCAGTCTATTATGGGTAGTTGATCCCAAATAAAAAGTGGTTGCTCAAAGCACAGTTGAGGTTCCTGTTTAAGAAATGCAAACAAAATGGGAAAAAAAGTCTTAATTTTTACAGTACTGAGACAAACAGCAGCTCCATAGCAACCATTTTCCTAGGTCCTGTGCGGGGAAAAAGGATCTGCACAAAGGATCCAAGCAGCCTTTAGCTGGCTGTTACCGGCTGGAGTCAAAAATCTGCCTGAGGTATGTTCCACGCTTTCTGAAAGCAGCAGCTTTTGATATGCAGTTAGAACTGCCCATGACTGCTTATATTTTTTTATTGAACATCTATGACCTATTTTATAGAGAAGGCAAAATTAACTGACGGCACGGTCAGTTTTGGTGTCATAATTGAAAAATCTGTTAACAATCTAACATAGAAAAGACAGTTACTAGCATCCCAAGAAGGATAACTAATGACAGAAAATCAAGGAAAAGTCAAGCTGCTTTATAGTGGGAGTTGTTTTACTTATACTGATGGCAAATAATCAATAATCAATAGGCACAGGTATACAGAAACAATTATTCATTCATATCAAGCAAATCTGTTGCACTTACCTCTGAGGAATGTAAAATATTTTCCTGGAGAAACAGCAAATTTTATTTGATACTATCATCATACTCCATGATTAGCTGAAGTTAGTTTGTAGAAACATAGGGCTCACAATTTCTTGATTAAATCCTTGTTTATGTACTGTTGATTACCCCATATTTTTTTCTCCTCTGCCAAAATATGATTACATTAACTTTTACTTCCATATAAACTTATTATTTGTATTAGTTCAATATGCTGTTTGGATTCTGTACAAAGCCAGGAAAAACTTTAACAGTTTTAAATCTGAAGTATAAAAATAGATCTAAAGTTGGCCACCTCCATCTCCCCATCTTAATCTCCTAGTTGAGTCAGAGACAGATATACATCATTAGTTTCCCTTTATAGCTCATAATCATTCAGGATTGGGCAAATACAACCCTTTCCAAACTTGATTATAAAAATCATTCAATGAGTTCTGATCCTGTGAGGACACCTAGTGAGCAACTCCATATAGAAACAAAATAGCAACCACTCCTTCAACATACACCATGAACAAATATTTTCATCAAATCTTTGACTCCACACAGATATTATTATTACTGTGTTTACTATAGCAGCTCCTAAAGTCAAGCAGTAGTTGCAATAGGCTCCCCATATGCCTTTCTATAAGCATAGAGGGAAGAGAAATCTGTGTGCTTTCTATAAGCATAGAGGGAAGAGAAATCTGTATACCTTACACTCTAAGGTAAAATTAGTTCACACATTTTCTCAAGCACTTGCACAGTCTTCAGCAAGGTAACTTTTACAGCCTGTTTTAAATATTTACCTGATGCTATTCCTGAGGCTACCATGAGACAGTGACTGTAGGCTTTTGCTGGAGCAGCAGCTCTCTGGAAGACCTCTCTTTCAAGGTAATGACTCTCCTCAAACAGCTACTGTGTGCTCTCTTCTACTATATGCAGTGAGCTGGCTGCCAACCAGATGTACCTGACACTGGGAGCACTGTGTGGAGATACTCTAGACCAGCAGGGAGAAGGCACGCAGTGTAGAAGAATGGGTAAGGAGCATGTTGCATGTGTTTCACATGCACTGCACAGGACTTGACAAGTCTGTGTTTACAGACACTACGATCCAGAGCTTAATCCAGCAACTCTCTGGATTCAGTGAAGAATCCATGCAGGCTTTCTCTCCCTTGTCTTCTCATTTTTTTTCCAGGCAGACCAATTCTCTGGGTCACTGCTGCACTTGAATGTGCACGGAGTATTTGAAAGAATGCGACTGTGATCACTGTTTTACTAGATTGAAAAGAGAGGAGCAGAAAAACCACTCTCAAAATTTGCAGTTTTGATGAATCACTCAGATGCTTGTCCCTCTCTAGCTATAATATGCAAGCTTTGTATCAAAGACCAACTACAAGCAACAAATGACCAGTTATAGAGTACCTGAGGTACAAAATATGCCATAACACCTGAAGGGAGTTCTAAAAGATGGAAGCGACATTTCAAAGAAAGTCTGTAACATTGCATCCACTTGTAACATCTTAAAACTTGGAAGATTTGGAAGAACACCACATTCGGCCTCTAAAGACAAAGTCTCATTTCATACAGTACATAAATAGCATGTTTATTGAATTATGTATACAGCTGAACTTCCCTAAGGTTCTTTTTACTCTCTGCAGAGGTCATGACCCTCTTACTGAGAGACTGCATATAAGAGTCTCAGACACTTCTAAATTAGTAACACCCCAAACACTGTTAATGGCTAAATATTAATTGATAAGGCCTCCAATTTCCACCTAATTAGCACACAAGCAATTTCTCCAAATCCTCACCAAGACTTTAGAAGTTGCCAGATAATGCAACACAAGCATAATGAAAAACAGGAATTAGCTGCATAAGGAATTTTTGCCATATCTCATAGTGTGAGCAGAGGGAATCCAAAATACCTGAAAACCCCATGAAAGGAAGAGCAGAAAGAGATAAATAATTGAGTAAATCCATTAGTTCCAACCTGGGCTAAAGTTTTGCATGCTTGCTGCTTTTGAGTCACCCAGACACATTAACACAATAAGGAAACTTCCAGTCTGGAAGAGCTACCCTCCATCGTTACACTGAAAATTGCTCCCTTACATTAATGGAAGCAGCACAGATCGGAGGAGTTCATTTTATGTATTTGAAAAAGTTATTTAGGTATTTGCTGGAGAAATACCTTTCTTAATCCTTTATGAAAGCCATCCAAAGAATAAATAGTGACACGTACGTGCAACTAAACAGGTCTAAGAGTGAGTATGGAAATTCTCAAAGCATACATTGGTTGGGGTTTTTTTTTCCTAACATATAAGCATTGAACATTAAATCATACTTACTGAAATGATTATATGAAGATTTCGACAAGCTCCAGAAAAGGAAATTTGGAGCTGCTGTAATTTATGTAATTACGTTAAACAACCAAAGGATAATTGCCATGTTACGTTATTTGATGAGTTATTTTGTAAAAAGCAACCTAAAATAAGCTTATTATCTGGTATTGTTTCTGCTCTGAGACTTAAGTTATCCACAGACATTCACAGTTACTTGAAAAAAACCCTGACACTTGGGAAATGAAAACATTTCTAGATATTGCTGCAGAGGTATTTTTTTGGCATGAATCTTTATGTCAGTGGTCATGAACAATCAGACCACCCAGAAATGATAATATAGTAGACCAATAATGAAGAGAAAAGCAAATATTAGAGAGAATGGCAGAGAAAAAATTAAGTAATATCAGATATCAACTCCAACACCCAGTGTCTACACCCAGTTTACTAAAGAAATGAAAGTCCCCATTGATCACCAAAGCATCCTTGATTCTGCCTCTCACAGCATCTATAGCATCTAAAAGGCATCTGGCAGATTTGAACAGCTATCTAGGGCAAGAGCTACTCACTAAAATTAATACCTCCTAAATAGCTTTGAAAAACTCACCCTTGACCATCACTATACAGAATGCATAATATACATAGAGCTGCACATAAAATTGATAGTGCCTTATTTTATTCCAAGTGAAAGGTTAAAACATGACCTCTCATTTTACATAAAACCATTTACAAAACTGTTATTTGATTAAATGACTACTTAACATCATCTATGGCTAATTTAGTGTGGTTTAAATTTCCCAGAACAATAAATATGAAGATGAAATAAACTGAACAGTCAAGGAGTGTTTTCTGTCAGAACATCCAAACCACCCTTACTGCATTGTCTGATGTATCTCAGGCTCTCATTTTTCTTATTGTTTCTGATTTCATAGCATGGCCAGACATCCTCATCCAGACCCAGCCAAGCTGGATTAAACCATTCCTGCCCTCACTAATGTATCTCCTCATCTCTGTTTGAAGAGGAAGCATGGTGTGCTGTCACAGATGGAGTCCTGTACTTCACTTATAAAGAGAGAAGCAACAATATGTTTTATTCATATAAAACAGTGATTTAACAAAGTTCAATGGTCAATGTGACAGTGGTTTATCAAGATTCAGTGGCAAGGTACACTTCATTATTTACTTCACAGAGAACTGTCAGGGACACCCTCCTATTGAGTTCATCAGGTTCAGACAGACTTGCTTTCTAAACTCCTTCTCAGAGAGGAGTCTACATGTGGCTGGATCCAATCCTAGTCCCAGTCTTGGTCAACAGTTTACATCTAAAGTTATATATATGAGCAATCAATCCTTTATATCACTTATCTTAGATTTCAGTATTTAGCATGTTATTGGCTACTTACTGAGAAGCTGTTGCAGCAAGGACTCTCTCAACCTTGAGGAGTAACCTGGAGAGGTGTGCCTACTGAAGGGAAAATCCTGGAGTGCCAACTGCGGCTGCACAGCAGAGCTCAAAGGGTTCAGGCTGCTTGTTATTTCTGGGGATGATTGACTCGGTCACATTTGCATACTGACCACAGATGTTAGTTTCTTCCAAGCTTGGCTTGAGGGGGACATTGAGCAGCACTGTGGTTAGGTGGGCTCATTGCTTAGATTAGCTGTTGGCTATTGTCTTAGTAGCTGTCTCTGAAACCACTTTGACCCAAATGCAGCCATCACAACCAATGCATCCATTACCACCATCACAGGTGGTTATTGCTTGAGCAGGGTTACAGGTAAAGGTCAGATTTGGGGAGCTGGGGGGAGCACACTGTCATATGTGCCATCCTTAAGATCTGCACATCAGAAAGGTATAGCTGAAATGATGATGTTTACCTGAAGTAGTGAAGGAAGTGCTCCCACCATCTACTTGTAGCAAAGCTATCAAAGCTTCCAACATACTTCACAGGATGAGGAGGGATGGTATTTTTAAGCAGCACACCACCTTGAAAATGAATCATAGAATCACAAAATGGTTTGGGTTGGAAGGGACCTTAGAGATCACTTTGTTCCAACCCCCATGCCATGGGCAAGGACGCCTCCCACTAGTTCAGGTATCTCAAAGCCCCATCCAGCCTGGCCTTGAACACTGCCAGGAAGGGGTTATCCACAACCTCCCTGGGCAACCTGTTCAGTGAGTGGAGCTTAATTTAGGCACACTGCTTTAGAAATACACTTTCCTGCTTCCACAGTAGGTTCAGATCGCTATGCATGAGCAGAAACAGCAAGAACCCCAGGGAATTTCGGCAAACTTCTGCACACCATTCTTACAATGAAAAGTACCAGGAAGCATAGTGCAGGGAGGTTCTGCATGGGGTGACCAAGGTCAGCTGGGATTTCTAAAAATCAGCCATGCCATCTCTCAGGTGGTGATTTCCAAAGCCTCCCTGAAGCCTGTGTCTTCAGCTTGTTCCCTCACAACTCTGCATCCAAGAGTTCACCAAAGCAGGTGCGCAGTCACACAACAATGGCAAAGACC
This sequence comes from Laterallus jamaicensis coturniculus, assembly GCA_022605575.1. Taxonomy (NCBI): domain Eukaryota; kingdom Metazoa; phylum Chordata; class Aves; order Gruiformes; family Rallidae; genus Laterallus; species Laterallus jamaicensis. Next base: position 3,832,874 of record JAKCOX010000058.1, read on the forward strand.
CAGCTTTTGTTTGTTGCTTCATCTGCCTTCATACTTCTCATTGAGAGCACTGAGGAGCAGAGAAAAAAGAGCCAGCCCACATCTAGTGCAGCTTATGTTGGGACACCACTGTTGAAAAAGGGTTTATTTGCTTGACCATTTGCATTTGCTCCAGTAACTCCCCTAAGTCAATCCATACCTGGTTTCATGAGAACTTTTATATTCATGCCTGCATCAGTTTATCAAACCACTTACGTCAGTATGGTCATTTTTACACACTTGACATCCTACTTCTGGGGTTTTTTTGCCATTTCCCCAGTTTTCAGTACAGCTGGAACACCTGAGTATTTACCATTAAACCACCATAGACAAATGACTCCCTCTTCCAGCAACCGTAACACCTGAAGGCCAACCAGAGGGAGTGGGAGAATAAAGCAGCAATCCTTCCCATGGTTGTTTCCAAAGCATTATCTCCTATTAGAAATCATACTAAATTATGGCATAAAATTATGGGATGCAAACAGCAAGCATCAGTACAACACGCAGCATGCAATGGCCCTGGTCTTTTCTTGCAGTCATTATTTATACATGTATTGATCTTAGACATTTATTGATTTCAATTAAAATATCTTGCATTCAAGAAATAAAAGCTTCATAAAAGCTCATTGACAATGGGCTTTATCAAATCTTAATATCAACTGCAACTGAAAAAAATGTATGCAAAATTCAATTACCAGGGAAAATAACCATGCTGGATTCTGAAGGATTTTTATTTGTTAATGTCCATAAACAAAAATATTTTCATCAATAGAAAATTCCAATGTGTTTATCACAATTCAATTAGTTTGTTTTCATGCCCCCATATATATTTCCCAGTATGAAGCAAGATTCTTACTGTTTTATTTGCTCTTTTCACTATATCTTTCCCCTTTTTTGTTTTTCAGATAAACTCAATTAGGATTTTTTTTCTTACTCGTTACAGTTAATTTTCTTTGTTAGCTTGGAATTCGAGCTCATGCTTAAATCTGAAGAGAACCATCTGGATCACATGCCTGGAGAACTGAAGCATGAAGATGAGAGGGGAGGGAAAAGGAGCTTTCTCAAACTTCAGACAACATTTTGCTTTAAGTTTTCTCTTTCACCACAGCTATGTTCTGCTGCAGTAAAACAAAGTACTGACAGGAAAACAGAAATGGTAAAATCATGGACTTCTAAAAATTACTGACAGGTTCTAGATATAAATCCAAGGACACCCACATATAAAAGAAGACTGAGACAGGAAAACTAAAGCATTTATTGTTTACTGACAATATGGCCCAAGAAAAATCGCAGATTTGAGTAAAATTTTCAAAAGAGAATAGTCCTGCATTGACTGAGAGAACTAGATGTTTTGTTTTTACAGAGAATGAAACTAATCTAAAAGCTTTCTACAGTTCAGAGAGTAAACAGGAAATTGAAAGACCCCTGAGACATGATGAATTTTTTTTTGATGGACTAAGATTTTATTTTAAATTAATTACCCCACTTAAACTCCTTTCAGCTTTGTGAATAAACTAACACACAACTTCTCAAATCAGAAACGAGTTGTTTCAAAGCAAAGTATCCTGTGCTATGGACACCAAAATAGAACACAAGTGAATTGTTTCATTTTGCTAAACCAGGATTCTCTGTTCTGGGCATGCTGCCACCAAATACCTGGACTTTTGTTAAACAACATTTTTTGATAGAAAAATCTTTTGTCCAAAAATTTCTGATTAAAGTTAATCACACTCTCTTTAAATGAAAATTAATTTAGCAATCAGCTACATCCCAGATTTTCGGGTTTATATAGGTACCTAAATACACAGATAGTTCACAGCTGGAATATTTTAAAGTAAGTATATGTATGCATTGCTTTTAAAAATTAGAATTAGCCTTCCAATCCTTTCAGATACTTTTGACAAATTAATTTAAATCCAATTTTGCTATCACATATTGAACTATCTTTGTTTCCTTCTCTCTCAGAGAATACGCAGATAACTCTCATTTTAAGCTCAACAGCTTAATTTTTTAATTATATTTTGTTTAAAGAAAAATTGTTTTGGGAAATCCTGGCAACTATTTCCCAGAACAGAAGGTAGGAAAGCTTCACCATTCATGTTGGACTGCGTTTTGTCATTCCTGCTTGACTACACAGAGCCACATCAGTAGCTGGACTAATGGATCATTAGGGAAGGATTGGGATATTAGCACGATTGGCTCTGCTCTACTCTTGGCTGCCTTGTTTGTTCTAAACAAGAAATCCATCTGTTGTTATTTTCCAAAACTTAGAGGAGGAACTAATAACCAGAGCTAGGGAGCTGCAGTCGCCACAAACCCCCTGGCTGGACAAAGCTGGCTGCTCTCATGTCATCCCAATTCCTGATATCTGACAGAAAATATTGCCAGCATTTCTAGAGTAGCTGTCTCTTTTTATCTGAGTCTAGCTTTCATTTCTGCAATATTTCAGACCTCCTCAGTATTTCTGAGTGCAGCATTTTGTTCAGCAGTTTGCTATAGTGTAACAAATACCAAATAAATTGAAGCAAAACAAAAAAAGCAGAGGAAACAGAAAGAGGGTGTATGTATGTAACTATTATATAGCCAAGTTTCAGGAAAAGATAGCCACCTGCATGTGACAGGCCTGATTTCCCTCACTGGCCTGTATATTTTAGTACATAGGTCAGCCATGCTTTTCTGCTGATCAGCACAAGCTCCACCATTCAAGCTTCGCGATCTTGTTTCAGACAAGTCAGTGCACCTATTAACATCTGCACCAGCCATCACAGTAACTCAACATTTCTGCATCTTGCCTGCACCAGAGGCCCATGAGCAACTCTCTAAGCTACTTTGGTTCTTTTTTTTTTTTTTTGTTCACTTGCCTTTCTCAAAATAAGAATCATTTGGTCACTAGCAAGTGAAACAAATCTTGAGTTGGCTCTGTGCCTCCCTTATTTCTGGGGGAGAAACACCAAGCTTCCATGTGGAGGATGCAGTGCCAGAATTGCTTTAGTTTACCAACCTGATGGGCTAAGAACACTTCTGCACATGGCCTAGGAATGGGCAGGTGGTCTCCCAGAACATAACAGAATTACAGAGGGTAGGGTTTGGAAGTGACCTCTAGAGATCATCTAGTCCAACCCCCTGCTAAAGCAGGACCACCAAGAGCAGGTTGCACAGGATCATGTCTAGGCAGGGTTTGAGTATCTTCAGAGATGGAGACTCCACAGACTCTCTAGGCAGCCTGTGCCAGTGCTCCATCATCCTCACAGTGAGGTTGTTTTTCCTCATATTCCAGGATGGAATTTCCTGGCTTTCAGTTCTTGTCCACTGACCCTTGTTCTGTCCCTGGGCAGCACTGAAAAGACTCTGGGCTCATGTTCTTGACATTTACTCCTTACGTATGTACAAGCATTGGTAAGACCCCCTCAGTCTTCTCCAGGCTAAACAGACCTAGCTCTCTCAGCCTTTCCTTGTATGAGAGAGACTGCAGTTCCTCATAGCCCTTTGCTGGACTCTCCCCAAGTAGTTCCTTGTCTTTCATGAACTGGGCACCCCACAACAGGACCCAGTACACCATTGTGAATTTTCACAGGGAAGGGATGCTATAAGAAGTATCAAGGGCTCAGGATTTCAAGTGCCAAAATAGTGCCTGACTGCAATTCCTTTATGAATGCAGCTACATGGGTATGGGTAAACATCGCAGATGCTCACACTCCCAAATCCCAGGTTATGGCAGCAAAGGGGAAAAAAAAACCCCATAGTTTGCCATTTGTCAGACAATGATGGTCAGATACAACTTGGGTTTTAAAAGCCATCAATGCCACAGAAGCCACTTGCAACAAGCAAGTGGCACAGTGCCACTGGGCATCTCAGCAGTGCTGCAGACCACAGACCTTTGCACTGACCCAGCCCATTTAAACACAAACCTCTGCAAAGCTGAGAGCAAGAACCCCATCTTGAGTTGGACAACAACAGCTCAACAAAATTGACTGCATAAATACAAAGTAGTCATGCCCACATTGCCTGGATTTATATCTCTGAAAAACAACCCATCTCCTGCCCTTTTCTAATATACCTGTCCTATTTACTTTTTTTTTTTTTTAATGTATCACAGAATCACAAGGTGGGAAAATACCTTCACAATAATCAAGTCCAACCATACCTGTCCTCTACTAAGCCACATCCCTGAGCACCTCGTCTACCCATCTTTTAAATAAATTCAGGACTGGTGACTCAACCACCTCCCTGGGAAGCCTGTTCCAATGCCCAATAACCCTTTCAGTGAAGAATTTTTTCCTAATGTCTAATCTGAACCTGCCCTGGTGCAGCTTGAGGTCATTCCCCCTCATCCTATCACCTGTCACTTGGGTGAAGAGACCAACACCCACCTCTCTATAACCTCCTTTCAGGTAACTCTAGGTGGTGGTAAAGTCTCCCCTCAGCCTCCTCTTCTCCAGGCTAAACAACCTCAGTTCACTCAGTCGCTCCTCTTAAGGTTTGCTCTGCAGCCCCTTCACCATCCTTGGCTACCCTTCTCTGGACACACTGCAGGACCTCAATGTCTTTCTTATAGTGAGCCTGAAACTGCACACAGTACTCCAGGTGTGGCGCCAAGTACAGGGGCACAGGAAGTTTCCCATTTACATTTTAAAATCTGATAGACCGTCTGCAGTGTCCCTTGACACAGAAATAAACACTGGAATACATTATGAGATTAGGCAAGTCAGCAAGTTTTCAATATTGCTGGAAGATAAAACGTGTTTTTTCCCTTTGAGCTCACAAAAACAAATAGGAAAGAAGGATGGACTATTAGATAATTCTATTATTAGAAAACAAGGCTAATAGTTCTTGTACTAATTAGCTCCCTATTGAGACTACCTTAACACATTTGTTCTACTTGATTCAGAGTTTAGTTACTAATGAGCTCGTTTTCAATGATGCAGGTTTTCTTTCTTTACTTCATGGCTTCTGAATAGCTCTAACCTGAATTTCTCCTGGTTTTCAGCAGGGATAGAGTTAATTTTCACAAGAAGCTGGGAGAGGACACAGCCAAGACAGCTGGCCCAAACTAACCAAAGGGGTATTCCTTCCCACAACACAAGCCTCCTCTGCTAAGCACAAGTCAGTCTCTGCACCAGGGCAGTGCAGGGTTTGCACCTTTTTGCAAGGCTTTCAGATACCGGGGTGGGATCTGTCCAGGCATTCACCTCCACCAAGGATGGAAGGGAATTGCTCCTTTGGAGACTTATCTCTCCTCTTCCCACTGCTCTCTACCTCCCCAGTACAGGTACTGACAGGCATCCCAGCCCAGATGCATCTGTTGCAGTGCTTCCTCCTCTTCCTCCTCCTCCCAAGGTAGCTTCCTCAAGAGAAGGAAGAAATAGATATGAACCTCCCCAGCTGTGCCCTTACTCAGCAAGAACTCCTCCCAGAGCTGGGTCAGGGTTTGTGTCACCCCTGCAAGTGGTCCCATCTCCTCCTCTCCTCCAGGGAGCCCCTGTCCTTGGGGACAGCTTTGCTGCAGGGACCACAGCCCCCTGGGTCATTCTCTTCTCTCTTAGTTGTGGTGGGAGAGAAGAAATCAACATGTCAGGTACAAGGACCACTGTGTGCATCATCTCAGGCAGAAATGTCTCCCGGCCTTTGCTGTGGGGACAAGCAAAAAGGCTCATCCCCACCCAGAAAGCTTAGAGTCTCTCTCTCCAACATTCACAGCCATCTGACATTTTTGGGGAACAGAGACAACTGAGAGGAGCAGAACCCTGTTTTGGCACACGCTTGAGACATTTTTCCTCCCTTTAGATCAGACATTTCTGTTTAAGGATAGTAGAGGCAACATCCTGCTAATAGATATGGACCTCTCTAGATGGAGAGGTCATCTACACCACACAGGTCTATTTGGAGAAGTTCCTCAAGTAAAACAGCATACAAGTTTCCAGTGCATTTTTTGGGTTTTGTATGATCTGCCCAGGAGAATGGCCTAAATAAGCAGCACACTTTTGGGACTGCTAAATGAAGCTGCACGTACTACTTGAAAAAAACACTTCACTGCAAAGTCAAAGGTTGTAAGTTTACATTTTAGGAACTGTAAATAAGTTTTTGCCACACTGCATCACTACCAAACAGATGAGGAATAGCTGACAAATAACAGGCCAGTCATGTCACCATTATAGTTTTCATAAACATGGGAAATAGCAATGGCAAGAGAGTATTTGTCATTCTTCTCTAGCTTGTAGCCTTGACTCGAAACTAAGTCAAGTTCCTTTCACTGAGTTTAATGAATTCTGAACCAGGATTTTAATGATTATTATATGCACATATGCATCTAGTCACACACACAAAAAAAAGACAACTGCAATTCAATTAAGAATCTCAGCCAGCAGAGAAACCAGGCTTGCAGCTCTGAAAATGCCTGATGTCTGCTTTCCTTTTATTAGAGCTGACAAAGACTTGCTTTGGAAGGTCACAACCTCTCTTGCTACTCTACGCTTTTTTTTCCCCCCTCTCCGAGTGAAAGCACTTTACCTTTTTCACTCTCTGCAAATAAAGTATTGTGTCAATCAGAGAAAGGGGTAAAAAAGGGCAGAGAAGAGGAATGTCTCCTGAAGCAAGGTGTGGCTACTTTTTAGCTTTTCTGTTTGAAATCCGGAGGATAGTAATGATGTCTTTTCCTTTTGCAACAAAAAGAGTTTACTGACTCGGTAGAATGAATGAAAAGAAACATTATGTAAAATATAACTGCTGGGAACAGTTAAAAGGTTCCACACAGTTTGCCTGCCTTGTCTGAATGCCTCATTTTATAGAAAAGTACCTCAAAACCAGGGGAGAAAAAAAAATCAGGATAGGAAAAGAGTTGTTATCCAGGGCTTATGACACTTATTACCTATATTATTACATGTGTGCATATACATATAGATGGGGGTCTGCTTGCACACATGTTCATATACTTGTATGTTTACATCATAATAATACAGCTTTGTTACATAACTCCTTCTGAGGTATGATAATCTCAGTCATTATTTTATTATAAAAGAACTGTATGTAGCATATCAAAAAGTGAGGGAACAATGCTGCCAGTTAAACCAGAGGCACTGGGAAACATCAGAACACCGTAACACCTCCTCAGGACAGTTGTCAGACCAGAGGCTGCTGGTGTAGCTGGACTGTTAAAGTGCAGCTGAGCTGCTGCACTGCAGATTGCAGGCTGCCATCTCCTGGTGCTCTTAAAGTCATACTTGATAAGAGTCATCTTCTGAAGGTTACTTAAAACATTGCCTTTATTCACACTCATGTTTTCAGAACACATTTATTCCAGTATTTTAATTTTTTCCCTAATATCTTACCTATCTATTCTGATATTGGTTTTATATTGCTTTTCATGGTTTGGTCTGTTGCCAACTAAATCCAAATCCAATTTGTGTCTACACAAGCCCATGTTCAGGCACTGGCTTGAGGCTTGGTTTGAGGTAGGATAGAAGACCTAACAGGTAACTTGAACTATTCTTTCTACCCAGGAATGCTCTTACCTTAGGCATAGTAGATGACCCAGTGTCACGGTTTAACCCAGTTGGTAGCAAAGCACCACGCAGCTGCTCGCTTACTCCACACCAGTGGGATGGCAGAGACAATTGGAAGAATGAAAGTGAGAAAACTCATGGGTTGAGATAAAGACAGTTTAACAGGTAAAGCAAAAGCCATGCATGTGCAAACACAAGCAAAACAAGGAATTCATTCCCCATTTCTCATTGGTAGGACAGCTGTTCAGCCATCTCCAGGACAGCAGGGCTCCATCGCACGTAACTGTTACTTGGAAAGACAAACACCACCACTCCCAATGCCCCCTCTTCCTTCTTCCTCCAGTTTTATATGCTGACCATGATGTCATACAGTCTGGAATATCCCTTTGGTCAGTTTAGGTCAGCTGTCCTGGCTGTGTCCCCTCCCAGCTCCTCACGCACCCCCCGCATACTCACTGGTGGGGTAGTTTGAGAAGCAGAAAAAGCCTTGGCTCTGTGTAAGCACTGCTCAGCAGTGATGGAAACACCCCTTCGTTATCAACACTGAGTTCAGCACAAATCCAAATCACAGCCCTGTACCAGCTGCTATGAAGAAAATTAACTCTATCCCAGCCAGAACCAGTATGCCTCCATATACTGCCACTAACCACACCAGCCAAGACCACCTGGCCTTCCACATGACCTTGTGCCAATAGTACACAGACAGCATTACAAAAAGGCAACAGTCAGAGTGTCACATGCTAATAAACATCATCTGTGTTCAGTTACAGCGGCCTCTGCTCAGTAATGCCTCTGTACCACTGTGTGGACACCACACCAGTCCTGCATCCTTCTTCTCACAGTTTACTCATACAAAATTGATGTATGTTTCAGGTCAGGCTGCAAACTGGCTTTGGCTCAACCTTGTAAAATGCAGTACAGGTATAGCATATGCATAAATAACGTGAAAAAAATGGCACATTTCTCACTGAAATTAGAAGCATATTACCCACAGATTCCTTATTCTCTTCCACTGGGGTGTATTACGTATGTTTAAACTTACTGAAAACAACAAATCTGCTATTGTTTGACCCAGCCTTCAAAACAAAATAAATTTCTGAGCCATATTCCTTAGTGAAAAAGTTTTGAGATAAAACTTTTATCTCAAAAAAAAATACAGAAAAAAATAATACAAAAAATAATAATACAGAATCCAAGATTTGATTCATCTCTCTAAGCACTCAAAAAGAAAATTCATCTTCATGTAGAATCATAGAATGGCAAGGGTTGGAAGGGACCCCAAGGATCATAGAGCTCCAACTCCCCTGCCACAGGCAGGGACACCAACCTCAGGCCTGGAGCTACACAAGGTTGCCCAGGGCCCCATCCAACCTGGCCTTGAACACTGCCAGGGACGGGGCATCCACCCCCTCTCTGGGCAGCCTGTTCCAGCCCCTCACCACTCTTTCTGTACAAGACTTCCCCCTTATATCCAATCTAAACCTTCCCTCCTTTAGCTTTAAACCACTCCCCCTTGTCCTGCCATTATCTGCCCTTTTAAAAAGTTGATTCCCCTCCTGTTTGTATGCTCCCTTCAGGTACTGGAAGGCTGCAATGAGGATGCATGCTTGGAAAAGCAAGACTAAAATGTGATTGCTGTTCTCTGAAACCACTATCTGGTGAGAATCCCATAGCAGCAGCTATATTAGCCTTCTCTGTGCAATACAGTCACCAGTGTTCCCTCACTTGAAAAAGGCCAACAGTGCATTATAATTTTCTGCATTCTTACAGCACAAGAAAATAAACCTGAAAACACTACAAGCTCAGATATGATGATAGACCACATGCATTCATTACAATTTGATAAAGAGGTTTCACAAATTATCTTTAAATCTCACAAGTTTGCTTCTATAGCATAGCATCTTTACTGCAAGGCTTGATTTCTACCACAGCATTGCAGAATTTCATTCACTTTTACTCATTTTTCTCTGCCATCATTATGGCAGTCCTGTACAGCAATCTTGTCAGTCTGCTCTCTCAGCCATACAGTCCACAGCACCAGCTACAAATTCACTTCTGAATTGGCTGCATTTCTGGGGGATGTGGCCAGTAGGGAAGGGCCTGTATCTTTTGTCAGGTATCCTGTTCCAAAGCCCTGCTTCTCAACACAAAACAACCCCACCCATACCCCCTAACTACCTGCAACTCAGAAGAGCAGCTGACACTGGAGTTCAGCTGAGAATACATCTTCTCCATTCATCTGTCATTGAAGTGTTTGGTTTGTCACTTTAGTATCAATTTTCTGTATTATTGTTCTTCCTTGTAACCTAGACAGCTATGTACTTCTTATTAATGCTAGCTCAAGTGCAACCTTAATATTTTTCAGCAATGATTTTAATTTTTTTTTAAATAATATTTTATCTAATATTTTACACAGCAATATCAGTGGCATCATTTATGACTTCTGAAAACAAACTGCAAAATTTACCCTTTTTTCTCTCATGGACTGCCCATCTGACTGCCACTGATTATTGTTTTATAATCTAGTTTGAGAGAGAATACTAGAGATATACTACAGCTATGCAAATGTTTTTTACTTGAGTTGTAAATAAATTAGATTTAGCCTGATAATAACAAAGGTCTGATCAGTAACTTTAGACAAAGGTCTGCTGCAAAACAACTGCAAAAAAATCTCAAAACATCTTCCTCAAACTTATAAATAAAAAATAGTTTCCCACTTTGTTTCAAATAGTAACACTTTCCTTTGCTTTCCAGTGGAAGTAATGAAAGATCCTCTTCCAGTTGATAAATGCATGTATATGCCTTACCAGTCTGTGAAAATTATCCATAATGTCCTATTCCCTTATCTGGCTTCAAATGAAAATACTTTCTATTAAAAAAAAAAAAAAAGGACCAAAGCAAATAATCTACTGTGTTCTCTATAAATCAAACACTATTACCTGTTTCCTAGTAATGCACATATTATCAGTATCTTAATGAAGAAGCAAAAAACTGAATGCAACTGAGGTTCCTTACTAAACTCTGGCATTTTTAAACTACAGTCTACTTTCTAGCAAAAGAGACTGAAAGGAAACAAATGCAGAAAAAATGAAGCACAGGTTACCAGATTTTAATTCCAAAAAGAATAAATTCTACTATAGAGCAAGGGACAAGAGCTTTTCTTAAACTGTATTTGTCAAGCCAAATCTCTTTGATTTTGATACTGTTTCCCATATGAAAATTTACTTGACTAGCAATGGAAGTAACCTCTAACACCTGCCTCATACTGGGTTGGGCAAAATACAGAATGCCATAATTCTATGGTAGTCCCTACCAATGGGAAAGTTCAAGTGTTACTATCCAGCCTGTAAAATGGAATTCCAATTTATTAGTGGAACGGTGATTTTTATAGTCACTTATGACTCTAATACTCTATTTTTTAAAAAAGAAATTAAAGAAGTGCTACTATGCAAAATATTTCCAACTAGTCTTAAAAACTCTGAGAAAATATAAAATTCCTCTTATGTCCGAAAAGAAGTTTAAAAGAAAGCTCTGAAGAAAAAATATGCCAAAAATCTAGTTTCCAAATAATGAAGTAAGTTTTGATCTTGCAACTTGAAATGCTCATGTTCTGTTGGGCAAGTAAGTTCTCCATCCACTTCCCATTTCCTTTAAAATGCATCTAACACGGTATCTGAATTGTGAATGAGAGTGGTGCTAAATGATGAAGTTGGAAATACAGTGGTACATCACCCATTTCCTAAGCATTGTGTAATAAATGAAAAGCTGTTAAAAATATGGAGTTCAAAATTTAACTCCATAAGGGCAACCACAGAGTTAATAAATATTCAGTTTTTAAGGATAAAGAAAATAGACATACACCATCCAAAAATTAAAAAAACTACAAGTAGAAAAGTGCTCACAATAGCCTGTATTATTTAACTCAAGTGACTAGCAACAGTGAGTCATAACTGATTGTATCTGGATTCAGTTTTTAAATGTGAAGATAAAAATCCTCTAAGTGGCCATTTCTATTTGACTAAAGAAAATCTATAGTGAATATCAAAGGAAAAAAAATCCAAGGGAAAGGCTGACCTCTCTTCATTCTGATTTAAGTTTGATGATGCACTATACATGATGAGGGTACCACTACCTCACAACCCATCATCAGGTAATTCATAAGGAGGTCAAAGAAAGGAAAAGGCCACAGAATCATACATAATTTAGCAATTTCATCAATAAACAATTCTTCAGATAATAAAAAAGAGCACTGAAAAAGGCATGTGGAGAAGGAGAAAGGGAACAACACCATCAACTACACCATCTTGCAAGCAAACTTTGACTTTGTGTGCATACAGGAAGCTAGGTAAATAATTCTCCAATTTGTAACAGTCATGATAATCATGCATGGAAATACAGACACAACTGTATTTACATTTTCTATACTACACTTGATCCAGTTGGGTAGGTGATACTGTGAAAATAAGGTAAATAAATAAGAAAAAGGAACAAGACAAAATAAGCAATAAATATTTATACAATCACCTTGGACTTCACAAACTTGGCTTCAGTAACAGAACAGTCAACATCAAAGGCACAAAAGCAAAACCTCTAAAGAGTAAAACTCTTCAAAGAATCATGTAGCTACAATGCTCTAATCAGACCTGACATAGTTATTCTGATTCTTGACTTCTCTAACAGTCGTCACAAAGAATTTCTCCCTATTGTGTGTTGCAGTTTAACAGATTTTCTTTATTTCTTTTGATTGGGAAGTGAAAAAACTAAAGCTTCTAAAAGCTATTACTAGCAATGTATACTTCAAATTACCTTAGAACAGAAATAATTTTTTGATCATCCCATGATCACATGGGATCACATTTCAATTTAGGAAAAAAGGTCATGCTGCATAGATTTCTAGTAAGTAATGCTCAAATCACAGAATCACAGAGTTGTAGGGGTTGGAAGGGACCTCAAGAGATCATCAGGTCCAACCCCCCTGCCAAAGCAGCTCCCCAGCTCATACTGCACAGGTCGGTTTCCAGACAGGGCTGGAATATCTCCAGAGAAGGAGACTCCACACCCCCCTGGGCAGCCTGTCCCAGGGCTCTGGCACCCTCACTGGGGAAAAGTTCCTCCCCATGTTGGTGTGGAACTTCCTGTGCTCCAATTTGCAGCCATTGCCCCTTGTCCTGTCTCCACTGACCAAAGAAAAGGGGCAGGCCAATTCCCCCTGCACCCCATACTTCAGATATTTATAAACATTGATTAGGTCCCCCCTCAGTCTTCTTTTCTCCAGGCTGAACAGCCCCAGCTCTCTCAGCCTTTCCTCACAGGGGAGATGTTCCAGGCCCTTCATCATCTTCGTAGCCCTTCTCTGGACTCTCTCCAGGAGATCCCTGTTCTTTTTACACCAGGGAGCCCAGAACTGGACACAATACTCTAGGAGGGGCCTGACCAGGGCAGAGTAGAGGGGGAGGATCACCTCCTGAGACCTGCTGGCCACACTCCTCCTGATGCCCCCCAGGATCCCATTGGCTCTCTCAGCCCCCAGGGCACACTGCTGGCTCATGGCCAACCTGTCATCAACCAGGACCCCCAGGTTCTTCTCCACTGAGCTCTTCTCCAGCAGGTCACCCCCAGCCTGTACTGATACATGCTGTTGTTCCTCCCCAGGTGCAAGACTTTACACTAGCTTTTGTTGAACTTCATGAGGTTTCTGGATGGCAGCGCAGTGTTCCTGCGTGTCAGCCACTCCTCCCAGCTTTGTATCATGGGCACTTGCTGAGGGTGGATGCTATTCCCTAATCAAGGTGTCAGTGAAGATATTAAACAGGACTGGAGCCAACACCCAGCCCTGGGGAACACCGCTAGTCACAGGCCTCTAGTCAGATTCTGCTCTACTGATCACGACCCTCTGAGCTCGGTCTGACAGTCAGTTCTCGAACCACCTCACTGTCCACTCATCTATCCCATACTATCCCATATGTATAACCTTAGGAAGAAATATTAATATGCAACATCCTACACCATTGAGAAGTATTTTACTGCTTATATCTAACATTCATTTTTGAACAAGACACTAATCATGAATAAACAAAAATACAGAATTTTTGGAACTTGTTTTAACTTCTAATAGATTATAACTGTGATGCATCTATTCAGGTCAACCTTATCACCATAGATCTTCCAAGTGCAAAATCTCATCATATTAGGTAGTAAAAAACAAGACAGAAGGACAGTCAAGGAGAGTAACAATAGTCAAATGCTTTGAGTTAACTGCTCAGAGCTGTGAGACTTCGAATTTCCTTTCCACAGTACTCTCTTTATAATCCAAATATTATAAATTGACAAGCATAGGAATTTTTACAATGTAATGAGATATTACAAATGCCAAAATTTAGATACCAAAATAAAGCTAAAATTCCAGTCACTGTCTATCACATGGGCTAAACATACACTGAATAGCTATGCAAGAACAGATATTTTTACAAGAACAGTGTATAGGAATGTGTTAGGTACTCAGACAAAATAAAATTCAACTATTTGAGACAAAGCAATGACAACATTTTTTCTTTTATCCCAATAGCTCATAAATAAATAAACTCCAGGAGTACCAAAGGTCAGCTATAAAGTTAAATGGACCAATGTAACTCTCATAAATACTATTTTTATAAAAATTAGGTTATTTATTTTTCACTTTATTCTCTACTATATAGGAATTATTTCACATACAGAACATGAGGTAATTACAGGCACATATCAGTTGTTGGGGAGAAGGGCTCTGAAGCGGACTCTTCGTCGAGGGACCCCTCTCTGCAAGCAGCATCCCCCGGGCATAGATCACCGTGGGAAACTAACTTAGAGCACCGAAGATCAGAAGGAGAGAGGCAGCGGGCGCACCCATCAGTGGTCGTTAGCCCCCATCAGCTGCCATTGTTCCTCCCTTGCACTGCCACAGTGGTGGTGACTCATCGAGGGCGGAGCTAGGGGCGACGGCAATTATCCCTCCCCAGTCAAGAGGGGCCTCTGGGAGCGCCAGCGACCAGGGCGTGGCACGTCAGAAGGGCGTGGCACGTCAGTTTGCACGGCAGTTCGCGTAGGCAGGGCGAGCGGGCAGGGCGAGCCTTCCCTCCCAGCTCAGAGGGGAAATTGAGCACACCAGCTCCGAGAACACAGGTTGAGCCAAGGGTTCCCTGGGTTTTTTTGGGGTTTTTTTTGTTTGGTTTGTTTTGGTTTTTTTTTTTCACAGATATTTGAACCATGGTGTCTACCAGGCGGAGACCATCCCCCTACAAATTTGGGGCAACCCCAATGAGGGACGTGGCTAGGGATGCCTCGGTCCAGGTCACTGGCTGCAGGGAATGTCTGAGTCTACTGCTGCCAAGGGAAAGAGGCAAGGGCCTCACCTGTGTGAGGTGTGAGCAGGTGGATGACCTCCTCTGCTTAGTTGCTAGGCTAGAGGATGAGCTTGCGAGGGTAAAAGCCATTCGGGAAAGGGAGCGAGAAGAGCTCGAAAGGCTGAAAGCCATTCGAGAATGCGAGATGGAAATTGACTGGTGGAGTAGCTCCCTGGCATCCAAGAGGGAAGAGTGCCAGGAAGATTCCACACTACTGAAGGTGGTCCCCCTGCCCTGCCCTAGCCAGGTAAATGGGAGCAACCCACACCCTGAGGAGGGCTGGAAGGTAGTCCCTACTCGCTGCCGTAGACACTCCCCCTGCCTCCCTACCCCACCCCCTCAGGTCCCCATAAGCAACAGATATGGGGCCCTGGGAGTTGAAGGTGAGGTATGTGAGGAGACGAATACAATCCCTCTACCTCAGAGGAAGCAAAAGCCCAGAGCAAGGAGAGTATCTGCACGCCTTGTGACGGCCTCAGAAAAGCGAGTAAGAAGAGTAGTTGTAGTTGGGGATTCCCTCCTTAGTGGGACGGAGGGCCCCATATGCAGACCAGACCCTACACGTAGGGAGGTGTGCTGCCTTCCTGGTGCCAGGATCAGGGATATTACCAGAAGGCTCCCAGGGCTGGTTAGTCCCTCTGATTATTACCCACTCTTGATAGTTCAAGCAGGTAAAGATGCAATCATGAAGTGTAGCCTGCGCACTATCAAGAGTGAATTTCGTGACCTAGGTCGCTTTGTTGGGGGGGCGGGTGCCCAAATAATATTTTCTTCTATTCCCACTTGTGGGAGGTGGGGTTCGGAGCAGGTCAGAAGAACCCATGAATTGAATCAGTGGTTGAAAGGCTGGTGCCTGCACAAGAAATTTGGGTTTTTTGACCAAGGGATGGTGTACTCTGCTCCGGACATGAGTACTGCTAATGGGGCTTACCTGTCCCATAGAGGAAAGCGGATCCTTGCTCAGGAGATGGCAGGGCTCATTGATAGGGCTTTAAACTAGTTAGGAAGGGGGAAGGGGATATTACAAAGGCTGCTGGGGTAAGGCAGATGCTTTGGGAGACACAGCACGAGTTGCTGGGGGAAATAGATAAATGCCAACAGCACAATTGCAGACTTGGGGATGTTGCTCCACACGAGAGTAGGGATAACTCTGTGGACTACCCCATGAACTCCTCGGTGGAGCAGTTTTTGCCCACCCCCTATCGAAAATCTCGCAGTGAGCTGTTGGGGATATCTGGATCTGCTGCCCCACTAAAATGCCTATACACAAACGCACGTAGCATGGGGAACAAACAAGAAGAATTAGAGATCTTTGTGCGGTCACAGGGCCACGATCTCATTGCGATCACTGAGACGTGGTGGGACAGCCTGGATGACTGGCACGCTACCATGGATGGCTACGTGCTTTTTAGGAAAGATAGACTAGGGAGACGAGGTGGAGGAGTTGCTCTTTATGTTAGAGAGCACCTAGAATGTATTGAGCTCCACCTGGGTAGGGATGAACCGCTTGCCGAGAGCTTGTGGGTAAGAATTAAAAGGCAGGCCAGTTTGGGTGACATAGTCGTGGGTGTGTACTACAGGCCCCCTGATCAAGAGGAGCGGGTTGATAATGAATTTTATAAGCAATTGGAAGTAGCCTCAAGATCGCAGGCGCTGGTCCTTATGGGGGACTTCAACTACCCAGATATTTGCTGGGCAAGCAATACGGCCAGTCGTATGCAGTCCAGACAATTTCTGCAGTATATGGAAGACAACTTCCTGATACAGATGGTGCAGGAACCTACTAGGGGAGGGCGGATGCTTGACCTTGTTTTTACTAACAAGGACGGGCTCGTCAGTGAAGTGAAGGTCGGGGGCAGCTTAGGACAAAGCGACCATGAAATGGTCGAGTTCAAGATCCTGAGTGGAAGAGGCAAGCCAAAAAGTAGGATAGCTACCCTGAATTTTGGAAGAGCTAACTTTGATCTCCTCCGAAATCAAATAGGGGCTATGCCATGGGCTGCTATGTTTGAAGGAATGGGAGCCTGCGAGTGCTGGCTAACATTCAAACAGCACTTCTTCCAAGCACAGAATAGGTGCATCACTTTGAGTAAGAAATCGGGAAAGAGAGGTAGAAGACCTGCGTGGATAAGCAGGGAACTTATGAGTAAACTCAAAGGGAAGCAGAAAACCTATAAACTGTGGAAACAGGGTCTGAGATCATGGGATGAATATAAGGATGTGGCCAGGGCCTGTAGGGATGCAACTAGGAGGGCTAAGGCCTGCTTAGAAATTAAGCTGGCAAGGGACATAAAGGACAACAAAAAGAGCTTTTTCAGGTATGTAAATAGTAAAAGGATGACCAGGGATAATGTAGGTCCCTTGTTGAATGAGGCGGGTGTCTTGGTGACGGGAGATGATGAGAAGGTGGAGATACTTAATGCCTTCTTTGCCTCGGTCTTTACTCCGAAGGATTCTCAGGACTCACATATCCCAGATGTAAGTAGGAGTGGTTGGGGAACGAGTGGTTGGGGAACGAATGGCTCCCCTCTAGTAGAGGTAGGGGTGGTCCAGGAGCGACTCAAAGGAATGGATGCACACAAATCCATGGGCCCGGATGGGATACACCCACGTGTGCTGAGAGAGCTGGCGGAGGTGATTGCGGAGCCGCTCTCTATCATCTTTGACAGATCCTGGACTACAGGAGAAGTGCCTGAAGATTGGAGGATAGCCAATGTCACTCCAGTCTTTAAAAAAGGCAAGAAGGAGGATCCCAGTAACTATAGGCCAGTCAGCCTCACCTCTGTCCCTGGAAAGGTGATGGAACAGCTTGTTTTGGATGCCATCTCCAAACTGGAAGAGAAGAAGGTCATGAGGAATAGTCAGCATGGATTCACCAAGGGGAGATCGTGCTCGACCAATCTCATAGCCTTCTATGATGTTATTACCAACTGGGTGGATGGAGGGAGAGCAGTGGATGTCATCTACCTCGACTTTAGCAAAGCTTTCGATACTGTCTCCCACAACATCCTGATAGAGAAGCTGAGGAAACAAGGGATAGACGAGTGGACAGTGAGGTGGGTTGAGAACTGGCTGTCAGACCGGGCTCAGAGGGTCGTGATCAGTGGAGTAGAATCTGAATGGAGGCCTGTGACTAGCGGTGTTCCCCAGGGCTCAGTGTTGGGTCCAGTCCTGTTTAATATCTTCATTGACGACCTTGATGAGGGAATAGCATCCACCCTCAGCAAGTACGCCGATGATACAAAACTGGGAGGAGTGGCTGACACGCAGGAACACTGTGCTGCCATCCAGCGAGACCTGGACAGACTGGAGAGCTGGGCAGGGAGAAATCTAATGAAATTCAACAAGTGCAAGTGTAAAGTCTTGCACCTGGGGAGGAATAACCGACTGTATCAGTACAGGCTGGGGGATGACCTGTTGGAGAAGAGCTCTATGGAGAAGGACCTAGGGGTCCTGGTTGATGACAGGTTGGCTATGAGCCAGCAGTGTGCCCTGGTGGCCAAGAGAGCCAATGGGATCCTGGGATGCATCAGGAAGAGTGTGTCCAGCAGGTCGAAGGAGGTGATCCTCCCCCTCTACTCTGCCCTGGTCAGGCCCCACCTGGAATACTGTGTCCAGTTCTGGGCTCCCTGGTATAGAAAAGACAGGGACCTTCTGGAGAGAGTCCAGAGAAGGGCGACAAAGATGATTAGGGGTCTGGAACATCTCCCCTATGAGGAAAGGTTGAGTGAGCTGGGTCTGTTCAGCCTGGAAAAAAGAAGACTTAGGGGGGACCTAATTAGTGTTTACAAGTATCTTAGACATGGGTGGCAGGGGGAATTGGCCAGCCCCTTTTCTTTGGTCAGTGGGGACAGGACTAGGGGCAATGGCTGTAAGCTGGAGCACAGGAAGTTCCGCACCAACATGCGGAAGAACTTTTTCACAGTGAGGGTGACGGGGCAGTGGAATAGGCTGCCCAGGGAGGTGGTGGAGTCTCCTTCTCTGGAGATATTCAAGTCTCGTCTGGACGCCTATCTATGTAATATGAGATAGGGAGCCTGCTTTGGCAGGGGGGTTGGACCCGAAGATCTCTTGAGGTCCCTTCCAACCCCTAAGATTCTGTGATTCTGTGATTCTGTGATCAGCATGCATTAGGTCTATTGTTTTGTGAAGGTCCCTTTCACCTTTTCTTTTTGCCCATTTTCAAGAGGAAAATTAATAGTATTTTCCATGTAAACCTAAACTGAAATCACACATACAATTCTTATACCACTAGGATTAAGCATTGAATTGCCATTTGTGCCTTTAGAAATCTTTCCACTGTCAAACCACAGGACTGCTTGTATGCTGAATAAGACCTTGATATTCCTTCTTTTTCCCTTTTCTGAGACAAAGACATCTGTTTTGCTCCATCCTTTTGCTTTTGTCATGGTTTTACCCAGCACGCAGCTAGAACCACCACACAGCCGTTTCCTTACTCCCTGTCAGTGGGGTGGGGGAGAGAGTTGAAAAGAAACATAGAAAAAGATAATATTTTTGGGTAGAGATAAAGACAGTTTAATAGGCTAGAAAAGGGAGACAGTACTACTACTAGTACTAAGAATGTACAAACCAAGCAATGCACAGCACAATTGCTCACCAACTAAAGCTGCTACTCAGCCAGTTCATGAACTGAACTGCCTCCTGGCCCACTCACCAGTTATATACTGAACATGACATCATATGGTAAGGAATATCCCTCTGGCCAGTTTGGGTTAGCTGCCCTGGCTGTGTCCCCTCCCAGCTTCTTGGGCATCCTCCACCTTCTTGTTGGTGGTGCAATATGAGAAGCTGAAAAGTCCGTAACTGAACTATAAAGATCAGTGTATTATCAAGATTATTCTCATCCTAAATCCAAAACACAGCACTATTCCAGCTTCTAGATAGCAAATTAACTATCCCAGCCAAAACCAGGACAGCTATCTCCACCATACTATCCCAAATTGGAAGGCAGGGGGAAGGAGTAGGTATTAAATCTGAACATAGAGAGGGCCTGACAATTTCTAAATTTTGGTCACATTGATTCACATTTCAATCTCCATGTTTACATAAAACCCTGTTCTTAAACCAATTTTTACAGCTTAGAACACAAAGCTGTGATCTGTTTATGTATTTTTAACTGCCTCTTCAGGCTGGCACAATGTAAGATATATAGGTGGAAGCATGTAACCTCAACTTTCTACTGAAGTGAATTACATCCTTCTCAAATTTCAGTCCTTGGAGTAGTTATCTCCCACTGCAGCAGATGGATTTTGCACAATGGTTTTCCCCAACCATGTGAGTAACAGGGAATAGAAAATCTTATGAACAGGTATAGAAGGAATTTCAGAAAATGAGACCTCATTAGCAATCACAAGAATTTAGTAACTACCTTAGAATTTTTATTTCCCAAGTGGTCTAGGTGACATGAAACTAGCATTATGTAAGAATTTATATCGGAGGGGAAAGGGGGAGTCCAGTCTCTTTTAGCCTTTTATATATCCTCATACAGTTGAGGACTTTTGCTTATAAATTCTTCTCTGTCCTTCATTTCACACACCACACAATCAATTCTCTCTTGACACTAACAAAGAACAATTTATAACTCATAAAAATTAAATGTGGCATTCCATTCTTAAATAACTGTGACTGGTTTTGAACAATCAAGGTAATTATATTATTAGGAGAACGTGTGTAGAATATATAAAAATGAGGATAAGTTAAAAATCTTTCTTGCATTTTGGACTTTTTAATTAGAGGTCTGAGAAATTTGTAAATAAAATCCAAGTGTTATGAGAACTGGTATCTCTTCACACAGAATCAATCTGTTCTTGAATGCTGATTGCTTTTTTGTAGTCTTCAACAGCCTCTTTATTGAAACCCAATTTACCACGAATATCAGCTCTAAATTTATACATCAAGGCATCATTAGGCTGAATTGACAATGCTGTAAACAAACAGAAATAAAAAGTTAGGCTTTTGTTTGCCCCCCTGAACCTTATCACATAATTATAGAGAGAAATATCATCCAAAAGTTTTTGTCAGAGCTCAAATTCTTCTCCAGACATGCTTTCACAAAGGAAAACATACTTCATAAATTTACTTCACATCAAGAGGTAGGCAATGTAGTTAGTTATACTTTGGAATTTTTTTCTCTTTTTGATGATATTTATGAATCCCACTGCAATTTTACCCCAATAGCAGAAACTATGCTTGCCTCTGAAACACAAACAAACTCGTAGAGAATATAACTACTACTATCCAACTTCTGGAATATAGCAAAAAACACAATATATCTTATTCAGTTTCTCCATTGTGTAAAAATTATTTAGGAACTTTCTGGAAAGCTTAATCTGCTGATTTTAAATTTTGCCTTACAGAGAAAATTTTTTTCAAAATTAATCTGCTCCTTGGTCTTGTCAATTTTTTACATCAAACACAATAAAATCATTAGTCATGAAAGCCATGAAGTAGAAGCACTATTTTAATATATTGCACTGTAAAAGTAAATTAATATATATAAAAAAATCTAAATAGAGTTATCCTTTCAAGAAATATAGTATGTGCAATCAAGTGTTATCAAATCAAAGTCACATTACTAAATTTAGTTTCAATAACATTAATACAAACAAAAGTAAACATGGCATTAGTTACTGGAAAAAGTGTGTCTGTGTATCCAGAGTTGCTGAATCTCACACAATGACAAAATCATAAAATGGTTTAACTTAGAAGGGGCTTTAAAGATCATCTAGTTCCAATCCCTAGCAACGATGGGGAATTCACAGCTTCCCTGGGTACCATGTTCCAGTGCCTCACCACCCTCATAGAGAAGACTTTTTGTCTTAATATCTAGACCTAACATCCTCAAGTTAAAGCCATTACCCCTTGGCGTATCACTCCATGCCCATGTAAACAGACCCTCTCAGCTTTTTTTTTGGCCCCTTCAGGTACTAAAAGGCTGCAATAATTTCTCCCCGGAGTCTTCTCTTCTCCAAGCTGAACAAGTTCAACTCTCTCAGCCTGTCTTCATAGGAAAGGTGCTCCAGCTCTCTGATCAACTTTGTGGCCCTCCTCTGGACTCACTCCAACAGGTCCATGTTTTTCCTGTGCTGAGGACTCCAGAGCAGGACACAGTACTCCACATGGGGTCTCAACCATACCAGAGTAGAGATGCAGAACCACCTCCTTTGATCTGCCAGTCATGCTGTTCTTGACACAGGCCAGTGAAAAAATTGGCTTTCTGAGCTGCAAGTGCACATTGCCAGGCCATGCTGAGCGTCTCATCAACATGCACCCCCAAGTCCTTTTCCTCAGGATTGCTCTCATTCATTCCCAACCCAGGCTGCAGTTGTGCTTGGGATTGTGCCAACCCTTGTGCAGGACGTTGTACTTGGCTTTGCTGAACTTCATGCAGTTTGCATGGGCCCAACTCTCAAGACTGTCAAGGTCCCTTCCCTCCAGTGTGTCAACACCACAGGTTGGTGTTGTCAGCAAAGTTGCTGAGGGTGCACTCTATCTCACTGTCCATGGTGCCAACAAAAATGTTAAACTATGCTGGTCCCAAAACCAGGTCCTGAGGAATGCCACTCAGCAATGAAGTAATATAAGCTCAGCTCTTTTTGAACCTAAACAAAGGTTTTCATTTTTACAAAGAACAAGATGAAAGTTCAATTCGGTTCCTCTCATTTATGAGCCACATCTATTCCCCCGCAAAAAATTATGCAAGCCAAACACTGTGTCAAAACTTGTTCTACAAAGGGTATGTTTATTACATTTCATGTTTATGTATGAAATAAGCTACCTGGACGTAAAATTTCTAAGTGCCTAGATATCTCAATACATACATAAACAAGAACACTCACAAAAAGTTCCAGATTTGATAAGTATAGTATTTTCTCAGAACTTCTTTCTACAATTTCATTTAGAATGGAGCTCTGTTTAGCTGCTAATGACAGGCACTATGTGAAACAGTTTATCTTGTAATTTACAGATTATTTCCATTTTGAGAATGGAAAAAACCCATAATTATTCAGCATGTTTCGTTTAACTTCCTCTTTTTTAATCATATCATAATATCTGATCAAATTAGGTAGAAAATGTACTAGCAAGAATATATATGCACTTTCTGAATCATGAACTACAGCCAAATAATTTGTTACCATCATTGTTAATATGCTACCAAGTATAATGACAGATAAATAAAGATTACCTGTTGAAATATCTTTCTCAGCTAGTTCATATTGCTTTAATCCATTATAGAATTTTGCCCTGTTAAAATATGCTGTTGCAGAGAATGGGCAGAGACAAATTGCCTTCTCAAAGTCTTTTTTTGCTTCTTCAGTATTGTTTAGCAACATATTTGTAACAGCACGATTCATAACGGCAGATTCATTTCTTGGCTCAAGGTGTAATACTTTGGAATAATAGAAATAGGCCTACAAAACACATGAATTGGAGACAAAGCACACTGTTAAAAATTTGAGGAAATGTCTTATGTACAACCTCTAAATTCCAGCTTGTTTCTTTAAGCCATTAGCACTCAAGCCTTTAGCTGTTCTGTTCAGCATTCTTTCTGCAAAAAGAAGAGAGACACAGCACCAGGATGTTTACCAACAATGGGCTGATCACCACGCAGACAGATTTTTTTTCAAAATAACAGTTGTTTATGTGGAATTGTAATTCTAGCAGAAGAAATAAGCTACACACTAATGCCAATTTAAATTAATTCAGAAAATTGTTTATAATGCAACACATATTCTTTCTTTATAATTAGTCTTCATGAGAGAGAGAGCAAGGAGTCACAGAAACACAGCAAAGAGGAAGAGCAGCTTATGCAAGACCAGTCATGGAAGAATGATGCAAGATGTGTATGAAAAGAGATTACAAAATCACAGAAGCAGCCATATGCAGGGAATTACTTTGACTCCTAAGAGATTTCAGAGGGTTCAGAGGAGGGCCACAAAGATGATCAGAGGGCTGGAGCACCTGCCCTTCAAAGAGAGGCTGAGGGAGCTGGGCTTGTTCAGCCTGGAGAAGAGAAGGCTGCGGGGGGACCTCATTGCAGCCTGCCAGTCCCTGAAGGGAGCATACAAACAGGAGGGGAATCAACTTTTTAAAAGGGCAGATAATGGCAGGACAAGGGGGAATGGATTAAAGCTGAAGGAGGCAAGATTTAGATCGGATATTAGGAGGAAGTCTTTCACAGAAAGAGTGGTGAGGTTCTGGAACAGGCTGCGCAGAGAGGTAGTGGATGCCCCGTCCCTGGAAGTGTTCAAGGCCAGGTTGGATGGGGCCCTGGGCAACCTTGTGTAGCTCCAGGCCTGAGGTTGGTGTCCCTGCCTGTGGCAGGGGAGTTGGAGCTCTATGATCCTTGGGGTCCCTTCCAACCCATGCCATTCTATGATTCTATGATTTCTGATCCAAGTCTAACTAATGCACAAGAGAAACAAGGAACCCATCTCAGAGAAACATACCAAAGCATTAAACACCCTGCCATGGTGTTTACAGCAAATGTGGGCAAGTTACTTAATGTATAAGAGTCAGGCTGTGGGGAAAGTTATTGAACTTTAGGGGGATTTTGGTATCTCAATTATTTACAAATTTTTGTGATTTGTATCCTGGTTGTCATGAATTTTAGTTCATTCACATCAGTGATAAAATGCATAACAGTGGGGTAATTTTTTATTATTAATTACTGCAGATTAATTAATCTCCTGGTAGAGGACCAAGAAATTCAATACAAGAACACTTCATGTTAATTATATTTAAAGATAGCTTTATCCCAGTAGTACTTATTCAAGGAAAAAAAGATCTGAAGAGAGTATAAAGGCAGCCTGTAGGGTTACCTGTGAAAACTGTCGATTATGGAAGTAGATATTTGCTGCATTGAAATAAGCTAATGCATAGGTCGGGTCAACAGAAATCGCTTGTTGATAGTCCTTCATGGCACTGGGCAGATATCCCATTAACTGGTTGATGGCCCCCCGATTTGTTAGCAGTGGAGCAGTGGTAGCAAGCTGAAAAGGAAATAAAGATGCACTCTTACTGAGGGAAAATTTAAAGTTCTGCAGTAATTTATTCAGGTTTTCAAAAAATACATTTACTTTTAAAAAAAAAATTAACTGCCCCTTCTAATCCAAAGTGGCAACTATTAATGTAAAGTATTGGCTGGCTTCATAACAAGTTGATGGTAGTAAAAATCACTTTAAGCTAAGATCTACCTTTAGAGCAGCGTTTGTATCTTGAAATGCAGCAAAAGTTTGACCCATTTGAAGACTGACTGAAGCTCGTCCAATATATGCAGCGTGGCATTTTGGATCAATGCAAATAGCAACTGTAAATTGGCTCCATGCTCTCTGAAGCTTTCCAAAGAACTAAAAAGAATTGCAGTGTGACCACAATAAGAAACATAAGAAATAGTACACACTAGCAGTCCCACTTCAAAAATTACAGGAGAGAATGGAAATATGCTTGTATTTACAAATGCAGTTAACTAAATTACAGAAAAAATAGTTCAAATATCTTAATTATGCAATACTCATTGTCTTTGCAGCTATGTCATGTATCTGTCACAACTCTGTGAACTGCTAGTATTACCTCTTCCACACCATAAAATCACAGAATAGTTTTGTTCTGACAAAATTCTCTGGAGATTTTCTAGGCCAACCCCTTGCTCAAAGCAGGGTCTTCTGGAGCAGGTTGCCCTGGACTCTGCACAGTTAGATTTTTACTATTTTCAAGGATGGAGACCCCCACAAGTTCTGTGCACAATTTCTTACAGTGATTTATAATCCTTTCAGGGAAAAACAAATTTTCTGATGTTTAAATGGAATTTCCTGTATTTCAGCTTGTGCCTATTGCTTCAGCTTGTTACCCAGGGCCTCCAAGTCCTTTTCTGCAAAGTTGCTTTGGAAGCAGTCAGCTCCCAGCTTGCCATGAGGCATGAGATTATTCCTCCTTTGATGCAGAACTTCTCATTCCTTAGATGCAGAACTTCTCTTTTTCCTTTGTTCATGAGGTTCCTGTCTGCCACTTCTCCAGGCTGTCCAGCCCATCATCCCTCTAAATGGCAGCACAACCATTTGGTGTATCAGACACTCCTACCAATTCTGTATCATTTACAAATATGCTGAAGGTGTACTTTATTCCATCATCCAGGTCATTAATTCTGATGCTAAACACTATTGGACCCATTATTGACCCGTGAAGGTACTTCACTAGTGACTGACTGGACTTTAAGGCACTAATAATGAATCTTAGAGCCTGACAGTTCAACCAGTTGTCATTTCACCTCACTGACCACTTATCTAGACCATACTTCACCCAGTTTTCTATGAAGACCCAATGAAAGACTACTGAAAGCTTTGCAAACTCAAGATAAACAACATTCACGGCTCCCCTCTTGTTCACCAAGCTAGTCATCTCATCAGATAAAGCCATCAGGCTGATTAAGCTTAACTTCCCCTCCAATGATCTTAAGGTTCTCTTCCAACCCAGGTGATTCTATGATTCTATAAACTCACTGTTTATCCCTTTGCCAACACAGAAGTTTTCTGTGTAGGTAAATAGTTTTCAGAGATCATTATACACGAGGCTTCTACCAAGGGATTTTAGCAGATTGCTATCAGGTTAGGACATGTAAGGTTGTTTTACACAGATCTATCAAGCCTTTGGCTGCTTGTTACTTCATTAAACAGCTCCAACACACAAAACATGCCAGTTCTTAATGTTAATTAGAGAACTATATATGTAAATCGAATTTAGAGAACCATATATGCAAATCAAACATGTGTAAGGTTATTTGATATTCCATTATTTGAGAGAACTCCAAGTCTGGGCACAAAAATGAGAGAAAATAATGTTCTATTCATTTACTTAAAGAGAAATAAGATGCCATAAGGCTTGTCTAAAGCACATGGATAATTTATGTTTATTATTTGATGTATTATATAAAGTTTGCATGTAAGATTGATGATATTTTGTTTGAGTAAACATTATTACTGACAATTACTTTTGGTATATTACCTGCAAGTTGTGTCCTAAGCAAATTCTGGCTTTTATACACTTCGGATTCAGATGAATTGCTCTCAAGAAATCTTTCTGTGCTTGTTTACAAGTCTCATGTCCATTTTCCATGTATGAATTTCCTCGTCCAACATATGCATCCACAGAAACAGGGTCTAGTTTGAGAACTTGGTCAAATGATCTCACAGCTTCTTTAAACTCATGAAGTCTAAAAGTAGAGAGTTTGCTGTTTAAAAAATCTATAAAAACAACCCTCAATTTAGGAATTATCAGTAGATACTACCCCATAATGACTAAAGTAGTTAAATTCTGACTAAAAGTTTCCCCAATGGTTAGAACAGCAAAGGTAGCCAGTGTAAGACCTTGCAGACTTCAGTTGGAATTCTCTGGCCTGAGGAAGAAAACAGCGAAATTCTCATTAACTTTTGCTGGGCCGAGGTTTCAAATTTTCAAATTTTCAGAGAGACTTTACCCAAGTCATCCGTACTGCCCAAACATGGTCTTGGTAGTGTATTCAGACACAGATCTTTCAGCCACACAAAATTTTCTTCTAATACCAGTCTTCTCCCTGCTTTTTCTCATACTAATTCTTGACCTTGTCCAAATTATGTTAAACTTGTGAAACGTAATTTTACCCATAACAGGGTAAAAAGAGGCAATATTGAGGGTTCCACACTTAGACCATTCTGATCTAATAGTAAGCCAAATATGAAACTCCATCCTTAGATAAAACTTGATGCATCTGAGGTATACTAACTAGGAATAAAAAAGATTAAATAGCAGAATGAATGCTAGTATCTTCACACATAAATCGAAAACTTTTATGTGTCAAAGTACGAAATTGTTTTACTGAAAGAGAAGATATTGTTTGAATAGAAGCTACATGTGTCTAGCTGAAGCACAACTGGCTTCTTTACCAAAAGAAGAGAAATTAAACATATTTAGCTAACAAATAACTTTAAGGGTTGTAAACATAATGCTTTTTAAAAACATGACACTTTTTGCAAAAACAAATTAGAGCTTCATTCCAACCCTGTTGATAGGCAGTTGTGAGGAAAGAGACTACAGGATTGATCCCAAATGCATCTTAAAAAAAGCTATACAACTGAGTTATATAGTTAGAAGTGACTCCTTTTAACAGTTGAACACAAAACACAAGCACCAAATTCATATGCTCGGCTCTTAGAAGCAGGATTCAGCATCCTTATGTGAGTGCTTGTGGTGATTTAACCTTGGCTGGACACTAAGCAGCCACCAAGCTTCTCTATCATTCCCCTCCTCAGCAAGACAGGGAGGGGAAAAAATAAGGTGGAAAAAACAATCCCAAAATTGTCAGTCAAGATAAAGGCAGTTTAATATAGCAAAACTAAAAGGCCATGCCCATAAGCAAAGCAAAAGCAAAAGATTGTTCTCTATTTCCTATCAGCAGACAATGTCTGGCCACTCCTTGGAGGCAGGGCTTCAGTACAGGTAGCGGTTGTTCCAAAAGACAAATGTAAAAAATGAATGCCTCCCACTTCCTTCCCCAGTTTCTCAGATTCTTATTGCTGAGCAGACATCATACAGTATAGAACATCCTTTTGGCTAGTTTGGGTCACCTGTGTTAGCTGTGTCCCATCCCAAAAATCTTCCTCATCCACAGCCTACTACTGAGTGGGGGAGAAATGTTGAAAAGATATGTGCCAACACTGCTCAGAATTAGCCAAAACCCTGGTGTGTTACCAACACCCTTCTAGCTACCAATACACAGCACAGCACTGTGAGGGCTGCTGTGGGGAAAATTAACTCCATCTCAGCCAGACCCAGTATAGCTCTATATTACCCAGGCACTGTGAAAGGAGAAGATTCATGTCCTGACTACAGGCATAGTAACACAAGAAGTTTTGATGATAACAATCCTGAATCTGTCCACCTCCACCCCACCTCAGCAGCAACAAGGTTAAGCACACCAGGGATTTGGCTAATACTGATGGATAGATTAGACTAAACTAATTTTATTTTTTTCATTCATCTTTACCAATTTACCTTCCTCAGTCCTCAGTGCACTTGGCATGAAAAGGTTAACAGGAATATAAAGTTCAGGAATTCTTTCATTCTTCTACTCTGCACCAAACAAAACCAGCATGTCTTACCTATGATAGCAGATTCCAATAGCTTGAAAGATCTGGCTATCATCTGAACTAAGTAACGTAGCTTCTTTAAAGTCCTGAAAACAACAGACATCAAACTATGCAAAATAGCATTGTTTCACTTACCAACACCTGTGGTTATAGCTAAAAAATGTTATACTTTCATATAAAAAGGGAGATGACTTCTGACAAAGGTGTTATATTTTCAGAAGTAAATGTTTTTAACTGTTTTCATACTTCTTGTCCCAGACTTTAAAAGAATCACTTCTCCAAAGTTAGGTGGTGACATCGTATTTCCTACAAAGCTGGAGGCAAACTTTCTGAAAGAAAATGCTTTCCATAAAAGTATTTTTGTTTTGTTTTAATAAAAATACTGTACATCAACCCCTATTATTAAATACATACATATTGAAAATATATTTTTCTAGACGCGACTTCAATAGAACTCTTCCAGTAATAAAATTATTTCTTTTCTGTTATTACTTTGACAAATGTAGTAAAACCAAAGTCATATTTGCATTGGGAGACTATGCACAATGTTCTAATGAAAGACATCTTAGGGCTTTTGACCTTTGCCTTTTACTAACATTCAGAACAGTTTCCAAAATGCTTGTGGTTTTGACATATTTGGGTCGCTTGTAAAAACTGTATAGATGCTTTTAAAATCAAATATGAATATTTCAATTGTGATTTAAGGAAGTACCTCAGACTTCTGCCTGGGAAAGAAATCAGTATGTAGTAGGAATCGTTTACCTGATGCATTCACTGGCCTTTAATTTAGAAAGCATTTTTTACTTGTTCAAATTATTAAAATTTAAAAAATGGGGAAAATGTTAGTACTGTTTGAATTATAAATAACAAAGTGCAGATATACATATATCTATATTTTGTTAAAATAAAACCTCTCTTTTGGTGATCATAGAATTATAGGTCTCTTTTTAAAAAAAGCTACTAAGATACACTGGTCCCATCCAGCAAAAAAAAAATTCTGTTCATTTACCAGTTCTGCTCCAGTCTCCTTCTACTGACCTCACATACCAGTTTGTAATCTCAGCCTCTTTTCTGACCTATTCTGATCGACTGCGTCTTGAAGCATAAGACACCAATAACATAATATTTATACTTAAATTATTGCTATTCTAGGTCTACCAACTGTAAAGAGCTTTTGTTGTGCACTTCCAAAAGGTTATTTCTGGGTCATGAGAATGGGACTCACATTCATTCTTAATTTTTTATTTGCAAATTAGAAATATTATTCGATTTTTAGAACACCTATGCTGAAATTGTTGCTATCACATAAAGAAGATAACACATTTTAAAGTTACTAGTCCACAATGGAAGCAATGAAAGCACCAACTATACTGAAAATAAATACCTCTGCTTTGAAGGCAAGAAAAACTAAAACTTTTAGAAAGCTTTACAATTATATAAAATTGAAAAATAAAAGCCATCTGTGTTAAAATGTTGAACAGTGTTAGGTTTTGAGCCTATACCAGATGGAGTCCCATTGAATAAAAGTCATTCCTGCCTGTCCTGTTTTCAACAAAAATGATCATTTACATGCACACAAGGGAACAGAACAAGCCTACTCAATCAGAACCACACTTTGCTTAGGCTTCTACAATGAATTACTACTCAGTTGGACCCAATATGAATTACCTCAAGATTAAAAAGAAGGAAAAATCATAAAACATAACAAACACTGTCAAGCTTGTCTTACAAGCAATGTCTTACATTAACAGAAAACTCTAGATCTCCTTTACTCAAAGAAGGAGTTTGTACCTCACATGCATCAGAATAATCACCAAGTTCCATGTAGAGTAGTCCACGATTAATTAATACTTTAAAAGCAATTTCCTTACTCACTTCAAGAAGAAGAATAATTCCATAATCTTTCAAAGCCTACAAAAATAGAAAATTTGTTTTAGACTATGATGTATTTAGAGGGATACAATGATATTTCAATGTTTAAAAGACACACTTGTAAATTCCTAAAAATTATGTGCACATGCAGAGATTTCAGCCTGGCTATTCCAATGTTCCACTGTTTCCAGATTATTAATTTGGAGATTCTTAATTTTGTAATTCTATAATTACATAGCTAACCGTTCCTAGATTACAGAAGCACAAATAATGAAATTATACTAAATAAGCATAATTAAAACTTCTTCTGTTCATTATATAAATATCATACTTAGAAATAAATTTTAACAGCTTCTACTGCTAAATTTTATGTCCAAATTCTTATTAAAAACCAAGCAATTATTCTAGATGCCACTAGTCAATATTCAATTTCAAAGTAAGGTACTTTTAAGTATCTTCAATATTATTTATTGGTAGTGAAACATTAGTTCTACTAACTAAATTTCAATATAAGTTTTGTAGAAGGGGACCCTCTGGCTTGCCTTTATCTTCCTTCTAGGCAGCTGAATAGTGGCTTGATTGTAACTCAGGGAATGTTGTTTGTTGAAGAAATTCAAGGCTCAACCCAGGTTTCAGTTTGTTAATTATGCAGCACTGCCCTGTTTAGTCTCAGCTTACAGGACAACTCAAGTTTGAGCTATCTACACAGCTCCCCATGAGTTGCCCCTGCAGACATTGGGCCTCAAGGCAATCCAAGCCTGTGTCGCTTTTACAACTCCCCATGAGTCACAGGAGAAACTACCAAAACCAAACTCTGAGCCAGATGGTCCTTACAAATGGCAAATAGTGACATTACTAGGCATTGGAGAAGCCTCAATCCTCAAATTTACCAAAACTGAACAGTATTTCAACAATGCTTCAACTAAAGTTCTATCCCAAATCTTTTTTCCTGAAGAATTAACTTCTATTGTATACTTGAGAATAACTGGACAGTTTAGAGTTAATATTACAAAAACATTCTTGGCTGCAGTATTCCATATATTAGCCACTTATGAGATTTTCTTTACCCATTTGCATCATTCCTGGCCAATCAACCTGTAAGCACAAATGGCCTTTGCCCAAGGTCAATCTGACTTGAGACATCTGAGCTCAAACACTTAGAAACCACCCCTGTCTCAGAAACCAGGCCTCTTTAAAAAGACAGTTCAACATGATTGCGTTCCCAGTCAGAAGCTGCATGGTGCCTTTGTGTTCCCTGCTGTGTCTTTGCTTTATAACAAAGATAGAAAGCAAAAAAACTTAACAAGTTGACAGATGTATAAACTCATCCAGAAAATCAGGGCTGTGAATGAGGGGTGGATGTAATCCAAATCTCTGTTTTGATGTACTCCACTTATAGATACAGTTGTTACATTTTCAAAGGAATATAAAATGTGGTCAATATGATAGCAGAGATCAAAAAGGCATATTTTTCAAACAATTTCCTGAAGAGCACAATCATTCAGGAAGACATTGCACAAGGTCAGAAATTTTGACTAATTCTCAATAACAGATTACTAGCTAATATGAATAACTGCATCCTCATGTGATATCAGAAAGAAAAAAACCCAATACTATACATTTCTGATGTCCTTTACTTGATGATAACAGATGGCTCTATTATAATACGCCAAAGTGCAGGTTTTGTTGAGGTCTATAGTTTTTGAAAAATCTTCAATTGCAGCTTTAAATGTCTGCAAACAAAAAACATTATGTGTAAATTGTAATTTGGATTTCATGGCACATTATTTTTCAAATAACAGCCTAATGTAAAATCTTATTGTTGTGGTTTAAACTCAGCGGAAAGCTGAGGCCACAAAGGTCAGACAAGAAAGCCCCCTACCACTTTAAGAGGTGGAGGATGGGCGAACGGAGCTAAGAAAGGGGCTGCAGAGCCAGGGGAAAAAAAACCAAGGCCTGCAAGGTTAGGATAAGGATAGTTTACTAAACAACAGGGAAAAGTATGAAAACAACTAACTACAGTGCTATTATTATACAGTGCAAACCTCTCCCCACACTATGTCATTTGAACCGTGCCCGAACCGATTCAGATTCCCAAACGCAGCACTCCCTGAGCCCAGCACCCCCGAGCACCCCCCTCACCACCTCCTGCCACGCCGATCCCCGAAAAAAAGAGAGAGAGAGAAGCCGGAACTCCCACACGCCTGCTCAGACCAGCACTTCCCGTGCTGGGAGCAGTTCCTGATAGGTCCGGAGTCTCCCCCGGAACTGGCACTGCGCCTGCCCAGGCCGGGACTTCCCGTGCCTGGGTCCGAAGTCGCCCCTGCAAAGGGGGGGGCAGCCTGTCTGATCATGATGCAATTGGTATGGAATACTCTCAGGGCTAACATAGCCTGCTGCTGGGCTGAACCCAGGACATTATCCACCCCTTATTCCATACCATTTACATCATGAGCAGGACCAGCAACCTTTTTTGGGTCCAGGGAGTCTCTCGCATCCACACACATGCATGTACACATGCACACACATGTATGTGCGTATAGATTCAGTCTGTGGACATTTCCTCCGAGTCTGTCGGTTTCATTCAGTCCACGATTCTCAGGCTCACTGGTCCCTCTGTCACAACAGTCTCTCAGGGTATGAAGAGTCGTACGTGCCACTGGATCGTTGAATGCTGTATCTCGGGCTCTCGAACACTGCACCTGGCATGATCCATGCTCATAGTCCGTGGGTCAGAGGTGTTTATTACAAAAGAGAAAAGAAAGAGTTCTTGGGAGGCTGGTCTTCGCTCCATCATCACGGCACCGATGACCCTGGCTGTAATATCATTAGTATAACATACAGTATCGTTTACCATGGCGAGTCTGTGGGAGAGTGATGTAATCAACCTGCCAAGCCTCCCCATATTATATTTCATCCACCGTCCTCTATACCAGAGGGGTTTTAGCCGCTTAGCCTGCTTGATTGCGGCACATGTCTCACATTCATGGATAACTTGTGCAATAGCATCCATGGTTAAGTCCACCCCTCGATCTCGAGCCCATCTATATGTTGCATCAGTCGCATGGTGTGTGGAAGGGACTTTCCCTTTAAACATCCAGCCCAGCACCGGCAGTCGGGGTGCTAGGAAAAGCTGAGCTTCAGTTCCAATTACCTCAGAAGCAGCTCGAACCCCTTCGTAAGCGGCCAGTATTTCCTTCTCTGTTGGAGTGTAATTGGCCTCAGATCCTTTGTAGGCCCGACTCCAAAACCCTAACGGTCGCCCTCGAGTCTCCCCTTGTGTTTTCTGCCAGAGACTCCAGGTAGGACCATTGTCACCAGCTGCGGTATAGAGCACATTTTTAATATCTGTCCCTGTACGGACAGGTCCAAGGGCTACAGCATGGACTATTTCGCGTTTGATCTGCTCAAAGGCTTGCTGCTGCTCAGGGCCCCATTCAAAATCATTTTTCTTCCGAGTTACGTAGTAGAGTGGGCTCACAATGAGACTATAGTTTGGGATATGCATTCTCCAAAATCCTATAACACCTAAGAAAGCTTGTGTTCCTGTTTTGTTACTTGGTGGGGACATTGCTGCAATTTTATTAATAACGTCCATTGGGATCTGGCGACGCCCATCCTGCCATCTTATTCCTAAAAACTGGATTTCTCGCTTAGGCCCCTTGACTTTACTTTGTTTTATAGCAAAACCAGCTTCTAAAAGGATTTGAATTATCCTTTCTCCTTTTTCAAAAACTTCCTTTGCTGTATCGCCCCATACAATGATGTCATCAATATACTGCAAGTGCTCTGGGGCTCCACCCTTTTCTAATGTACTCTGGATTAGTCCATGACAGATGGTGGGACTGTGTTTCCACCCCTGGGGCAGACGATTCCATGTGTATTGGACACCTCTCCAGGTGAAAGCAAACTGTGGCCTGCACTCTGGTGCCAGTGGAATTGAGAAGAAAGCATTTGCAATGTCAATTGTGGCATACCACCTGGCTGCCTTTGATTCCAGTTCATACTGGAGCTCTAGCATGTCCGGCACAGCAGCACTCATATTTGGAGTGACTTCATTTAGGCCACGATAATCTACTGTCAGCCTCCACTCTCCGTCGGACTTCCGCACTGGCCATATGGGACTGTTAAATGGTGAGTGGGTTCGGCTGATCACTCCCTGACTCTCCAGTTGACGAATCAGTTTATGGATGGGGAACAAAGAATCCCGGTTTGTACGATATTGCCGCCTGTGCACTGTCGTCGTAGCGATTGGCACTCGCTGTTCGTCGACCTTCAACAACCCCACAACAGCTGGATCTTCCGAAAGTCCAGGCAAGGCACACAGCTGTTCAGTTTCTTCAGTCTCCACAGCAGCTATTCCAAAAGCCCACCGGTATCCTTTTGGGTCTTTAAAATACCCTCTACGGAGATAGTCCATGCCTAAAATGCACGGAGCTTCTGGGCCAGTCACAATGGGGTGTTTCTCCCAGTCTTTTCCAGTTAGGCTCACCTCAGCCTCTAGCACAGTCAACTGTTGGGAGCCCCCTGTGACTCCAGAAATATAAACAAATTCTGTCCCTTCATAATTTGATGGTATTAGAGTACACTGGGCACCAGTATCCACCAGAGCCTCATACTCTTGTGGGTCTGATGTTCCAGGCCATCGGATCCACACAGTCCAATAAGTCCGATTATCCCTC
The DNA here is from genome assembly GCA_022605575.1 of Laterallus jamaicensis coturniculus. NCBI lineage: Eukaryota > Metazoa > Chordata > Aves > Gruiformes > Rallidae > Laterallus > Laterallus jamaicensis. The sequence continues at coordinate 3,868,462 of JAKCOX010000058.1, forward strand.
TCCTCCACCTGGCTGGAGGCAGGGCTCCTCTATTGCTCCTGTATAGAAACTGGTGCAACATTCCTCTTGGCAGAACCTCGTGCACTTGCTCTACCTTGCAACTCATTTACTCGTGCTTGAAGAGCTGAAGTGGGCTTCTTATCCCACTTTCTCATGTCCTCTCCATGATCACGCAGGTAAAACCACAATTTGGCTCGGGGTGTGGCTCGCCGTGTGGCTCGTGGTGTGGCTCGTGGTGTGTCCCTGCCGTTTTCTCTCTCTTGGGACGGTGGATGACTTTTCCGGATAGCTGCAACATCGCTCTGTACAGGTTGGGAGTCGGCCATGTGTTCGTCAAGTTTAAGTTTAACCAGTTGCTCTACTGCTGCAATGACAGAGCGTGCAACGTTGTCTTGATAAGTCCGGAGTCGGCGGGTCACTTCATATACGGTTGGTGGAAACATCTCCTCGTATTCCATCACTGCCAGTGAATTCATGTGCCCTGGTGGTGCACTTCGTATCACCTTACGCCACATGTCTGGGGTGCATCGGACATCATCAGGATCATCAGGGAGCCTTCTGTTGTCCGACTCAAAATAAATCAACTCTCGTACAGCTAATTCTCTCAGGTACTGGATAACTGTCTCTATGCTGTCGCTCTTGGGTTTCAGACAGGTAATATATTCTTTCATGGGGTATCTTTCCCGCACACTTGACAGCAATCGCCTCCAAAGGCTGAGGATTTGTGACCCCTCGCCAAGTGCCTTATCAATACCTCCTTCTCTCGCCAGGGATCCAAACTGCCTGGCCTCCCTGCCGTCTAATTCCAGACTATTGGCCCCGCTATCCCAGCATCTGAGCAACCAAGTGATAATGTGTTCACCTGGGCGGCGGCCAAAATCTTTTCGCACCTCACGCAGTTCACTCAGGGTCAGGGATCGGGTAACAATCTCTGGTTCTCCTACATCCTGACCTGCTCGAGATGGCTTTGCCCCATTCTTACTTTTCTGAGATGGCCCTGCCCCATTCTGACTTGTCTGAGATGGCCCTGCTCCATTCTGACTTTTCCATGATGGCCCTGATTTTTCATCATCATCCTCATCCGGCCATTCTTGAGATAATGGTTTTTCACCATCATCCTCATCCTGACATTCTTGAGATGGCCCCGGTTGTTCACCATCATCATCTGGCACTACGCGAGCTAACTTCCTGGTGTGTTTCCTCTTTTGAATGGGAGCCACAGACTTTGGTGTGGGTTGGCCAAGATCTATTGTAGAGGTTGCAGTATCTACAGTATGTACTAGTCTATTTCCTTTTCCTCCCTGACAGTGCCAACAGCACTGACAGTGCTGACACCTCTCTTGAATGGGAACAACAGGCTTTGGTGTGGGCTGATTCTCTGAATTATGGGCAAGGTCTATTGTAGACTTTGCAGCATCTGCAGTATGTACTAGTCTATTTCCCCTTTCTTCCTGACAGCACTGACACCCTTTTTGAATGGGAGCAACAGACATTGGTGTGGGCTGACCAAGGTCTCTTGTAGAGGTTGCAATATCTGCAGTATATACTAGTCTTTTTCCTTTTTCTTCCTGACAGTGCTGACACCTCTCTTGAATGGGAGCAACAGACATTGGTGTGGGTTGACCAAGGTCTATTGTAGAGGTCGCAGCATCTGCAGTATTCGCTAATCCATTTCCTCTTTCCCCCTGACAGTACTGACGCTCTGAATTAGGGACAAGGTCTATTGTAGAGGTTGCAGCATCTACAGTATTCACCAACCCATTTCCTCTTTCCCCCTGACAGTACTGACGTTCTGAATTAGGGGCAAGGTCTATTGTAGAGGTTGCAGCATCTACAGTGTTCGCCAATCCATTTCCCCTTTCCCCCTGACAGTACTGACGCTCTGAATTAGGGGCAAGGTCTACTGTAGGGGTTGCAGTAGCTGCAGTATTTGCCAGTCCATTTCCTTGTTCCCCTTGACAGTGCTGACAGTACTGACAGTGCTGCTTGCTATCAAGCAGTGTTTGGTAGATGGTAGCCAAGCCCCAGCACAGTGCAGTAGGGCGTATTTCTCTGGGGAGCCCACTACAGTTCTTTTTCAGATATGCAGCCACCTTATTAGGATCCTGTAGCTGTTCAGGAGTGAAGTTCCAAACCACTGGGGGTAAGAAAGTGCCTAGGTACCTGCTCATATTTCGCCATTTGCCCTGCCACTCAAGCTTATCCAGCCTCAGGGAAAACACTTGGGTGGTATTCATAAACCTGCGCCTAATATATATACATATATATATCAAAAGCAGAACCATTTGCACCAAAACCAACAGTAGGAAAATGCTAGTTAGAATTTCCCAGGGATATTGGAAATTGTTAAACACTCTTACAAGGCCTGTTTTATCCCTCCTTGTACCGAACAGCAAAAGCTGATACAAGTACTCTTTTAAGTTCATGAACTTCAACGTTATCCAATCATAGACTGTTATCACAACATACACTAAACACACGTACGGGATGGCAACGAATCCTGGCAGGATTAAATGCAGCATGCCACGAGTTGGCAACCATGGCAGCATCCTTAAGAGTAAATGCCACAACATTGTACATAGAAATTACTTAAATAACCGTACCTATAACAACTCTATCTTAACTGCAATTGAGTTAAGGTCAAATCTATCGTTATCCCAACCTTTTTGCCCCTCTTGGGGGTCCCCCGTCGTGCCCCACGTTGGGCGCCAAAAGTTGTTGTGGTTTAAACTCAGCGGAAAGCTGAGGCCACAAAGGTCAGACAAGAAAGCCCCCTACCACTTTAAGAGGTGGAGGATGGGCGAACGGAGCTAAGAAAGGGGCTGCAGAGCCAGAGGAAAAAAAACCAAGGCCTGCAAGGTTAGGATAAGGATAGTTTACTAAACAACAGGGAAAAGTATGAAAACAACTAACTACAGTGCTATTATTATACAGTGCAAACCTCTCCCCACACTATGTCATTGAACCGTGCCCGAACCGATTCAGATTCCCAAACGCAGCACTCCCTGAGCCCAGCACCCCCGAGCACCCCCCTCACCACCTCCTGCCACGCCGATCCCCGAAAAAAAGAGAGAGAGAGAAGCCGGAACTCCCACACGCCTGCTCAGACCAGCACTTCCCGTGCTGGGAGCAGTTCCTGATAGGTCCGGAGTCTCCCCCGGAACTGGCACTGCGCCTGCCCAGGCCGGGACTTCCCGTGCCTGGGTCCGAAGTCGCCCCTGCAAAGGGGGGGGCAGCCTGTCTGATCATGATGCAATTGGTATGGAATACTCTCAGGGCTAACATAGCCTGCTGCTGGGCTGAACCCAGGACACTTATTTCATAGTTTTACATTTTGATTCTTAATCAGTATTGAAAAGCTTTCAACCATTTCACTCTGTCCTCTGTGGACTACTTACTGCAGTGGAAGCACTTCATCAGAAGCTCTATTTATGCAAAGGCTGGACAAACAAACACTCTTAGTATTTTCTTACATCACATCTATATACTGCAAAATATAATAAATTCTTAATTGTACTAGTTTACATTTTATATGCTAATCTAACAGAGAAGGTAGCTTTTGTAGAGTTGTGGCACTTATGTCACTAGGTAAGAATCCATGCTTTGGAACTTGAGAATAACCAGATAGAAGTTCAGTAGCTTCTCCAACCTTTCAGTTACATAGGACAACCAGAGAACAGCTTCAATAGGGAATAGAAAGTATAATAATCAAATACAATTTCTGGTTTCCATCAGCAACACTTTTTCCATTATTTCACCATTATAAATTTTCAAGTAAGATACATTAAGTTTTAAAGAAGAATGCAGAACTATAATAAATGCAATAAATAAAGTTTTATACAGATATATGTATATATAAATAAATACACCTTATTCTGATACTTTAAAGTTCCTCGGTAAAAATAAGCTTGCTCACTGTCAGGAAGAATTTTGAGTGCCTCATTGCAATTCAGAATTGCCTTAGAGTATCTACCTTGACTTCCATAGTAAGCAGCACGGCTCATGTATGCCTATAGAGATGAAGACAGAATGATCACATGGTAAAAAAACCAGCTTTGTTTAGCATTGTAAAACAAGAGTTAAATAGAAGAAAGAAACTATAAGTTTTATAAAATTATACATCTGAAGAAACCTGTAATTTATTTCATGCTTGCCATGTGCTTGCTGGCAGACAACACACTTACAAATGCAAAACCTGTCAGTCTTTGAAACCATCCAAAAATATCTCACAGAAACAAACTATCAGGAGTCTTTATATTACCTGGAAATGTGATGGACAAAGGGCAAGTGCTCGATTGAAATCTTGGATGCACTTAGCTTGTCTGAGCTGCATTTTACACAGCCCTCGCTGATAAAAAGCATCAGGGTAACTTGAATGTAGTCTGATAGCCATACTAAAGGCATCATGGGCCTAAAAGAATGACATATAATCTAGGTTAAATATGGTTTGTTTGTTCAGCCAAAACCATAGCCTGATTCTTTTGTACAGCCACATATTTTTGCAGCTGGAACCCACCACATACCTGCATTGCCTTTTATCACTTTCATCCATTTACCGCTACATAAGTTTTTGTAATGTTTAACATGCTACCTAATGCAATCATAACCTCAAGGAGGCATAATCTAACTCATTTAATAATGTCATTTCTTCATTGAGACTGCAAAAGTTTAGCCAAGCACATTTTTTCTGTCTGCAAGGACTGAACAGTGAAGTTGTTTTTATAACAATTGATTAACATGGCTATTATTCAACTCCTTTAAAATCCATCCAGATAGTCTTTTCCTCTGCATTGCACATCAGCTTACAAAGTCATGGGATTTTCCAGGATCTACAATTGTAATAAGATGCACATCGACACATAATGTCACCTTTTGCAATTGTCATGTATTGTCACATTATGTATTTCAGACAATTTTGACATTCTTCTTCCAAAATAATATTAATTATGACAAGTTGGGTTGGAAACACACAAGACAACAAATTATTCTTTTCCCTATAAAATTATAATATTTCAAGTGTTTCTAATTTCTGTTATGGTTATTTGAGCAAATCAACAAATGAAACATATTTGCAAGAACTCACACCAGGCCTGCCACAAATCTCACTGATATGCTTTCAATAGTATTCTACAAAGTCTCTAATAAAGTTTAAAATACTGATTTTGTTGAAAGAAGGGAAATATATCTTTCTTAGGTAATCAAGAAGGGAAATATATTTTTCTTAGGTAATGCAGTTTGTCTATTTCTTGAGTGTCATACATAAGTGCCAAAAAAAGAACCAGTTAGGGGGGTTACAAACTACAGTAATATAGAAAACCATTAACAAATTACATCAAACTCCATAATACAGTAACCTAGGAATTCTTTTTCCACGTTTACTACCAATTTACTAAGCCACTGATACTTCTACATGAGTGTTGTTTGTCTGAAAGGTCTCTGAAGACATTGATAAACAGGTATGAAATTAATGGGGCTTATATTCAAATAGAATTTAATTAATGACATAATTCAAGAAAACATAACATTAGCACTGGAAAAATTATTCACTAGCTTGCAAGACAGTCTAATGTACATCATGAACTAAGACAATGCTAAAGGCAGTAGAGGGTGTTTAAAACATTGAAATCATTCACTCAGTTATCACAATTTACAAGCAGTGGAATCAAAGGCTAATATATTCCTTATAATTAATACCAACCTGTAATAAATTTTTTTGCTCCATGTAACAGAAGCCTGTGAGATAATACATTTCTGCAGCTTCAAATGTCTTAGGCAGGATTTTTGCTGAAGTCATCAGAAGCTTCATAGCTTTTTTAAAACTTCTCACAGCATCCTGCAACACAGAATATTAACAGTTGTAAAGCATTAACTAATCTTGCAGATTTTTATTTGACATTTTAAGGGTTTTTTCAAGTGTTTTCTTCTTAGTCTTTGGAACATTACAGTAAAAATGAATAGTGTTGCTTGATGTTGCTGGAGTTACACACACTCAGTCTCTGAATGGTTCATATTAATAACTGATGAGAAAAACAGGAATATAGTTCTATTTATATATGACAAAGCCGCTAATGAACATGATCTAAAACTAACATAGTTTATGCCAATATTTAGATATATAGCTATTGAGAATTATTTATCAAGTTTATTTATTAATTTTAGTTATATTTATTTCCTTGGGAAGATAAGGTATACCTTTTGACGGAATCTGATGATAATTAAGTACTTGCTATAGTTTTCTTTATGTAAATAACAACAAACTGTAGATAATTCACATAAATTTAATAACCTTTAAGAAATATATTGAAATGATCACTCCTGTACAGGTTTCAAAGGAATTTAAGTGAACAGTTCCTCAGAATCTTACCACATCTCACAGATCTGGGCAATAATTCATGCATATTTATCAATACTTTGGTTTCAAGTAGAGTGTAAGGAAAACAGCCAAAAAATTAAGAACAGCTCAAGATGAGCCATACCTTAGCCCTTTTATGAAGGGACAACAGTTGAATGTTTCAATATCAAGAGGAAAAGAATTCTAGAATTTTTTAAGTGAGCCTTTCAAGGTGAAGAACTATTTATTTAGAAAAATCAGTTTGAAATACCACTGCCCATAGGGCTGTCTGCAAATACTACACCTGCATCCCTAAGCTGTCAATTTTTAAATTAAACATGTCTGCATGTCCTGCTATTTAAAAATCATTTTTCTCTATTCTTACAGTTCAAAAATACTCTGAAGAGGAAAAGAAACTGTAGATGCCTAAACTCAGACACATATAAATTCTAAAGGCACAGCTGATTCTCAGTGTGCTTATATAGCCTGAAGTCCAATCATGTTCCCAGTGTATTGTGTCATTCCTCTCTTAGAGATGCAAGTATTCACCTGCTGGGTAAGTGTCACGATCCACAACCTAGACAAGACTTTAGTTTGGCAGAGGCTAAACCCCCTTGCGTTCCAGCCGAACCTCAGATCGCTCTGGGTGGCTGGGGGCGGCTGGGCTTAACCCCTGAGTGATGTCCAATCACTAGGTGTTTTATCGTGATAAGTTCTTAATTAAATTCTCGGAGAACAGAATTGAGACTCGAAACGGAGTCAAGGTGAAGGTTGTTTTATTTAGAAAGAAACGTGCAGGGAAAGGAGGGAAGAAAGAAAACGGGGGTGAAAAAGAGATATAAAAAGAGAGAGAGAGAGTGGAAAAAGGGAAGAGGGGTGAGGGGAGGCTATATCTACCACCACGAGGCTACGGCATTCCGTCCGATGGCAGAGTATTCTCTGGGTCCGATGGGATGGGAGAGCGCTCCCTTCGTTGTCCCTCCATGACGAAGTATGAAGATGAGGAGAGAGGAGGAGGCCGTTGCCTCTCGTTGCACCCCTTTTTATCGGGATATAGCTCCTTTGTCTCACTACAAGCTTCCACCTGGCCTGTAGGAATGCCCCAGGGTGGATGATGGAATGTCCGATATGCAAATGGCTCTCCTGAGGTGTGAATGGCCCCCGATGTGTATTCCTGGCAGTGGAACAATGGCTCCTGATGTATGCTAAGAGTTTCTCGGAAGCCTGGACCTTGACCGGTGGTGATGTAGTGTTACAGGAATGAAGTTTGGTAAGGTGAGAGGAGAAGAGAGGGGGGTCGGTTCTGTTGGCAATTGGTTAAGGCATAATTCCGGTACCTTACAGTAAGCACTCTGAGAAATCAGGGAATAACTAATACACATTCTCTTAACCATGACAACTGAAACAGGATGAATTGGATCACAGTCTTTAATGTCCCATTATGGTTTGAGATAAGCACCCAATCCTAACAAAGAAAACCTGAATGGATCAAGAGGTTTAATTATATTTTCTGAAAAGTGGACACCTTTTCACGTGAAAAGAATCTGCCAACATGAGACTAAGAGGAAACAGAAAGCCTATGTATTTCATACAGAAGTTAATAGACGGTAGATTCAAGGTTTTATGAATCTACTTATTGCTTGCTGTGATTCTGTTTAGGAAAACAGGACTCTGACCTATTGTATAAACAAATAACGTCATACAAAAATAAACAGCTAATCCAAACTGCCCATTTGTGGTGGTTTGGCCCTAACCAGAGGCCAAATACCCACCAAGCCACTCGCTCACTCCCCTCTTCAGCCGAAAAGGGGAGAAAATAGATATTAGGAGGCTTAGGACCTGAGATAAGGACAGAGGGATCGCTCTCCAATTAGAGCAATGGGCAAAACAGACTCAGCACAGAATAAAGGAAAGAAAAGTGATTTATTACTACTACAACTAATACACCCGGAACCGGAACAAGATAAGCGGCCAGGTCTTAAAGCACCTTCCTCCCCACCCCTCCCTTCTTAGCACACTTAAAACCCATCGTGATATTACTCCCTTCTTCCCCCCAAACATGGCGCGGGGAGGGGCAGGGAATGGGCAGTGGGGTTCTGGCAATTCCTCACAAGCTGCTTTTCCTCCCAAGATCTTAACACTTCTACTTCCCCCCACCCCTCGCCTCTTCGCACTCTTTAATTATGGATCTGCTCCCTTCATCCCTCCCGTTGCAGCACATGGAGGGGCAGGGAATGGGGAGTGGGGGTTTCAGTCCATTCTTCCCGAGTTGTCTTCCGTCTCAGTGGGGGGGGGGGCATTCCACACACAAATACTTCCCTGGCTGCGTCGTGGGGTCCCACTCACGCAAGAGTCATTTCCACAACATCTGCAGCGTGAGTCCTCTCTATCGGGGAGCCATCTCCTCACCACAGGCCTCTCAGCAGGGCTCCTCTCCATGGGGTGCTGACATTCGGGTTCAGACCCCCCCCGGCCTGGTCCCCCGCAAAGTCCCAAGTCCCCCGGCAAACCTGCTGGGGCGTGGATCAATCTTCACAAGGTGTAGGTGTCTCTGCTCCCCATCCTCATCCATGGGCTTCGGGGGGGACACCCGTTTCACCATGGTCTCACCACGAGCTGCCGGGGAAACTCTCTTTTTCGCGTTCTTCAGCCCTCCCCCCACCCCTCTCCTGCAGGCCTGGCCTCGGTGTCTGTGCAGCTTGTTACATCTCTCTCCCGCTCCGGTGGCAAAGTGCGCCTGCCAGCAGTTTTGTTTTCTCCTCTATGTGATTCACAGAGGCACTATGACCAGCTCTGATAGGCCCAGTCTTGAATTTGGCCTTGAACTGACAATGTTTTCAAAATATGGGGCTTGCAGAAAGCTGTAACTGCGGCTTACAAAAGCCTCCGAAGCAGCACAGCTACACACAACTGCAACACCATTTCAACACTTCTGCAGGCTTCAAATATTGGCTAGCTCCAAGTGTCAGAGGAGTGACAATATTAGTTAAACCATATGAGACATGAATAATCATGAAGTGGAGAATATGCCTGCAACTATACATTACATATTTAGTTCAAACAGAGTAATTAAACTTTTGTACTGAATTTTATTAGACAAAAAATGCTAGACACATTTATGTATTATCTTATTTCAAAAGAAGCAGAATATAATATACCTAGATCTACATAATTTTACCTTTCCATTTGTCTTCTTAAATGTTTTAAAAATAAAATTGCCCAATTTATGTTATTGGTGCTGTTGAAAATTATTATTCAGGTCATCTTGTAATTTAAACAATGAGGTATTCTAAAGATTTTTTTATAGAGTAGCATATTTCATCAAATATTAAAATGATACAGAAAGAAAAACATTGTCTGGCTTGGCATATATAGAATGTAAGCTTTTCTTACCTTAGTTTTCTTGGCTTTCATTTGTACTTTTCCTAAAACAACAAATAACGCAGGTTCAGGCTGAGTTGCTGTAGCTTCATGTAAGCACTCTATAGCCTTACTGTGATTTTGACAAAATGACTGAATGAGTGCTTGCTGAACAGGTTGAGAAGTAAAGGATTCTGGAAGGAAATCACCATGAAAAACAATGGGTTTACTTCAACCTGTGTGTTTTACAGTATAAAATACTTCTAAATTACCTGCAAACTTTAAAATATTTGGAGTATCAAAGCTTGTTTTAACATTCATAAAGACACAAACGTAAACTAAATTCCTACAAAAGCCTGAGGTTAAACAGTTAGTTGCCAGTGAGTGTAGCTTGATTGCTAAACATCTGTAAATATTTACCACCTTCTCTCCTCATCTAAGAAGCCTTTACTCTGGAAGTATCACCAAATTCCTGCTTTGTTTTTATAGTCTTGTGCCCTGTGTATCCATCCACTCTTGGTCACTACCAGAGACAGGAAATTCATCTCTATGGGTATGGCTATTCATATGGATTCACCAAGAGCTTGAGGATGCACTGAATACTGTCACTTTATCCCCAGCACAGAACAAGTAACTACTAATACTGTAAGGTTTTTCCTGTCCAAAAACATTGGGAAGGTTCTCTTCTGAAGCTATTTGATTATTTGTTAGAAAAGGCTGTACACAAGTACAGAACAGAATCCTTACTCAATATTCCTTTAAACCAGAAACTACCAATATTAAAATATAGCAATAGAAAACATTAACTAAGAGATAAAGGAAAAAACAAAAAAACAAGTGATAACACAAAAAATAGTGTACTCCATAATTACCTTTAAAAGCTTGTCACATGCAAACAAAATACTCGAGATAGAAAGTTCCTATATTTTAGCTGAGTCATGGTAGCTAATCTATTTGCAAGTTTGACCTTAAATATTTTTTAATAATACCTTGCTTACAGACTGTTGCCATGGTTCATAACTATCTAGGAAAACTGACAGAAATTGATGTTACCTTCATCCATTTCTTTAAGTTGGTAAATACATAAACTTGCCAGCTCATATTTCTTCAACTCCATTAAATACTGTCCCCTGTAATGAAGTATGTGTTGGATGTAATTAGCAAAACTATTTCCAATCATTTCTTTCAAAGTGTAAATACTACTGAAATATGTTTTCATTAGCAGAAAAAGGAAGGAAAAATAATACCTTCCAATAAAAACACCCAAAGTTTTTCCTTTTTTATCAGAAATATTTGTTGAATTTTTCTCTCACGTCACAGTAACGAGAAATTATCTGTTTATCTCTCTTCAGATTGTAGGAGTTACAAAAATACACTTTCTATGGATTCCAGAGGTAGCAGTCCTTACAATCTCAGAACTGCAATAATAATAATACTGTTTCTAAAATCTACCACAGACTGATAATTGATAGATACGTTGTGTTTTTAAGGGCCATTTTTTGCCTCTTCACATATAAGCATCAGTCATGCATGTCAAATCACACAGAGACAAGCTCAGTAAACCGACTCTTAAAATTGAGAAAATACAGTATTATTGACTGGAACTTAGTAACTACTTCTCCTAATACACCTGAGGAATATTAGTCTAGCACATCCTCCTTAGATCTTACAGCTTTTCAGAAGAAGAAACAGCTTTATCTAGTAATGTATATTTTGGTCTTAATAAACATCAGCCCTTCTCACTGGACTGAAGATGGGGAAGAAGAATAGCTCCAATCTAAATTGGCCTGGATTCAATCCTCCACACTCTTCACATTATGTGGAGTCTGCAAACAAATCCACTTAAGGAAAGCAAGAAACTATATGTACCTCAATGAGTAGAACCCTGCATATGAAACAGGGTTAGAACCATAGAATCAGAGAATATCCTGAGGTGGAAGTGACCCATAAGGATCATCAAGTCCAACTCCTGGCTCCACACAGAGCCAGACAAGTCAGAGCATTTGACTGAGTGCATTGTCCAGACGCTTCTTGAAGGCAGTCAAGCTCCATGCTGTGACCACTTCCCTGGGGAGCTTTTTCCAGTACCCAACCACCCAGTCAGTAAAGAACCTTTTCCTAACATCCTACCTAAACCCATCCTGTTGCATCTTCCTCCCTCCAATTTAACCAATAAAATAGTTGGTGGCACTATGCAAATAAAGTTGTTCAGGTTTGAAAATACTACATTCAGAGCAGGATTCAAACAATACAAGAGTATCTATCAATAGCATCCCAAATGAATTTTTTTGGGGGGTATCTATGAAAATTCTCAACTAATTGATTTCCTACCTTAATATGCAAAGTTGTGATTTATTCGGATACAGATGAATGGCTCTGCTTATGTCCTTTACAGCATTTGGTAAATTATTAATCTGTAATTTATAAAGAAAAACAGCAATTTAATTGCTAAGATGAAGACAATTTGGAGACACAATTACTATTTCTGTAAGTGTTAATTCTGCAGGATGTAGCAGCCCACAAAGTGACAACGCACAAACAACATGCACTCTCTGTAAAGGAGCTCAATGCTTTTAATAAATATCTAAAACATTTAGTCTACATATTTCCACACTCTCCCACAGGGTAAATCCAAACTCCAGACAGTTTCTTTATTTTTCCAAAAATCCAAAGAGTCTGGACTGTTGGGAAGAAGATTAAGTCACAAGATTCACATGTGGAATCTTATTGCTGTCATGAATTTGCATTTATTTTTCAAGTGTGTGCATGTTGTCCTATTTACTGTGCTTGAGATGCTGGGGAAAAAGAAGATCCAAAGGTCTCATTCATTCAGCTGCTAACCGGAATTCTCACTAAAGAACAGCATTGATGGAATGCATGTAGTTTGTTTTACTGCTTTAAACTGAAATTAAAAGAAGACACCCCACAACAACAAAAAACCCCAACCTACAAAAGCAATTTGAACATTACTAGATGACCTCCAATATAACTATCAGCCACAAATTCTTAAAGACAGTATCAAACAAAAGAATGTCACTAGTCCATTTAGATGTAGTCTGAGTTAAAAGCCATTTCCTTTTAGTTGTGGGAAAAAATGAACAGCATAAGCAATCTCTCAAAACATATTAAAAACACACTAAGCTCTGTAAGACACATTAGTTCTTTGAATTCAGCCAATGAAGTCTACAGAAATTAGGTCATGATGAATATTCCATTCCTTGTAGTCATGAGAGGGTCTTAAAAAAGACAACTGTTAATAAAATATTATCAAATCCTATGCAAAATTAGAAAACATTCTGTTTCACTGTAAATTCAAACAATGAACATGTTTTCACTTCTATTTTAAAGCTCAGTTCTACACTGAGGTAGAAAAGACAAAGTGACACTTGAAATATCTTCTGTCATTGCATTACATACCAACAATATTTCACAATATTTTACAATTGCAAGGTATGCAATTCTATAACTTGAAACATATAGCTATAAGCAGGTTCTAACATCTGTGTAAAACCAAGGCCTTAATATTAAAAATACTCACAACAACTGTAAAAATAAATAAAGCTATTTTAAGTGGCAAACAAAAGCAAGAGGAATGTATTACCTTATGATATGCTTGTGCTCTGTACACATAGGCTTGAACATCGAGGGGATCAATTTCAATGGCACTAGTAAACCGTCGAATAGCTTCATAGTATTGATTGAGGTGCAACAGCAGTATCAAACCAATATTTAGGTAAGCAAAGATGACAGAGCTAAAAATATTTTTTCCTTTTGTTATTGTATGGACTATGTCATTGTATTAACAACTTACACAGTCTTCATCTACTTTTATGGCATTTACCACACGTCTATTTTGTGATCACACTGAACTAAGGAATTGTAATTGCCAGCAGATGAGATAGCTCGTGAAAAAACCCACCACTTCAGTAGTTTGTGGTGTTTGGAACACACTAGAGGCTCTTTGATCACCAAGAACAGCACTCCAAATGTGAAATGCAAGGAAATTTTGACAAATCTTTGTCATAAAAGCTGGACTAGAAATAGAACTAGCTGGTAATATTGTATTTACTGAATACTCCAAGAAATACTTATTTTTTCAACACTAAAAACATACTGTTTTAAAAGACTGACAAAGCTTGCACATTTTCCATCTAGCCCACACCCGGATTTTCTGTCATCGCACTTGGCTAGCTGCTAGGGAGACCTGGATTTCCAAGATCTGCAATATCTTGTGCAGCTCGTGCTTACAGACTGTCTAAGCAAAGTTCAAAACTTCCTATAGCAGAGTCAAGACAAAGGAAGGTTCTTCAGACCTGTCACACACTGGCATGGAATCCTTTGCTCAAGACAGTACTGTTGATGTTGCCCAAGGCTGAACAAGAGCACAGTACCTTCAGAGTAAGATAATTAATGCAATTAACTGGTATGGGATGCCTGTTGCATATTGTAAGACTGTTTGCATAGCAGGACTGCTGTAGATATAACTAGTTTCTGAAGAATTTTTAAGTGGTAGGAAGAAATACAATTCAGAGGAACCATATCAGCCTCAGCCACCAACTATTAAGGACCACAAATTGTTTAATTTTATCTCTCTTTATTTCAGGGACACCATCTACTGGCTTTTGATAAGGAAAAAATGTTAGCATTTTCTTTCTGCGGGAAAGAAAAAAAAATTAACCTTTTATCTGCATTGCGGACAGACTGCCTCCCAAAAAACAAATTAAATTATTATGGCATGAGTAGTCAGCTTTAATCAGGACTTCAGTTTCATCTTTTGTCTGACAAACCTAAATAATTAATTTACCAAGTTACCATAAAAGGCAAAATAGAATTTAATTTTGAAATTGATTAGTAATTCTTTTTACTACACACAGACTATGTAAATGTCACACAGTAAATGAGGCAAAATGTAACAGTAAATGAGGTATGTTTTTGTGTGTTTTAACTCCAGTCTGTGAGCCGAGTAACAGTTCTGATTCAACTTTCCTTTAATAGCACTTGCATGCTCCCAGGTAATCAAGTTATAAACAAAATATATTAAAATTTTCAAGTCAAATCACCTGTCCAAAGCTAGGACACTTTCAAAGTCACAGATTGCAAGTGACCATTGACACTGTTCTGAGTAAATGATCCCACGATGAAGAAAAGAACAGAAATTTTCTTGAGTGTCATTGATCAGCACTGTGGGAGAGGGAGAATACAAATCAACTGTTCTGATATTGACTTATTTTTCACTTATTCCAGTACTTGTTTGCACATTACTTTTTACTCAAGTTTCATAGAAAAACCATAACACATTAGTTCATAACAGAAACTGGCCATGTGGCATGACATACCTTCAAGACATATATATAATGCTCAGTTCATAGAATGGCATGGGTTGGAAGGGACCCCAAGGATCATAGAGCTCCAACCCCCCTGACACAGGCAGGGCCACCAACCTCAGGCCTGGATCTACACAAGGTTGCCCAGGGCCACATCCAACCTGGCCTTGAACACTTCCAGAGATGAGGCATCCACCACCTCTCTGGGCAGCCTGTTCCAGGACCTCACCACTCTTTCTGTAAAAGACTTCCCCCTAATATCCAAACTAAACCTTCCCTCCTTTAGCTTTAAACCATTCCCCCTTGTCCTGCCATTGTCTGCCATTTTAAAAAGTTGATTCCCCTCCTGTTTGTATGCTCGTTTCAGTTCCAACCACTTGAATTGTTAAAAGTGAAGCAGAAAAGCTTAGGGAGCAGAGTCAAAATAACTGAATCTTGTTGCTGTTGTTATGATTCTATGTCCAATAGCAAACTTAATAAAAATTAATAGGATCAAGTTATTGCCAAAAAACTTAATGTGAACCATACATTTCGTTATTTGCAACATCAAATATCTGTGTTTGTTATACCGCAGCATAGAAATGATTGGTAAATTTTCATTGTCTTTTTAATGATAAATATCTACACCATTAAAAGAAACAAACAGTACCAGAAACACTGAAGTCCTGCACAGCTCTTTTTGGATCAACCTCTCGTAGGATGCAACCTCTATAGTAGAATGCTAACCAACAAGAAGGATCTAAATGAATCGCTGCTGACAAGTCTTGTATTGCCTTTCCATACTGCTGCTGCCTTGTATATGCTCTTCCTCGATACAACCTAAAAAGGAAGTTTTTCTTTAAATATATTTACCCTTAGAAAACTATACCTACTGCACTTGCATAAATCAAATTTGTTGTAATAGAACCCTGCATTAGCTTTGGGCATCGCAGTTTGATGGAACTCTCTCCAAGTTCCATAGCATGTTGGTGTAGCAGTTTCTGTATGGGAAATAACAAATTTTGCTACATCTGATTTAAAAGAAAAAATATAAAGCTGCTTTCATTACCGTTAAAGCTTTCTGAAGACATTCATCCTATTTTTCAATATTTCTTTCAGACAAGCTTACAAAATCAGATCCTACTATTTTACACTACTCACCCCCAAATTCAGGAAGCTAGAAATACATTTAAAGAAGATAAATCACTAGCACAGGTGAAAAAGCATGAATAGACAGCAACAGCTGCAAAATAATTTTATGAATGCAAAATGTAATATATAAAACATTTTTGTATTACTGAAGATAGCTTTCACTTAAGCAGGTCTTATGCTACATTCCACTTCCTTGCAATTATGTAAAATATATACTATTCTGTTTCACATCTTACACTGTGGTTCCCTGTGATGAAGGAGATGGCCTTATGGGTAGAAGACACACACAGGAGAATCTTTTTCCCAAATATTTCTACTTAGTTTGCATGGGAAACCATTCCAGAATAAGACATCTGAATCACAGAACAGCAGGTCTTCAAAGAGATCCCTGGAGATCATCTGTTCCAACCCCCTGACAGAGCAGGATCACCTAGAGCAGGCTGCACTGGACAGCATCCATGCAGAAGTACATATGTGTAGATGTCTACAGCATATGTTAGGTGTCCAACTTTCCAGTAGAGTTGATTAAATTCTAGACAATATATTCCAAGGAAATGAGACCAATTCATTTAATCCAAAAAATATACACTTACTGGCTGTTCAGTTGCACAGCTCCCCAGGCTTTAAAGAAGAGTCTTTATTAGTCTATCTGGAGTCTATTGACTATGTTCACTAGATTGTTCTTGGTGATAACAGCTGCTTAGACACTTACATCCCATGGATACAGCAAGCTAAATCCTAAATTCAGGTATCATACTCTGCTATTGAATATCTGCTTTTATTTTATACCTGTTTTCATTAATCCAGAAAAGAGTATAAAAATGTAAGTCTTTCAGGAACTATACTAAAAACAAGTCACATTTTCTAGTAAGGAAATTATAAAAAAATTTTTCAGTCCAAGTCAAACCTCAAAATCATCATTATAATTCAAAAATAAAGATACTTCTCATTCATAATTCAAAATTTCACAGAAAACATTAATTCAGCATAATGCTGGAAGTGTCAACGCAACCAAGGAAACTAGGCATAGAACCATATAATCCTTAAGGACATTCTTCACTTTGAGCATGTATTTAAATCCAGCTCTTTAGAGCAAAGCACACATGCACATGCTTAAGTCCAACTGCCTCTGTATTTGCAGTAGTCCGGTGGGATCCGAGCACATGGTTCTGAGCTTAACTAAATTAAGGTCTAGGGACTAATCCAAAGTCATTAAAGAAATACATCGAATCCCCTGTGAATACCATGCCCTAGAAGTCATCTTCTATTTCTATTAGACACCTCTCTGCAAATGTAATTTCTTTATTATTGCTTAATGCATATTCGGTCTTTTACATATTAATATTATTTTAATAACGCATATAAAATTCAAATACATTTGTCAAAACATATATTCTACCTCGCCTGAGCATTGCTGGGGTCTTCCTTGATCACAGCTGTAAAATCCTGAATTGCTGTAGTCAAAACTGAATGATCAAAGAAATGTATTCCATGTTTCATTAGTGCATCTGTTCTTTTTGGGTTATATTGAAAACACTATAATGAAAAAATAAGTACATTGTGTTATTCCTCTTTCTTATTATTTCTAATGATTAAAAAACTTAAAGCACAAAAATAGTATATTCTTTTATTCTCAGGTTTTCTTTTTTATTCCTTTGTCCTTTAATGTCTATTGTAATTTCCATTCACTGTAAAGCGAAATAGAAAAGTAGTTATGCAAGCTTGGTAGTAGCTGATAATTTGTGGACATTCAAATTAATTTATTTAATTAGCCAGCAGTAGTAACAGAAATTACTTATTTCCATAGCATTGATTTTTTTGAAACATCATTCATTTGAAAGGATATCTGTTCTACAAGCTACTTAAAAGTAAATTGTACCTGGATATGTCTGTTATTAAAGTTACACAAAAGCTACTATATTACTGTAACAATACCAAAAAAAGTGAGCTTACTTTGGCATAATCATCCATAGCCAGTAAGAGCTTATTTTCCTCAGCATACAACTCAGCTCTCCTAAAATAAATGTCATCATCTGTAGGGCTGCACAGTATTGCAGAGCTATAACTGATGATTGCCAACGTATTATCACCCTGTTTCCTGTGAATTTCAGCCTTTGACAGGTATGTATCTGAAACAATTATCCAAAATATAAAAGGCACTATTTAGCAGCAAAACAATGTCATCTTCTCCTTGCAGGGTAATTAACACAAGTGGTAGTAATAGAACAATAGATTATACAAAGGGTGAGAAGCCAACTGAACTCGGAAGTGTAGAGCTACAGTTGTGTGCAGCTGTAAAGCAACAGTTCTTGCAGGATTTTTGGGTACTAAACATTTTTGCTCTCTGTAGAGCTCCCTAGCAATTGCCCATCAAGACATTTCCTGTAGACCTGTTGATCACAAACAAATACAAGAGTTTTCATTTAAATGGGTCCACACAATTTCTCATTGTATTTGGTCTGGTCAGGATAGAGTTAACTTTATAACCCCAAGTGTTGCTGAACAATGCTTGCACAGTATCAAGGCTTTATTTTTTTATTTGTCTTTTCCCTACTGGGCCCCCTCCCCTGTGAGTAGGCAGGGAGGACACCAAGTAACTGGGAGGGGATACAGTTGGCCAAAGGGATATTCTATATGGTGTAACATAGTGGTCAGCAACAAATACTAGGGGTACAGGAAGAAGTGGGGGGATGTCTTCCAAGTCCATAGTCAATTAAAATTTCCTTTGTTACAACCTGTGTCTACTGTGTTTCGTTTTGCTGTCCATCTCAGAAGATCCTGATTGTTATGCAGCAGAGACAGATTTCCCTCTAAGCCATACCTCCTCCAGGCTACCTCACTCATCCCCCTCAGCTTTTCCTTATATGTTTATACAACTTAGGCTCCAGACCCCCAAGCTTCTTAATGGCTTTCAAATGGACCCTCTTCAAGCTTGTGTGTCTCATACCAAGAGTTCTAATGTATGTGCAGCATCAGAACCTAGCAAAGAGGAATCAGATTCCCTGAAATGCAGGGTCTGGTCTGTCAATCAGAGGTGTTGTCTTTCCCTTTTAACCTCATAATTCCCAGTTTAAAGGGTACAGTAGAACAGGGCTGAACAGAACAGAGCACACTGTCTTCATTAGAGGGTTGTTACCAGCTTTCCCCATTAAAATAATGGCTACAATTTACATCAGTCCTTTTTCTTTTTTCCTCCTCTTTTTAAGAGCACACTAAAATTAAGTACTTATTCTTGCCTTAGAAGCCTGACTTCTGCCCCAAAATTATGAAGACTCATGACTGCTTTATAATAGTTTTATAATATTTTTATAGTAAGGATAAAACTACTGATATAAAGGCAAATAGAGAAAAAATACCATTAAAAACTTAAGTTATACTTCAATGATACTTACCTGTTTTATTTTTGTTCCATTTAGTTATAAAATTCAGGTCATCCAAAGCTAAAGAAATTCTGTCTTGAAAGAGGTAAATCAGATGTCTATGCCAGTAAGCATTAAGCAGTAGTGGTTCTAAGCTTATAGCCTATGAATAAAATAAGTAACTTCATTATACTGCCAAAGGAATTTCTCAATTGTGATAACAACAGTACACAGGAATCAAGAAAATTTTTGCACTGAAATTATTTTAAGAAAATTCTTAGATTGACAAACTTTAACCTAAGAATCTGAAAAATTTTATTAGTGTCAGTTGTTTGTTAGAAGTATCCTGTACTTACACAGAATCACAGAATCGTAGGGGTTGGAAGGGACCTTGAGAGATCATCGGGTCCAACCCCCCTGCCAAAGCAGCTCCCCAGCTCATACTGCACAGATAGGCATCCAGACAGGGCTGGAATATCTCCAGAGAAGGAGACTCCACACCCCCCTGGGCAGCCTGTCCCAGGGCTCTGGCACCCTCACTGGGGAAAAGTTCCTCCCCATGTTGGTGTGGAACTTCCTGTGCTCCAATTTGCAGCCATTGCCCCTTGTCCTGTCTCCAATGACCAAAGAAAAGGGGCAGGCCAATTCCCCCTGCACCCCATACTTAAGATATTTATAAACATTGATTAGGACCCCCCTCAGTCTTCTTTTTTCCAGGCTGAACAGCCCCAGCTCTCTCAGCCTTTCCTCACAGGGGAGATGTTCCAGGCCCTTCATCATCTTCGTAGCCCTTCTCTGGACTCTCTCCAGGAGATCCCTGTCCTTTTTATACCAGGGAGCCCAGAACTGGACACAATACTCTAGGAGGGGCCTGACCAGGGCAGAGTAGAGGGGGAGGATCACCTCCTGAGACCTGCTGGTCACACTCCTCCTGATCCCCCACAGGATCCCATAGGCTCTCTCAGCCCCCAGGGCACACTGCTGGCTCATAGCCAACCTGTCATCAAGCAGGACCCCCAGGTCCTTTGCCACAGAGCTCTTCTCCAGCAGGTCAACCCCCAGCCTGATACATGCAGTTGTTCCTCCCCAGGTGCAAGACTCTACACTTGCTTTTGTTGAATTTCATCTGGTTTCTCCCTGCCCAGCTCTCCAGCCTGTCCAGGTCTGTCTGGATGGCAGCGCAGTGCCCTGCGTGTCAGCCACCCCTCCCAGCTTTGTATCATGGGCACTTGCTGAGGGTGGATGCTATTCCCTAATCAAGGTCATCAGTGAAGATATTAAATAGGACTGGACCCAACACTGAGCATGCAGCACAAAATATTAATCAGCTAGGATATTACCATGTCTGATTATTTCTTTAAAACAGCTATCTGAATTATTTCTAGAAGTCCGAATTCTTGCATTTGAAAGTAAGAAATAATTAACTTGCCCATTATGAAAAAGGAGTCAGCTTTTCAAACCATGCTGTTTTCATGTAGAAAGTACTTAACATTCTCCAACAAAATCACTTGACAGATACAACCAACTAAATAACGTTTCACATATGTTCATTATGCATGTAACACACGCTTAACAGCCATATTGACATAGAAACTGATACAAATCAGAGACTGTTCTGCTACAATACTTCTCCAAATTATGGTCTATAAACTATTTCTAGGATCCATAACATATATAGGGATTGTGTTCATACATCTTAAAGAGAAAAGTCGATGATGTTTTCACTAAAGTCTGCAATAGCCATGGCAAGCAACTTTGACCATAGATATTGGCCCATTGATCAAAGGGCCACAATTTCAAGGTGTGGCATTTTTAGCCTTTCAGATCCTTGACAGCCTGTTTCTAAAGTTTGGGGTGAATAAAAAAAGATACAAGATAATAATTGAGTTTCTATTGATATATTCATTTTCTGGTCAGATCATTTAAAAAGTTTGGACGGCATTATGTACAGACTGAAGGTGCATAAAATCGGGGCTTATGTCCCATTGAGAGTAATTAAAAAATTAGATTCATCCCCATGAGAAGCACTAACAGAAATGGTGTTATAAAAGGAAATTTCATCCTAAAAAAAATATGCATTTTGGGAAGGGCAAACTGTAGAAATAGAGTAAAATTTTAGAATGTATGTCACTTTACAACACACTGTGAGCCTCCTTAAAATTTACTGTGGCTTGAGACAGTGAGCTGAAAGGAATGCAGAAACCAACACGAAGCCAAGCTGATTTGTAACGCATTGTTTCATTCCTCTGCACATTCTGAAATATTCCTACTGACAGAGCTTTGCATTTTATCAAAATAAATGCTATTTACATTAGTTAACATGGCTGTTGTTTGGATTGTTTTCAGGGATACTGACAGATTGATGGTGTTCAACTCCCACAGAGAAATATCAACTCAAAAGATATGGTACAATCTTGCATTATCAAGCACTCCAGCACAAGGATCATGAACCCCAAAACAGCTGCTGAGGATCAGTTCTCCAAACACCAGATACTATATTAAGAGCTCAGATGATGATTAAGGAAACAGACGTCTTTTGTTGCACATCATTATATGTAGGATTAAGTACTTTGGGTCCCAAGGTGGTTATGACTAGCCTTGTGTAATACAGATGTTAAATGACAATGAAAATACAATACCAAAAGTACAACATTTGACTTCTGTACCCAGATTTCACAAACCTACAGAACTATACCACTGTTTAAAGAATTATTTTGAAAGCTTTTACAGCTTCCACATTTAAATTTTAGACTTTAAAAATATTCTTTTCACTTCTGGAGTTCTTTTTCAGTGATGTTTATTTTTTGTTTTGGTTGTTTCTTCCTAGTTGTGCAGGGTCTTAGGCAGAAGTAATGGCAGGTTTCTATGTATAAGCATACATAGAAAAACACAAGTATTATTGTGTAAAGTCTTAGTGCCAAAGATTTAATTATAAACAAGGACTTTTCCATTTATTTGCTTTTGCAGAAATTAAAATTTATGACAGCTTTGCCAGCAGCAAAAGTTAAAGCAAAAGACTTTCTGTCCTTTTTATCTATCCCATCTCCAACTTCATTTAGGATTGTTATATCCTGAGTAAGCATCTCCAAATAAACATTACCAGTGCTTGGAGAACACTAGGGTAAATAAATGCAGATTATTAAGAGCTGTTAACTAAGAGCCTGCATCTTCATTCTTGTGGAACTAATCTTGGATCATGCTATCATACAAGAGCAAAAAGTGGCAGCATTCAGCTAGTTATCAGCTCTCCTGCTTCTAGTTCTTCACTTCTCAAAGATCACAGGCATTCGGTATTTTAAAAAATAGTACTTGATAGAAATAAAACTTGGCACTAAACTTACTTTTTCTAAGTCATTCATAGCTGACTTTAACTTGCCTAACTTTCTTTGTATTGCTCCACGCCTGCAGTAGTGAAAAGCTGAAGGATGCTCTTCCTTTTCTATTAGCTCAGTCAGCCTTCTCACTTCTTCTTCTAAATCTTCAATACTAAATGTTGTACCTTCAAGAGGAACAGGCTGTATGGAATCAACTAGCTCTATTTGTGGATTTGCTTCTTGAGAGTCCACCGTTACTTTTAGCAATTCAGTATCCTTCTCCTCAGAAGCAGTCTTACTCGGAGGGAAAGTTTCATTAAACCAGCAGTTCCATACTCCACGGACCCACATGTGAGCAGAGGTGTCTTCGGGAATTCCCCCCCTTCCTTTTGCAAACTTTTCAAAATCTAAGAAACAAGGGATGCTGGGGCTCTGACATTTTTTTATCACTGAAGGTACCTTGGTACTGAATTTATCATGAATAGGAAGCCTTCCCAGAGACACAGACCTAAGGAAAAATATATTCAAAATTAAATAAATGTTCTTAGATATAGTAATGATATTAAATTGCAATCTGCCAGTTAACAATGACTCAAAAACCTAATGTTAGCTCTCTTGTTAATAATCATTTTTTAACTTATCAGCCTTTTATCAAAACCTATTATCAAAACCACAAGTAAGCAGGACTGGTCTGAATTATTCATGTCCCCAAAATGTTCAGCATTTACCCACATTTGCCTGCTTATTTCTTCCAAAAGCTTCTAACTTGGTTTTACAAAGAGAAGGCTAGACCTAAGAAAGGATGATATTTCAGAGTGTACAATTAATCAGCCTGGCTGAATGTTGATAAATCCTGGATGGATTAATATATGGATGATAGATCACAGTGACATTAGGAAGAGGCCGTAAGAATACAAGCATAAGAAGCATCACTCAGATTTAAAAGAAAAGAGCACTTGAATTTACAAAAACAAGAATTATAATCTGGGAAAATTCATAGCTTCCAAGATGCAAACCTTCACAAATGTTAATTATGAACATCTGTCTTGAGGCATCGAAGTGAAAGAAATAGAAGGCTTTAAAAAAACACTTAATCTTTATCACAAACAATACTAGCCTTGCTAACACAGAAGGAAACACCAGAAGGGAGAAAATATTTTATACATATATGTATATACACACACACATATACTTACACTACTATGACCTACTATTTATACATATATTTATTTTATAAATAAGGATCCTACTTGGGAAAAAAAAAGGAAAATACCTTAAAAACTATAATAGGTCCATGCATGAATGATGTGCAAAATGGTATAAAGATTAAATCTCCTTGTTTCAGCAAAACTGATGTCTAAGGCTTAAGAATAAACCTTCTGAAAGGTGTCTAAAAGCAGGGGCTGGGGCAGGGTGGGGCAGGGTGCAGGCAGAAGAAGCTCAATGCAAAACTGGCCAAGCCAAAAATAACCACCCCTGAGGTTGCAGGTCACACTTCAAGAGTAAGTATTTAAGAAATATTAAAAAACTATCAAGAACATTAATTTATCTTCTTTTTTAAAGTACTTTAATATTTTCTATAATACCACATATATGAAATACAAAAATAATAAACATTCACTAGAAAAATACTTAGTGATACATGAAAACAAAAGGTAAAAAGCTAATGGTTTAAAGGACGTTAGTCCAGCTTAGCATTTTGGCTTCCTAAGAATTTCCCCATTGTCTTCCAGAAGGAATAATTTTGACCATTTTAATCATGCATTTATACTTGGATAAAATAGTTGTTGCATGAAGCAACACCATTTCCATTTAAAGTGCAGTATGCACTAAATGTTCTAAAGATATCTGAGCAGAATAGATTTTTCTTTTGCATTAAAAATATATGTATTATTCCTAAATAACTGAATTGCTATTAATTTCAGAGCAGTATTTAATATTAAAAAATAAAACTTGTAATTATATAACACAGCTACAAATGAAACTGCATTCTTTAAAGGTAATATAAAATAGTAAAAGAAAACCTTTTAAGAATCTTTGGGGGTTGACTTAGTATCTTAATCACAGCTTCTAATTTTCTAGGATTTATTATTTTCTTTGATTTCTGTGTTTTCTTTCTTCTTGGGAAAACAGTGTATTCTATTCCAGTCTTTTGAGGTTCCCTCACAAGAACGATGTCATTCTCACTATCCTCTTGTCCAGTCAAAGTAGGTGCTTTTTCTACTGGTATGTCTGTCTGCATTGACTGATGAGCATCACAGATTTGATTCAATAGATGCTTGGTAGGGAAGCTTTTCCTAGTCTCTGTTTCAGCCTCTGTCTCAGCTATCCACTGCTTCATAAACTCCAATTCTTTCATGCTGGTTTTGAAATTAGCTGACATATTTATCATAGTTTTATCTTTGAAAGCAGTCATCTCGAGAGCTGAGGCTGATCTTTTAATCAACCTTTTCTGTTAAAAAAAGGAAACAATTCATTTAGATGTTCACTTGAAATAAATTTATATATCATATTTCCTTAGCTTTAATGGACTGGATTTTATTTTATATAAAATTGTAAAGAAAAAGAGCAACATGGGGTCTACAAGATTAAAAATATTATAGTACCTAATGGGAAAAAAACATCTGCATACCTCAGGATGTGTGTCAAAGCAAAGAGAACTGAAACATTAATTCAAAGTTTTTGAAGCTCGTTGAGGGCTAAAATCAATCTTCTCTAAGAAATACCACAAGAAATTTGACTTAAACATCAACATGTAGGAAAGTTAAATTTTAAAATCAAAAATGTATGCCACTGGTGGCAGCATTTACAAAAAGATGAGATCAGGTATGTTCATGAACTCAGAAGACGACATGGGAGGACTCTGTAATTTTTTAAGTACAATTTTATTATGTGGGAACACAGTTAAAATCTGAATGGAATTATGCACTGTCACAGTTTATGACCCCATCCCTGAATTGCCTGAGAAAATCAAAACCTAAAGTATAACACTTATCCTCTGGTATTTAATTGTTATTAATTATTAAGCAAGTACTATTTGCAATAGCAAATGTATTGCATCTCAGTCTTTTTGTTAATTCCAGTTCTCTAACTTGCATTATAATACTAAGTATAATATGTCTTTGTCAAAGAAATTAAAATGCAATTTCATGTCCACTGCCTGAAATTTCCAGAGGGACACACTTGTAATGAATAAAATAAATGAAACAACAAATAGTTTTGCATTATTTTAAATTAGACTCAAAGAAGCACTTTTTCAATGCTTACAGACATCTGTACACTATGTTACAGACATCTGTAACTATGTATTAATAAGACTGCATTGGTCTTTATTTTACTAATAATTTAAAGCATTTCAATTAACCAAGTGAATATCTTTCAGCTTTTATTTGTGGTAACGCATTACACCCTGTGAAGTTTTGAAAAGAAAAAACATTGTCACAAGTGTGCTACTTTAAGAATTTTCTTTTTATAAAATCTAAGCTTCATATTGATTTACTAAAAAGCTTAAACTCAATGTGAAGCTATCATTTATCACTACATGTATCTAATATTACCTATCATTTATCACCAGATCAAATACTTAGACTGCAAATTGCATAAGTATCGAATTGTTACTTGATACATTTTTTAATGACCTATGCCTAGCTTGGCTAACTGAATTCAGTAAGTCTAGTTCTATTTCAACATGAAACTAGAATTTTTTTCAAAAATCAAGCATCAGTGGTTAGTTTGAATTGCAAATGTGATATTAAAATTATTCCATACAAAGTACTGACATGCTTTCTGTCCATCTTTAAAGCAACGTGGTCACAGTATTTTAAGCAGGGTTTTATGGACTATCTAGAAGACTTAAGTAAATACATACTCCTCAAATTCTGATGTTAAATCAAATTTGTTAATAAAATATAGCACATAGCACTTTACAGATTGGAAACTTGAGAACACTGATGCACTGAAAACTCTGATATCCAAGGACTTGATAGCACAAATCTTTATTCAGATATGTTGTCCCACCCTTTCAGGTTAGCTAGTGTACAACCTACTCACGCTTATCTCTCTGCAAATGAGAGGGGTTCAGAGGGGTTCTCACTGCAGAGCTGCTTTCTTATTTAATGTAACCAATGCACTTAAAAAAACCCTTTGAGACTTTCACTTTTGCATATAATAGGAAAATACTAAGTTCAGTTCAGTGGAAGAATTTCTTCTGCAAAACCACATTTCAGGAGCAAATACAAGTAAACATAAAATATAAATACCTCTGCGCTCTCATTGTCAGAAAAATCAGGCAAAGATTGGCATCTTCTGAGTAAACTTTTTGTCTATAGATAAAACAGAAAGCAAAATAAGTCTGAATTGGTCTGAGCCTAACATGAATAGAGCTTTCAAATACTTCCTGCTTTTAAAAGCAGTGACTGATAAAAACAGATCTAGTCTCCAAAGAAATCTGTATTTTCACCAAAAAACCAACCAGACTTTGGCCAGAGCAAAGCAAAGACTGCATTTCTCCAAAAGACAAAGACTGACAGATGTCCAAAAATCTGAGATGCATTCAACACACTCAGATCAATGCTAAAGACCAAGCACAGTCAGTGGACATACCCTAGATATGTGCTGTGGATGCTCCAATCTCAGAACACCTTATGAATACACCATACTGTTGATCACTTAATGAATTTACTGCATGTATGGAGATGGCTTTCCAATTAACATGTTTTAAGATGGACACTTCTTCAAAGGTGTCATATTCCCTCTGCATCAAATTACATTAGTCACATGAACATTCCTATCTTGGGAATCCCAGACCAAACAAAATGGCCATGTAACATCACTTAATCCATAATTTCCAATGAAAATATTATTTCTACCTGAGAATCTGCATGTGCTTCATCTGATTTTAATTGCTGTTGTTAATAGACTTATTTGTATACTTAGTAACAGTTTTCTTTTACTGAAAAAGAGATATTTCCAATAGGTCCACAAGTAAACATTGAATAAAATACTGTATTTTAGTAACTGCAGACTTTATTACTTCCAACTGTTATATCTAACGGCCCAGTAGACCTTCAGGCAAAGGGCTATGAACACTTTTCAGCACTGATGGACAATTCCAAATCAGTTTGTGGTTACATATACAGCCATAACCTCATAATGCCTGCAGTCAAACATGATACAGAACTCCAAGTAGTTTTTAGCCAAACACAAAATAACTATTTTAAGTTGCAACTCCCAGAAGATGTAGGAGATGTGTAAAGATGATTGCAGAATTCTTCCTTACTGACATACTGAATATGATTCTCCCCATTACTTCTAGGCAGCTCCTTCAAGAGATCTTCAAACCAGCAAGTGTTTCTTTATCATAATCAAATTTATCTTTTTGTTCACTTCACTGTCACCTACAAGTCAGTCTGCATGACATATCCTCAGATGGCCAGAGTCACTATTAAAAAAGCTTCTTTCAAGGACAGAAGCAAACATGGCAGGGGGGTTGGACCCGGTGATCTCTCGAGGTCCCTTCCAACCCCTACAATTCTGTGATTCTGTGAATAGCACGTCCAGTATGTTTTACCTTCAACTAAGAACTGCTCTAACAGTCCAAAATTTGCAGATCGAGACCTAAATTTTAACATAAAACAGTACCTCCAAACACAAAATTATACCTGGGAGTTCAGCTGCAGTAATAATACGCTAACCTCATTTCTGACTGCAAATACACCCACTCATGCATTAGTTTTCCTCAGATCCAGCTGAGGTCTCAGCAACATCGCCAGCCAGCTCCAAGGTTTCATCTGAGTTTTAGCTACCAAAACACTCAGTTGTACCTCAAATTCTTTGGTAGACAAATATTTTCAGCTTCTTTCCCATGAGATTTGGGTATGTTTTTACCTACTTCCACCTCTCTATCTATTCACTCGAAATACCTAACCCTATGTAAACACATACAACTAAACACCATTAATTGGTACTATAGGTTCTTTGTGGAGCCTACAGCTCTCACTTATACACTGCCTCCATGAGCTAGGTAGGATTCTGTAACTGGAAAGATCCACACTTCAGCTTAGAGCCACACTTACTCCTTCACTTGCAAATCACCAGCATAGAATCATTTCCATGCTCTTAAATATCATATTCAGAGAAATTCCACATTAAAAAAAAAAACCACACACTTGGAAGCATCTCTTTTCCCCCTATTCTTTCTATATTCTTGCAGTTTTTTAGATGCCTGTGCATAGCAAAATTTCCAGCAAGATTCTCCACTGAGATATGGCATGTTACTCAAAAGCTGCTATTGATATCACAGGCTGTCCCCTAAATCATCACCTAGTCCTACAATAATGCAAAATAAGAAGCATCTTTAAAATATGCAGTTACTCTTTCCAAACACAGTCTCAAGTTTCAAAATGTAAGATTTAGCATTTTCTATTTTAAAAAATGTATCATCTAAGATAAAACTATTTCTAGAAATCAACTATATAGAAATATTTTGTCTGACTAAATCTTCAAGCTACAAATCGTTTTGCTATCTTAATCTTTATTGTTACATTTTAAAAAGTTGTACTGCAATACACACCATTCCATAATCATAGAAATCGCCATCATCTTCCTCAGCTTCTTCACTGTCAGCAAAAAAGTCTTCAAATACACCATCCTCAATAACATTGCTCTGAAATATTAATAAACCTGCATATTTGAATATGTGCAATACTACTATTTTAGTCAGTTATAAAAAAACATGGTAACATAAATAAAGCCTATAAGGTATTTAAACTAAGGATTTATTATGATCAAGACCAACATCACAGAAGTCATTTATCCTAGGCTTCTGATGGAGCATGTCCTTTAATTATCAACCAAAAAACTAGTGCTACCTGACTTTCTGAAGTTTTTACCTTTCAGCTTTGGTAATTTATGTCAGGTCGCAGTTGGCCATAGAGCAACAAGAACACAGCTCAATTTGGTCATAGTAAGGCTAAGAGATGGAAAATTGTGTCAAATTTATTCCTGTTATCAATTAATCCATCCATACGTGTGCTTTACTTCTTGCACAGGAGTGTGAACTGGTCATGAAATGCTCATTTCTCTGTAAAACCTTTCCATATGAAGGTGCAGAGTGTTACAAATACAGGCATGCAACAGGCATGTCCTTTTACATGAATGGCTCGTCTCTCAGTAACTCTCAGTAAATCACAGTGGAGATTTACATACAAGCCATTTCAAAACTCATAACCACTGATATCTCCTAAAACTGATTTTGCTGACTATAAGAAATAACTGCCAGCATAGCACAGCAGAAGAGAAACTATACAAAAGCAGCTTTCAACATAAAGGTAAAGACATTAAGCAAGATAATATAAGTAGTATTTAAGAATAATTGCTACCAGAAACTTTATTATTTTAGAAAATTGAACAATACTATTCAATACATATTATTACAATATGTATAATGGCTTATGTGTTATGTTTACATTATGCAGAAGTGTTAATAAGACAGGAGCATAAAATACAACTATTTTATATATAAATACAAATATTTTATATAAAATACAACTGGCCCTAGAACTGGCTGCCCAGAGAACTGGTTGAGTCACCTTCCTTGGATGTGTTTTAAAAAAGGGTAGATGAGGTATTTAGGGATCTGGTTTAGCTTAGGACTGGAACGGTTGGACTTGATGATCTTAAAGGTCTTTTCCAACCTTGTGATTCTGAAATAAATATGTTAGAAAAAGACACATATCTCTGTACAAGGTGAGAACATTAAAAGCACTTTTAAAATACTTACCTCATATGTAGGAAATAAAATTTCCTTTAATGAAGAAATTGGAGCAGAGAATTTTGGTGGAGCTGGAGCCCAGAACATTTTTAAAGTTTCTGGATAAGTGGAAACCTTCAAAACCAATACAATGTAGTTAACAAATAACAAACCCTGTTTATGAACATCTGTACTGAATCCGAACTATTAGGTGATAAAATGTCACTTTCTGCTAAACTTGATTTTGTCAAGAACAACCCCACCAAATACAATAACATTCTGGGAGGTATAGGGCTCTACTGCCTGAATAAACAACCTGGTTTGCTTTTAGTGGTTTAGTTTGTTAAAATATGCTAATGTGCTAATTAATATTATTTCAGAGATGGAATTGAAAAATTGAGATGTGAGATTTCAGAACAACCACCCCATTGATGAAAGACTGCATATACATATTTTATATTGCATATTCATACATTTTTTATATTGCATATTGTCACATTTTGAAAAGTCAGCAGAACTTTATTTCCAAGGTATACTGCTCTTTTGTTGCATTATGTAATTAAAAACACCAAACCCTGGCTTCCCCCCCCATGAATTTTCTCTTTTCACAAATTATGCAAGTACAGCACACATTTATTAAAATTATTTCTTACTTTCTTTCCTAATAGTTGCAGTTGTTGCTTTTTAAGACAATTGTCAGCTACTTTTTGGCACCTTTTTGAGGTATGAGGGGGAAGGAAGTGAATCCCATC
This sequence comes from Laterallus jamaicensis coturniculus, assembly GCA_022605575.1. Lineage (NCBI taxonomy): Eukaryota > Metazoa > Chordata > Aves > Gruiformes > Rallidae > Laterallus > Laterallus jamaicensis. The sequence goes on from JAKCOX010000058.1 coordinate 3,899,783, forward strand.
TGTCTGATTATTCTGTAATTGCTCTGAAATTGGAACTCCTTCATAACAAATTCTGCAGCAACATAAAAGATTAATAAATTACTGTGATTATGTCAGGCATTAAGAGCACAGAAAAAAAGCTTTGCTATTAAAAAATAGTTAGGTAACATTTAAATAAAATTAGAAATAAATTATGAGTTAAGACTTTTTTTTTCCTCTACTGAAGATTGAAAAGACTTAATACCCAATGGTGCCAAACTTGTCATTTTTGTAGTCACAGCCCAAATAATTTTAAGACAACCTTTATGGTCAAGTCCATGGTGTATATTATAGAAATCACAAGAAAAATCTAACTCTAAGCTCTAAATTAGTATGAAATTAATTATATGCATAACTTCCTGCAAAATATGCCACTCAAGTGTTGTGCTTACCTACTGTCAGAGATACTTAAATGCCAAAGAGAACTGAATTCAGCACAAATGTCTGGATGATTTTGAACAGCACCTGATGTGATTACCTGGGGACTGTTTTCTGACTATTTTTTCTTGTGATTTTTTAAAGTAAATCTACCTATGGCAAGCACTTCACAAAAGGCATATTTCGCTTTAGAAAGGGGTAGCTTGAAGTAATTGTACACCCAATTTCCTATCTAGTTTCAATTTCCAAAAAAACAGTGAACACTTTTATACAACATGTTTAAATATGTATGTGTATATATATATAAAAAATACTGAAAAAACTGTTCTACCTCTCTTTCTTTTGTTCTCAAAACCTCTAAAAGGAACTTCAGATTTTAAGGATCTATTATTACTACTATCAAGCTGTTAAAACTATTTTAGAGATTAGTAGAAACTACTAGTAACATTTATTACTTAAACCAATATTTTACAGGATTTACATATAAAATGGTAATGAATCTTTTTATTTAACAGAGTAGAAAGTACATTTCTATTTTTTGCTATTCTTCTTGAAGCTTGCTTTACAGTACAGTAATTATTTAGGTTCTCAAACAATCCTTACTGTACTAGCAATTACAAGCACAGAATGCAATAGATAAGGAAATATGCAATATATATACAAAAGTAGGGAAAGCACTCCATTTCACATATACAGGTATCCATCTATGTATGTAAACTAAACTGCACATTACACGACTTTTCTCAAAACATCTGTACATTGGCATATGCCGACACTGACATCTACTGGTGCTAGTCAGGTTTGGGGTAGTTTTTCTACAAACACGTAATAATGACATTTCTTTGTTCATTCCTAGAACTAAAGTGTGTCACTTCCATCCCCTACAATTTCGCTGTCAGGCATACACAGTGGTCATGCTATAGTGCACTTGATTCTAATTTAGGCTAATTGCTATGTATTTTCATTTCATTTAATTTATCAGAATAGTGTGTAAACATGGGGGTCTCCCATAACTGAGAACTAGCCATTTCATTTAGCAAACAAAACCTTTGGAAGTTAAAAAGGAATTCTTAAAATGTAGCACTACCCCAGAAGTTGTAGTTCTTACACAGAGAAAGATTATAGATTTGGGAGTAGCTCTTGAACTCTTACTGGAATGTTCCTTTCTTCAAAAAGAAGCTTTGACAAAAGACCTATTTCTTAAAAAGAGAAACAAAACCTTGAAATGTAAATTTTGACAAGTGTTTGACCTTCTTTGGATTTTTTTTATATCTAAGTATTTAGTAGTTCTGACTCAAGATGGGTATCTGTGTAAAAGGAATGTGTAGTTATAGAAAACATTAAAAGGTATAGAAAAATCAAAATATTCCTTAGCATTTGTGGTTAGAGGTGCTTTAAGTGAACAGCATAACAAAAGCTGTCCCTATTTTAGAGCACTTCTGTCATAGTTTTCAATTCAAGGAGTTTCTACTAAGTAATCAACTGTGTAATCAATTGTGAATTAATGCAAATCAACTTTCAGACTTTTCCCTTCTAGAAGAGAAAAAGAACATGGAGAAAAGCTCCATGCAATAATAATACTGATCTAATAACATTCTGTTTCCATATGCTGGTAAAAAGACGTAAAATCAGAATGTCTTAGGGAGATGCAGGCATTATTGCATGAACAAATCTTAATAAATACATGAAGCTACAAGCCCATTAAAATTTTTGTAGGTCAGGAACAGATTTGACTAGCAAAATATAACTTTCATAAAAACATATTTAGCTTAATACTTCATGTCTAAATAAGTCTGGCTAAAAACAGTAGCTTTTTTTAACTCTCAGATGACAACGCAAGCAGACTATACCAAGATTAAACAGGAGAGCAAAGGCAAGGGACCTTTGCTATTTGATGAAATAATATAGTCAATCCTAGGATAGAGTTGTAGCTGACCTTGGGAAGTTTACTGATATACCCTGCTCCAAAAGACTATTTTTATTTTTCAGACATAAATGAGAACTTATATATGCATCTTTAAGCACGTGGGTATTTTTCATAGCGAAGACAAAATTCTAAAGCAAGAAAATTATTGCTGCCTTGATCTGATCTACCATAAAATCCAGCCACTGAGGACTTCTTTGGACTTTGTTACACTCAAACAAGATTCTTTCTAAGATCTCAGAATAAGTAAAAAAGGGATGCATGGAGGGGGAGGGATGCATGGAGGGGGAGGGATGCATGGAGGGGGAGGGATGCATGGAGGGGGAGGGATCACAAAATCACAGAGTTGTAGGGGTTGGAAGGGACCTGGAGAGATCATCAGGTCCAACGCCCCTGCCAAAGCAGCTCCCTAGGACATATCACTCAGATAGGCATCCAGACGAGTCTTGAATATCTCCAGAGAAGGAGACTCCACCACCTCCCTGGGCAGCCTGTCCCAGGGCTCTGGCACCCTCACTGGGGAAAAGTTCCTCCACATGTTGGTGCGGAACTTCCCGTGCTCCAACTTGCAGCCATTGCCCCTTGTCCTGTCCCCACAGACCACTGAAAAGGGGCTGGCTGATTCCCCCTGCATCCCCTGCTTCAGATAATTATAGACTTTAATTAGGTCCCCCCTTAGTCTTCTCAAGGCTGAAGAGTCCCAACTTACTCAGCCAATCCTCATAGGGAAGATACTCCAGGCCCCTAATCATCTTCGTAGCCCTTCTTTGGACTCTTTTGGATGCATGCTATTTCACTATTTAAACAGTTGACCATGCCATTTGATTTTTACTATCCACTACACAGAAATCACACTTAGCCCCACAAAGATCGTTTTTACTTGTGATATTAACTAAATGTGGAGAACTGGTCAGTAATTACATGTGAATGGTTTTAAACAGATCTAACTGTCAGGTTAATGAAACCTTCGACCTTCAAGGCTGACACGAGGCAACCAGTTGCAAAAATTAAACACAGAAGTTGATGTAGATGGTGCCACTAGATGGCAGTGCTTCAAAGAATTTAGTTTTCTAGATTTCGAGGATTAAACAAATTCAGCAAGGAATTTTGGTATGGGCTTCTTTTCAAACTTTAATTCTCTTCATCTCCAGGGAATGTAACTTTCAACGTAAAAGATTCTTCCCAAAAATTTCTATTCCCTCATAAAGCTCTGATTCACCCTCAATTTTTTCAGCCTCTTGACTACTTCTTGAAAACCAATCCATTCTCTTCTTCAAACCGTTCCTCCCATAGATTCTACAATTAATCTCTCCTCATTCCACCTCTATCTAACTCCTTCAACTTCCTGGGTATTTCAAGGGGTTCATGTCCTCTCTTTCTCTTCTTCCTCTTATTTCTATCAGTGTTCTAGTCAAAGACCATGTATAGGTTCCCTCTCCGTGGTAATGAATCACTGTTCTGCACTAACAAAAATATCAGATTATCTTCCTCTCAGGGATGTCAAACTGCCAGTGCTAGCTCAGCAAGGCTGAAAGATAAGGATTTTATGAGCCTTTCCCTTTTCATCCTTCATGGCCTGCCTACTTACTTTCTTAACCACTCTGGTTAGCATCCTATCATTCACACAGACTGAGAACCTGGGTAATGTTCACAACATTCTAAAATTAAGGTCTTTTCTAATCTACCTACAAAACTAAAGGCTGGCATTCATTTCATATCTGACTTGCTACAGCTTCCATTTATTTCACCTAGACAAACATCACCTTGTTCTATCTGCATTCATTCAAAGTGCTAGTGCAAAGAGCACAGTTGTTTGCTATGAACAGCATCCCATTCTTTAAAGTAATACAAAAAAAAAGAGAGAGCAGCTCATTCAAATATAAGATGCTCTTCTGTTTTCAAATCCTTCACAGTCTTTGCTTTTTTGTAATCTCTAGATCAGGCATGTGATAACTACTAGTATTTTTTGTGACTTCTGATTCCATCACTGACTTCCTTAGGTTGTTGGATTTTTTCTTCTTTTTGAAAACCTTTTTGTCCACCATCATGCTGCCTCTCACACCTGAGAAAAGCTCACTACAGGCATGAATTTATTCTTTCAGAATAAACCTTAAATCTTCTTCCACCACGACTGGGCTACTGATATGCTGAAACCCTGCTTACAATGCTGATCAGTGTCCTTATTCTCATTGAGTCCTTATATTCTCTGCCTGTATCTGCCCAGCGGAAAGAAAATGCTGCTGAATCAAAAGCAAATATTCCAGTTATGACCAGGAATGATACTCATGTGTTACCCAAATTCCTGACAGAATTGGAGGCTCACAAAACACAAAGGGAAGCATCAGGGACTAGTCATGTACCCTCACTAATGACATCCTTGATAGTTAGGGTAATCTTGACTACATTAAAATAATTCATTAAGCAATTTATGGATTGATATTTTAAGGTCTGAGAGAAGCATCATGATTACTCAACCTGACCTTCTAATACAAATAATAGAATTTCACCAGTATTCTTGTATCAAGCTCACAATTTGCTGGGTGAAACTCAGGATGTACCTCAGAAGGAAATCCACTTTTGATTTAAAGGCTCTAAGTAATGGAAAATTTCAGAAGGTGCCATTTAAGAGAAATCTTATAACTACTCTCAGTCTAGACTGAAACCTCAACTACAGGGTCTGTAATATTTTTGTTTAGTAAATCCTCTTGCATCAGAAACTGTATCATGCAGAGAACATATTTCAATCAACTCTGTATCTCTCACATAAAACCAACAGAACAATACTTTAAAATGTCTTGAAATAGAACTGGTATTCAGGAAAAAGAGATCACATGCAGGAATCAACACTTATGCTAGAATGGTGTTTAGAACATTCTGTTAAGTGCATTAAGTGCAGAACATTCCTACAGAACTTCATATGAAGAATCACAGATTTAGCTGCCAGAAAGTATGCTGGCCCTCTCTGTAACTTAGGTTTTTCAGGGGCTGCTGTTAGAAATTTCCCTCCGTATCAAACCCAGAACACAAAGCCTTCCTCATGTAAGACAGGACAAAAAGCAGGGTGGTGTTTTCCACCTTTTTATGGTAATTCATTATTGAAGCAGAGAGTCAGCAAATGAGAATTTCTTGCAGATTCAGGCCTCACTCACTGTTACATTATTTGACCATTCTGGGTAGAGGAAGTTGTGCTGTTGAGCAGAAAAGTATGCAAAAGTCATGCAGTCAAGAGAGAAGAAGTGGTAACATGACTATCAGTCGCTAGAGTACTTACCTGGAACAGAAAACCTCTGTATAACGTTTCTAATCCCAAAACATTTTTCCTATATTATTTCTAATGTCTCACCTCCTTTATTTTAAGGTAAAGATGTTTAATTTAAAGTTCAGAGAGCATTACACAGCCATCTTCTGTTGCTTATCTTTCAAGACTGTAAAGGTCCTTTCAGAATTACTGCTTTTCAGCATACAAACTCCCCTCCTACACATGATGACCCTAATTCCCTATTCTTATCCTTATGACCTTGCATTTGGCTGCACTAAAACGCATGTTTTTCAAATGAACCCATCTTAACAAGCTGTAAAAATTACCCTGTAAAACTGACCTAGCCTTATCCTTATTTACCACCCTACTAATCTTTAGATCACTACAGACTTAATGAGCAATGATTTTATATTTCTGGAGTTGGTGATACACAGAAATTATAAGGAGTAAATTGCCAATCCAAAAAAGCATCAGGAAAAAACTTCAGAATAATAAGGCTCTAATTCTGAAATTTTTTTACATTAGTATATCAGAGCAAAAATGTATCAAAAGTAATAACCAATGAAAAAAATGTTTCACATTCATTCATGTGCACATTATTTTAGTACAAAATATGTTATAAATAAATAAATAACCAAATATTTAGATGGTCACTACCATCAAATATGAAATTTGTTAATATAGCAACATGATAAAACTGAGTAGGCATATTCCAAAATCCATTCACTCTTCCTCACTAATTCTTATAGAACAAATTTTTGATAGATTTCTTTTTACATGCTGCATCAACCTCAAAAATCAACTATTAAGCATTGTGTTTTACTTCAGATCCTCGTTCATTAAAGATGCAGGATCCCACAGTTATCACATGACTACTTTTTACATATGCAATGAATACTTCTGACTACAAGTTTATCTCAGTCCCAGTTCTGTATGTGCTTAGCTTTGTGAATGTGTTGAGCTCAACAAAACTACACTGAAAGTTATGCTTGTTCCTAAGTGCTTGTAGAATCAGCATTGAGGTAAGATTGTCTCGATGATAAAGGGCTAGTGGGTGTGCACTTTAAACCTTTACTATTGCAGAATTTACCTACACAGAGAGCCTACTCTATTTGTTCAGTATTTCTTGTTATTTCAATGGGAACTCTCCTGTGGTAGAATGAACTCTAAAATTTCATGTATTTATAACCTAAATTGTGACATGTAACTTAAAATATGTCTACAAAATGCAATTTATTTTAAAAACAAATAATACATTGTACATTCTAAGCAAAATATAAGCCTTTTAGTGCCCTTGTTCTACTTACTTTAAACTACATCTACCAAATAAAACTTTTCTTTCCAAATAATTTTCTTTGCCACTTATGTAAGACTGAATACTGAAATTATTTCTCAACATATGATACCTCAACTTACAAAATGAATCAATCATAGTAAACCTGAAAGTAAATTCATACCTTTTCCTTTCAGCTTGCTCTTTAAAATAAATATATTTGGAACATGTTGGTTCTTCCTCCTTACTGTCCATGTCCTCTGCTGTAAATAAGATATTGTGACCTCTTCTGTCTAAAGTATGATAAACTCTGGAAACCAGTTGTAAATAAGGAGGCAATACAAAGCTAGGAAAAGCAGTACATAGACGATGAATGCCTGGATAATGTTCACCTCTAAAAATGAAAACAAAGAAATCAAGAATCTTAATACCCATTAACAGTATTCTAAAGTACATAGTTTTTCATATACTAAATCTGACCATAGGACACAAATTGCTAACATAAATACTTGGCATAAAATGCCTAGTAATTTCTACTAAAAATAGAGATCTTATTATTAGAAAATAAAAACAAGTAAAAGCTAAAATGTCAAAGTAGAAAATAAGTGCAGTAGTCACCATATTACTTTCCCAAGTTAAATAGATATTCCACTTGTTGCACTGAGAACTTTAACCAAGTAATGCAGATTTACAGCTTACATTGCGTACATGTATAAATGTTATGTTAAGATGTTACACCTACATTCATCTACAAATTCTCTACCTTGAAAGAGCACCTTGTAGAGCGCCTTAAAACTTTGAATTAGTTTTATGGTATACAATCACCTGAACTTCCTAGCTTTCAAATTCAGCTGTTGATTTTAGAGGAAACCCTGGGTCTTTGACTACCTTTGAAAAGTTAATAACTAAAAAATTCTACCATTTAATCCTCTAAGTCATACTGAAGGTGATGAAAGTCTATTGACTTCCACAGGCCATGGATCAAATTCTAAAAACAGTCTCCGGCTACTGTATGAACTCTGCAAAGTTAATAAATGTCTAACATGCAGACAGTTAAAACGTGAAGAGAGGTATATGGAAAATGTCTGAGATGTAAAAACTCAGAAACGGCTCACCAAATGTATGCTACTTATTTCTGAAGTTCCTATCTGCCTTCATATTTTAAGAGAAAATCCCAAAAATAAGCCAGTTAAAATTCCACTTTGAAATTACATTGTATAGTTTGCAGGTTTAACAATTTTTCTGTGGTTCTCTTGAAACAATTACACTTTCAAGAACTTAGGGGTTTTCATTTTACTGAGAACTATGCCTGATGTTACAAACAGATATTATAAAGGGGAAATCAGCAAGAACTAGAAAATTAAAAGTAAGAAAAATCACAAGATTGATGTATCATGCAGCACACATTCAAATAACAAAACTAATATTTTGCATTTGCTTACATTTTCTGAAAAATAACATCCAAAAAGTCAAATATTAAAAAATCACACATGTAAAGAAAAAAAAAACAAATTAAAATCAGCATAATATAACAATCAATAAATTATTGCATTAGGTCTATACCAGATATATCTCCGTTACATTCATATAGTTTGAGTCCCTAAGTTTATAGGCACATGACAAGCCAATAGCAGAGTGTCAATAAGTCATTTTATTTTCATTAAAACTGCTCAAAATAGTTTTTCAAGCCATATGACTAACATGTAGAAAAGACCCCAGTTGCTTTATGCTTCAATAAGACAGATCAACAACCAGATCTTGCAATCCAAAGTCTTTCCTGAAATCAGTGGCATTTTTACCTGAATGACAACAGGGTCAAGGTTATGAAGTAAAATGTGGAAGTTAAACACAAAATTGAAATATCCAGTTTAAAAAGCAACTTAATCACACAATACATGAGACTGATTAGGATTTAAGGCATGTTTACAGCAACCACATTTAACACGCAGTAATATATTTTTTAACTAATTGCATACATTTACAATATAAATGGAAATAAGCAACTGTTTTGGAGTGTGAAATCAGAGATTAGTGCTTCAATTAGTAGATCACATTAATATTATAAAGAAATATTTCACACTGCTTTTTTTAATGCAACAGAGAGTACATAATCTTCATAAATGTTTGCAGTAGTTTACCTCAGGATGCTCTAATACAGTTTCTAATACACTTTCTCTTCAATGCAATTACCACACAAATAAACATATATATGGCAAATTTGTATTTACAATGTATTTGAAAGATTTCTGTAAATGACGGCAAAATAATTTCTCAATTCTCCAGGATTTTCTCTTTAGTTTTGTCATTTAAATCAATAAATAAAAACATTTTAATATTATTTTAAATTCATCATCATTACTGTTCTTGTATAGACATATCATATCATTGAATGAACTAACTGAATGCCTTATCAATGTAAACCAAAATATTTGGGACATGCTGCAGGTAAAGGTGAATGTTTTTACAGCACACACTCTCCTAAAACAGACTATTTATCATTCTTTGAAAAAAGGGGACATGAAAAAACAATACTATGTGTGTGGCCTACATTACCTTCACTTAATGCACTAAACACGGGTTTTCTAGAAAATTGTGCAGTTTCTGCACCATTGATAATCTGACAGTAAGTATTTATTGAAGGTAAAACACTCATTGTCTGTTGACACTATTTGTTTTAATATATAATCTTGCTAACCAAATGATCTTTAAGCAATGCAGATAAGCAATGGCATGCAAAGGGTCACTTAAATGCCAATTTGACTGTTTCATAAACTTAAGCATTCTTTTCCCATGACTATTCTCTGCTACTTAATTGAAAGTATTATCCATTTACAAACTTTAGGCCTGCCATAAAAAGGCTCTCTTCTGTATCCAACAGACCTTTCAGGACCCCAAGAACAACAAAAGCCAATAATTAAAGCTGCTTCTTCCCCCACACACACTCCTTTTTCTCAATAGAGAAGTGAAGAAGCAACCTATAGTACATCTAAACAAAGCTATCTATAAAGATCTTATTAGCAGTGAAGACTATAAAACTGAAGAGTCTCCTTTGACATGGGATGGACAGGATCAGTTAAATTAGGACACGGTCTGTACTACTTTTGTAATCTGCACTCCTACTACAGAATGACAGGTACAACCTATGACAAGAGCAAGGTAATAAGCAGTTGTCCTTAAATTACAGCTCTCCATGTAAAATCTCCTGAATTTCAGACAAGCACTGACTGTAATACAAATTCAGGTTAATGAATTTTTAATACATCTTCTCTATTTAAAGATGATGACTTACAGCTGGCATTGCTTATATTAAATTTGTGGTATTTTCCATTGTTTGTTTTTAATTATTTTGATTAGATTATGCTTGGAATTGTATGGACAAATTCAACCCCCACATAAGCAACTTCAGTATCTGCTGCAGTCAAGTGAAGTTACGTCTGCATACAGCAGGACTGAATAGGCTCTCTGGATTTGAAAAACCATAAATGAGAACTATTTCAAGGAGATGAATAGCAAATTAAAACTAGTGATATCAAATTAAACTTGATAATTTAGATCAGAAACTGCAAGTGTTCTGATCCAAACTTAAGGGGATGGCATTTTTTTCTTCTGCAAACTATGCACTAGTAGCAATATATTTTCAGTATTTTTCTTATAATAAGGAAATAAGATTTTAAAATTACTTGACATTCGAAGCTTGGGGAGGCAAAGGATGTTGCAAGTTGTGTTCCTCTTGTAGTTCTTTCTGAGCTTCAACTGGTTTAAATTTTGATATTGCTTTTCCTTTCACCTGCAGCACATCCAGTGATGCAGCCTAAAATGTTAATGAACAGAAGAAAAAAGTGTTAGAAACTGATGTTATATGGTCATTTTCATACCCTGGAATAGAACAAAGAGAAAGAGCAGACCATCACAACACACAAATCAAGTCACTCCACAGATCACAGCAGTGCCCACAGCTATTCAGAAAAGAGCCTCAGCAGAAAAATGTGATAAAAAATGTCCATTGTGCCCTACATAAATTGCATTTCTGAATATGGTATGAGCATATTTCAATATATTGCAAAGAAAATAATCACAAGAGCATCAAACTCATAATATTACTCTTCAGAACTATTAAATTTAGAAAAACATGAACATATTTGTATTATATTTTTAAGTGATTTCAAACAGATACACATAGTTTAAACACTGACATTTAGAGAATCATGTTTATTAAATGCAAGAACTTCAGTAGGAATACAGAAGTAAAGAATTCCTACTGTTTCCACCCACAGCTGCTCATTCCCATCTACTAGAGCACCACATACTTAGTTATACCAAAATCTGTTTATTTGCACTGTGAAATAGATCAGATTACTGATCCATGTTGAAAAAATAGTAAAAAACTAAGTGTAGAGAGAAGGTAAAAACTACTTTAGATGTCTGATTATCTTTGTAGACTGTCCCCACATCGAAATTTTGTTGGGGACAGTTTACTTCAATTCAGGAGCAAGACCAAACAACAAGGAAAAGGAACTACTGAAGTCATCATTGTTTTAAAAGTGTCTGCATCTGTTTCTTAATATTCAGCTTCAGAATCCATAACCTTGTGCTGTTTTTCCTGTGATGATCTCCAGAGGCCACTTCCAACCTCAACCACTCGACAATTCTATTTCCTGCAAACTGTTAAGCATCTTCCTAAAACAGACCAGTTTTGCCATAGATAAAAAGGATTCCTCTGAACTCCACTTAAAAGCTTGAATATATAACACAAAAAAAGAAGGGTCAAGAAAGTAAAGTATAATCAGAGCACAACAGAGAGAAACAGCACCACAGTGGGGAAAACAAATTTTCAAGTGCTTTGTCTTGGAAAAATTTTCTCTCTCAATGTGAAAAGTCTTTCTTTTTTCCAAGTTCTTTGTGATATACCATGGTAATTACTTCTCAAGGCTGGCTAGCTTAGTTTATAGGAACTCAGTGTAAAACTGTTGTAACCAAATGCCTTTCTAATTAAGATTTTCAGTTGCATATCTGGGTAAATGAATCACAAAAGCATAGGATTTTACTCCTCTTTGGCCAGTCACATGTTTTATTTATCCCAGAATATAACTGGGCACAATGCCTATGTCTACTGATAACTTCAGCAGTATTGAAGTTCTTAGAAGAAATCACTGCATGAAAAAATTATGGGATGTTTAGAGTTCATAAGCAAGTATATTATTCACCAAGTAAAAGATACTGAGAACTGTAGAAGATACCTAAATAAGCCTTTTGAAAAGGCTTATTAAGTGGTTTCATATATTGTTCATTTATTTTTGAAACCAACAACACAGTTCATATCAGCACATACATAAAAAAATGGGGATCAATTATTTAATATTCATCAGAGAAACAGGGAGTCAAACAAAATTTTACATAGAGAGAATGGGCTAACAAAAATAAGGTGTACAGGGAAGTTTGAAAGTAGTATATCTACTTGAAACTGTATCATCACCATGAGCCAAAGACTACAATTTTTGCTTTTGAATGTCAGGTAGATGTTTCTGTCATGATCTCTTGACCATTTTAAAGAAAAATAAGTAACCTGGTTGGATGCATTACTATTAGCAGCTTTTAGAACAGACACTCAAGTAATATAGGAAAAATTTCATGTAAATATTCAAAGTAACAAAAGATATACAACAATATTTTTATGACACAATATTGCTAATAAAAACCATTAAAATTACAGCAACTAATATTTTAAAATCATAAGCTCAAGTTCTGTGATCTCTTTTTTTTTTTTTTTGTGAGACAGATCATGAAGGGAGACTTCAACACACTCTTGCTAAAGAGTTAATGAGACTATACAAAGTAGAGAGGAGTTCCTCTAAGCCTAAAACCACAGACCACGAGCCAACACACTATCAGATGGACATTTTAAATGTATATAATAATTTTCTTTGCAGAAATACCAGTAACTCAGTTACAGATGTAACATAAATTTACAATAACTAAAGCAAATATCTGCATCTTGTTTATTGGATTGGTGCATAACCAAATTCACAAGTTCATCTGCACAATCAATTGATTTATCTTGAAATGCATGGGTGCTGCAGCCCACTAAGCAAAGTCAATGACTCGTGTTCTATAGAAATACTAATATACAGAACATTGCTATTATAGAAATAGTTCTTCTAGTGATGCAATAGAGCATTTAGCTAATACATATGGGTTCAGAAAGCCATTTCTCTTTCTTCTAAAAACCTGTCTCCATTATTTTTTCATGTGTAAAATTAGATAATATATTTAAATTACACAGTAATCATGTTAAATAGAACAAAATACATGTTATCTTTTCAGGTGCCAATCTTGCAAACTGCTTCATGTTGTAAGATCACTGGACATAATGATGGATGTTATTGTAACAATACCACTAGTGCATTACAAAAGTGGCATGCTGTTTAAAAGGCTGTCTAAAAAACATGACATAACTGGGAAACTGTTCTGATTACAAATAGCATATAATTTAGAAGTAATAAGTAATCCCACTATATTCTTGAATATTATAAAAATTGCCATCATCAGCATTAAATGGTGTATTGTTTATACATCATTTAGCATATTTATATTAGTTTAGTAACCAACAGATCGAGTAATCTTGCAGAGTATACTCTTAAAACTACTTGCAAACATCACTAATAACATTAATTGTATAAAACATTATAGCCAAGTACAGATGGCACATGAGATTTCAGTTACTGAAGGATTTGAAACATTACTGACCTATGCAGAAAAAAACTGCAAGGAAATGTTTGAAACACTTTTTTTTGTCTCATTTAGCAGAATCTTTAAGAAACAATGTAATTTTCATACATTTTGTGCAACAGCAGAACTGTAACCAAACAGACACAATTTTGCCACCACAAAAGTTGCAAGGAAATAAGAATCCTTAGCTGTAGAAGAATGCCTGCCAACTAGAACAGACCAGCATCACCAGACCACTAAGGGATCAACTGTCCACTGCAGCCCCATTGCACAAAGCATTGCCAGGACTGATTGAGAGTTTTGTCATCTCCCTGTGACTCTCTTCCAGAGCTTGCCTGTCCCTCAGCTCTTCAGCTTCAGGGTAAGCTGTGTGCATTTAGTTCCTGACTATCCTAAAACTGATCAGGAGAGATGGTTGCTAATTCTCTGGAATTCCAGGTAAACGCCTACCTCTGTCTATGTCTTTCTCCATGCAGATTGAAGAAACACAATCAAGGCCAAACTACAGTCAGTGGGAAGAGGTAAAGCAAGGTCCTTAGACATTCAGAAGGTTTCTCATTTTGTCTAGAGCTCTGCATAATGACTAGACCCTGGTGCAACATTATTCCAAATATTGGGTCATCAACAACCACTCCATGTGTGTGTCTCATCCTCTTTTCACTCTTTATCTCCTCCTTTTCAACACTTGTATTTGTCTTCCCATGTAACTTATCAAATAAATGAGATCAATGCCTTTTTGAAGCCTAGGCCAAGGATACCTGCTATCTCTGCACATAACACTGCCTAGTGGAAACACATCCTATTCTTTGTTGTCCTTCTCATTATACCATTGTAAAACATAACGGTGTTGGGTTGGGGTTTTTTTTACAGTAAGCATATATCATAACTTAAGGCAAAGTAATCATTTACATCAAAGCTGCAGAAGGTACCAGTTTTAGGGTTTGTTTTAGTATCTGGTTATAGCCTTGAAATCCCAGAATGCTAGAAACTAACAACATATGGGAAAAGACATTATTTTGTCTTAGAAACAAATTCAACTTCTGTCGTATCATCTCTATAAAGTCGATGTGTTTTCTACTAAAAATCTAAGCTTTATAGAGCTGATATTCTAATGACAGTTTTTGCCCTGTGTGAAATAATGCAAAACCAAAATGATATTGAGTATTATGTCATTTTCCAGGAAGGCATCCACTTGTTAAATGTAGATTAGGATTCTATTTATACGTGGTTTTTGTTTGTAATCTTCTTTCCAATCTCATAAAGAAAAGCCTAACCCAACATATGACCGAATGAACCTTAATTTGTTTTTTCCTCTAACCTTAAGCTGCAAGACCAGTATGAAGACCTGTTTTATAGAAAATCTTCTTTTAAAGGGTAGGTGGTAAAGAAACAGCTTGCAGACCTGAAGAATCAAAACCTTAAGCATGGGAAAACTAATACTATCTCACTGTAGTATTAAACCTGCTTCACCTGCTTATGATATGTTAACAGCTCATCTTCAGGCTGAGACTCATTTTCTGCTGCTTGAGATTCCTTCTGCACTACTGGTGTCTTCTGAGGGAAAGGGGAAAAACATAAATCAATGTAAGAGGTGAATGTACAATATTTTTAACACTTTTGTGCTCCCTGACGAGTAATTCAGTACATTATATGAAATTATTCTTTCATCATCCATGCATTTTATGAAGCACTTAGAACACTGTATCAATTTTATCTTAAGCCAAATACTTCCTCAACAGCTAACTAGATTTCCAAAAATAAATACAGTAATAGGCAAATGACCTACAATGAGTAACACTAAATAATAATATTTAAAGATATTACTTACCATAGATCTGGTCTGTTTCTTCTACAAATTACACTTGTAAGAAGAAATTGCAAAATGTAAGAAGAAGCATAAATTGGAAATTTATAGCTGATACTTTTTATTATATTTATATTTTATGATACTTTAAAACAAATAAATCATTAATGCTTGCTTCTAAACATTAAGCAATTTCCCCAAACATATCTAAGTTTAAGTATTTAAATTTAAAACCAGTTTGAATGAAAGGCATAAAATGATGGGCACAAATATGTATGAATGTCTTACAATTCCTATGCCCTAATCAGCATGCTACTTAATAGAAGCAAAATGCTTTATATTCAGCAAGTGGAGAATCAAACCCTATAAGAAAAGGAATAACCAAGAGACACAAAAGGGAAAGAGAGAAAAATAAAGGTATACTTGTGATTTATGAAGTACCAAAATGTTTTCAAGGACTTTCATTTCCTTCCCAGTTTTATCAGTTTAAAATATGAACTACCTATCTTAACAACCCTGCAAGCAAATAGAAGCACTATTAACTTATTATATTTTAACATTCCTAGATAATGCAGAATGTTACCAGGCTTGCTTGGTGAAAACTTGGCAGGACTTGAGTTTCAGTTTTTATTTCCTTATGTTCAATTAGCGCCTGTTGTATAACCAAAGAAAACTAGTGTCAAAACAGAATGCTAAAAAAAAGATAGATTTCTTCATACTTTACAGAGCAAAACAACATCAAAACTTTATATGTATGTATAAATTAAAGTCTTGGTCTTCATTACACAAATTTCTTTGAAAGCAAAAAGTACAGAGACAAATGATCTCAGGCTCATTGTTTGCAAACATTCACATACATGCTTTAACCCATTACTCAAAGCAACTTCTCCATCAAACTCCTTATAGTAGAGAAGTTTAAAAGCTGAGTGCAATTTTCAGTTAGTCATTTTCTCCACAGCTGAAAATTGCAATTGCTCCACTAGCAGAAAAGTCAATACAAAACTTGTTCTTACTTCCCAGTAATGCTCCTCTTCCTTGTCAAAGGAACCAAAAAAAATGCAGCACCTCTCCAAACAGATGGTAGCTTTAAGGACAGCATGCTTTCTAAGCACCTGGTTTAGCATACGCGCACCTAACTCTGCACACACGTACCTTACCCTTTGTGCTATATACTGGCTTGAGAAATCGAGTTTTAAAGATAACAGTAACAAACAGAAGTATCACACCTAAACTACATTTAATTTTAGAATACAGTTCTTTAAAACAGCTACAGAAACGTTAAATATTTCTGGGGAAAATATTTCAGATCCACAAGTTGATGGAAGAACACATTTAAGCTATCAGTTGAATACATGTTAGAAAGTCTGTCATGTCATGAAAAAATGGCACAGCAAATGTTCATTTCTTCTTTTAATGTAAGAATCTTCCACAGTAGAATTTTTATTCCATTGAGTGTATTGTCTACCTGGCAATCTAAAAATAATAATTTTTGTAATGCCTAGGATTTTTTTGCATTTAACTTTAATACCACATAAGAAGTATATTCTGAGCTGTAACATTTTTTCCTTGCATATTAGAAAATGAAAAGGAAAAAAGGAGTCTTCAAGCCAACACAAAATGACAGATGCATATACTACCCCAAAAATGTCAAGTATAAAGCAGTAAAAAGCTATGGCCTCGGAGAAGATTGTATACATTGGTGTTCTGCTTTTAACCAAAGCCTTAGTAATTTCTCTACCTTTGATAGAAAAGGCAACTTAAGGAAAAAAATATATTACATCACATTTTCATCACCATGAGAAAGAAAACAATTCATGTTACATGTTTTTTTTTCATCACCACGAGTAGAAAGAACCAAAATAGAAGAATCTAGTAGCAACTCAGACCAAAAGGAAGAAATTCAGCATTATCTTCTCAAGCTAAACCAACCAACCTTCCTCTTCATTACAGCACATGTATATTTTCAAACAGGGTGATTAGCATTGGCTATCTATTAGAATAAACCTTAGCCAACTGCAATTCTTTCCCCATGCAATTTATTGTCCAATTCATGAAATCAAAGAGAAATTTTCAGATAGCCTTTCGTTCAACCACACTCGTTCAACTTACATTGCTAAACTATTGCATAATATGTAAATTATAATTTTACATATTAATTTTCCTGATCTGTCAAAACCAACAGAATTATATGAGCAAATATTATCTCAATTTCATTTTAGACACCTGTACACTTATGTGATTGCTTTCCTTTGTTGGGTGTGGTGTTTTCTCTTTTGTCCACTCCCCTGGGAGATTGGTAGGAACAATGCCATTGTGTTGTTTTAATAAAATGATATGTACTGTCTGCATATGTACTATGGACTCTGTTTGAATGAGCAAAAACAAGACCAAAGAGGTGTAATCTAACTTTGGGAAATAAAAGTGTTGAGAACTGTGACAACTCTTATTTCCTGTGGGAATCTGTCCTTAGGTGTTCTGCCCTTTTCTGAAGAAGTTTCACTGATATTTTAACCTTGTGATGGAAGCTTCCACCACACCTTTAAAAAAGAGCTTTATTAACCATAGCTTTACTCCTGCAGATACAGAAAACTAGTTTTGTACCCAAGCACCTTGACAATTCATTAGAAACTCAATTTAACATTTTGAGTTGTTTTGGTATATCTATGGTATCTTTTGGAGCTGAAAAGATTCATTGTGAGTCCTGACGTAGAGAAAATTAATATTTGTGTTGTTTCAAGGTTTTGTCTTAATAATTAATTATCACCTTTAAATTTATCTTACGTAAATATTTTCATCTGATATTCCTTTGAGTCCTCAATTGAAAGTTATATTCTGTTAAAATCATTTCCTCTGTTTTGACTATAAAAGTCTCTATCACCAATGCAGAAAAGACCCTGATAACTGACAAAACAAAGTCAGTCTGGATGTGTGAACATACAAATATTTTAAAACATTCTTTTAAATTTATACACAAACATAGCTAATTACCCTGTAGCCCTTTGACAAAACTTGAAAGTCTAGGAGATTACAAGCCAATTAAAACCAACTTGCTCTTATAACAGCAGCTAATGAGGATTAGTCTCTCATTTTGTTAGACTTCAGGGCAAAAAAGGATAGTCCTTGCCCTACAAGGCCTGTAGCATTTTTAAGACAAGCACAAATTATGTGGCTCCAATAAACACAAGGAACTGTGAAGTGATAAAATGTAACAAACTGCACAATTGGATTGATTTAAATTATTTGCACTGGTAAATTTGAAGAAATGAACAGATAGATTTCAGATGCCCACACATGTAAGCCATCTACCTAATATCTCTTCCTAGGCAGTTTCTTGCCATTATTAAAATAAAACATCCATTTTTCAAAAATCTAAAGTAGTATGGGTTAACTATTCCAGAAAAAAATGTTCACATATCCAGGAGCAGCAATATCCACCCTGAAGATTGAGCAGCTCCCTTCAGCAAGTGGCAGGAAGTGCCCCAGCCTTTGCCATGAGTACAGTCAATAAAACACACTTCCTGAATTAATAACATAGTAGAGAAGTCATACTAAAAAGCATCATGGTCTTGATTTAGCTACATTGTAATGGAGGGTAAGACAATTAGAACATTCCATAAGCCACATATAAGCACAAAGTAAGAAAACCAATAGGAAAAACTAGGGTTTTCCCACCTAAAGTGAACTAAATGAAATAAAGTGAAGTCTCTTGTTCATTTCCATGACACTTAGAACATACCTAAGTGAAAAAATATTTTCAATAAGCCTCTTAAAAATACTGTTTTAACAGAAAGCAATATATGATCTGTTCCGTTATTTTCAAGTCAGCTGAAATATAAAGAACATATAGATCAAATAACGTGACATACTTTAAGTTACATACAAATACTTGATCACATTTGCTCAATATAAAGCAAATATAAGTCTACCTCTTCTTGAATTTTAACAACAATTCACCTCCATCAAGCCACCTTTGAGAGAGTATTAAGCCATTATGGAGATCTTCTCAAGGCTTCACTATAAAGATTACCTGCAAGAGCTAGAGGTGAGTTAACAAGTATATTTTATGTTGTCTCCCTTCTAGCATGGTGAACTGTATAGTTCTTTTTTCATAGAAGTATTCAAATTTGACATTATTTTTCAATAATAAAAATGTTATTCATTTAGTTACCACCCTCACAAGTTCATCTGAGGTACCAAATAACTGATGTGCTGAAAACAATAACTAAAGATCATGAGCTGCAGGTTCATCTCCAAGAAAGGTTGAAAACCAAGAAAATGCATTTCCAAAATGAATATAAACAGCCTCCTATGGATACCAAATCCAACACATAACTTAATAACTCAATAACTCAACATACTTCAGTGATAGCAACAAGCCTCAAGGCAACAAAAGTACTCCAGGCATTGGAAATTACATTATTCTTACAATAAAAATTCTACTTTTTAACAGCAAATGTGGTAGCAATCATAATTCAGAACTGTTTTCCCTCAAAGGAAACAAGGCTAAGTACCAACGTCCCACCAAGCTGGCATTCCATTACCCAGATAATGTTCTTTATAATGCTGGAGGAAAAATAGCACTCAGCCCCCACAGTAAGATCACAAGCTATCAAGCTAACCAGTCAATAATGTAAGATCAAGAGTAAGGAGAAGAGAATATTTTTCTTCTATGAAAGTGAGGAAAAAAAAATCATTCTGAGAGCTTTTTTTAATTTTAGAATTTCTGTTATTTTCCTAGGTATCTCTCATTGATTTAAAATAATACATTTCTTACTTCATTACTTCATCAAGCCCTGAAGCTCAGTATAAAGTAAATAAACTATGCAGCATCATCATAAAAAATAATTGCTAGAGTATTCATCCTATTTATAAGGTCACTTAAGTTCAAAAAACACCTGCCTTTGATTTTTAAAAAAGGGGTAATCAGCAAGGGTGTCATTCATCCTCACTAATGTCCATACCTAAAAAACAACAAACAACCTGACCAGAAAGTCATCACCAAGTTCAAAGTGTTCATGTTGCTTTGCTCCCAATTGATTATTTTTAGAAATAAAGAATTAAACATCACAGGACTCCAGAAGTCAGATTTGCAAAGCTCAGAGCCCAGCAGCTCCCACTACAAACAACAGATAATCAGTTCACTTCAACTTAAGAATATTAGGACTTGTGAGAGGTCAAACTTTTAAAAACTTATTTAGAACATGTTTTTTTAAAAGAGTAGGAAAAAATACCCAACACAGCATGTGCTACTAATCACTCTTATTTTAGCTAAATTGAACAAGAAATGGTCTTCCAGATCCAGGATCTTCTTTAACCCTCTTAACCATCTGCCCCGAAGTAGCTTTATATCCAGCTGGCAAAATTCAACCACAGGGAAGAGTCACAAACAATCCTAAAATACAAATCAAGTAATAAGGAGGCATAATGTCAGTGCTGCTATGCTGAGGAGTCTTCTCTGATTTCAAACCCTGACTGAAATACACCAACAAAATACACAGAAATTGGGAGACATTGTGAATGTCTCAACCACACAAACAGCTCTCAGAAGAAAATCAGATCAGAGGACATAAATTTATTGGAAATTCAGTTTCAGACTGATAGCTCATGGACTTGCACACTGAAATTAACTTAGTTGAGGATTCTTTTTTTCTCCTGACTTTTCTTATTTAACCAAAAGATAGTCAATCTTGCATTGAGAGAATGTAAGGTACTATATGCTCTATGATCATAAAAGGTACCATTTTGATAGTGGTGGGAAACAATGTTCTTTATCATCTCCTAAAATGCAGGTTCACGTGGTTGTCACCAGTCTTCTATACCTCCTTGGAGAGGCAGCTGCTGCTGAAAAGTAGTAATTCACTCTCCATTGGTCTATTCCATGGCACCCCTAACAAGCACTAACATGAATACCAAACACAATAGTGATTTTTGTGACATAAGTTTCACCCTTCTTGGAACTAGAACAGAACTTTCAGCCTGGCTAAGAGAGGACAAAGAGCCATCTAATAATAAGCTGCTAGTCTAGTTAACAAAGGAATCAGCAACCCTCTGGTAAAAATCTACAGAAGTTTTTTGTAACATCTACCTGATACAGCATGAGATATCAGTAATACTAGGTAATTAATTGAAGGGGCTCTCTTACAGCTAACTGTGACAACAAAGGATTTGTCTT
The DNA here is from genome assembly GCA_022605575.1 of Laterallus jamaicensis coturniculus. Lineage (NCBI taxonomy): Eukaryota > Metazoa > Chordata > Aves > Gruiformes > Rallidae > Laterallus > Laterallus jamaicensis. The sequence continues at coordinate 3,921,337 of JAKCOX010000058.1, forward strand.
ATCAAGACTTTGAAAGCTAAAAAACAAATATAAGAAGCAATACTTCCAACAATATCCCAAATGTGTTTAATGCGCTTTTTAATCTGTCAGACTCAAACATGTCAGCTTAAAATAGGGAAAAAGTGGTAAAGATGCACTAAACTATAGGCAGTGCAATAAAAATAACACCCCAAAAGATCTTATGTTTTAGTATATTTTGATATTGGCTCATTTTTGTTTTTAAGGGACATCAAAAAAACTGTCAGAAGAAACAGTGAGGAATATTCTATGATACATTAGTGTCTTTACCCATTTGTTTTGTCTGGCTTCTGTGTTGTGACACATTGTAGGAGCTTGAAAAAAAAATATACAGCTCTTATAAAAGTAATATTTACCCAAGATAAAAAATATTGTTCTTGTTCTGGTTCACCTACTTCCATTTTTATGTTGTAGTTCTGGCCAAGAACACTCTCCAGGCGTTCTTTGATCGTCTGGTCTGAGGGAGATGGAGAAGTAGACTGCAGGGAAGCAATTATTTCATCAATAGACCTTGCAACAACTTTCACAGGCAATGCTGGTGTGGAAGTAAGCTCTTCAGGTTTGCTCTGCTGGAAGTTCTTCTCGTATATTTTTGAAGTGTCTGGTCTAGTCACATCTCTTGCCTCTTCCAACTGTTCTCGACCAGACCTCACACTTGGCTGCTTGCTTCCTTTTCGCATTCTTCCCCGTTCAACATCTAAAACTTGTTGCTTGCCTTTTGAAATCACCCTGCTTCTCCTCTTACAGCTTTCCCTGGTTATCTTTCTCTCGTTTTTACATGTATCAGAATCTGTGAAGCTAAATTTATCACTAACTTTCATCCCAGTATCTTTTTCTTCAGTTTCATCGCTTTCTAAATTCTGGGGATCCATCTGTAACACGCACACTCTGTCCTTTACTTCACTAACAGCTTTTGTCTTTTCTAATGAGCTAGGGGAGCTACTAGCATGAAAATTAGACCTCCAGTAACTGGGCTTCTGAGGTGGTGCTGGGTGTCTGACCATTAGAATTTTTTTAGTGGTACCTGCAAACGATGCTATTACTGGTAGTTTTATAACTGCACTTTCATGGCTGTAAGTGGCTTTTTCTCTGTTAACTTTTTCAGAGCAACTTCTCTGATTTTTGTCAGCACTGTCTTCTTCCACAGATTTATTTCTTTGAGTCATCACCCTGAGATCAGGAGTTTGTTTTTTCATGTCTCTTACTTCAGAAGATAGCCTTAGTTTCCGCAAACTTCAGAACACCCAATGAATTAATTAGGAATATTTTTATTTATATTCATGACAGGCTTATGTGGACTCTTTGACCTCTGGAGAGGATAATGTTCTTAACTGATGTGATTGATCTGGTGTTAAATCTTCCAGTATAAGCTAAATGCTCACATTTCTAGGAGCAGTAACTATTGCTTGTTTGATCTTCAGACTATCCCACTGAGATTCCCTGCATATAGTCTCATTTTCCTTAATCATATTCAGCTCTTCGACTTAGCTCAGTCCAAAGTGCTCATGTTTTCTAGCAATTTTCTCCTACTGTATGCAGCCTGCAAATTCAAAGAGAAATCAGGTCTTATACCTTACATACCAACACAGAAACCAACCTTTCTAAGGCTACTTCACTTTCCTAAGGGCCCTGTTGATTTGGACAAGACGGTTCTGAACATGTACAGCAAAGAAGTGGCAATGTTTATTAGCATTCCACCCAAGGAATGAGCCGTTCTACCTCTACTGAGCCATCTCCATCTCCGGGAGCATAAATTGGGAATTGCACAGAAACTCCCAAGGGAGCAAAAACTGAGAGGATAAAGTTCAAGGCTTCCTCGAAGTAACCACCAACAGCTTTCTGCCTACAAAACCCAGCGGCCCCTCCCAAGCCTCACTGCTCCCCCTCGAGAAGGCAAAGCGCCTCCCTCTCCCCTCAGGAAAGTACCTGCACAGCCTGCACAGCCCCCACAGTCGGGCCGCCGGGAGGAGGCACCACACGGGGCAGCGACCCCCGACACCGGCCCCACGCAGAAAGCCTGCTAGTCTCCCCCCGCACGGCGCTGGAGGCCCCCGGGTACAACGACGAGCCGGGCTCTCAGTCCCAAGAAGAGCCGCCGCCGCCGCCGCCGCCGCTCCCTCTTGAGGCGGCGGGCAGGGGAAAGAACGCGCTCCGTAACCAAGCAACGAGGCTCCCGCTGGGGGAGAGAGAGGGAAGGGTCGCCGCTACCCTTAGCGAGCGCCCCCTGTCGGCGAGGAGGTCTAGGTGCCGCCGCGGGCTCCAGGCCGGCGGCAGCCGCGATCTACCTGTGGGGTCGGGCAGTGGCCAAGCGGGGGTGTGCGCCCCTGAGAGAGATGCTGCTCGAAGGCCTGCGAGCCCCAGCGTCATCCCGGGGGCAGCAACCGAAAGGTTCGAGCCGGACGGCGCCTTTCGGAAAGCCGCGGTGTGGACGAGGATGCCTGAGTCGTTGTAGCCTGGTTTCTCCTCTGTGTACGGCAAACCTTGCCCCGCTGCCGGCCCCCGGCTCCTCGTGGCTTTGCCCTGCAAACCACACGGCATTGCCGGGCATTTGTGTACGTGCTGCGCGGCCGCCTCCTGAATGCACTTGGACGGGCGGTTTCCTACCGTCAAACTAACTTTCCTGATTGCCGAATGGTCCACTCGGGGATGCACGCCCTGCCCCCCGCTCCATTTGAAGCGTTTATCCTCAGCAATAAATCTTCCGTCACTGGGACTTAATTTACAGCCCTAGGGTTTGCCTGCAGCAGGACAGGCTCCTGCAACGGGACAGACTCCTGCAGCAGCGCAGACTGACTCCATAAATGCGCCAGCTTTGCAGTATTAACACGAGCAAAACGCCTGACACTATTTTTCTCCAGGAGGAATCCTGACCCCATGTCTAACAGTTTTACCAGCCTGCCCTTCAAAGGCCAGGGGTATCAAGTATATTTGACAGCTGTCCGGTGGAAGTTAAGTAACAGTAGTTCTTGCCACACATGAAGCACATAGTAAAAGTGGACCAAGAAAATGTCTGGCCATTTCAGCGTCCAAAAAAATCACAGAATCACAGAATCTTAGGGGTTGGAAGGGACCTCAAGAGATCTTCGGGTCCAACCCCCCTGCCAAAGCAGGTTCCCTATCTCATATTACATAGATAGGCGTCCAGACGAGACTTGAATATCTCCAGAGAAGGAGACTCCACCACCTCCCTGGGCAGCCTATTCCAGTGCTCTGTCACCCCCACTGGGAAAAAGTTCTTCCGCATGTTGGTGCGGAACTTCCTATGCTTCAGCTTACAGCCATTGCCCCTAGTCCTGTCCCCACTGACCACTGAAAAGGGGCTGGCCAATTCCCCCTGCACCCCATGTCTAAGATATTTATAAACACTAATTAGGTCCCCCCTAAGTCTTCTTTTTTCCAGGCTGAACAGACCCAGCTCACTCAGCCTTTCCTCATAGGGGAGATGTTCCAGACCCCTAATCAACTTTGTCACCCTTCTCTGGACTCTCTCCAGAAGGTCCCTGTCTTTTTTATACCAGGGAGCCCAGAACTGGACACAGTATTCCAGGTGGGGCCTGACCAAAATGTGGGGATGATAACATGTGCCAAAAAAACCCACCAAACTTCAGAGAAGAAATTTCAAAAATAAACTTATAAATTCAAAGAGAATGTGAAAAGTCAAAGTTAATCTCTAAAGATGGTTATAACTATGTCACAAACCTACAAAATCACATTGACCAGGTTCCCATAAAGGCTGGTTGGCTCGAACACAGGAAGAGCAAAGCAGCTTATAGCAGGGGTAGAAGGTTCCTGTGTATGATCTGAACTCAAAGCTGCAATTTCCATGAATCTCTGAGCTGCAAGCATTTCCAAAACTATGCTTGTAATCCACTGTTACGGTGTGTAAAAATAAAATCTGCTTAGTTTGGGGGTTTTTTCTGCAGTTTGTGTCCCGGAACACCCAAGGAACCGTAGTCACTAACTGCATATATTGGATTGAAATATGTCACTCAACTGATTGAAAGGCTCCACTGATCTAACAGACAAATCTCTCTTATTATCCTCTCCTTTCTTTGTAGCTTTCAGCTACAGCTTTGTAGCTTTTTTATTTTTTTCCCTACTGAACTGCATTTCTGGAGTTCAAGGGGGTAGCCAGTGTACTTCTTGCAAACAATACTTCTTACACCAAGCTAGATGGGCCAGATTTAGCTTGCTAATGCACCACAAAACTTGTTGAAGATGAAAAACTCATTAGCTGATCAGATTACATCCCAATTAATAGCAGGCTTTCTTCTCCCGATAGCCAGATAACTGAGTAAAACCCTGTAGTACACCTTAGGAAGCCTATTTGCTGTCTAGTTTACTTCTCCCTCTTGCTAGCAGGAATCCCAGAATAGTTGGAGGAGCAGAAGGTGGAATATGAATGAAGTAGTTGATCTGCATTGAAGGATTCCAGTTTGCTGTCCAGGCCATTAAAGCAGTTCAGAACAGGAATGAAGTGTTCAATTGCCTCAGTGAAGATGAATCCTATTAGCAGTTTAATGCAGTTGTAAGCCTAGAGAACAGATCCGTTTCAAACTAGTCAAACACTAAGTAAAGCTTCAGCAATTTCATTTACCTAGAACAGTTCATCTCTGCAGGAGTCACAGTGGGGTGTGGAAGAAAAGACCCTGCGTGTGAAGAGGTATTTGCATCAGGAAGTCCCAGTAAGAAGCCACTGAATGGAAAGAAGTATTGGAATAAAAAAAAATTCTTTTGAAAGGAAGAAAGAAAAATGCTTAGACATGGATTTCCTCTTTGGGTTAACAATTGTGGTAAAATGGAAAAAGAGTATGATGTGTTATCTTACTGTATCTGTTTGTCAGTTCTGCTTGCAGCAGATCAGGAGAATGTGGTTCCGTTGCAAGAAATGTTCCAGCCTCAGTTCATAAATGTTTCCTGTATAACAGCATTTAGACTTGTAAGCAAAGAAAATAAGCACCCAAGGGGAGCTGATGTGAAGTTAAATCCTAAATGCTGTATTTTTACCCTACTAAGCCACACACATTGCTTAGCTGTCATTCCAGGAGTAAGTGTTGCCAATATATCCTCTAGATCCTCAGCTTGAACTCCAGAGATGACAGCTGCAGAGATTTTTCTCTCTGATACATGATAAAACAGGGAGATCTTTTTCCCATTTCCCCAGGTATTATTAGTGTGTGCCCCTCTCTTAATGATCACAGCGATGCCTCAAGCCTGAAGGGGGGAGGGGGGTGGTATTAACATTAAGTATTTAGTTAAACAGGTTAAGCTCAGTCTCTGTAGCTTGCAAAGTCCAAAATTTAATCAGTAGATGAATCCTTATGCTTAGTAAATGGATCTAGATTTGGAAAACCTTGTGCAAGTTCAGTGCCTGGGTACACACTATTATTTTTTCTTAATTAGGCCTCACCAGATCACTAAGCTTTCTAATATCACATAAATTGTATCCTCTAGGTTATTAGTCTATTAATGCTACAAGAAAGGTTTTATTCTTTTTAGAAAGAAAAGTGGTCACTAAAAAAATGTTCACTTAGTTGGAGAAAGCCAGAAATGCAGTTTCTTTTCTCCTAAATCAGCTGAGCCCATGCCATATAGGGAGTCACACCCTTCCTCCAGTGCACATCATTGTCATGATCCAAGTTCATACTGGAATGAGACTGAGATGCACATAGTGCTCCACAGGCTTTGTGAGGAAACTTGAACCCAGTCAGGAGGAGTTAATGGTGCTCTCCAAGAGTCACCTTCATCTAGACTATCAGATATCAGGAGAGTGTGGTACATATAAAATGCATACATCTGGTATGGGCTCTCCAGGAAATGCCAGAAAGAGTCCTTGGAAAGCTGAATAGCAATTACAGGAAAAATGAAAGTGAGAGTATAATTGCTTTGCTGTTTCTTATGTGGCTTACATCAAGGGTTTGTCACTGGATGCTAAGCCTCACCTTGCCACCTTTTTCACATGAAATGGTCCAAAGACGCCCAGCCCTGCTAAGGGATGCTGGTCTCTCCCTTTCCGTGTGCTGCAGCCAAAACACTAAGCTGGTCTGCCTCAAAGTGGCAGTACGCTTGTTCAAAACTATTCACTGATGCAGTCATCGTAGCAAGGATAACATCATATTTACAAAAACAGTTTCACCATGATGCCCAAGTAACACTATCCCATTTTAGAGACCAGGAGCTAGAACGAAGAGAGTTTGAACTACTATCCAAAGTCCCCTAGTAGAACCAGTGGAAGATTTATAACTGAATCTGTCATTCTGACTGTAAACAGACAAATCAAAGAAACAATAGACAAATAGAGAGAAAATAGAGAGACAAATAGAAACAATAGACAAATCTAGTAAATAGAAAACCCGAGGTATGTCTTCTCAGGCTATAGGCTACTGTTTGATCTTTGCATCTTTATATATATATATTTCTGCCATGTACATATATGTATACATATACATGTATACATAAAATGGCCATAAATACACACAGAAAATCAGTTCTTATAAGCTAAAATACTGAGCTGTCAAGTATGGCCACTGAGAACATAGCAAGCAAACATCTCCAACAGCTACACTGTGGGGACAGTAGTCTGTAGCAGGAGAGTGGAGTAAACAAGTGGTGGGAAATAACCTCTTCAATCAGAGAACATCAATAGCTATAAGCTTTTTTGTTAGTTGCAAAGGTTTGATCAAGCTGAGCTGAAGGAAATACTTTTTTTTTTTTGATCAATCTGTATTGAGTCCCTTGTGCAGTAAGCAGCCATAGAAAGGTTTTGTGGAATTAGTATTATAAATCACACATTCAATCCCTTTGTGAGTGTTGAAAGCATTGTCATTCTTCTAATCACTATATCCTATCTTTGATCCATAACAAATATGCACACCCAGGTCTACTAATCTCCACTATGATTGTGAGTTATCTGTATTTGCCAGTACTGTGCCAGCAGAAATAGTTAAAAATTTCCTTCCTCCCATGATTTTGGTCTTTGCTTTTTTTTTTTCCCTCTCCTGATTGAAATACATTATTTAAATAATGGCATTTCCTTTATAAATCAAAATCAAAATAAATAACACTTTGGAAACAAGATTAAGCCCTTTTATTTAAAACCATATTTATAATGAGAAAATCATTACAATAATAAAATAATTTGGTCATTTTGAGTGATCGCGAATCCCAGGGGGTTGGGGTTTTGTTTTTGTATGGCATGACTGCAGTATTTCCAGATAGGTGCCTTTGATTACATAGCTCAAGAGAAATTACATGAGTTACTTCTAGAAGCCTATCACTTGTAGCCTTTATTATAGGTACAAGGTCAAACACACTCCTGGCTTTGAAGAAGGCTGTAAGCAATAAATGGAGAAATTACAGCTAAACACCTGTCAAAGTCTTTGCTGGGCTCAGCCCTTTACTTGCTTTAGTTTAAAAATTTGATCATATTATCTCTGCTCTCCATTGTCTTTCAGTTAATACAGCAGATTTTCCAGTCGGCTATTCCTGTCCAACGCTTCTGTTCTCTTAGGACAACGGCTTGACTGTGGATATAAAGATGTAGATATATATGTGTGTGTGTTTGTAGATCTCATAGGTTTCACAGCTGAAGACTCAGTGTTGGGGGACATAGAAATCCCATTTAATCACAAGGAAAATCTTCACATCTGATTGGTTTCTTCAGCAAAAGGAAATGCGGAGGGTGAGGAGAGGTGTCTATGGTGGCTGAACTTCCAGCTACCTCTAAGGGTAACGTTAAAAAACAGATTTAAAGGACTACTGACACAGGATGGGTGGTGGTCCTTGGTACTGAACCTGAAAAGAGGAAATGGATTGTTCGTTCAATGGGTAATAGGAAAGCCACCTATGAAATTGTTGGGACGCGAGACAGGCTCTCTCTCTTTTGGAGGAACTGAAGGAAAGCTCAGGTGTTGGATTCCTTGACAGTGCACCCCACCTTAAGTCACTACCTAAAAAGTAGTAAACATGAACCTATACGCACTGCAGAAATACTTTGGCAGCTGCCTTCCTGGCTGGAGTGGGGTGAATTCATTGCTGGGGAGCAATGAATTAAATCAGACTCTTCCTTGTCTCACCAGTAGTTACACACAGAACTGAGAAAATGTGACAATGGAAGGGAAGGCACATGGTGAGCCAAGTGACCTTCCTGATGTCATTCCCTTAAATCTGCTCAGCAGGGAGATTCGACCTTGAAATGCTTGAAGCACCAGCAGAAGCTCAGGCCAGCTGCTGGGAGGACCAACCACTCTCCAAAATACTGAACAGCTGCTGCCCCTGAGGAGTCCTAAAATGATACCAAATCCAGACCTTCCTCTGCTTTCCCATGGATGGTAGTCAACTATCCTATTTTATGGGCCTTGCTTATGATTTTAGAGTGTTACCAGTTGATATTCACATTCTCACATTTCAGTGTAAAACTACAGGGTGTGTTGCATAGAGCCTTGAGGCATCCTTTGGCCAAACTGTTTCTTTAAATGTGTGATCATGCTGCCACACATCACACAATTTCTGGGTGTCCATGCTAATACAGCTCAAGAAAATGTGCAGTTAATTCAGCCTGAATTAATTTATGCTCTATGAACTGCAAGCTGGGTAAAGCTGTGGTGGAACTGCTCCCTGGGGAGGAGTTTAAATAAGCCAGCCTTGATTTTGTACATTTGATTCTTCAGAGTTGAAGCCAGCCAAAAAAGCCATTTATGATGGATACTGGTCTCTCCCAATGCTTCTCCGTAAAACTGCTGTGGAGACAGAGACTGGGAAATGAATCATTTTTGCAGGTGAAGGAGAATGGAGCAAGCATAGGAAAATCTGGTACTATGCAATGAAAGAAAGGTAGCATTCTTCTGCTCTCCATCACTCAGAATCCAAGTTACTAAACCAAGTTCACCTTCTGCATAGGAAGGTCAGTTTGCAGAAGTACTGGAGTATTATATTGGCATGAATATTACCAGCAGTGGATCAGCTTTGCATCTCTTGTCCAATACAGCAATGTTTGGTTTACATCAGTAAAACAGATGTTCTCACAGAGAACTCACTGCCAGTTTTGGAGAAGCAAGACTCATGAAGTGGAAATACCTTTTGTTCAACCAGCAGATATTGTTGGAGACAAGAAAAAGGGCAGACTTTAATGCATGAAGCCACTTGGGCAACTTTAACAAAGAAATAATTCTAGGATTCATGCAAAAGTGTCTCTTCTACCAAGCATTGTTTCTAAGATTGGCTTATATAGATTAACTGCACTCACTGTCTCAGATTGCTTTCTTGCTTCCTTATACGTGCATTTAAAAAATGCTGTATATGTCCTGAAAAAACATTTTTTGCAATTTGTATGAGATTCTGCAAAGTGGGTGCCACTGGTGTATATGTGTTTATCTCTGAACATAATCATAGTCTCGTTTCCTCTGATACCATTTCTTCCATGCAATATTACTGCATTACTTTAAAACAAAGCAAACCACACAAAACTTTCCAAAAGATATCAAGTAATTGCATAAGAATTGGCACACTGATTGAAATAAACAACAGAAGTCTTTCCATTTAGGTTGCAGTAAATCATAACATAAATAAAACATCTGATAATTGAAATAAAGACCTACAAGGCTGCTCTTGAGTCAAATGAGAAATATCAAGTGCATTTATATTATTTTTTTTTTACATAAAGTAAACCACACCTGGCCAATCATGCACTGCAGTGTAGACATCCTGCCAACTGGAGTTCTACAAATAGCATGCACACATCTAACCCTACTAGCAAAAATAAAGTGCTTACAGTGTGTCGAGATTTACCTAGTTAGGAAATATTTTGTTACAGTAAAGAAAAATGAGAAAACAGAGGCTTCTTTACTCCCATCTTTTTAACCATCCGATATTAACTTATTTCACAGAATCACAGAATTGTAGGGGTTGGAAGGGACCTCAAGAGCGTCCAACTCCCCTGCCAAAGCAGCCTCCCTAGCTCATACTCCACAGAGAGGCATCCAGACGAGTCTTGAATACAGAATCACAGAATTGTAGGGGTTGTAATTCTTCATTTATTTTACTTGTGCTTCTTTCTCCTCGAAATGATTTGATACATGAGTATTTTCGGGGGGGAGGAAGTATTTTTTGTGTGGACAGTGTCTCTGAAGTCACTACATGCCGAATGATGCTTAGAAAAATTAAATGCAATGCGATGCGATGCGATGCGATGCGATGCAATGCAATGCAATGCAGTGCAGTTCAGTGCAGTGCATTGCAGTGCAATGCAATGCAATGCAATGCAATGCAATGCAATGCAATAAAATAAAATAAAATAAAATAAAATAAAATAAAATAAAATAAAATAAAATAAAATAAAATAAAATAAAATAAAATAAAATAAAATAAAATAAAATCAAATCCGTCCACAGCAAGTCCCTGGTGCCTGTCCAGCGCCCGTAAATAGCGTACCCTGAACATGACCCGTGAGAGCCCGGCAGGCCCGGCGTCCCCAGGAGCGCTCCCGGTGCCCCGAGGTCCCGGCTCCGGCCGGATTGGGACGACCGGTGGGGCGAACCGCCCCTGCGCTCCAGCCGGCAGCAGAACCCGGGTCCCGGCCGCTTCGGAGCCCCCTGCGCCCGGCGGGGGCAGTTGGAAGGGCAGAAAACTCGCGGCCGAGAAGGAGACGGCGAGGAGGAAAGGCCCGGCCGGTGCGCTCCCCGGCCCTCCCTGCCGAGGACGGAGCAGAGGGAGAACACATCTAGTACGCCTGGGAGGATCCAGACCATGGGTGCCAGGGAGGAGGAGGTGCAGAAAGAAAAGAGGGTGCCCTACACACACACACACACCTCGGGTTGGTGGGGAAAGGAGGACGTTTGGCTGTGGTGGTGGTAGATAAGTTCACGCAGAAAAGGCTCCAAAGCCAGTGGTGACCCCATGCAGTGCCCTCACCTGCCCAGGCGCTGCTCCCGAGCGACAGGAAGGTAAACGCCACTTTATCGCATCGCACCGGCTCCTGAACTCCGGGGGCGCGGGAGCCATCGCCCCGCCGGGGGCTGCTCCGGGCAGCGGCGGGGAAACCCGCCTGCTCTTCTCGTCTCCTTGAGGTCTCAGCGACAGGAGCACAGGGCCGGGGAGTTCTGTTTGTGTGAGGGAGGGAAACAAGTTCTCCGGCTCTGCCGCTATCTCGATGGGCTCCTTCTAGGGCGAGGGGAGCTTCTGGCTGTCCCGGGACCGCTCGGGCTCCCAGCCCGTCCACAAGACCCGGCTCTGGGCAGCGGCAAGTTCCCACCCGCTTACTGTTTGTTCGCTTGGTCGGGGGAGGATTCCGTGTTGGAAACAGATGAGAAGAGGGATTTTCCTCCGTTGTGAGAAGGATGAGTACGGACGGGGAGGGGATGGGAGAAGCTGAAGGGTCCCACAACGTTGGAAACCACCCGCTGCGCAGGTCCCCTCCTTGTGTTGGGCCCGCCGGGAAAGCCAGGTACCAGCGACCTTCTGCAGGAGGCAGATCCGAGGCAGGCGGAGTGAGTAGCCGGGAAGACATCCCGATGCGCACACAGCCTCGCAGCTCGTTCTCAATCTGCCTCGCAAAAGCACTACCGAGAGATTCCCGGACACGAGATGATTGAGGTCAAGTAAGACCCTGTAAATTAAGCCGATGGTGCGTGGCTGTCAGGTGTTGTCCCGGCCAGGGGACAAGGAGCTCTCACGCTGGAGCGAACTAAAATAGCGCCACAAAGTAAAAATTAAGACGCCCGCCGGTTGCTACGGCCGCCAGCCCCCGCGTGGGACAGTGCCTGCGGGCGGCGCTACCGACTCAGGGACGCCGGCGGGCTCCCGGCAGAGGAGGTTCCCCGAGTGGGAAGCGCCGCGCCGGTGCCCGCTCTGCTCCCCGCGACGCGGCAGGGGTCCCGTTCCCACCGGCAAGTCCCCTCGGCCCGGCCTGACCGTCGGGATCCCGCAACGGTGCGCTTCCCTGAAAGCGGCCGTTTGCTGAGCGGTCATTGCGGGTCCCGGCTCTCACCGCCAGCGGTGGTAACGCGGACTCCTGCGGATGTCCTGTCCCCGCTCCACACACACCCAAACCTACACACATCCTCTTTTCGGACAATTATGTTTCCCACCTTGGCGGTGCGCACCGGCGGAGCTAGGGGCTGAGGCCCCGTTTAGAAAGGAAAAATACATCTCGCCTCAATCTGCGCTTTTCTGCAGGCTGCACAAACAGTTCCCACTGGAGAGAAAGAAAACAAAACAAAGAAAAAGCAAAAAACAAACCCCCAAACCCGCTTGATCAGAAACTGGTGCTACTCTAAGAGAGCCGGGGAAAGGCTCTGTGTAAACCCGGCCAGGGCTATCGTCCCGAGGTCTAGAAAAAGCGTAAGCAGCCAAGCGCGTCTGGAGAGCTCCTGGCTGCTATCGCGCGTCCTCCATCCTCGGAGAATCTTCCCTTCCCGCTGAGCCTCCTGAACGGGCAAATCGCCCTGCACTCTCGGAGCACCCCACATAGGGCTTGGCAGAGGCTCAAGCGAGGTTTGATTACTTGCCGGGCAAGGGCAGCTACCGAAATGCCCTTTTTCTGCCCCATGCCCGTGGGCCGAGTCATCAGGACCCTCTTCATCAACACAAGGAGGGCTTTTCCACCGGCGCTGCAACACAGCAACCCGGGCTTGAGGGGAATTTCCAGCAGCAGCTGACTCTGCCTGGGATTTGCTGATTTGTGCACCAAGCCGAAAGGCTCTCTGAGATTACAGACGGGAGCCCGTCTGCGCTCTCACCTCTGGAAGCAATCTCAGCCGAGGGAGCTGAGCCCGACCCGCAGCCGGACAACAGGAGGCGCTGCGACTTTGCACAACCCCCGGCCTCCCTTTCTTTGCCAGCCCGGCCGGCCGGCGGGCATCCCGGCGGGGGCGTCCCGAGGGGCTGGCCGGCTCGGAGAGCGGCTTTGCCGGGCGTCACGTCTGCTCCGCCCGGCGAAACGCCTTCGCGGTTTGTAGCAGCAACCGAGGAGCGTGGCCGGCTTCGTGCCTGCTCTTTTTTTCCAGGTACGGAGTGAGCCCTGCGTGGGCTGCCCGGCGTCCCGGAGGGTGTTGCTCCCGCGGGGTTAGGCTCTGGGAAGCAGGGCAACACCGCCCCGAGATCACCCGGCGGGGACGTGCCGCCAGCGGGGGCACTGGGACCGCTGCACCCCTCCCAGCCTTGCCGCATGCGGCTGTGCTGCTGTGGGGTTTGTGAACCCCGCAGACCAAAAGCCACCACCCAAGGGTCTCTATTTGCAGACGTATAGACCGCTTTCTTTAGTAAAAGAAGGAGGGTGCATACATGAAGACCGCATTTTAATATCTCAGGTTTTCCACTGGGTTTTGTTCCAATTTCCATGGGTGTAGTTTGGCCATTTGAGAAAGTAGGGGTTTAATCCAGCGCTTTCATCTATTTTATTTCCTTTAAGACACATTTTCATCCCTTGTTCTCGTCTACTGATTCCAGAGTTTTGTTTGTTTCGAGGATTTGACTTAATTCTGTAGCCAGATTTAAAGAAAGAAGGACGAGGAGGGAAAGAACAAAGAAAAGGATAACAGAAAACGCATTTAGAGGACAAGTTAAAACATATTTGTCGAGGCGGAGATGTGCTCTATCTCGTCATTTGAATCACGGGTATCTCTTTAGGAAAGTTTAAAATTGTGTTTGTGAGGGTGACGTTTTTGCAGATCAAATCACTGTGGAAGCAACTGTGATCCTGGTAGAGGACCAGCCTGATAGGCAGAAGTTCAGACCCAGTTATGTGTTTTAGTTTGCGTGGTATGATATACAAGCCTTTTTCGAAATTAAGAAACTTTATTTCCCCTTCAAATTCCCACTGCCCAGGAAGTTATTTGGGTTGCGGGGAAGGGGAGGTGGATGTTTGTTTGTCTGTTTGATTGAAGCTTTGTTTTGGCTTTTTTTTGGGGGGTGGGGAGGGCGGAGGCAACATGAGGTGATAAAAGTTCTGGTACCTGAATAGGAGCAAACTCATAATGGGTAGGGCAGAGAAACCCAAGAAAAGTGTGTGGTCTTGACATAGGCTAGAAGAGTCGGACATAGAAGGAGCAGAAACAAAAAATGCTCGATCCGTCTGTAAAAACTGCAAAGTATCATCCATAATAATAAATAGCGTTGTCCAATGTCAATCATTTTATCGGTGTTGCCCTTTTTATTACTTTTTACCAGCCTGTGTAGATTCCGCCTCCCCTGTTCTTTGCGAGAAATCAGGTTAATGAGCAAGAAGTAGGTAATGAGATACCCGCTACTTACTATTGCTGCTCCTGGGTACCTGGCACCACAGAAGGCTTCCAAAGGAGCCTTCCAAAGGAGCCTTCTGGGCTGGAGGCTTTCCGCAGTAAAGATATAAAATGGTTCCAGCAACTCACCTGATGTTTGCCAAGTGGAGGTTAATATCGGTGGATCCGCATTCAAGCCTCTGTCCGCATTTATTGGGTGCCTGTAGTGTAGAGCGCAGTGACTCACATGGTTTCTAAACGTAAAGCACCAGAAAAGAAATATCACCATCATCATCTATATAGGGCGGCAGCCCCGTTTGAAGGGCCAGGTTTAGCCAAGAGCAGGGGCGGGGGGGTTTGGGGGGGGGTCGGAGGGCTTTGGAGCCGAGCCCTCCTGCTCGCAGCTCGGAACGCCGAGTCCCGGTCCCCTGCCCCGAGGGCTCTGGGAGCGAGGGGCGCCGCGGTAGGGGCGGGGGTCCCCTCGGAGGTACCTGCGCGGTAACCAGCTTTGAAGTGAGGGGCGGGAGGAGCGTGGGGGTGAGGGGGAGATGGGGGGGCGCGAGGGGGCTGTGGTCTGTAGGACTCGGGACTTTGGAGCACGTCCCGGCCATCAAGTTAAAAGAGCATCTACTGGACTTCAGTAAATATTGCCCCTAATCTCAGGGGTTTAAGGCTGGATGGCCTTTTGCATTCTCCTCAAACAGAGGGGGCTGCCCTTCCCTTATCTACCTCATTTCATTTCCACCGACCCCTCCTAGCCATTTGTCCTGTCCATCTAAAAGGGTGGGTTCCCCCCTTTTCCTACTCTCTCCCCCTCTCCCACCTCTGTCTCTCCTTTCCCCACAAGCTTAAACCAATTATGCCGCTTTGCAAATAAAGTGCCGCCCCGGGGGGAGTTGCAAGCGGGGGGAACTGCCTTGTTTGCAGGTGCATCTCCGGCTTTGTAGGTGCGAACGCCTTTGTGCGGCGGACAAATGGGGAGAGGAGGAGGAGGAGGTGGGTACTTCTGCGACGTAAGATCCACATCAGCTCAACTCCACTCACATCCCAGCCGGCACTTCCTCACTTTCTCAACTGTCTCGCCCCACACCGCTCCCTGCCTCCCTTTTGGCTGGTTATAGAGGAGAATTCAGCACCCCCCGCCCCTCCTGAGAGCTGGCTTCCTGCTAGGTCGGGCTTTCGGGCTCTTTTCCTGCTGCCCGTCGCTCGCTTGCAAGAGGGCTGGATGGTTACACCGGGCAGGTTGGCTCCATAATGTTAGGGACTGTGAAAATGGAAGGGCATGAAACCAGCGACTGGAACAACTACTACACCGACACTCAGGAGGTGAGTGAATCCCAGGATCTGGCTCCGCTGCTGCCCCTCTGCAAGGGAAAGGGGGGGAGGTGGGGCGGGGGAAGGGCTTGGGGGTCCGGAGGGGGGCAGCAATCGGAGGAATCGTTTTGCACTACAGATCCTGCCAGCACAAACGTGCCTCGCCCCCCTCCCTCCGGCGCTGAAGCTGGCCAGGCTTCCCCGGGGAAAACACGGCTTCCGAGAGCCCCGGGAGGCGTTTGAAGAAGACCCGGGGTGGCTGGGGGCCCGCTGGGAGGGCTGGGGGGCCGGGGGCAGCCCTTGATCTCATTTGAAAGCGTAATCTCCGCTTGCGGCGCGCACAAAAGCGCCCCGTAAACTCTTGGCTCGGGGCAGAGGACTCGCCGCGCTGTCGGCCCCCGACTCCTTCCCGGCAGAGGGCAGGGGACGAAGGAGCCGGTCGCAAGCGCGTCTCGGAGCGGGGGCAGCGTCTTCCCCGGGCCCCTCGGCGGGGCTGCCGGTCTCTCTGCTCGCCGTCGCCTGGGGCCTCACCTGTTAAAACCGGGCGAAAAGAAAGGCGGGGGGTGGGGGGAAAATAGCTGTTTGTTCGTACTTTGCAAGACGGCTGCCTGCGGAGTGCGCTGCTGCCGCGATCCGGCTGGCGGCGCTGCCGAGAGCGGCCCGGGGAGCCAGACCGGGAGGGGGACTGGCACCCGGACCTGCCGCCCTGGACTCGGCCCGGCCCGGTCCAGCCCGCGGCACCCCGGGAGGTGCGTAGATCTCCCGCTCCTGGCTTGGCAGCAGGGTGCAAAATAAGGGGGAGAACCGACCCAAGCGCCAACAGCTACGGCAGAAGGGAAGGCCACGGAAGGGCCCGGAGCCCTCCCCGCGGCGCGCCGAGGCCCTGCGGGGGCCCGGGGTTCGCACTGTGCCGCTGCGGCTCTGCAGAGGGCATCCCTGGGAGAAGCGAGCGCCTAGCAGCACCGCCAACAGCCCCTCGGATTCCCGCCCTGGAAGGAGCCGTTTTAAGGAAGTGTGGTAGCGAGGCAGGCACCTAGGTGTGCGCACCCGGGCATTGCATCAGCACACCCGGACACACAGCTCCACAGTCCCCACGCCTCGTCCCTGCACCCCGGAGCTGGCATACAGCACCCATAGGGCCACGCGGGCACAGGCAGATACGTGTCACCCTACTGGCATCTTATTTAATAGAGGAAAGTTGTCTAAGGGCAAATAAGGGTCATCCTAATTATATGCCATTTCCAGATTCATTTATCCTCGGCATACTCATTATCCACAAACATAAAGTTAAGCGACCTTCGCTTTTGCTGTTTTTTACCCTCGATCTTTTCTCCTCCCCTGCTATTTAATTTGAATCACTGCATGGCTGCAAGGGGGAAAACCCATCCACGTTCTGCCATCTCAAATAATGAATGTGATCCTCTAAATTAAAAGCGCATTTATAAGCTCGTGGAATTTGTAGTGCACAGTAATGAATTTTATACATTTAACCGTCGCCTAAACCTCTTTTTTCTGAGCCGTAGTGCCTTTCTTCGAGGTAAACTGGGAACGTCTTTCTCCCTTCTATTAAATCAGATGCCGAACTGGGAAACACAATTTCAGGCTCTCCGGTTCTACCTTTTTTAAGAGTTGTGCTTTGTGGCAGGATTTTTTGCGCGTCGCGCAATTGTAAAAAAACATCAGGCAGGGAAAGTTCGGGCTTTTCCCACTTTCGGATAGTTTTGTTCTTTTGGGGTTTTATTCTGGGGGTGGATTTTTCTAAACTTTAATTTAAAGACTGACTTGATTTTTAAAAAAGCAGAAAAGGGGAAGCTTTCCGCAGATAAAATGCGTGGACGTGGGCATTTCTTTTCTCCCCCTACATTATCGCATCTTGTGTAAGAATAAAAAAAATCAGTGCAAGGTGGGAGAGATGCGAGACATTATTCTAAGAAAGTGCAGGAATTTGAATTTTTCCTTGGCGCAGATAGTGTACGCCCGTAAATTTCAATCATCTCATGAGTTTAAATATTTAGCTAGCGAAACGGGACACAAAATCAGGAAAACCGCGGGAATACTCCGGGACAAAACCTCCTCCCGGGACAGATAAAGCAGCCTGATTCTGCAGGGGTTCGGAGCTGCTCCGGGAAGGCCGTCTGTCCGTGCGCCCCGGTGATCCCGGAGCAGACCGCGCAAGCCACGGCACGCCAGTAAAAAGAGAGCGCGTCGGGAGTGAGCGCACACACGCACACACACACGCATCGTATATCTTTATAAACACGTATAAATATGAATTAGAGCTTTTCATCGCTCCAGCGGCCTTTCCGTGCGGCTTTTGGGAAGCGCGTTCCCGGGTGTCAGTGAAGCGGACGGCGTCCGGCGGCAGGACGTTTGCACGGCTGGCTGGGCAGGGCTGGTGGATCTGGCCCCGCCGGGGTCCTGCTCGCTCCTCTCTGCCCCCCTAACCCCCTCTTTCCGTCTCGCTGCTCTAGGCCTATTCCTCGGTGCCCGTGAGCAACATGAATTCGGGGCTGGGCTCCATGAACACCATGAACACGTACATGACCATGAACACCATGACGACGAGCGGCAACATGACTTCCAGCTCCTTCAACATGTCCTACGCCAACACGGGGCTGGGGGCCGGCCTGAGCCCTGGCGCCGTGGCCGGCATGCCGGCGGGCTCGGCAGGGCCGGTGAACGGCATGCCTGCCGGCGTGGCTGCCATGGGCACGGCGCTGAGTCCCGGCGGCATCAACGCCATGTCTGCCCAGCCGGCCCCCATGAACGGGCTGAGTCCGTACGGCGGCATGAACCCCTGCATGAGCCCTATGGCCTACACCCAGTCCAACCTCGGCAGGACGCGGGACGCCAAGACCTTCAAGCGGAGCTACCCCCACGCCAAGCCCCCTTACTCCTACATCTCCCTCATCACCATGGCCATCCAGCAGGCACCCAGCAAGATGCTGACGCTGAGCGAGATCTACCAGTGGATCATGGACCTTTTCCCCTACTACCGGCAGAACCAGCAGCGCTGGCAGAACAGCATCCGCCACTCGCTCTCTTTCAACGACTGCTTCGTCAAGGTGGCCCGTTCCCCCGACAAGCCCGGCAAGGGCTCGTACTGGACTCTGCATCCCGACTCCGGCAACATGTTTGAAAACGGCTGCTACCTCCGCCGGCAAAAGCGTTTCAAGTGCGAAAAGCCGGCGAACAGCAAAACCCCTCAGGAGGGCAGGAAAGATCAGGCCGGGACCTCCAGTTCCAGCTCCAACTCCCCCCTGCACAGAGGCCACAATAAACCTGCTCAGCTGGACACCGCCACCTCCCTCTCCAGCTCCAACCCGTCCACCAGCCCGCAGTCTATGGACCACAGCGGATCGAGCACGGAGCTAAAGACCTCGGCCTCGGCCACCTCCTCCACCATCAGCTCCGTCCCCGCCTTGGCCTCCGTCCCGCACCCCCCTCACTCCTTAGCCCACGAACCCCAGCTCCACCTGAAGGGCGATCCCCACTACTCCTTCAACCACCCCTTTTCCATCAACAACCTCATGTCCTCCTCGGAGCAGCAACACAAGCTGGACTTCAAAGCCTACGAGCAGGCGCTGCAGTACTCCTCCTACGGTGCCAGCATCCCCGGCGGGCTGCCTCTGGGCAGCGCCTCCATGGCGGGCCGGAGCAGCATCGAGCCTTCGGCCCTAGAGCCCTCCTACTACCAAGGTGTGTATTCCAGACCCGTGCTAAACACCTCCTAGCTCAGCACCCCCCACCGCCGGGGGCGAGACCCTCTCCCCCTCCCCTTTCCTGGCTTCTCTCACTCCTTTCCCTTTCCCTGCGACAAACCGAGGTGTTTCCGCACGCTGCGTGCAAAGGACTGTTACTTTTTAATTGTCTCGCAACGCGTTGTGTGTTATTATGATCCATCACGACCTCCTGCAAAGCCGGCCGCGTCCCGCTTGTACATATCCCCTCCCGGCCCGCCGCCCAGCCCCTCTCCCCAGAGATCCCCCCTAGCCTTTGCAGGGTGTTACTAAAAAGAAGAAAAAAATGTTGAGCTTGTAAACTACTTGTTTGTGCTTTCCGCCCCCTCGCCCCCCATCCCCTCCCCACCTTCTGTGCTCTATAATCTCATGTAAGTTTACAGGTATGTGGCAATACTTTAACAATACGGAGATGAAGAAGCGAGTAGACATTTAAGACTTTTTTTAATTAAAAAGGCTTTGAAGGACAATACTGCTGTGAAGTAGCAAAACACTAAGAGAATCTCTAAGCAACAAGAGGACTATTTACTTTCTCGGATCATCCTTTTGATACTTGCAAAATAAACCTTCGGCTAGTACAACCCGTATACACCCAGATGCTGCGGGCCGGATCCTGCACTCCCGAGGGGACCAACTGGAGCTTTGGAGTGCAGGATGCGACCCTTGTTTTTTTTTCCAAGTGTTACCTGTCTTGGGATGTAATATAAAGTTACAAGAGGTCACAGCCAGTTGGATTTTTTTTTCCCTTCCCATCTGTTACTGAAGATTCTCGTTCATCAGGAACTCTCATCAACATGTGGATGACATGCTTATTTAATTTAAGTGTCTTCATTGTGTACCAGCTAGAACTGTGTATCTATAACAAGGTTATTTTTCCCCTCCCCCAGGAAATGTTGACTATTACACCGACACAAGGAAAAGAGGAGAGCTCTGTCTCTCTCTTCCCTTTTCCAACTTCTTCAATAAATTCCACTTTTTTTTTCTTTTGTGGCCGTTTAATTATCGCCATCGTTAGCTTGTTTCATCCAGTGTTAATGCACTTTCCACAGTTTTACACGGTGTTAGCATAGCCAGACGGGTTTTATTATTATTCCTGTTCGCTGTCTCAATGTTCTTAATTTATTGCATGGTTTATATTTTTTTCTTTCTTTACAGCTGGAAATTGCTTTAAATGACAGTAAAAAAGAATTACACGTGAATTTAAGAAATTTTGTTAATTTTATAATTGTGATTGTAATTGAAAAAATATTTTGATTTAAAACGATAACTGAGAATTTAATGCGTGAAGTATGATTTTGATCATTTGCAGTTAAGGACTTTAAATAAATCAAATGTTAACAATTAAAGGCTTCTGCCATTTTCTTCCAAAATTTCTGCGGCGGGTTACGGAGGACGGAGCCATGTGCCAGAAAAACAAACGGAGAGCTAAGGAGTGGATGTGAAGAAGAGGAACGATTTGTACGACCAAGCTTGTGCGGGGGGCTGCGTTACTGAGGGAAGGGGACCAGTTCGCAGGGTGTGTTTGCGGGGCGCTGAGAAGGCACTGGCGTGTGCGGGTTTTGATGTGGTGGTGTCCTCTTTACTTATTTATTTATTTACTTATTTATTAGATTATTATTTCATTTACGGTGTAGGCGTAGGGTGAAGAAGGGATGGAAAAAGCCGCCCGAGGCGGTGTAACCTCTTGGGTGCTTTGCGGCCGGGGCGGCGGCAGCCAGACCCGGCGTTTCCCCGTCGGACGGGGCGACGCCCGAGGGAAGCATCTCTAGTGCTGCTCCATCTCGCCCCGGGCCGCTGGAAAGACCGAGCCGAGCTCCCAGATTTGTAGCCCTGGCTCGGATCGACCCCGGTAATAGCAGCAGCCGCGCTGGCGAGCTCTGGTCCCCAGCAATCAGCATCATCGGGGGGAGGGTGTAGGTTTAAACGTGAACAGATTTCGTTGTGCTCAGCCCCCTTAGTGCACGGCCGCCAGATAAAAGAACTGTGTAATTCTCGTAATTATCACATAATTGCCCCCTGACGGGTTAGGGACGGCGGCGACCAACTACGTTTAAGTGCCGATTATAAAAGCTAAGCCAGCGTCCAGAAATCTCGCTGATTTCCTTCAGCGCTACTACCCAGCTAAAAACGGGAGAAAAAAATATTGCAGACCCCGTCTGCCGTAGGCTTTATAGGGGTAACCGGATCGGCAGCTGGCTGCCCGACGGCGAGGGGGCCGAGATGCGGGCACGGCGCTCCCGGCGGTACGGAGCCGACTCCGGCATTGTGCTACGCGGGTGCGCCCGGGCGGGCGGAGATTTACCGTGGGTCCTGCCCGGGCTGCCGCCTGCGGATCCTGCGGCGGGAGGGATCGGGGGTTTGTGCCCGGGATGCCGGGTTTGGCCGGGTATCCCATGACCCCGCTGTGCGGTCCCTTCGCCCATCTGTATTTCCTGAACTGGCAAACACCTGCAGAACCCCAGGGGCAGTTCGGGGTTGCTCGGCACCAAGTCCAGACAGGTGGATCCTATTTAAAGTCCCGCTTCTTCTGCCAAAAGGAGCTTCGTGCGAATGAAGACAGGATGAAGCCCGTTTTCAGCAGGACTTCACTTGTCTTCAACAGACTATAGAGAATATACCACTGCAGAGTGGAGACATTGATTTAATGCCTTGGGCTTGTACCCAGAAAATATCAATCGACCGACAGCGATAAGGCAGCAGGTTTCACATATCAGCTGGGGAGCCCAAACCGTGTGTAATGGAAATATTCGGGGCGTGGATAATAAAAGGGTTTAAGCGGACCGACGCGGCTCCAAACCTCTCATAGATAAGGAACGGAGCCTGTCACGAATGCAGCGTGTGCCCCTTCGCCACTCGCCATCCAGATTATATTCCTTTCTTCATGTAGGCTCTGTTGCGCAATGATCGCTGTCATAATAGGGATGCGACTCAAGTTGGAAATACGGATCCCCGACGCAGAGAGCGCGGCTTTCTGTGGTCAGTTTGAGACTTGGAAGTCTACAGAAGGAGGACAGTGCCCCGTTTTCTGTCCCGCTCCTAGTTGCCCTGCTGCCGCTTTAATCCTGCGCTCAAGAAGCCCCCAGCCACAATGCAAAAATAAACTAAAAGCAGACTCCATAGGAAGAGGGTGCATCCCCCCTCCTACCCCCCCCCCCCCCCCCCCGCCCCGCAATGTGTAGAGGGAGCTTACGAGCGTCTCCTTCCAGCCGGACCGCTCACTCTGTGCCAGGAGGGAAGGAGCTGGTGGGTGCGGGGTTTTTTGCCCATGTCAGAGGTGATGTCTTAGCCCTGAGTCCGGGACACGGGCAAAGCGGGGACCCGCCAGGCTGCGGTCTCCGGCCGCCACCGCAATTTATAGGGGAACTTCGCCTTTTCCTACACGGCAATTATCTCCGACCGGCCACGTGCGAGGGAGCGAAAACGGCTCATTTAACGTCATTAAATACAAGCGGGGAGTAATTCGGGGCGGCAGGGGATCTCTGTAAAGATTTACGCAGAGTTTGGGCAGTGAGAAGGCCCCCGGCCCGGGGCGGGCGGAGGGCGGGGGGGTATGGATGTGGGTGTCGGGCGCATTTGCAGGGCGCGCCGGCGGGGAGGGTCCGTCGAGGCGGCGTGGCGAGACCGGCCGCGATTCCGTGGGGCTGGGCAGGGGCAGCCCCCACAACCGGCGGCGACGAGCCGCTGTGGGTCTTGCCCTGGCACGGCGGGACCCTCCTCAACGGTGGTCCTGCGTCCAACCGGCAAGGGGGGCAGGATGGGGCCCGCGCCCGTGGCATCTCCTCGGACCACCTGCGAACAGAACTTTCCCTCCTGTGAAGGGAAGAGTCGATGGAATATAACCAATTTCAGCAGCCCAAATCACGGGGGAGATACAAAATCACAAGTACCTCCGGGGTTGTTTTCTGAATGCGAATGGACAACACTAACATCTACATCGGCCAACAATCGGAGTGTGTATATTTATTGAAAGGAATTAATTTGAAATATTCGGGACTGAAAGATGAGAAAAAAATATTTCCCTGTCTGTTTTTCCCTCTGAAACTTAGTCCTGTCAGAAGGACGGCGCGAGAAAACACTTCAGCCGTAGGCATAGCTTCCAAACTGCTTTGAAATGTTGAGTAGATATTTAATACTTGAATGGCTACTGGTCCGTCAACATAAACCCGAAATAAATTAATTCCATTGCTGTAACGCCAACTAGCATTTAAAAGAGCAATTGACTCGGTTTTAATTTTACAGCGATATAGCAGATAAAATCCTTGATTGTGATAACAAAGCACCGTGGGGTTTTTTTTTTCTGTTATGATAAAACGGGGTCTAGGCATATATATATGTAAGCATACGTGATTAATCACTCCGGGGGAAAAAAAAAAGATATTAAAAAAAGAAGTGCTTTAAAATCAGAGATTCAAGAAAGGTATACATTTAATGTGCATTTTCGTGATAATTTTAAATCGTAAAGAAACAAATTATCCTCATATAAACACGGGATATAAAGTTCTCTCAGGAGGCATATAGATGCATCTATTGTATATATTAACAAACATATAATTAACATGTATTTGTTTCCAGGGGAGACAAGTGGAAATATACACAACACACAATGACCAGGCGAAAATCACACCACAATAGTGCACAGAGAGTGACCGGGGTATGGAATGTACACGTAAGTCCTCGTAAAACTCCCACGCTTCAATCTTGTGTTGGGAAATATAGGAGAATGGTTAATAGCTAAAATAAAAATGCAATTAGTTTGATTATTTCAATGCCAAGGGTGGTGCTGCAAAATGGGTCATTTTTTCCCCCCTCTTAATGCAAACCCAGGCTTCTCAGCTACTAGCAAAGGCAGAGTAATAACTAAATAGATTGTGCATTTTCTGCGATTTGCAGTGTCGAAAGGTCTTTTTCAGCGGGAGCAATAACTGGGGGAAGAGAAGAGTGGAAAACGGGAGGCGATAAGAAGAAAACCTGCCTTTGTTCTCTCTGGTTATTTTCTACTAATTATTCTGCCCATTGTGACAAAGTAGCAGTTAAGGATAGATTAGTGTAAATAACCTCGCATTTCACTCCCAAACCGTGCAACTTTCTGGCCCAAGCCGTGCCACGCTGTTTGTGTTTCTCCCCTTCACCTAAACAGAAACTCATTGAGATTTCAGATCTTTGAACTTTGGACAGATCAAACTGCCACCGCTCACCTTTGTCTCTAGTCATTAGGATTTAAAACATATGTAGCCTCATGGCAGAATCCATTTGTCTCTACGAGGGGGAAAAAAAATGCTATCTCCTCTCTTCAGCCCACCCCAAAAATCCCCACATTTAGTCGAATTTATTGAAACGATCATTTCCCGGAATGGCGCCACTGCTGCGGGTTTTGCCCAGGCGGGTTATTTTAGAGGAAGCTCGTCGTTATTTTGCCACTACTGGTTTTCTGCTGGTTATCTAATTTCTCCCACGAAGTGCTCATGCACCTGCTCGTTATTCCAAGGGGAAGCTACCGGCAGAGTGGTGGTGGTGTTGTTGTTATTGTTATTGTTGTTACTATTACAGCCAGCAGAAGGAACGCTCTGAACCTGAGTGCCCCCGCTGCCCTGGGAGCGCCTCGGAGGTCCCCCGCGGCGGAGGAAGCGCTGAAGCGGCGCGGAGGCGACACGGGGGCAGGCGGAACAGGGCCCCGGTGGGCGCGGAGTGCGGGGTGCTGGTGCCTCTGCCCGGCCCCGGTGGCCCGACACTTCCCCAGCGGGCGGCGTTGACCACCTGTGGTCCAGCCCAGCTTCGGGTTTTGAGACCCCCGCCCATCGCCTTCACTGGGTCCCCGGAGGGAATAGCGGGGGTCGGGGGTCCCCGGGCGGACATGTTTCGGGTGACCGAAATCCGGCTCTTTCACACGCCTCTTGGCAGCGAAAGGGTGCCGAGTCCGCCGTTGTCCGGGGGAAAAAACCACCTCCATCAGCTAGGGTGGAAGCATCCTCTTCAGTGGTAGGGCACCCGTTGGCCCCGAGCAGCCAGGCGGAGGTGCCGTGTGCTCCCCCAGCGCTGGCACCGGCTTCGGGAGGGCTCCAGGAGTTGAACTACGCCGCTTAGAGCGGGACCCGCGTGATTCCACCCCACAGCACGCTAGCGGGGCCCAGGGGTGAAGACGCACCCTCGGGGCCCGGCCGGCCCTTGGCGAGCTCTCACTTCGCTCCTAGTCAGCCCGGACACCAAGAGCAGAGCCGCCTGCCCTGGGAACAGGATCCGGCCCTCTCGCAGCAACCATTTCTGCAGCGAACGCCGCCTTTGTGCCCGGTACCCCTAAGTGCTCCCTAATGAATCATCCGCATTTGCAATCTACTGCGCAGTAGCTGAAGTGTATTTTCCCCTTTATTCCTTCTCTTTTCCGAGCCTGCCCGACGGGTTGCTAACACACATTTCCTCCGGTTATGACCGGCGGAAAATGTAAACATGTCGGTAACTAGGAGGTGGGCCTCATTCTGCAAACCGGGATCTCTCCATAGTGACTCTCATAATGACCTCTTTAGCATAATAAAGCACCGGGGGCGGGGAATCTTTGAACTGCGGGGCAGGAGACTGGGACAAGAGCATGTCTGAACTTATTCAAATGTATGCAACAAGTTTTCTCGTTCTAAGGTTATCTGATGTGACCAACAAGCGTTTTCCCTCTTTTTCCGTGCCTCATTGCTTTATCTAAGGAAGTACTTTAAGAACTTCAGGTATGTCATTACATTATATGAAAATAGAAAAATAAAAAAATAAACGGGGGGCACACAACATCCACACAAATCCAAACTACGTTTAGTGGAAAAGCAAACAACAAAACCAACCAGTAATAAAGAAAGGCTGTTCCTGTTTGGAAAGGGGGGGGGGGGGTGCCCTCACCTCCAAATCTATGACAGCAGACTTAACATCACGCCCTAGCAGGAGCCCTGGCAGAGCCATCTTAAACTGTCAGCGTAGAGGACCCCGAACATCCCCACCCGCCCACCGGCGTTCCCCTGTGCCCCCTCCCGGGTGCCCGAGACCGGTGTACACCGCCTCCCCGCCACTTGGCCCCGCGGATATCCGAGCAGCACAAGATCCACGGCGCATCTCCTCGGGTCTCCCTTAAAAAGACCCCCATCGGGGCATCCGTGTCCAGAGGACGGGATGGAAAAAGACCCGCTGGCCGGTGCGGAGTAGAGCTCTCTTCTACCCCACCCCCCCGGGCAATTGTTCCCTTGAGCCCCTATTAATGCGGGACATATGTTATCCACAGGCAGTAGGCAGCGGTAAGACTTCGCCATCTAACTTGTTGCTCAACTTACGAGGCGGTTCTCATCTTCTCATCAAAAGCCGCCGATCTTTCTTCAGCCGTATGGACAAAAATGTGAACAACAATGCCCGCCTCCCTTCACTTCAAAAGCTGCCATCGCGGAGGCTACCCAGAGAATTTTCTCTCTGCCTTTCATTCCCGGTTTGAAAAAAGGCACTACAGGGCCAAGGCGCTCCTAATACTCTTTGATGGGGATTGAATTCATTATCTCCAATAACACAATTGTGCTTGGCCAACGAAAAGAGCAAAGTAATACTCATCTAGAATTAGAGAGCGGGGCTCAGAAGAAAGGGAGCGGGAGGGTGAGGGGGGTGGGGGCATTTCAAAGGAAAGGGGGGGGGTGCGGAATGAGAAAACACCTATATCGAAAATCGGCTTGGAAGGAGGGGGTCCCCAGAAGTTTAAATTACACAAGTGTATTAAGTGGCGCATTGTACGGCTCAGGGCGCGTTGGTGGTCTGACTGCGCATTCCTCCCTCCGCCGGCCGAGTCGGCACCGGCTGGTTGGAGGTTCTTGACATTTCCCTCCCCGGGACGGCCCCGGGGCTGGCGGGGTCCACCTCTCCGCTACCTGTCCCGGCGCACACCCGCGTCAGCCGGGCTGCGGGCGGGGGGACACGTCCCCGCCTTACCACACCGGTCCTCGCCCGGGTGCAGCCGCAGCACCTGCTCTCGCTGACTTCGCGAGGATTTAGCGACTGGGAACCTCCGCAAGCCCAGAGCAGCCAAATAGGCAAACAGTCGTCTTCCCTCCTGCCCCCCGTCCGCCGCCTCCCGTCCCCAAAGGGTCCGCAGGGACACCTAGAAGCCTGTCCTAGCAGGGATCGGGGTGGAGTCTCTCAGCACCATCACACCTCGACACCGTCCAAGGCAACGGGCGTGCAAATAAACCCCACCAAGGGTTACCGCCTCCCGTGGCAGCAGGCACAGACCGGGTTACGCGGATTCGGGCTCGTTGGTGGAGGGCAAGAGATGGAGGAGTGAATGAATGACGGGGCGAATGAATGAACGAATGAATGAACGGAGCGAATGAATGAATAACGCACATAAATAAATAAATAATCGACCAGAGAAACCAACCGATTGGAAAACCGCTGTGTTAATATGAGAGATTAAAATATTTGCCTGTTTGGCTTCCAGCGTAAATGTTTTCTGTCGGGTGTTATCCAAACAGGCTAATTTTCAAAGCCAAGCAAAATACGGCGATGAGCGGTTAAAGGCATTGCACGTACAACGGGGCCGTTACGGGGCCCTGTGCGGGTGGCCCTGTGGGGGTGCGTTACACGCGTGTCCGCAGGCACACGGAGCGGAGGCGAGACGGGCTAGCCATGCAAACCTCCGTGTCTCACCTGTGTCTGCACACCGGCACGCACCCATCCCTTCTCACCGCAGAACCCACTTGTGTTTCCAAACTTCTCGGGGCTCATAAGTACTGGCGCCGGCGCGGAAGACCAAGGGGAGACACTAGGACCGCCAGAGATGCGGAGCGCCTGAGAAAGCGGAGCCCTAGCCTCACACCCTGGGTGTTCGTCACACCTTGCAGATGATGTTGGTTTGTTATGGGTTTGGAGTTTCCCCGCCCTTTAGGCGCCCAGCAAAACTCATGGGTCACCTAGGGACCTCCTGGCTGCTCCGGGGAGGGGGCAAGGGAGCACCTCGCTTTCCAGGAGTCAGACTGTGCTCCGGGGAGCAGAAGTCCTCCTACCCCACCCTAAACTGGGAACCGGGAACTCTAAACCGGTCAGCTGAGGAATTGCCTCTGTGAATAAGAAATCCTGTCGCCTTCGGTGAGAGGTTTGTCCCAATAAGGGACACATTGCCAAAGGGGGAGACCGGGGAGAAGAGGGAGAGACGACCTCTTCCAGCTCCCGCAAGGGTTTCCTCATGTGCAATAATGCTGACCCTGTCGCCTTCCTCTCACAAGACAAAGCTGACCTTGACAGGACTGGTTTCTGTGGATCCTTTTAAACACTCCTCGGGCAGGGGGTAGGTTTTCTCTCTTTTTTTTTTTTCCTTTCCTAATGAGTGTGGACCGAGATTGCACTGACCTCAGCAGAGTCCGAGGTTCAAGGATTTCAGGGTATTTCCCACTTTGTAAAGTGCCCTAGGGGTTTATTTTTTATTTGAGGGGAGTGGGCTGCTTATTTGTTTAAGAATTTTAAAAAAATCTAGAATAAGGTGGTTGTTCCCAAGGAAAGCAGTAGCAACATACTCTTGTCTTCTACAGAAATAGGAGCAAACCTCACGTTGTTTCTGCTGAGGTCTGTTTTTTAGACCAAGCATACATTTCAACTGGCTAAGTAAGTATTCTACTGTTTGTCATTTACCTCCCCGTGCATAATTAGTTCTCCAAAATATACAGTAAATTACCGCATGCTTCATGTACAAGAATGACTTTTTACACGTCAGCTTACCTTTACGATCAATGTGCCATTTATACTTTTACACAATAGACTCTAATTGTTACAAGGGAGCCCTATGGTCTATGAGAAATAATTTGTTTTGTGCCGTAGCACAAACAGAGGATTAGGAGTTCAGGTAAGGAATAAGCAGCAGCAACAACTTAATTCCTAGGCAACACAAAGATCCTGCTTTCACGCCAGATTTCTTTCTAGTAAAAAGCAGGACACGGCATCATCCCCAGCTCATTGGACCAGTCAGATATTACTCAGGCTGCATTTCTTTCTGGTTTAAAACTGTCCACTGTTTCCCACCCTTCACCCACTCCAGGGCCAAAAGTTGCATGTAATGCTATGCAGTGCTAAGTGAAAATAAACACAAAAGATTTGCCAAATTAAACAGATTTTTTTTTAATTTTTAATTTTTTTTAAAAAATCATGATTTAATAGGCAGAGGTCAGAGGCAGCTCTGTGGATTTAACTTTTAACATTCTGTATTCTGGTGAAACCGGTACAAAGGTGATTGGACTTAAAAGCATCACTTTCATTTGGATTGACAGCTAATTCTTTTTTCCTTG
The DNA here is from genome assembly GCA_022605575.1 of Laterallus jamaicensis coturniculus. Classification (NCBI taxonomy): domain Eukaryota; kingdom Metazoa; phylum Chordata; class Aves; order Gruiformes; family Rallidae; genus Laterallus; species Laterallus jamaicensis. Next base: position 3,950,908 of record JAKCOX010000058.1, read on the forward strand.
CAATCACTCTCATACCCCAAATTAGTGCAGAAATCGTAAAAAACAACCAAGTTTAGGACAGAGACCCCTTTTCCCTTGCAGCTGTTGGGCACTGGCAGCATCAGAGTGGCCTGATCCTCATCCCTCATCTCTGCGGGGCGGCAGGTGGTTGGGGACACACTCATGCACCTTGTTTCCTTGTGTTTCCATAGGTGTTTCAGCGGAGGGGACAATCTGTGCACATAGAGTGGGCAAAGCCACTCTGAACATTTTCAGACAAGCCCAGTGACAAACAGATCCAAAGGTCTGACCCACTGGCTTCTGCCTGTCTAGAGAGTAGCCTGGCCATCATTTATGACTGGCTGCCTTGATTCGGGGGAGTTGGGGGACAGTGTCCCGTGGGCTCCCACCTCTGCCTTTGGGGAGAGAAATGTCATGGGTGGAAGTGTGGGCATCTCAGCCTGGCTTCTTTGTCCCCAGATCCCCCCACTTTTGCCCTCACTTTTGTTGGCTATTGGTACCCTCTGACAATAGTGAAGGTGAGAACAACTAATTCGGACTGCCATATCCTCAAAAATTAAATAGATAAAAATGAGGGGCATCCAAGTCGATGCAATAGAAATTTTTGCATGCCTATGTCAGTCCAAGCCACTAGGTCAAACCCATTTGAGAATCAAGATGGAGAGACAGCCAAAAGATACATAGCAATACTCTTCTGAATGAAAGCCATCTTCAAATGCTTCCTTTTCCCTTGATACTGCCTTTTATTGACTCCTACTTTAAGAATTAACACATCTGAGATCACCCTCCTAACACCACTAAGCAAGGGAAAGAGGTGTTTAAGGATGTTGAAAGATGTCTGTGAGGACTTTGGGCTGAGTTTCTTCCTCAATGGGACACCTCCCACCCGACATCCCTCCCTCCTCCACATCCCCCCCCCCCCCCCATCTACCCAAGCATCCCAAGGGGAGAGCTGCAATGAGAAATCAGCTGCTTACTGCTGGCCCACGGTTAGACAACGATGTGAGCCTCTGCCATGCTCAAGCTAAATGAAGGCTGGAAAGACAGAAGCAGGGAGCCTTCAGAGGTACTTACAACCTTCAGTTATCAGCTCTTTAAAACAGGGACCTGTTACAGATCAGATTACAATGTCAATGAGTAATTACAATTACAATGAGTAAAAAAGACCTAATTAAAAAACAGCAATTCTAAGGCCTCCAAGAGATGCACAGCACTTTCCAGAATGGACTTGCAGGAGCCACCCAATAGTTTTTAGCAGTAGTTTGGGTTTTCAAAGCTTGGAAAAACTGTATGTGTTTCCAGACTTATCTCGATCCTATGAAATTATGTTCCTTTCACTACAAGAAGATACAGCATTTTTCATACCTTGTTCCATCACAAGGTAGTTCTGAACTTTTTGGCAAGTACATATTCACCTGCGAAACCAGGACATTTCGGTCTACTGTCCTAGCTGATTTGCCAATACCTTTATGTTTCTTGCATGGTAACATGCAAGATTTTAATATGCATTTCTAAGACATAGCCATGTTCCCATTGCGTATATTGTCCCCATTCTAGAAATACTGGAATAGAACAAAAGCTATAGTGTATATTAATGCGAAAATACATTAATGGAAAGGAGTCATTCTTTTTCAGATTTGTAATTGCAGAAGGAAGGTCACTGTACTTAACCAGGAGGATTATTTGTGACAGGGTAACCTAATAACAATGAATATGTATTTTGGATGGAATACGCCTTAACAGTCCCCTGGACTGCAGCAAATACACAGCACGTGTTGATGAGGTCGTGAAATGCAACAGCCCTGTTCCCATGCCAGTAACCTTAGTTAGGGGAAAAAAAATAGAAGAGGGAAAACCACAGAGAAAACATCAGCTGCCATTATACTTTTTAAAAAAAAAATCTTTCTCAATTTTTCCCTGGAAATATCAATAACGCCTTTCAATACTGAGCTGCAAACCACAGCTAAACCCCTATGAAAATAGTCAATATACAGAAATACGTAGACACAGAGCTCTTTAATTTACCGAAGGCACAGGCTGGAGCTCTCCTCATCTGCAAGGACCTGTGCTCTATAGGCTTTGCGGTTTGGCACATGCAACACGCCTGAGCCAGTATGAGCAGGGCAGGATGCTTAGAAAATTAAAGATCTAAGTGAAGGGAAAAAAAAACCCCACCAAAAAAAAAAAGAAAACAGGAAAAAAAAAGAAAGAAAAATAAGTTTTCAGAAATAAAACCGGGTTAATTACAAAGTTATCGTTCAGCTTAGTAAACAGAGAGGCTTCTCAAAATGATCACAGGAGCATGGGCGCTTGCACTTCCAGGGGGTGACCGGCTGGTTTGCCCGGCGCTTCACAGGGCTTCGCTCCTTTTGGGGGGCGGAAGGGGTCCTCGGCCGGCTGCTGTCAGTGTTGCCGCCGATTCCGGCGCCCCGGGCGGTCACTAACGCGGTTGCGGAGCGTCGGGCAGGGGGGACCCGAAACGCAGCCCACGCCCTCAGCAACGCGCCGGGATTTCCTCCCCCCCTTCATCCCCCGCCCCATCCCGCCGGCACACACCAATCTCTGGTGTGTGGGCTGCCACCGACGGCAGAAGGATTATCGGTCCGGAGCGGTGGGGGCGGGGAGGCTGCTGCCAGGGACTGCAGGCAGGGAGAGCGAGCGGCCCGGGGACCCTCCCCCGGTACAGCGGAGGGGGGCCCCGGCGGGGCCTCTCCCCTGCCAGTCCGCCCGCTGCAACGCACTGAGGAGCGAGCGGAGGATCCGGCCCATTTGTTAGCCCGTGACTGTGTTGAACCTTCTGCCCCGCTCCCCGCCACAGCTCCTTAAGGCAAAGGGTTTAGTGCCCCCGCCCCGCCAGCCCGGCTGCCGAGCCTGCTCCGGCCCGTCACTGCAGGCGGCGGCCGGGCGGGCAGTCCCCGCGGGCGCGGGCAGCGGCCGGACCGTTCCCGTACGCCGGGGATTTCCTGCTCCTCCTTCTATTCCTCCTCCTCATCTTCCTGCTGCCGGCCGAGCCTTGGAGCGAGCTGGGGCAGAGGCACCCGGCGTCGGCTGCTGCCGGGGCGCAGAGACCCGCACCCGCCCTCGCTCCGTGATGCTCTGCAGGGCAGCAGCCGCCTTCCCTCCTCCTGGGGTGGGGAAGAGGTCGCTTGCGCGTTCAGCTACTGCTGAGACGCCTGGGCTGCAGTTCCCCGGCGGGTAGGTATCTACCAAAAACTGCCTACCTGCCCGTAAGCTTATTTCTTATTTTTTAAAGCACGAGTCACTCTTCTTCTAATCAGAATTTTTCTTAAAAAAAAAAAAAGAAAAAGGTAAACTCCCCCCCCCCACACACCCCTCCCCGCAACCAGCCCCTCTCATCTAAGTTGGTTTTAAATATCTGCCAATAACCCCTGTAATAACCATGAAATCAAGCCACCTCCATGCCAACGCGTTTGCAGTGTGTGAGAGAATGCCAGCCCCGTCGAGGGTGGATGTGAAATCTGATCTTGCTTCGGGTTCAACCGAAAGACTGAAATGATTCATGCTTGACTGTGTCTCCTTGATATTTCTTATTTTGATTTTTCCTGCTTCCTCCCTCCCGTCTCCTAGTGCGCACTCATTCCAAGGGGTCCTTCAAATACTTGAGCAGCGTAAGAACAATGCTATAGGCAGTATTTCCTTGAAGAGTTTTATTACTAGGCTATCTAGAACTAAAACAAACGGCATTTCGCAGAACACCTCTTTAAAAGAAAAGCAGCCGGTGGTTGTTAAAAAAAGGGGAGGTTACATGGCAAGCCAATGGTGCATTTAATAGTATCCTCTCTTTCCTTCTGAGCCGCACGATATCTGGTCTTTATTTCCAGCAGTTGCTGTGAGCGCCTGATTCCTGCCTTCAGTTTTAAGAGCTTTTCTCTCCAGACAGAGGACACCATTTTTGCTCACAGGGGTGGCACCAGCTGTTGCCCTCTGCCTGGTGTCTGCCACATGTGCCTGCAGGTGAAAGGAGTGAAGGGGGATGCGGGCTTGGGGAAGCCCGGCTTTAGCAAGACCTTGGACAACCATGGAGAGGCCCTGTGGCTGTGGAGCATGAGAGAAGCAGGGATGGGAATAATGAGCAATAAAGGCTTGGAGGAACGATTGAGGACGTGGAAGGGAGGGATATAAAGCAGACAGCAAGCGGGGGAAAGTGGTCACAAGTCAAGAGAAACGGAGGGATGCTGGGAAAGGGAGATGACTGCGGGGAGCAGATGGCTAATAGGGAATAGGGGACGGCGTGTAGGTGAACCACACCTGGAGCAGCTGTCTGCCTTTTATAGGAAGTGAAAAGTAATAGGAAAGCAATCTACTGGCTGTTCTCCCCCTGTGCAGATGATAGAAGACATACAGTGGAAGTCCGCCTCTGAACAGCAAACAAGGAAGCTTGCTTTTTTATGTGTGTGCTTAAGGTTGAATTTTGACCCCGAGCTGACGTCATGCAAGTCAAGGGCTGGTTGCCTCCCTCTAAAGGCAAAAGAAATCCAAGGAATCAGGTTAAACTGAAGAGTTAGTAGTGCTTAAATGACTCCTGGTTTGGGGTGTAGGGAGTGGGTGACTCAGGGGGTTCAGAAGCTGCTGTGACCCTTGCCACTGGTCAGGAATAACCATGGCAGTATATTCACAGTCTGCATGGGGCCCTTTAGAAACCTGTAGAAGGACAGTCCTTGCGGCTCCACTGTGAAGTCTAAGGACTGGCAAGCTAGGATCATTAGGTGTTTCTAGAATTAGAATGTCACAGTGTCTCCAAGGTTGGTTTTAAAGCATGTAAGAGCATGTGGGTAGGACTGCAAAAGTTACAAAGCTATAGGCAATAGAGACTCAGGTTAGATAAGGGGCTGGCTGGGTGGAGCTGGTGAACAATGCACGAAAGTGCTTTTCTTTCACTGATCTTGGTTCAAATTAAGGTTAAATTCCAAGGGGAGTGTATTTTTTTTTCTCTCTCTTTCTCAACCTCTCTCTCTCTCTCTCTCTCCAGGAAGAGATTTTAAAGGGCATCATTTTCAGCCTAAAAAAAGATAAAAAAAAAAAAATCACAAAGATACATGTTAATACAAATGTAGCATTCCACAGAGGGGAGCTAAGAGCTGCTCCAGTCGCACCCACAGCTTTTATTCAGCCAAAGCGAGTTCAGCAGTTTCAGCACCTGGCAGGAGCAGGATTGATCCTGCTGTCAAGAAATGGCTATAGCAAAAGCAAGACTGCAGGCAAGCCACAGAGCCTATATAGAAAAAATGCTGATACACAGGAGTGGAAGATGGGATTATGAAAATAATGCATAGAATTCAAATAATTTTAACTAAAATGGTACAGTTCTTGCTTTGTGTGACTTGGAAATCCATACCTTTACCCTTGGAAATAAGAGTGAATTAAAAATCTCATCTGTATGAGTACCTAACAGAAGGAAATAGAATATGAATTTTGCTACTAAATCTACAAAATTGGGTGCTGTATATGAAAAAGGTAATGGCTTCCAGCTAGCTACTCTGAGACCTGCTTTTGCTGGGGTGGAGTGGGAGATGGAGATGTGTGTGCTTGGGGGGGAGGAATAAAAAGAAAAACAGGAAAAATAAAAAAGGTAAAAAGTTGGATCAGCTCTTCCACAAAGACTTTGTCCATCATTAGTTTTCTGCTTTAGAGTCAATTTTCCAGGGTGCTGTAAAAAAGTGCAATAGATTTTGTGTCCTTCCAAAATCTGAAAGCAGAAATGCAGTCTCTCCTGTGATAAGAGTTCCCCAAAGTGTGGGGGCAAAGGTGGCACACATTTAATGCCGGCTTCTCTTTGGTATGACAAGAGCTCTTGAAAATCAAAGGGGAAATCTCTGGTCTTGATCCGATGAGATAGTATGAGTTTGCTATAGGGGAGTTCCTGCCTTTCAAAGGAGTCCACAGGACCTGTGCCCACACATTGCTTTCTAACTAGAGGGGTACAGCCAGCTCTGCCACACTCAGGGCCATTTGTCATTCCCATGACTACTTTTGTCTTTCAAGAAATGAGACACAGAAATTCATGCCAGCCCAAGCTACCATTTCTTCCCTCAGTAATGAGACTTGCCACATGCACAGTGCATACTACAGAAACACAACTCCCAGCCTGTCTTTTCTGAACTGCGTCTCTTTTTTTCCACAAAACCAAAATATTTTGCCCCATCAATAAGATGAGTTTTCTTAAAACTGACACTTGGTAGGTCCTCATTCCATAAGAGGGCTGCCAGAAGTGGATGCTTCATGCATCTTATACAGTTTTAGAGTCCAAGGTAGCTGTGCTAGATGCACTTCAGCCTAAGTGTTAACATTCCTACGAACAGTTTGGCCAAAACTACCACCACTCCACATCACTCCACCTACATGACATCTTTTTCAAGTCCTGCAGAGCACACAGCTCTGGCAGCGTTGCTTAATCAAACGGTAGTAATTCAGGGTCCATCACTGCCATTGATGATGACTGAATGCAGCCATTATTGATGGACCTGAAAGCTAAGTTGCCAGTTGTATATGTCTCTAGCTGTAAGGGCCAGACACGGCTGTCAGGTAAGGCAAAGCTCAAATGAATTCAAGGTACAGCCACACGGATTTGTGAAGTGCCTGCCAGGGAGGGCGTATGCTAGTTCTGGCATTCAGCTCCGCAGTTCTGTTCCTGTGATATCTTTTCTTACATGCCTGAGTCCTGCTTTTGACCTCCTCCCTCTTAACCAGCACCAGTGCAGTGTTTCTCACCCTCTTTTTATGGTCAGTGCGGTATCACTCTTCCTACTCAGCGGCTGTCATCCCTTGCTGCCAGCCCTGCCCGCCTCTTGGCACCGCTCCCCATCCTGCTCGTGCCAAGAACAGTCTCGCCCCTTCCCCAGGAGCAGAGCACTATCCCTGCCCATCAGATCTGCCCCCAAAATAACTTCTTTCCATTCACATTCCACTAACCTCTACCCAGCCACTATTCTTACCATCCTTTAACCTAGCTCAAGTTACAGTGTAATTAAAATCACCATGGAACACAACTAAACCAACAAGATTAACCACACAATCCCTTCCCTCTCTTTTTTTTCTTCTTTTTTCTTTTTTTTTTCCTGTAGCAGCCTTACTAGAGTTCAGCTCTTTTGACTTTCAGGTAGTTACAGCAGAGACCTATTTCTTTCTGTACTGGGGAAGATTGTCATCCAGCAACAAAATACAGGACACAGGCATCAGAGTTAATGAATCAGAGTTCCCAGAAATGAGCTTCCTAACTCTATTTTGCCATCTTTCTTTCAGTTTACTCTTTTAATCATTGTTTTCCGCCTCAGATTAGTTTCTGTCTGGATCCATCCAGAAAATTTTAGGGAGAAATGGACCACAAATATACCTACTCTGATTCCAGGATCGACACTGACCGTGAGTGCTGTGCCTTGAAAAACAAGCATGGTCTTTGGACTCAGGAGGGCAGGGAGAGATCAGCTCCACATAGACCATGCTGTAGAGCAGGGTAGGGGTGTTGTGTCCAGCTCGAGCATCTGTATGCCCAAGAATTACAAATGCCCAAGAATTATAAATGCCCTACTGTCTGGTCTGAGCAATACCTGATAAGTGGTATCAGAAACTCACCCTGTTCGGTTTATCCAAGAGAAGATTAATGGCAATATGTTCTCAGTCTCCACAAACTGCTCTTTAAGTTCTCAGGAAAAAGCAATTTTTATGAGACCTTCTGGTCTGAAGTTGAAAGAGGACAAAGATAGACTAGAAAACAAATTCAAGGACAACAGTGGAGTCCTTAGATAGGGATTCCCCACACACCTGAAGGCCTAGGACCTTCTTTAGGGGTGGTCCACAGACAAGGGTGTTGGTATTAATCTGGGTAAGGCAGGGATTCCCCACACACCTGTAGTTCCACCCAAAGGCCTGGGACTTGCTTTAAGGGTGGCCAACAGACCAAAGGTGCTGGTATTAATCCAGGTCTGTTTGGTATCCAACTTTCCTAGGGTGAGTGCACCAGAAAAGCAACAGTGAATGAAGGTGGAGGAACCTGCCATGGGGCTTTTATCTGTTGAACCATTCTACAGGGTTTCTCACCTTTACAAAACACAGTAGATTTTCAAGCCAAGGAAATATTTTTTGTTTGGTTGAATTATATCACATGTACATATCATAATTACTGTAAATCGACATGTTAGCTAGATAGATACACGCATTATATATAAATCACTTGGGTAAAAGACTAACTGAATAGGAACTAAAGACATAATTTACAGGTTTTGCAAGTGGGGGTGGGGTGGAAGGAGGGAACAGGACATGCCTATGGCAGGTGGTGGTATATCTCCTACACATCCTGGGTCAAGAGGGTAATATGTGGTTCAGCCTGCCAGACCTTGGCTCCCTTTACTACTAGTGGAAAGCAATAGTTGCAGCACCTAGTTAGATACCTGCAGCAGGTGGTTTTAGAAGAGCACTAAGAAGATAAAATGGTAATAGTACTGAAAAAAAAAAGACTTATAATGAGATGGTAGGTAGCAGGTCACCTGATAACAAATGGTTGGCTCTACAGGAAATGAGGCTGGGGAGGGTGAAGTTCTGGATGAAACATGTAATGGTAGCCATTTGCAGACATCAGTGCAGCTTTCAATGACTGGAAAATTTCAAGGCCATTACTGAAATTCAGGGGGGATAGTTACAATGGGCAGTTGCGGATTTGCTGTATAAGACTGTTGAGAAAAGTCCTGTGGGATTTCACAAAACCACACACTGATGAAAGCGTATTTTCTTTACGCAGAGGCAGTTCAGATTTATAGGAATCTTACTCTACTGGCTGTTAGAGCTCTGGGGAAATAAAGTTATCATGAGCAGGCAAGCAAAATGTGGAGGAAGCAGGGCATTTATCTGCTTGAAAAGCAACTGAGCTGAGTTTCTCCATTATGTGATCAAAGAAGAGCGGAACTGTGAAACTTTCCAGCCTTCGTTCCCACACATGCTCGGGCAGTCGTGGGTAGGAGCGGTGCCTCTCACTCTCCACAGAGATCTCTACCCACCAGCACAACCCTTGGTCAAGTCTTTGCTTAACATGGAGCGCAGGGTGAGTTTGCAGATCTTTGTCCCCACATCTCCTGCACTTCAGGCCCTCAGGAGGTGAAGAGACTCTAGGCTGAAAGCATTATAAATGGGTACAGGTAGACCCGTATGCAATGCTTTTGGGTGAGAACAGGGGAATCACAGTCTAGCACAGTGAGCCCTGCCTGGTGCAAAGCAGGCATCTTTAAAGAGAGCAAATTCCTGAGGCACATTTCACTTGGGATGCATCTACCTTTGTCCTTTGTGTTAGGGGTGTGCTTTAAAAGCCACTTTCCCAGTTGGTCCTAATTTCTGAGCTTCTGGTTCTCACCCCCAAGCAGTCTTGATGCACTCAGGAATCCACAGAATAGTACTGAGGGATGTGTCTCTATCACTCAAACCCCTTCACTTTCACAGTGTTGCCCCTTTATCTTTGGGTGGTCTGAAACTCCACAGGTTCCCTTGTGCCTCCGAGGGAGCCCCTCTCCCATTTGCAAAACTGAACATTGCAGCTACTGGCAAAAGGGAAAAATAAATTAAGTTAGGACAGGATAGGATAGTGCAATTCAGTTTTGTTGACTCTCGTGGGAAGCTCTAGCCAGCTCCAGAGGTTTTTTCCAATGGCCCAATAGCCAAACATTAGCTTCTGAAGCAGTCCAACAGTGGTACTATTTTTCCTAGTGGCTACAAATATCCTTTTGTACATACAAAATTTGTTGCTGGTATGATTTTATAGCTTGACTTAAAGCAACTACTGAGTAAACAAAGGCATGTAAAAATGCTTGGACAGCAGAAGCCATGGCTTCCTAAGACCGAGAGTGGGAACCATCAGAAACGTGATACAGGGCTGTGAAGCAATGGCTAGAGGTGGCATTTCATGAGTACACCCGAGCCAGAACAGTGCTTTGGCATCTGGAAGCGCTGCCTGCACCAACAGAGATGATAATGCCTGCCTGGAAAAACCTCAGTCTAATTTGGTTAATTCTAATCAGGCCCAGAGCAAAGAAAACCAACATGCAGTCAAATGCTCATTTAGGCATTTCTTTTACCAATCTGGGGATAAACTACTACTGCTATTCATTCTCCTTTTAAATGTGTGCTGAGATTTATTGATGAATATTGCCGCAGGGATTGGATCCTATTAAATATAATTCAATATGTACTATTTTGATATCATAGCTTTTTGTGTCATATTTGTACCAAGAAAGCCTTAGCAATAGGACAACTGCCACTTCTTTTGCTCAAGCTGTAAGAAGTAGAGGGGGGACCACCAATTTTCATATTGATTATACAGTGACCAAAACAGCTATGAGCTAATTAGAAGCATTGTTTGATTTCGAATTTAGAACCAAGGTAGCTTGCCCTGTCAAACAAGAATTTAGTGAAAAAATTGAACTCAAACTAAATTTCAATGAATTACTTAGCCTTATGCTCACACATTGTTGACCTCAAACATTACAAGAGTCGTATCATGCTTGGACTTCCACAAAGTTTTCAAGACTTTAATGTGTAAGCAAAGCAAACTATTTCTGCCACTCATTGTAAAAAACTTTTCCTCCTTTTCTACACCTGAAGCAGGAGAAACATCCACACTCACACATTTTTGTATTTCACCCAATTCTTTCCTGCTGTCCTGGTCAAAATTAAGTTTCTATCTTGCACTTTCTCTGTTGCACTGCTTTAGCAACAACAGGGCCAGTCCAGGTGTCCTATTTTGTGCCTTCCTTCTCCAGTGGGAAGAAGAGTCCCAGTCAGAGCTATGATTTACCCACATTTTTCTCAGTTTTCAGGCTGGATCATACACTGAGATCTCCTAATGCTATGTTTGGTATGGTGCTTTGGAGCCCCACAGCTCTGTATCTGTATCCAATGATGTGGATATGGAGCCTTATATTTTTGGACTCTGGCGAAGCGTCCTCAACTGTGAGAATAAAGTTGAACTGGTCTGCTGTTCCACAGTCATAGCTTGAAGCATTTAATTTTCTGCCACTGTCATTTAAAACCAACTAATTTAACAAATGCCATGGCTGGTTACATTCCTAATCTTTGTCTCTTCATGTGTCTCCATCTTTTGCTTAACTACTAGTAATTTTTTTTTGCTTAATTATTTTTATTTTTTGGCTTCTTTGCTTAATTACTCGTGATTTTTGGTAACCATCATATTTAATATTGGTGTTCTCCATGCACTGGTAGAATGTTAGGGGTGAGAGAGAAAATTTTCCCTATATAAAAAATGGAAGGAACAAAGCTGATAATTTTATACACTATGTTACAGCACCAAGTACTATGAGCATGAGCTGATGAAGACTCCCTACTATTTCTAGTTCGGTATACTTTCACAGAGGCTGCATCAGAGCTGAATGTGTTTGTCCTCTGGAAAAGCTACATGTCCAAATGAATTAATTAATTTTTTGAAAAGCTGATTCTTACTTACAGATATTCGAAATCTTGCTTCTAAGCAAAATTTCAACTACTAAGCTGATATCTGTAAGTTGATTTCTAGATCGACTTGGACACCAGTAACCTCATTTTGTATAGAGTGAATTTTTGAAAATAACTCACCTCTTTGACCCAAACCTTGTGAAATAGTGGCACTACATCAGTGGAAGAAAAATACTTATGAACAAAGTCCTGAGGCTTCAGACAATGAATTAGAGTTGTAATAAGGTATATTTTAATTTTTGCATTGTAGTATTTTACTTGTTTGTTTTTATAAGTTTGGCTGTGGAATAGTTCTGCTAGCAGTCCATGAACAAATATACCATTGTTTCCATCCTTTGAATTCTTTGGGAAACCAGCATGCACATTCATGTATGAGTGTAAACCACCATAAATTCATGTCACATATTCCGCAAGGTTTATCCTAACCTTGCTTTATTGCAGCCACTGGGAAGCAGTTGTGACCAATTCTACCAGCTATATCACTGCTTTCCTGTATGACAATGGATCTGCTTCTATCATGTTCAGAAGCCATTCAAATAAGGACAAACGTCTGTGAATATGACATTGTTGGGCCTTTGGCTTGAAGTAACCATGGAGGAAACATGCCACACTCCTCCTGAGGACAGTTTCTCAGAAATCAGTGTGACCCTCTGCGGTTGTCAACACACTAAAGCATGTCCACAGTTGTAACAATGTGCTCCAGAACTTGTGGAATTGGGATACTTGCAAGTTTTAAACAAAATATGGTGGTTTCATTTTAATTATTCTCAACTTTTAAAGTTTCAGTGCAAATCTGAGGTTCAAACTTATAAGAAAATAAAAGGTGAGGGTTTTTTTTTGTTTGTTTGTTTTGTTTGCTTGGGTTTTTTAAAAAATAAAAGCCTTAGACTTAACATTGTCTCTGCCCCCTCTTCTGCTAAGGGAAGGAAAACAACTCCAGGTGAAAGACAGCTCTTCCTTGATCTATTCTATCAGTTCAGTACACCTTTTCAACGTGTTTTCTATATTGCCTGGCCCTGCACTCACCTTGATGGTTAGTACTTTCTCATCACAGTACATAGTATGACTAAGAGTAAAGCACTGCAGGATTTGGCCACTATTCCTGTATTTGATTAATTTTACAACTAAGTCTGGGCTACTGACACGAAGCTCTGAATTCTGAAAGCACTCCTGGCATTGCATTTCTGATGGTTAGTTGAATAGGGTTGCCAGGTAAATGTTACCTTAAGATTGATCATGTTAATGGCAGTATTTTACAATTAACACAAAATACCCCAACAGCCCCAAAACTAAACCCACACAACCCCAAACCCCAACTCCTTTAGCAAAGACTATTTTAATAAAGGGATTATAAAATACAAAAGAGAAAGACAGGTAACCTGAGATGCAATTTTGGAATGCAAACTTTTAGTTCAAATGTGCAAGCTCAAACTTAACAAATGTTTAAAATATTTGAGTTTTTCAAATGCTGCCAAAATAAACCATGTCTTTTCTAAAGACTACATATTTAGCTAGGCACTGGCAATGTAAATCTTTCAACCATTTCAAGTATTTGTTTAAAAGCCTCCCAGAACACGTGTGCTCCCAACAAAACTGAAGAATGAAATGTTGAGACCACTGAAGCTCAACAGCTGACTTATAATCAACCTAATACGAGAACACCACTTTGGTTTTTTGGACTCATGAATACATTTTATTTACCAATGCATGAGAAGAACAAACAGAGAAAGTCCAGTTCTGCAGACCTGATGTGAAATGCTACAGCGATAAGTCAGTCCATGTAATGCTGCAGTCACAGCAAGCACAGTATACGAGAAACTGTTGGTCAGTGATTTCATGTGCCTCCAAGTTTATTCTTGCATGGGAGGAAAATCTTCTGGGATACAAATTAAAAAGGAGAAAGAACCCCCAAACAAAGCAACAAAAAAAAACCCCAAACAAAAACCAATCAACCATACAACAAACCTAACAGCCTTTATCTGGATTGTTCTAAATGCAGAAAATAAAGGTACAGAGAAATCCTGACATTTAGACAGCAAGTTCATTTGTGTACGTCGATTAAAGATGTTACAAATCACCTGATAAGAATATTTATAAAGCCATTTAATTTGCAAATTAAGGTACCTTGTAAAATGTCCTGTAATTTGGAATAAATAAATAAAGGCACCAGTGACAACATATTGACATTACTAAACTATTTCAATATGATGGCTTATTTATAAAAGCGGTTTTAATATTCCTCTACATTAATGATTAACTAATTAATCTTACTTTCATGTGAATATATTTAAAGAGGAATCAGACTGATTTCATCTACAGGATTCCACTAACAAGACTGAGCTGGCTTTGAACTTTTCAAATATCAGCAGTTTTTCCCAACAGTAGTAGAGAAAACTGAGCTACCAGTTGTGGGCTGTGGGCTGAATGAAAAACAGTACTAAGTGACTAAAGGTCCACAGTTCTTTTCTGTTAAAGTTGATTTGTCACAATATTGTTAATTAGTGAGGGCTTAGGGAAGGCTTACTATGAATATAATTACAGTGCTGAAAAGCATTAATAACGCTCTTATCCCGAGCCAACATGATGCTATTTACATATTTTACTCTGGCATATACCAGAAACGGCTCCAAATGTATAACGTGCTGCATGATCATCAAGAGAAACACACAAAATCTCACAGGGGGTGGACATTTCTGACTATGTCAGTGTTCTTCAGGACAACAGGGACTCCAATTTGACCAGTAATTACAGCCATCACGCTAAGCATTGCCTATGGTGAACCACCTTTGATCATGAACTGCTGTTCCATCGGGAGGCAAATGAATTGCTACTCCATGTACATCATCTGATGCAATCTCATCCTTCCCTCATAAATTAGGACAGAAGTGCCAATTGCATTTGTCTGCTATATAGGGCAGGCTTCCTTTCACCTTCAGAGCTCTCCATGGACCTTAATCAGCTCTCAATCAATAAACTATATGATAAAAGCCAATTAACCCTTGTTACCATTATTGCCTATTTCTACATGCCAGACTAGAATTCCTGCCCTTGTTACACTGCGAAAGCAAAACTCAGACTGGGTTCACTGGGGCCAGAAATTCACTCAAGGGCCCTAAAGGCTGGACCTGCATTACTGGACCTGCGTGACTTTTGCTGTTCCCTCCACACAGATGCTTTTGCAAACTCCTGCGAGGAGCCTAGGCACCTCTTCAGGGGCTGCATACCTTTTATGACTGTCACTAAGGGATTTGCCAAAGACCACACACCAGGTTGTTAGCAATGTAGTGAGAACCCAACCGTTTCCGAATCTTCGTCTCCCAGCACAATAAATTTCCCAAGGCCCTTTTCAAAGAAGACAAACATTTCTAGCTGTATTTTAAAAATCAAGACCTAATTTAATTATGATTCAAAGTAATTTATCAACAGGATGATAAACACCTCCTAGCTAAAAAGCTCCCTGAATGTCAGGCTACTTGGAACAAGACATAAGACAGAGACAGGAAATGTTCTTTCACTTAAGTACAATGTGCTGGAAGGAATATTAGAAAGCAAAATTATCACCCAATTTTACTGAATCAAGTGTTACCCACAACCAGATGTGTCTGACATTAAGCCTGCCAGACTGCTTTTGCCTGGCTGATCCTACTTTCCTAAACAAAGCCAACTGACACAAGAGGATGGAGGTCAAACAGTCTTGCTGTATGAAGCCTGCACTCACGAGATTATTTGCTCAGAGGCGGAAAGACTTGGGGCAAGGTGAAGACTTCTTGATACTCCTAGGGGAAGGAGGAACTTAGCACATTCATGCATGGAAAACAAGCTCTGATTTAGTAAACTTGCATTTCCAAAGTAGCAAACAAGCTTCCTCACCAACCTGCCAAGGAGTAAGAGGGAAAATATTTACATGGAAATATACGTAGTTAGATTAAAAGAACGTGTAAGAATAAATGGATCATTTTCATAGTGAAGGAATGCTACATTATTGTCCTACATGCATCTTTGCCCCAGAGCCCGTGTTGTTCAATCACTCTGAAAAGGGCTTTTATTTGGAGAAGGTGATATTTCCTATCAACATATTCAGCATGGACATGCTAATGATAGTGTGTTTTCATGAGTAGTGAGAAGAGATGGAATAGGAGCTCATGGTTGCCAGGGAATGCACACCAGAACAACAGATGACATTCAGTACTGATACATGCAAAGTTATGCATTCAAAAAACAGCTGTGTTTTCATACACCCTATGATGAACTCTGAGCTGTACATTTTAACTGAGGAATGAGATCTAGAGTTGTTATTATTACAGCAATATTAATTTCAAGAAATCATCTGTCATAAAGCAAATCCAATACTAAAAATTATTTCAAATAGCACAGAGAATAAATCAGACAACATAATTATGACAACTGTTTAAGATTTGTTCACGTCTTGACTACCAGGCACAAATCTGGTTCTATGTCAGTAAAAACACTGCAGAACTGGAAAATAAATAGTTTAGCCTGATAAGACAAATTAAAAACATGAGACAACTTCTTTACAAGAGACTATGGGGTCTCTCTGGAAAAGTATTGATGGAGGAAGGATCTCAAATACGTAAAATCACAAAGGACGTGGAAAAAATATGAACTGTTCACCATTTTCTAATACAAAAAACTAGGTGATAGCAAATGAATAGAGCTTGTTCATAACAAGGAAAAGGAAATATTTCTCCACTCAGTGCATCATTAACTGCGTAAGTCCTCGTGACAGGAACAAGTAGATACTAAAAGTTCAAATGGATTAAAAAACAGGTAATGAAAAAATGCTGCTAAATACAGACACTACCTCTGGCTCAAAAAGCCCCTAAATAAATTGCTGCATCACCATTTGGGAGAATGACCTGACTTCATACCCTTTCCTAGGCATCTTCTACTGGTTATTGCCAAAGGCAGTCCTGGAGCTAGCTGGACCTTTGGTCTCACACAGTAGTCCTTACACGTTTATCTTTACTCTTTCCTCAGCACTTCCTTGGAGCATAAATGGTTCAACAGCACTGACAGCTCAGGAGATATCGTCTTTCCTTCACTTACTGTGCTAACATTCAATGGAGACAGTAGGAAAAAGGGCAGCTGAGTCACCCAGCACATGGGAGATGGTGGAGGGGCTGAGAGCTGAGGGGGTGACAATCCGCTGGTCTGGAGGCATTAAACTTTCTTTGTGCTGAAAGTGTGGGGGAGAGACTCCAGACTCACTGGCTATTTTAGGATTGACCAAAGGTCAAAAGGAGCACTTCAGAAGTTTCTAGAAGTCACTTAGGTAAATTTGGCTTGGAGGAATGCTACTTATATCCCTGCAAGGGGTTAGGTTTGGTTGACTGAAACTAGGAGGAGCTTAGGTCTGCAGATGAAGCTTTAACATGGAAGTTCCTGAAAGTAAAACCAAGCATTGAAATGTCCTTCCTTAACAAAAACTAGAATGTAACTTTCTTTACCTAGACTGCCCTACCATGACATCTGCATCAGCAAACATTAAGAGGAATCACAGAATCACTAGGTTGGAAAAGACCTTTAAGATCATCAAGTCCAACCATACCTGTCCTCTACTAAACCATATCCCTGAGCACATCATGTACCTCATTTTTTAAATACATCCAGGGTTGGTGACTCAACTGCCTCCCTGGGCAGCCTGTTCCAATGCCTGATAACCCTTTCAGTGAAGCATTTTTTCCTAATGTCTAACAGACAGCATAACAACATTAAACACAAAACAGGGTAGGCAAGTGGAAGCCTTAGGAGCTACATCCACCCAGACAGAGCTGTCTGGACCTGGGAGTTGCTCAAAGCTTACCATTCTCCTGAGATTCATTACTGAATCTGCGCTGCTTAGAGACTACACTTGCCCTCTTGAGCAGGTTACACAAGCGCTGATCTGACCTTTCTTCTTACCTTTGGTTATATGAGAAAGACATACTGAATACAGGGAGATCTTTGGGTCACAAATATAAGTCTAGGTCTGAGTTTTCTGTATCTGTAAGGTCTATAATGTCTGTGTACCCCATATTTCCCTCAATTTCTTCCTCCCTGTATGAGTCTGGCCTTCAGGCTTTGAATTATAGAGTCACAGAAGGGTTTGGGTTGGATGGGGCCTTAAAGATCATCCAGTTCCAACCTCCTCTGCGATGGGGAGGGACACCCTCCACCAGACCAGGTTGGACAAAGCCCCAGCCAACCTGGCCTTGAACGCTGCCAGGGAGGGGGCACACACAACTTCTCTGAGCAACCTGTTCCGGTGTCTCATCACCTTCACAGTAAACAATTTAATTCTAATATCTAATCTGAATCTACCCTCTTTCATCTTAAAGCCACTGACCTTTGCTCTATCACTCCCCATGTCCCTCTCCATCTTTCTTGAAGGCCTCTTTAGGCAGTGAAAGGCTGCTATAAGGTCTCCCTGGAGCCTTCTCTTCTCCAGGCTGAACAAGCCCAACTCTCTCAGCATGTCTTCACAGAGAAGTGCTTTAGCCCTCTGATCATCTTCGTGACCCTCCTCTGGACTTGCTCCAACAGCTCCATGTCTTTCTTGTATTGTGGCCCACAGGACTGGACACAGTACTCCAGATGGTGCCTCACAAGAGCAGAGTTGAGAGGCAGAATCACTTCCCTTGACTTGCCAGTCACGCTGGTTTTGATGCAGCCCAGGATACAGCTGGCTTTCTGGGCTGCAAAGGCACATTGCTGGGCCATGTTGATGTTCTCATCAACGACCACTCACAATTTCTCCTCAGATTTGTTTTCTATCCTCCTCAGGGCTGTTCTCAATCCATTCTCTGCCCAGCCTGTAGCTATATGTGGGATTGCATCAACTCATGTGCAGGACCGTGCACTTGGTCTTGTTGAACTCCATGAGGTTTGCACTGGCACATCTCCCAAGCCTGTCAAGGTTTCTCTGGGTGGCATCCCTTCCCTCTGTCATGTTGACCGTGCCACACAGATTGGTGTTGTCAGCAAAGTTGTTGAGGATGCATTCAATCCCATTGTCCATGTTGCTGACAAAGGTGTTAAACAGCAACAGACCCTCTACTGACCCTTCAGGAGTGCCACTCATCACTGGTCTTCACCTGGACATTGAGGCCTTGACCGCAACTCTCTGAGTGTGACTATCCTGTGAACTCCTTACCCACTGAGCAGTCCATCCATCAAATACATATCTCTCCAATGTAGAGACAAGGAGTTCAGTCCCAGGGCATTTCATGAATACACAAAGAAGAGGGTTGGCAGTCTGGCCTCAGACCCAATCTGGATGGTACTCCTGTACTGCAGAGCAGAGATCTAGAAGAAGTGGGCAAAAAGTCTTGTAGGAAAGGGGTGAGGGCCCACCTTACACTGAAAAGGTAAATCTTGACTCTATAAGGTGGTTTCTGAATATCTGAGATTTCCCTCATAGGAAAGCACAGAGGAATGACTGAAAACAATACAGGAAATCTTCCCCACTATCTGAGACACTGCACAATGTCACAAGGCTTTCATGTTGTAATTTATGAAGCTGTACCTCTAGTGAAACCTAACTACATTTCTTTTTAAAGTACTCTGAAAATGCCATGCACCAGCAGTAGCTATTCAACGGTTGTATAAAACTGTATGAGCCATGTGTCCTTCCCTTAGATGAAGCGACAGTTGTTAGCTGCAATTCAATGAGTAAGGAGGAAAAAAACCTTCGATATACTAGGTATTTTTTGAATGTAAATCCACTTTATCAATTAATATATTTAACATACAAATATCAGTCTGTTTTCAGTCTTGCATATAACCTAAGGGATTTAAATTTTGAAGCTGCTTTGCAGGATTTTGCACCTGAAGGCTGCAGTGTTTGAAAACATGATCAAGCTGTGCCTTGCATCAGACTATAGTCTAGTAACTTTGAGAGGACAGACTGTTAAAATAAGCATCTACATCATTTTTCACAGTACACAGTGCCACAATGCATCTGCTTAAAAACAAATATATGTTTGCAGTGAAACATTTCAACAAATCACAGAACTCAGCAGCAAAGTAGTTAAACATTTATGATTTGATTTTATCTCAGCTTGGAATGTCGCTGGAGTGTCCCACTTCTAACAACTGTTTGCTAAGTTAAGGCTTTAGTGTTTACACAGTGCTGAATGAAGCAGCCTGGTCACCAGATGTGAATGCTTCCTTAGACTAGAGCTTTCAATCAGATCACCGTCCTAATGGTCCCTGCTCCAACCTTCTTCCTCAGGACGTCCACCAGCCTTTCCAACCTGAGAGGGGGCAGGGGAGAGGGAGAGGAGAGAGAGAGAAAAAAAAAAGGAAGCTAACGTTAGGAATGTTCTGGCTGAAAGAGACAGTGTTTGCACTGAACCAAGCTGTCCTGGTGGTGGTCACGCTCAGAAACAAAGCACTACTGTAAAAGACAGACATTAAGGGAAAACGCAGACAACTTATGGAATACTGTTCAACCTACAACCTACAACAATTTGCAGTCAGTGATATATTAACAACACATTTTTCTTTTGTAGTACCTGCAGTTTCTGAGGCGCCCATAAGGCACTAGCACAAAATCCTGAGCAGCAATCCCACGGCACATAGATAATCCCATGGCACATAGACACTTTGGTCTAAGCAGTTCTTGCACTTTTTTAGAACATGAACAGTCCACAGCTCTTGTTAAAGGCAACACTTAGCTGTTTAAAAAATACCCTTTAAAAATACTCTGCCTGTTATCCAACAGATACTTGTATTGTCCAGTTTATAAATTTATCTCTAAAATTCGATGTTTTATGTCAAAATATGGAAAAAAATACTCTGCAAGCCAAATTTCTGAGGATGCAGATGACGATATTTTGAAGGTGATTCATGTAAATATTATGTCAACACTACAGAAAGAATTGACAGTCTATATGAGTACGACAGAGAATAAGTAGGTCTGATCATCTCTTAGTTTTAAGGTACAGGCCTTAAAATACATGCCCAGCATCTCACTGGATTAAATTGTTCTTTCCTTTTGCTAAAGTATGTAGGTAAATGCAAAGGGCTAAATTTGTTCAGTGTTTTCCATTTGCACACATTTATCTCCAGCACTCCAGTGGTGCATTTAAGATATTTCTTCAATTTATCTGTACTTTATGGGATTTTTCAAAGAAATCTCTACCACAAATAAGCTAACTATATAAAAGCAGACACTGTGTAGTGGAACACTTTTAGAGCCATGGCCAGCATATGATACACGACTTCTACAACGGACAAAACAAATTGGAGGTTCAAATACCTGCATCCACCACTGCAAAGTTGACCAGTTTTTAAAATCTCAAAAGACAAGTATTGTTGGTTGGGTTTTTTGAATATATTACACAATATGAAGAATGTAGATAGGAAATAAATATAACACAGGTTTATCAAAATTGCAAAACTTATTTTATCTTATGGATGCATTAGTAACTTCAGGGTAGGAAACCTAGTTAACACGTCTTGGATTTATTGCCACAAGCCATGACTAACGCACATGGTACGTATTGAAACATTCTTGTTTTCCAGGAACCACCAAGCACGATGAAGCTACACCTTTCATTGTACTCACCAGGTGACTTAATTCCTGAAACGAGATTAAGAATTCGCCACCCTAATGTAATTATCAGACACAAGGAAATGTGTGTGGAAAGTTCAGCTGGTTCTAGCTGTGCCACAGGGGCTCTAAAGGAGTGAAAACTAATGCTCAGCTACTCATCTCCTGCAGTTTTACGTGTATCATTTTTCCTTTTAAAGCAACAAGTGTGTTTTTCCTCCTTTTGTACCAAGCATGTACTGCACCTTGCCTTTATGGAGGCAGCACCCAGCCTGTGATTACTCAGTGCAGTCACTCCATGCAAGTGTAAAGTCAGGGCTTTCATGAACTGTTTTCTCCTGAAAGTTTTCTTACAGTGGATGAATCAGTGTTTTCTGTGTCTAAAGGTTTTAACAGGTAACAGGTAGGTACTGGTAGGTCATAGTTTCCTCAGCCTATCTTACTGAGAAGTTAAACCAGTTGTCAGTCCATTTGCACTTTCAGAAAGCAATGGCAGATCAACGCTCAGTTTTAACAGCACTGCAGCTTTCTCAGCCACTGTAACTATCACAGGAGGTCTCTTTCATGCTAGCACCATCTCTGATGTGCTTCAGAGACATAAAGCACAGGATAAACACTTTAAACCATCTGCACAAACAGAGGGTTTGGGCTGCAAATTGTTTTCTGGGAGCCAGCAGAAAAATAGTAAAATCTGAGATCACTGCTTATTTAAATCACTGTTCATTTAAAAAGAAATGCTGCATAGCTTCTACGAGGGGGGGAAATGACTTAAATAATTGAGGTTTCATTTGGGGAAGAAACAGGTTGGAGGTCAATTGCTTACACACTGTCCTGCAATTGGGCTTGGATGTGCACCACTCTGTGACCAAGCAATGACACTGCACACTAGAGCAGACAAGTCAGCGAAGAGCTGCCCATGTTTGAAGAGAAATACCACTGGGATGAAAGTAGCTGTCTTCTGTTTAACCTTGAAACTGTCAGGCTTCATTGAAAATAATGAGGCTTAACAATCATAGCTTCTGCCTTTCAAATGAATGATGACTGAAATCATCAAAATGAGGTATCCTGCACCAAACACAAACCATGCACGGCTTATTTGCCTTTTGTTTCACTCATGTGTGGATTTGCAAATTTATTTATTCTTTATTAGAAGAAAGGGGGAAAAAAAGCCGCAGGGGATTAAGAAATCATACCTTTGAAAGAGATTTAAACAGTAACGTAAAAGAGAAACTGTAACAGCTATTTATAAGATAAAATAACAGAGGGCAAAATTCACCCCTACACAGACACAAGACCCAATATACCACTGAAATCCCACTTAAGCCTACAAAATAAAGCTATGGGCTGAATCAGTGGTTAATAACTCTTGATACAGGCCTCAGGGGGCTTTTCGGAACGATAATCCTGGACTCTTTGTTCACCGAGGGCCCAACTCTGCCTTCCTGACTCGCACTAACCAACATTTTTCTTTGTGAGTAATAAAAGGCAGCTAACAAGGCAGGCTGTTTGTACTACCTGCACGGGGTGAGGGATGCTGCAAGCAGCTCCTTTTGGAGGCTGAGCATTTTAACCTGTGGTAAACTGAAGAAATAGTTTTATACCTCAAGATCAAAAGTAATGTAAACATATCCAAACAGACAAATGGGAGGTACTGGGAACGACCCTAAAAGTAGTTTTGCAGTGTTTGCAGAGTTTTAGTCAAAATACGGAGGACACTGACCTGAAGAAAGCAACTTTTATTACTTAGTTGATCATGATGGATTTGCCAGCATAATCTCACCATATTTTACTTAACTGAAAGCTACACTTAGGTATGACCATATACTAAGACACAGATTTAACACATGACATTTGACTTTTTGCTTGTGAAGGCAACTATCCTCATAGTATAAATTAAATGCACAAGATGACCCTTCCCTCTCCCGAGATGCAAGAAAGACACTGATTGAATTCACATTTAATGAAGCAACCAAACAAGTCATTCAAGAAGAAAATATTTCAGCTGATGCTTCAGACAGACAGAAGAATGGTATGGTGGGACGACTCATCTGCAGTGCTGAAGGTCCAAATGTGCAAGGACAGACAGACACGTTTAAAAATGTTCCAAAAGCCTCTTAAGGTCTCACTCCTCATTCTCACAGATTGCAATTTCTTGCTTAGAGATTTTGGAAAAAACCAGCAGGTGACCTTTGTTATTTCTTGGTACTTAAATAATTCTAGAAAATCTGTCCCTTAAATAAATTTTCTTAGCATATACTACTTCAGCATTCTCTACACAATCACTGAATGTCTGCATGCAAAACGAGTACAAAATGGCACATAAAATACAGGAACAAACTATGTATTCAGATCATAGAATCATAGAATCATAGAATTGAAGGGGTTGGAAGGGATCTCGAGAGATCATTGGGTCCAACCCCCCTGCCAAAGCAGCTCCCCAGCTCATACTGCACAGGTCGGCGTCCAGATGGGGCGGGAATATCTCCAGATGGATAGGTACAACTTTGGGTTTTTTTTATAATGACTTGCACATACCCAAAGTCAAGAAGACCTGTGTTTTTTGGGATAGACAGAATTTGCATCCATGAAAAGCACAAAGGTGAGAGCTAGAAATAGTCTTTATTTACACTATCTACTTCTTAAATTCTCATCTCAGTGCTTCCAAGAAATGGAAAAATAAAATGCCCCCACAAATTAGGAAAGGGATATCTGTTCCATCATTAGTTTCAAGTTAGCAAAAGATGCATCACTGTGAAGAGTCATGAACTGCAGTGGCTTAGTTCTTCTTCAGTACAAATTTGGAATTAAACCAGGTGAATCTGTGTTTTAATACAGGAATAAAAACCATTTCCTTGAGGGGCTCACTGCTATTATATGACCAGTTCGAATATGTACTTTTAGAAGTGTTGCTAAGCTTTAAGAAGGTCCTTGTCTTCAAAGGAATGCTGCTTAAACAAGAACATTGCCAGGCATGTATTCCCTGAGACAAATTCTCGCCATGCTCAACTCCTCTTCCAGTTGTGTTAAATTATATCCTCTTATCACCTATGTGTACATCTGACAAAATGCCTGTATGGAGTGCATGGTGTTAAATGGAGTGTTCTTATGTCACTCCTGAACTGTCTGACAGCCTGCTTTGATTTTTAGCAAAGCCTTGCAGAGCTTTACTCCCTTGAATAGAAATAATTCTGGGTTTAGAATCCGTCTCCATAAAACAGGCTTAAAATTCTTACTGACAGAGAAGTTCGTTCCAAGAGCCCAGAAGCTGGATGTATAATTGCAAAAATGTTATGTACTGGTCTCTAGTGCTGACTCTTATGCACATTTTTGCTTGCTCACCTCTTTCTGCTGAAGAAGTTTAGCTCTAAACTGTAGTTTGGGATCAGAAAAAACTCTGCAACTGCATAAATCCACATTGGCCAGGACATCCTCCCACACTGCTGCACCTCTGGCCTAAGGAACTCACCCCAAAGGAGAGCAGTGGCCTTCATTCACCAGTTCTGAGTATGACAGACCTACAGAGTTGCAAAGTGATCTTCCAAGGCATCATGCCCCAGAAACAGCTAAAATGGATACCTCACTGATAGAAAGGGGCATCCTTCAAGTAGCCTGTGTCCTAATCTGCAAAGCAATATATAGACTAGCTGAAAACAATAGCTTCTACCTGCAGATGGAGGAGTTAAGTGATAAAAACAAAACCCTCCTGGATTTTGAAATGCTATATAAAGGCTTATAAACCTAAACTATAACCCTTGGTTATCTTTCCAGTAGATAAGATTAGGCTCAGGCTATGAAGATGGCCTTACTTGTGTGATTTCTGGCTTCTTGTGGAATGTGTTTTGCTAACAGTAATTCCCTTTAGAATCCAAGCATTTAAAAATATATTAAGTGCATTGGACAAAAGCATTGCAAGCAGTTTAGCAGTAGAGCTCAGTGAATAAGTGACTGTCAGTGAATGGTCATACAAACAAATACTTAATTTCATCTCAGAATAAAAAGTTCCTTTCCTTTGCCTTTCCTTTCCTTCTGTCTTCCTCTTGGATCTATTTCATTGAGTCATAAATAGAGTACTCATTTTCAGGCATCTTCTGTTAAAGTCGAGGAAACAAATGACAGAGAAGAGAGAGGCTGCTGCGATACTAGTCTAAACCAGTCACTTGGATAGAAGCATTTACTCAAGAGGCTGGAGGAAACTGGTTCAGCTCTATTATCTGTACAAGGGAACTCCTTCTGCCTCCCTCTCAAGCAAGCAGCACTGCACTAACACCAGGTGCTGGGATAGCTTGCTCTCAGTTGCAAATGTTGAGGCTGCCCCGATTGAATAAAATGCCTGGAATGTAAGGGTATGACCTCACAGTGAGTGGCCTATCTACCACGCGACAGAGGCATCGCCCTCTTACCTTCTGGGCGGTTCAGTGACTCTTCCATGACTCTTATTCTTCAATTCAGGTGTTATTTTTTGCCACCTCAAAAGCCTACCTTTTGAAAAACAATAATAACTTGATTGACTCAACAAAAAACATTACCAGCTGCATTTAACTGTCATACACTAGGCTGTAACAATCCCTTTGAAAGTCAGCATAATGGCAAAGGCTACGTGCGGTTCAGATGCACCAGGGTGCCCCTCTCTGCTTAACAAAGTTCTCTCTGCACCTTTTAGATCAGAGACTAGGCATCTAAACAACATGTTAGGGTCCAGCAGTGGTTTTGAACCTGATGCAAGAATTGCTGAGTAAAATTTGCTGCCCAGAGTTGGACAGGTGTCTGGACTGACTGGTATTAATGATCCTTTTTGGCCTTAAAACACAAGTTTTAGAGACTGATTTAGTAGCATCAGCGAGCTCTACACTGTGCTAGACCACAGTGTTGAATCTAATCACTCCAGGCACCACCGCCAATTCCTGCCTGCCCAACACTGTTTGTAATGTCACTCCAAAAAGTATGTTCCATTAAACTTACAGGCCTTAAATTTGGCAGAGCAAACCATGCTGCCTCTGAAAAGCACTGTCACAAAACGAGCATTCCTATTAAATCCCTTTCAGCGTCTTCTCAACCCAAAAGAGTAATTCTGTATATGATTAAACTTAGAAGTAAATACAGCCAGTTGGGCTCCTGACAGCAGACATATTTCAAAATAAACCTGGCTTACACAGGCCTTGGCTAAAATATTAAGCTTTTATCTGTGGTCCACAATAACTAATCTTGTCAAATTGTTTGCTCTCCACCTTCTGTTTGGAAGATTATGAGCTAGCTCACCATTACTATTCACCTTGTGCCATCACTAGCAGCAGGGAAAGTGAGTGGTAAACACAGTTGGTCTATTTTGACAGCATTTCACCCTACTTTGCATTGATGGAGATTGTGACAAAGAGCAGGATAATACAGAATCAGGACTTTGCATCTATGCTGGATTTAATGCCACCTTGTGAAAGGTATTGCTCCTTTGCTTTCAAATGCTTTGTCAGGACAGAAAATATACAGACTGCCTAAAATAAATGAGGCCATGAAAAAGAAAAAGAAACCCTGAAACCACTGTGCTATAACCTCATCTGTGTTTCACTAAATGGAGATCTATAACATGCTTATCATCTGGACCAGAGCGAGACCCTTAAGATTGGATGGACCATTCATATCTGAGTATGTGACTGATATTAAAGAGTTAAAAAAATAACAATAATTGAAATCAAGGCTATATTGGCATATGGTGACCAAATGATACTGATCATATTATTTACTCAGATTACAGAATTTCTCCTGATTATTCCAGCTTGACTCTAACAGTTTATACACAAATTTTATGAAGTTTACTACTACTATTTCTTCAAGAAAGACTTTATGATACCTCCTTCCATACTTTTACCACTGACAGTTACTGCTTTCCACTCATTTGGGATCACAGCTGGCCTCTTTTTAAAGAGAAATCTCAACATCAAAGCCTACTGCTTACAGAGATGGCATTTCCACAGACTTGATGCTGATACTAATAGGCAAGGGTCTCCTGGACTTTCTTGCCAAATACTTCCTGGAAATCACTGCCATCTGCTTAGGAAAAGCTTGCAGTTTCACCTCACACTAGTGTATCTATAGAAAGTATTCTGACCCAGTATTTATTAATTTGAGAAGGGAAAAATTTTACTTCCTATTGAATCTCAGTGAACACTAGTCCTGCCCACTGGTAAAGATAGAGCCTTTCAATCACAGCCAGGCTTATTCTGCCTCTGAACTGTTTCCCACCTTCTTGAGAGCACTACTACCTCAGAAAAGCAAACATTCTTTGCTTTGAATGCTCACAACACAGAGGCATGGTCAGAACTTTTATGTAAAGTGTTCAAAAGGCAGACAACGGGGCTATTTTGCATCATGTGTGTTTTGCATGTGGCAAAACAGCATACAGAGAAGTGAAATGGGCTCCTCACAATAAGAAGGACATTGAGATCCTTGAGTGAATCCAGAGAAGGGCAACCAGGCTGGGGAAGGGGCTGGAGGGCAAATCCTATGAGGAACAGCTGAGGGAGCTGGGGCTGTTTAGCTTGGAGAAGAGGAGGCTGAGGGGAGACCTTATCACTACCTACAACCACCTGAAGGGAGGTTGTGGAGAGGTGGGTGATGGTCTCTTCAGCCAGATGACAGGAGATGGGACAAGGGGAAATGGCAAGAAGCTGCCCCAGGGCAGGGTCAGATTAGACATTAGAAAAAAATTTTTCACTGAAAGAGTTGTGGGGGCCTGCAACAGGCTGCCCAGGGAGGGGCTGAGTCACCTTCCCTGGATGGGCTTAAAAAAAGGGTAGATGAGGTACTTAGGGATCTGGTTTAGCTTAGGATGGGATTGGTTGGACTTGATGATCTTCAAAGGTCTTTTCCAACCTTGTGATTCTGTGATTCTGTGAAATGACTTGCTGAAGCTCAACCAATTAAGAAAACTGAAAAGACCCACAAACTTTGTTTCATGTTTAATTTTTTGTACAACTAGTCTTGAGCTGAACTGGCTTCCTTAAGAGCACACACAGAGGCAAAAAAAAAAGAAAGTATAGTCATAAATACCCATAGAATTACAGCCCAAAATTGTCTGATACAGAGCCCATTTCTCTCAGCTTCTGGACCATGTCAACTGGTAACAACTAGCCAGTTGTCCTATTCTACATCCAGCTGAGATGTATTTTAGGAGATGAAAAAAAGACCTACTTTTGAGAGGATTTTGTTTCGTTCTAAATCCCTCTTCAGAAATATTTAAAAGCAATATAAAATATTGATTATCTAAACCAATTATTATTTCAAACCTGCCCTAAACAAGCAGACAGGATTCCTCATGAAATGCAGGACCATCAGATCACACATTTAACAATTTGTGGAGAAAGGTGTTACAAGAGACTAAACTTTAGAAGTACCAGTCTGAAACCACCACATGACACCTTTCTGCATGTTTCAAACAAGCCTTCCTTGTAAAGCCAGCTCTGAAGCTCTCAGCTGCCTACTCCAAGCCAGTTCCACCTCTTTTGGGCATGTTCTGGTCAAGTCTTGTTTACAATGAGTTTGTAAAATCGCAAATACTGAGGTATTGCTCAGGCTGTTTCCCAAGTACATCCCATCAAAGCACAGTTTTGGCAGACTCCTCTTGATATTATAAATAATAAAGACAACATGAGCTTTTTTCTTGATTCCACAAATATTTTACAAAACCCAATGCAGACTTGATGGCTCTAGACAGCTCCCATCCTCGTGACCAAGAGTAATCTGGAGCTTGTGGAAAGAAAATTTATTCATAGAAACCATCATCAAATCCATCCACTTTACATCAAAACTAATAATTCTTACAAAGGTTCGATGTATTTAAATTGATTTGCCTTCCTGGTATAAGTGATGGGATATCACCCAAGCTAGAATGTCTTCTACAATATCACTGTGAGATCAAGTAACAATGGAAATGGGTTCAGATGTAAAAGGAAAGAATTTAATTAAGGTCTCACTTGTGGTAAGTACTTTGTAATGGGCTCAGACTGGTAGGTGAACTCCCCACCCTTCCGGTGTGATCCAGTGGTGCCCACAAATTTCTGGTTTCAGGGCAGCTCACACTGAGTCATGCTTCTGAAAAGTATTTCTAGAAAAAATGACAGCAGTTCTCCTCCAGTAGTCTATGGGTGAAAAAAAAAAGTCTATGGGTGAAACATATACAGTATATTTGCAATAGATTG
The DNA here is from genome assembly GCA_022605575.1 of Laterallus jamaicensis coturniculus. Classification (NCBI taxonomy): domain Eukaryota; kingdom Metazoa; phylum Chordata; class Aves; order Gruiformes; family Rallidae; genus Laterallus; species Laterallus jamaicensis. Next base: position 3,980,122 of record JAKCOX010000058.1, read on the forward strand.
TAGAATGGTGGTATCAGCATGAAGTATTTCTATCATGGTGATGTTGCCACAGGGTCCCCTATGCAGGGATAAAACCATAAAAAGATGCCTAACTGCTCATTTACACACAAAAAATGGGCTTTTAAAATACTAGTTGAGACTTAGCATCACAGACTGAAGTGTCTTCTACACGTACATAGTGCTCCTTAAAATACTTCATTGGCTTTTTACTAGGTTATCAGCTATTGATAGCAATTAAGGTACTAAGAAGCCTTCCCAATTCTAAGCTTCAGTAACCTTGCTCCAGTTGCTGGCAGACAGACTGTCTCCAACTGACTTCTGCACCTTTCTAGGAAGACAATTCACATTAGAGTTCCTTTCCCTGTCCTTGGAGTCTATTTTGCTCCTGCCATCTGACTGGGAACAAGCTATTCCTCCTGCTCCTGGGAGGGGAATGAATTCCTGAGCAAGGCTGAGACAGGAGAGAAGCAGGTGGACCTTCAGCTCATTTTGAGGACGGCTTTAATTCTTCTAAACCAGTGGGCTTGCAGACTCAGGCCTTGGTGGCAATGCAAAAACCTTTTAAGGTCTGCTGGTGAAAGCATACAAATTTGGCTTTACATCAAGATTAATTAAATTCCTCAAAAGCATTAAGTATTTTCAGTGTTTAACGTCAGAGATCTGTGAAACATCTTTTGTGTTGAGTTCACCACGTAGGATATCCCTTTTATCAGATGTAGATGCTCATCTGTTACATCCTTCAAAAATTTATATGAGTATCTTATCAAATATAACATTGAGGTGATAGACATGGACATATTATGAGGTACAGAATGAAGTGCTGAATATAGTAGTTTTATTATACACTTCTCCCATACCTGCAATGTCTTCCACACAAAGGCTGAATTCTGATATTTCCTATGGACAAAAATTCCATGATCTGAGGCTGAAATGACAAAATTTGGTCCTAAAGATTTATGCCTTCCAACAACTCAGTGTTTAGATCTATATCCTTATACCAACACCACATACAGCAAAAATGGAGAACTGGAAAGTTGAGCAACTTGCCAATAAAATAATGGCAATGATGGTGTTAGAACTGTTGTTAGCTCTCATACCTATTAACACAATTGATGATGCCTTTCTACAAAATGTTGTTAAAAAAAATCAAAAGACTTATAGAAAAACCTAGCTAATAATGAAAGACCCAGTAGTGGATGAGAAACTTGAACTGTATTTTTTCTTGGAGAACTAGCCCCTTCTTCAGTAAAGGTACACTTAATTTTAAGCAGTGGAAAAATTTAAATGATCTGAGTTTTGCTTAAAATTAAATTCCTTGCTGGTCTAGCTGGCTATAGCTATTTGTTGCTGTAAAGAACTGTTTCAGCAATTTTCTAAAAGATACGTCATTCAGAAGCTTCAGGAGCTGGGGTTTCTTGTTGAGCTTCTGCACATATATTTACAGTATTCAATCTTTTGCATATGTTAAGGAACAGTATAAGTATTAACAGAAAGAACCGCAAATTTATTTTTATTCCTTCAGCCAAGCCACAAATAGATGACTCTTGCAAACAACCCCAATACTATTTAGTAACGGCAATGTAAATGCCATAGACTTATTTTATTTGGATATAAAATATTAAAAGTAAATGATTATTTGCTGTGACACTCATTTTATCGTCTTGGTAAAAAAAAAAGCCAGTCAGAGAAAAAAAGGTTTTCTTGCTGGTCTTCAAGGAGCACTCAATCTGCTTTTCAAAGTTATTAAATAATTTGTCACAGAACAGTTCACTATAAGTTTACAAATACTGTGTCAGCATGGTTCTTCCTATTGGGCAAACAACTTCAAAATCTAATTTGTTTGTGTTATTGGTCTTACTAAATATTAGTCTTTGCAAGTCTGGTCTACAACATTGATGTTAACTATGCCAACATTCTGATTTTGTTCTGAAGTATTCCACAACAAGCTGATATTATACAATACAAGCCCAAGAGCTAGCTGATCCAGTTTACTGAGTATACTTAGTGTATTTTGCTACTGATAAATCAATAAAACCATGTTGTAATCTACAAACTTCCATCTCTGTGAAGCAGCTATAAGCAAACTGTAAATGAACACATAGGTCAAAAACGGGGATACTGTGATTATGTTGACTCTGAAAGCATTTGACTTTCATAGAATACATTTTAGTGTTTGAGAGAATGAAGTTTCAGCACTGCTTATATTTTCGTGAAAGGCTGAGATGATAAATATTCAAATGATGATAAATATTTGTGTTTATATTGTAACTACCCATACTTTAAGAAAACAATATCTGCACTGCGATCCACAATTTACAGAGGTTAAGCAAATGTAAACCATAGCTACACAAAGAAAATAAATACTTGACTTAGACTGTATGCTCAGTTTTGCATTCTTCATCCACGTGAAACTCCCTGCAGTCCATGGGTATCTTGGCTGTGCAAGGAATGCAGGAAAGGCTTATCTGTCATTCCTTTTGGTTGGGATTTTTTTGGTCTTAATTCTGTTGCATAGACCACTGAACACAATCCTTGCATTGGTCATAAACCATCAGATGTTAGAGGCCTTGCTCTAATTTATGACACTCAATATATCCATGAGAATGATATCCCATAATGTGCTCTGGAGTAGCACATGTTATAACTGTATGAGACTTTTGGTACTGACACCATAAACTGCTCCGTTAAGGGTTACCTTCAAATGAAAATGAGATGTTGATGGCTGCAGTAATTCTGAACGTCACCAAATCTGCCTTTCAGGATAGTGGCATCAAGAATGGGATCTGCAGCTCCGTGTGCACCGTGCACTAGAGCATTCTTCTTCCAGACTGCACAGAGAGCATGGCAGCACCTTGGGCTGGGGTTTGCAACAACTAGTTTAAGAAGGGTGCTTCAGCCAAATAGATATTTATTTATTTATTTATCTTAACATCTCAGACCCTCGGTTTAAGCTGTCCAGAGGTCCTCAAGCTGCCCTTCTCTAAAACTAACCTGAGGCCACTAGTTTATTTTAGAGTGACAAAGATAACAGCAGTGCTAGCACTCCTTTTAAAAACCAATATAAAAAGTTAATCTATCAGGTAGAGCATTCAGCCAAGCTAATGAAAACTTGGTTTTAACCCACATCTGCCACTTCCCAGGAGAGCTGACAACTCCAGGGCTGAAGATTCTTCTCTAATTCTCTTTCTGAAGCTATGAATTTCTACAGAAGAAACATTTGAAATATTATTAGATCAAAAGGTGTGATTCTGTGGGTCATGATCAAGGGTGCTCGCCTGGAAAATGGAAGATGGGTGTTCTAATACTGGGTCTGTATTTATGTTCAACAGGCATTGCATAAAACTGAGAAAAAGCCCTAAAAGAAACTGTCAGAACCAGGCCTTGCTTCTCAGAGGTGAGTAGCCTACTCACTGCACTCTGACCCGAGAAACCTGCATTATTTTCTGCTATGTGACACTTCTTCAGGGTAAGGAATAGACAGCATCTAGAATGTCTTAGCACCTGCATGGCTAAGACATTCCCCTGACATACAGGAGATAGAAACATAGAACAATAGAATTTTTAAGGTTGGAAAAGACCACTAAGATCACCAAGTCCAACTGTCAATCCAACATCACCACGCCTACTAAACCATGTCCCAAACTGAAACAGCTTCTCTTCAGATGGAGGAGGAAACTCAGTGCCATTCTGTCACACCCTGGAGGAGTATCTCCCCTCCCAAAAAATCACTTAGAAAACTGCAGTGGGGGGCATAGATGCTAAGCAAGCTTTCAAAGAAAAAACCTGAGGCTCTGTGCTGCTCTTGGTTCAAACAATGTGAATCATTCTGGTTCTGTATGTGCTTCTTTATTTGGGTCTTCAAGGAACCCAGGCAGAAAAGACAAGAAGTCAGTTGTTTTAAATTTTTTCAGTCAGAAGTTTTCTGTGCATGCTAAAGCAAATTTCCTCTTCTTTGGGACAGGAAGTTATTAGTACTAGTGGTACCAAGTTATCAGGCATTCCCTGCATCACAGCTGGCAAATTTTACCTGCACTGTAACAACTCAAAAATGGGTAAATGAAGTGTCCCCTGGTAAAGATAATATAATCTGATGTGGAAAATACATTTCATTACAGCTTTGCAAAAGTGATATATTTCCTTTTGTACAGCAGGAATAGTGAGTTAACCTTATTAAGGGAAACAAGGTCTGCAAAGCGACACAGAATTGTGGTATACCTATGACAGTGCCACCAGTGACTGAATTTGCTCAGCTCACCTTTGATTTGAATACCAGTTCAATATTTTACATTCTCCAGACGCAGAAAATTGCTTTCAGTCCAAATGTTGAATTTCTCTGAGACTGCACATAACCTCACTGGCTTACTCAATTTTTTTATTACAACAATTAGGTATCTCTAAAAGACTTTAATTTGTCATTTCACCATGTGTATCAGTGCAGTCTGAGGGGAATTTTTCTGAGAGGAGTCACTGGCATTAGTACAGAATTCTAAGTACTTAAATAAATTCTGACCCTACTATGTACTATTTTCAGTTAGATCACACATGACTTTCTTCACACATTTCAATTAGTCTTAATGCCTCACTAAATTCCTAAAGTAGGCTACTTCCAAGCTTACTGCCCCTAAATGAAATAAATTCACACTGCCTGTTATTGCTACCCTAATTAATGGTAATATTTTCATGTTTGATATGATGTGATTGTTGCTACATTTTGTGTTTTAGACTTTCTCATGTCCCTATTCATGTCCTGCATGCCAAAGAAACTTTGCATCAGCTCTGCTGCACTCCATAGAATTCTTTGGGGTATGTGGTAGTTTTGCGTGTCTGGGAATCTTCCATCTGGCTAGTGTGCGTTTCCTAAACACCATAAAACCCCGCCTGCGGAGATTGTGGATCTCTTATGGGCCCCATGGAGCTTATAATCTGCTTTTAATCATTGCAAGAGGCAGCCAACACATCAGTCCTCATCAAACAGGTTTTTTTCCATGTTGAATCTCCTTGAATAACTTTTGATGCAGCTCTGAAAGCCCAGAACTATCGCCAGCCTTCATGGGCACCTTACCCTGCTACGAGACCTGTCTTCCTTGGCTCCCCATTTCCTTCCCCATTGACTTCTGTGGCTTGCTATGGCAAGTAAAACATTCTTAGTGCTTCGCCCTCACTCGTTTGTCTTTTCAATGTACCCACCAGCATCTGCCTCTCAGTAAACTACAGGTCGCATCCTTAACTGCGACGAATTAATGCAACTCACTGCGACAGAGCTAAGCCAATTTGCTGTAACTAAGAAACTAGTTCTACATCTACATTCTTCAACGAGTCACCAGAACTTACTTTACATTTCAAAATGCCAGGAACAATTAAATTATTCCCTATATGATATTAAAAGATTACCAATTATTCAATCCCGGCAGAACTTCACAGCGGCAGGCAGCATGGTGGTTTTCATTAAAAGCAAAATCACTTTTGACATCTGCTAAATTATTTACTGACACAAATCAGTGAAACTATTAATATCTATGAAGCTGTACTGCTAGCTGCCAGTAGTTAATGTGTTGATTTGACATTCACTAGAATACAGTTTTGCTCATTAAAAAAAACCAAAAAACTGTCTCGTTTTAATAGGGAAGTCTGAACATCTAAATGTAACATCTCAATAAAGTAAGAAAGACACTAAATTTCATTTATTGTTTTGAAAGATGAAAATTAAAGAAACGTATCCCTAACATTTTAAATAAAGCCAGTCCAGCTATCTGACATTTGGTGGTTCCTCCAAAACAAATAGCTTTAAGTCCCAGTGAATGTAAAACTTGTTTCTTTTGTGCAGTGCTTTTGCCTGCAATTTCTAATTAACTAGCTCCATTCTTATCTACATGGAGAGACTGAAAGCATACAAGCTGCAATGTATACTTCAACTAAATATATGTAGGTATCATTTTAAAAGGGAGATAACTAGTCAACAACACTTGCATGCTGCAAAGAGGCTCAATTAGTATAATAATTCAGAAATCTTGCTTTTATCCTGTTCCCTGCGTAGCTGTGCTGTACTGAATAAAATCTGCACACTAAAGATATCATGTTTGCAGTTAAAAATCTCCAGAGACTTTAGACCCATACATAAAGATACTTATTTCACTCTTTTCTGAGACACTGACCTGTATCCTCATTTAAAAATGAACACATCTTTATGTTATTAAATCTTTGTTTTGATCTATTAGTATTCACCAAAGTGCCATTTTATACAACTCCGCACTGAATAGGCAAGGCTGGAGGTAACCATCTGCAGCTTTAGAGTCTGCGTTTGAATTGATGAAAAGAGCTTTGTGTTTTCATTGCCAAGTTTGATTCTTCCAGCCATTAGACATTCCCCTCAGATCGCATCAATGAAGCGGACTCTCTTACACCCATGTGTTAAATTCTCTTCTCCTCATGGTTTCCTTTGCCAGCTATACTCCAGAAAGACTACTGGGTCTTAGCCACATTCTTCTCACAGCTGTGCTAAAAAAGAGCATCAGAGCGTCGTCCTAAAATCCATATGTGTATCTGGTCAGTCCCCTGTTGGAGGGTCACCTCACATTGTGGTGTGATTATTCAAATATTCATTCTCGTTCTTGAACCGCGCTGCTTGGATCATTCTGGGAAAGATTAGACCCTCCAGCCAGCACTGGAGAACGTCTTCGATGTTGATGTGAAACACGCACAATTCCCGTACTCAGAAGGCAGATTAGTTTTACTTGCAGAAGAGGGGGGGACCCTAACCATTTAATAAATGCTTGCTACTTATTTCTTTCCCTTCTTGCATTCTTTTGAACTGTGTCAAATGCTGGTAAGAACCGTTTGCTTTTGTTGTGTCATCAACTGACTTATGTGTCAGCATCAGCTAAAGGAACAAAACTAGGTGAGCAACTGGGAAAGCAGAGAGAGTGTGTTCAGAAATGCTGGAGGGAAATCCAGGGCTACTCAAAAAAAAAGGGTGTGTTCCTGTAACAACGAAAGTTAGGTGGCCAAAAAAAGTCACTCCTTAAGAGGTAAAGCAAATGTCATTAGGGGTAGTATTTCTTTCATGAGACATTGTAATTTCTTTTGATAAACCCATCTGCTTACTAAGAAGATTGCTTAGTTTTCTTTTTAGTTTACTTTCAATCCACTGAAGTATTTTTTCCAAATCTGTTAACTCTCCCGACTTCCTCCGTAAAAGGACCCAAAATTAAAATAAAAGGTGTCTTTAATAAGCAGTTAAGGACAAATATAGTAAGATCTTCTGTTTCACATCACTCATATATTTGCTTTGTTCATAGTAAGAACTACCCTGACAACACAAACAGGTAGAGGATTTCTCCCAATTTATGCATATTTTCATAGGCATAATGTATATTTTAGGATTGCACCATAACTTTGGGGGTTGGTGGTTACTTTTAGATCCTTACACAGAAATTCTACATGTGCACCCTCCGCTGCCACCTTACGCAGCCTTTGAGTGTGCAAGTGTGACTGCTCACACACAGAGCGCTGCGCGTTACTGAGCTGGAATCATTAAACTGTGAGAAAAAAATAGAAGCCCTCAACAGGCAAGCTGCATTAAAATTCACTCCAGCTGCAATTCTGTTGCAGAAAAATAGAACATTTCCTGGAAAAAAATTCAAAAGTGGCCTCAACCTTTACTGATAATTGGCTAATATTGATTCGGTATTACATTATAACCTCCTCTGATCTCACTGACATCAGTAGCCACTCCTCAATCCCAGAGGTTCCAGCAGGAAGGACAGTTTTAAAATGCCTTGCTTCCTCTGCTGGCAGAGGCATTAATTAATTCACAGTCTTTTCCAAACACCTTCTCCAGGTCAGCCCCATTTCCCTGCTGGGGCTGCACCAGCTGGCTCCTGGCTTCTCAGGCAGGACAAACTTGCAGGGGGCCTGTGGCACTGAGCCAGCGCTTCTGGTGGATTCTGCGCCTCTGTCCTAATTCTTTGTTTGTAACCATGAATTAGAAACATTAATTAAATATAGAAAATAACAGTCGCAGCCATTCTACATATCATAGGTTAAAAATGTTGACTGTCATAATTTCCCATTGCGCAGATTGTCATAATTTCCTATTGAATAGGTATGTACTGGGTTACGTGTGCATGTACATGTATTTATTTACACACACCGCGCAGTTAAAAAGCGTATTTGCTTTATAAGCTAGAATAGCACCCTCTTAAAAAAAGTCCAATGTGTATCTTGTTGACACTCCAAAATCAAAACAGATTCAAATACATGCTGCTAAACTCTGCGTGGTCACTCTGAGAGCATCTGCATTTTCTGTTTCACACCAACACCCCTGTGCTAGGACAGCGAATCATCTCCGCAGGCAAGTGCACACAGTCGCAATTTATATCTCACACTGCAGTGAGCCCATGCAAGATTTCACCCTACTTCAGAATAAAAAGAATTTTACTACGTCTAAGTTCTCTATAAGCAGATTCCAGTATATCCCCCTTCTGGCTCACAGCTGCTGCTTCACGTGGGATAGGATCCTGAAATTTTTTAGATGCTTTTGTGTCCTGACATAAAACACAGGACCACTATTCTGACTTAAATCTCACATTTAGAAAGCAACAATTGCAGGTGAGTACACAAATGTCTGCCACGATGGCAACGCCGTGGAGAAATTACATCTCTCTTTCAAGATCTGTATATGATGCTGAATGTGACCACTGAAGTTTTAAAGAATATTAAAAAATTCTTTCATTTTGCAGGGGAACAGATTAGCAGAGGCATAGCAAACACCAGAAAATTACGGGGAATAAAGATACAAAATACATCTTCTCTCCACATCATTTTAATTAATTATGTTCTTTCTTAATGAAGCTCAGAATTATTTTCCTCTTCTGATTTTTAACAACTGCTACATTGTTTTACTGAATAATGCTGAGAAACTACTTTATATTGGTGCTAAGAATACTCCTATGTCAGAATTCAATTTTACTTGAGCATTTAAAAGACGTCACGAAAACAGATGTTTTAGAACCCTATTTAGGCTATGGATCATAGCATCACATTTTAAATTACAAAAAGCATCCTCTGAAGACAGTGCTAATAATTAACACTACTGTAATTAATACCAACAAGCCTTTCTGTTGACAGGTTTATAAATTGTCAGTTCCTTTTTGAAATGTAGAACATCCTACACCTTCCAAATAAAAAGCTAAGCTAACAAATGAGCTGCTGCCTAATTGCCAAACACTGATTTGTATGAAGCGGTTGAGGTTACAAAGAAATTGGGAATTCTCAGCCCGGTTTCCCTGCTGATGCCTACGAACTGTCTGTGTAGCTCTCCCAGAGGTGTCAGAGGAATCTCTATAGTGTCACACAAGGGTTCTTAGCTCAAAGTAAACACACTTTCCACAAACTCAGCTGCTTAATCTGTTTGCAGGTTGAATTATAAGATGGGGGTGGATGACTCCGGGTGCTGGGAAGACGCACAGAGCATTTCCACAGTTTCTTGGTAAAAAGGGCATGCTATTGTCATCAAAAGACTTCACCCAATTGTTTAATTTTGCTATAGGCTCAGTGGTCTGATCTTAGTAATAATGAAAACTAACCTGACCAAAATTTTCCCAAGTAGCTGAGCATGTTAAATTGTGTAAATTCTTTTCACTATAGCAGGGCACCACCACTTTAATTCAGGTTGTGGCTGCACTTCTGCTTTAGCCACCCTGGTTACATGGGGTTAAACAAGTTTGTAAATGTTTATAAATAAAACTAAACATGTTAATAGCTTCAAACAATGTCCAGAAATATTTAGCCAATATTCTCTTTAACATGCTGTTGGTTTAACATTTTTTGTAGGTTTATTGTTATCAAGCACGCACCTGCTTAAGTTTCAAATATATGTAAGTGTTCAGAATAAAGATTTTAATGATTCTCAAACAACCACTGGAGGTTTTAAAGAGATGAATAAAAATACGTATTTTCATATATATATCTACACATCCCCCTATATTTTATGTAGTTGCAAATAAAAATATAAAGCTATAATTTCTTTATGTTTTTAATAGCTGAACTCAACGTGTGCTTTTTTTTTATAAACTAGAACAACCTTTTTTGGTTCCTTACAATATATTATAAGCCAATTTCTGGCTACTCTGGAAACAAGCTGTTAACATTAAAGTTGAAGACAAATAAGGACTAGCAGAAATAATTGCATCAGTTCAGCATCAACCACCTTGGAAGAGTGTGAGAGTATTTTGCAGCTGATCAATTTAATGCAGAGATGCGAAGTGCAGGACTGTGAAAAGGCTCTGCCTACACATCTGCTTATGTCCCAGCAATCAGACTTTAAAGGCTTATGTGATAGTAATTAACAAATCATGACAATAAGAACTTGCAGTAGAGATGGAACTTCAGGTCTGGGAGTTCAGTAACCTCTTAAGAGGGAATCTTACAATGGGAAAGAGAATACAATCCCCATTCACCAACTAAGACACTTCCTGTTGGTCTCAGTGAGATTTTTAAGCCACCCCTAAATAACCCCATCAGCATTTACCATGGCATGAAACCTGCCACATGCGTAACAGACCAAAAATGAGAATATTCTACCATGCAATTACAAAGGTGAAAACTGTTGCCATAGGATTGCTATGGGGTAAAAAGACACTGAGTACCGTTCATAGGAGATGGATACACTTTTTCTATGCCTCACACGTGTGGAAAGCAGTTTCCATAACAGTAATGACAGGCACATTGACTTGCATAATACTATAAGACTTAAAGCAATCGGCTCCACACTAAGCAATGAGCTGATTGGTCGACAAGAAAGGAGTAATTTTAAAGGAACTTCTCTAAGTACCGCCACACTTTGATTCATAGACAAAATACCAGAAGAGATGATGGTTCATTTGGTTTTCAACTGCAGCTTTTCTTGAAAGAAGGCAAGTGACTTACTTATGAACTTTTTCATTGGCCTCCCGTGAAGCCTCCAGGGCTGACTGGAGCTTCAGCTCTGTGTCCTTTTGCTCTGACCGTGCTTGCTGCAGCTGAGCTGCCAGATCTTCAATCTGGTGATAGGTAAGGGTCACAGTATCCTTGCAGTGGCCTTGCAGTCCACCTTCAGAAGTACCAAAAGGACAGTTAAGCTGGTCCTTCAGACTCATTCCTTCAGGAAAACATTTGCATAAGCTGGGAAAACAAAATCACACATGTTATTAAGTTTCAGTGTAAGGCTGAGCAGCAACAACGCTACACTCAGTCGAATTATTTTTAATACAATCATATATGGATCTGCATTCAGTAATCCAATGCATACACAAATTTTATTTCAAAAGTGACAGAGAACAAGAACATCATGTTTCCTCAAGGGTCTTGAAGTATGTAACAACTATCAAGAATTTTAAAAAATAAAAAAAAATTATTCACCAAAACCTTAAAAGGTAGAATTTTTCAGCTGTAGCATCTTTCTGATCATGTCAGCTGCAGCCAAAAGTTGTTGGAGAGATTTACATGAAGTTGAATTAATCAGTGTAAGTCACTAACATGTTATTAACCTGTGTTACAAAGGACTGTCTTTTAGCAAGCAGACTCACCAGCTAGAGGGGGTTTATTTGCAAACTTGCAGATTTTTCACTATATTGAAAGGAAAAAGAAAGCTGCAGTGCAAAAATTAAAATAGTGCTATCAGCAGGATTTCATGGAAACACGAAAGACTTGCACATGCTAACCACTTCTGAAGGTCTTTGGTCAATTTTTTTTTGTGAAAGGAAATTGAAAATATTTATTGATACTGTTTTAAATAAGCTAGTAACACCCACACCTTAATATACTGTGTCTTCAGTAGCTTCTCTATAGTAGACAGAGAGAGGTTACCTGCCAGCATCAGGATTTTATCATGGGACACTTCAGTATCTATAGTGTTTTCCATCATAATTTCTTGCTAAGTCCCTTCTGACCCACTGTTTTGGCTTCACTCAGGTAAAAAATATGTTTATACTCTATTTCAGACCCAAGTGCCATGGATGGATATTCAACCTGTTCAGTTTTATACATGATTTTGGGGTAGATTCATAGAAGTAACAAACCACAGAACACAAAAAAGACACTTTTTCATTGTACAAACCAGAACATATTACTGCATGTTTTGAACTCGTGTGCCAAAAAGTTCTGGAGAAAGTGGGATCAGAAATTAAAAATGAAATAGAATAACGTCTTAAGGCAATAGATTCATGAAGGTAAAAGACATAAATATGCCTGGATCAGCTAACATTAGCTATGGGAAAGAAGCAAAAAGAAGAATATTGGACAGGTGACCTATAAATAATGTGAAGAAATCGAAAAAAGGAGAATAAAGAAGATGATGGTGCATCAGGTAGAAAATCCCCAATGAAGCCTGTTGACTGTGGAATTATTTCGCAAGGAATCAGTAGGTAGACAGCTGCTTGAGTTATTAAGGTGCAATGGTAGAAATCACATTAATAGCTGATTACTGTGGAGGGAGCCTGCACGGGCAAGCTCTCTGTGGAATTAGCAGTGATTGCTTCCTACCTCTTAGCCATAATTCATTGGTGAATTTTACACCAGTAGAAAATGACACTGGAAGTAGAAGAAATTAATGGAAGTTATCTATAACAAAAGTGATGGCAACATGATAACATAATGGACAGTGGTTTTAGATAAATAATTGAAGCAATTTCAGAGCAACTTCGTGAATGTCAGAAGCCATTGTTGTACTGATGAATATGACTTGGGATCATCCCTTTGACTGATGACCATGCAAATATCAAACATTATTTTAGTGTGGATTTCTACTAGTAGTGCCGACTGATAGCAATGCTCAAGACACAGTCTGCATGACAGCTGCTAGCATGCAGTAGGATATTTTCTCCCTTTCCAGTTTATTAAGGTGTTTGTATGGAAAACACTCTTCATTCTGACAGCCCATAAAGGAAAAACATATATAAACTAAAATATAATATACATGGACAAGCAAAATGTGGACGAACTAATAGAAATCCAGAAGCTAAAAGGTCAGAGTGTGATATGTCATTATGCCTACTTCTTGTGGTCGTCTGAAAATAATGTGAAGAACCTTTTAAATGAAATGAAGACATATTGAAAATATAAATATTTATAAAGGGGCATTAAAATCCCTAGAACAGACTCATTAAAAATAAAATTACTTCAACAGTTGCACATAAAATTTACTGACTGAAGTTCCACTATGACTGCGCATTGATCACCATGGAAAAATACAAAGGTATGCAAATAATGCTAAAGGCAGGTTACCAAAATACCACTGCTGCCTGCTTCTTAAACACCTGGCATAAGATTAAAAAAAAAAAGAAAGATGAGAAGCTAAACTGTTCAGTGAATATATGGGCCCCTGAATAAAAAAATAATAATAAAGACAATAGTCTAAATATTCTAACTTGTTCACACCAGCTGAGAGACATTTTTTCTTCCCCAGAACATATTAAAAATAGAGTAATTTAAAAAAATTCTAAAATACCATCCCTCTGTGGCTACAATTGGACTCCTTCTCAAAGACTGGCCATGATCAACATAGTATGCAATGCATTATTATATGTTTTAACTCATAATGATTTTATCTGAGTCATCAATAGATTCTGACACATATATATGTTTTGTAGCCAGTGTAATTACTGCAGATAAAGGCACTGTGGTTGACAGATCTTTTAAACTTTTTTTTTCCAAAAGCATGCCATTGCCAAATTTCCACCAAGATTTGCTTTGCTAAAATACTTTTATTTAGTCCTTTTTGATACTTGCTAATTTGAAATTCCTTCATTAATTTCCTGAAGATTATTTGCCCAAAGAATATTGATGCCATGAATAAAAAAATCAATGAAAGTTCTAGGCCCAAAGAATGGGTCACAGAAGCATATGAACAGGCGGTTGGTTTAAGTAATACCCATGATCTTTACAGTAAGCTTTTGGCGTTACTATGGCAGCATGGCCCCTTTCTTCCTCCAGCTTGGGCCTGGGAGCTTCAAGGGCCCACCTTAACTGAATCCAGCAGAAAAAGTGCCATGTGATGATGTTGCCTAGGCAGCTCCTGCAGATAGCAAGAGGTTTCCTTAGCCCCACAAGTCAGAGCAGCTTCAAGCCTGCTAAAAAGTTTCACCAGTTCTAACTGTTCCCAGAGGGCCTTGACTGTGGCTGAAAATCAGTTGTATGAAGTGCTGTTCTTACAACATTTCTCTCCTCACCAGGCATACTTTTGCTGCAAGGTGGGAAATAATTTTCCACCTGAAGCAATTAATGAACAACAGAAAGAAACCTTCCACATAAAGGAGGAAAGAAAAATTCCCAGCCAAACCCAAACATTTCCTATCCATCCCCACTTTCCTCACCCACCCCCGTTCTAAACATATCTAATGTTCCTAAAGGCATGTAGGCTGACTTTGTATTTCACCAGAAATGTTTCTGACACTCAAGTTCTGGAGACCTCCCAGACCTGAGTCTGCACTCAGGATGGCTTTGAAGGAGGTCTGACATATCGCTGAGTGCACTCAAGGGCCAGGTAGCATCGATACCTTGAAAATACTACCCCAGAGATGCTCTTAGGAAACACTGCAGTAAGATAATATTAAAGATAAGCTCATAAGACCTAGAAGGACTTTGACATTTTGCTGTAAAGCGAAGGATATAAAATGGTCAAGTTTGCCTTACATGTGAGTCAGAAGCCTGACAGCTGGTAGACTGGTAACTAGATGGCATTGCCCTACCATAGACAAATATTTTACTAGCCCTTCTTTCCTCTGCAATTACATGAGTTAAAAGGACTCTGTTTTTTTCTTCCGTACAACCACCCCAGCATCTCTCACTAATCTAACCGAAGGCAGTGGTTGCTTAAGACTCTCTGGCACACAATCCATGATGTAACAGTGCTGCATGTCTGTCTGCATTTGCAGAACATGTTCTTGTCCGTGGTGTATCCACACATTCTCAATCTAGGATAAGCTCAGGCATCTCTTTATATTCTCTCGCCAAATGCAATTATGACCACTTGAACAGAACCCACCACTGATCTTCTTTTCTATGGTAGCTGGTGCTTTAACTTCAGAATTTTACAGGACAACATGCTGACAGGTTAGTGCTGACACACACCCCTACAGTCCAAACTCAATTCCTCATGTGAATGAGGATCCATTAGGAGCCACTGGATGAGTTTCAGCCTTCTCTCCTGAAACAATCTAGAAAAACCTGTGACCTCTACAAGGGTTCAAGCAGCCTGGACACTAAAATATTCAAGCACAGGTTCACTATTAAAGCTTGAACATCCATCTCAGAACTTCTGTTTTCCAAGAAACATAAATGGAAGTCTTCTGGAAAACACATTTTTCCTCTTTGGGCCTCAGTTTGTTAATCTTAAAAAAAAATCACAACACTACCTCTCACTACAAGAAAGACATTAAAGTCCTGGAGCATGTCCAGAGAAGGGCAACCAGGCTGGTGAAGGTGCTAGAAAGCAAACCTTATGAGGAGTGGCTGAGGGAACCGGGGTTATTTAGCCTGGAGAAGAGGAGGCTGAGGGGAGACCTTATCACCGCCTACAATTACCTGAAAGGAAGTCGTAGAGAGGTGGGTGTTGGTGTCTTCACCTAACTGACAGGCGATAGGATTGGGAGGGAATGGCCTCAAGCTGCGCCAGGGCAGATTCAGATTAGACATTAAGCAAAAGTTCTTGCCTGAAAGGGTTATTGGGCATTGGAACAGGCTGCCCAGGGAGGTCACCAGCCCTGGATGTATGTAAAAGATGGGTAGACGAGGTGCTCAGGGATATGGTTTAGTAGAGGACAGGTATGATTGGACTTGATCATTGTGAAGGTCTTTTCCCACCTAGTGATTCTGTGATTCTTTGCAAGGTGCTCGGAGCTTCACTACTGAAAAGAGACCCATCACTGTTGTAAGAGCTAGTTTAGATGAAGCATTCTTGTCTTGACAAGAAATAATTGGAAAAACCATTTCTCCATGACAAATCTCTCATTTAGGCAGTTGCACAGACTGATACGATGGCGACACACACATAACATCCAATCCCACTGGTCATTCCTCACATTCACCACACCATCAAGTGGTCCAGGATCCCATCCCCCCCTGCCTTCCCCCCCTCCCCGCCCCCACTAGTTTCTGAATTAATAAAGTTTAAACATACATGATACTGATGAGAAGGAAACGTTTTGGGGATTTCTGCAGCTGTGGTACTATCCTCTTCAGCTAGATCCACACCCACCATTAATATCTTTTAGCTAAGAAGTGCACCTGAATTTCCTGAGCACAAGATGCACCTAATGCTGGAGTCTCTGTTATCTCTAATCAATTAATTAGAGTCTGGAAGATAATGGCATTAGCTTTTTTTCACACATACACCAAATGTTAGATCTAGTGCATCTGAATTTACAGGCAAGACTATTGTAGATTTTATGCTTTAATCCTAAGAATTACTTGTTAACATTAATTACACATCTTCACGGTTCCACAATGTATCTGTGTTAATTGCAAGACACAGATTCACAGGCTCTCAAATTTCTTCCACGAATTAGGGGACTGTCTTTTCAACACAACAGAAACTATTGTGACTACGCGTTATTCCTAGAATTGATCTTGCAATAAAATGTTTCTGTCATGTTTTGACAGGGAATTGGCAGTATTAACATATCCTAGCCTAAGCGATCACAGAGTGCAACTATCCAGCCTCAAAAGCTTGCTTCTAACTAAGTAAAGATAATCTGAAAATTTAAAAATAATTTTATTTGGTACAGTGTTTATCATGCTAGAAGTTACAAGAAAGAATTTTGCTATCTTGTATCTGTTCTTTATTGCCAATTCATATGCTTTGGCCATTCTTAAATATTTGCCAACGGCTTTAGTTAACAAAATAACTTTAACTTAGTATTTGTAATACTGTAGTTATTCCCTACAGTAATAGATTGTTTAGGTAACACTGCAAATACAGAGGGAACCTTATCTATTAATCGAAGATAGAACACTAGCATCGAGTCATCAAAAGTGACCTCAGTATTTGAATACAAAAGATGTTTAAGATGGTGCCAGCAGCTCCATGTTTCACCGTGTATCACAAAACCCCTGGCTACTCTCTTTGGGAAGCATGAGCATCGCTGGGGCAGAGCAGATCCCAGCTTGGCTCTGCAGTAGGCAGGGAGGAGGGGTGCAGCCGGCTGAAAGACAAGAGGTAATTTCACCTTCCTGGTTCCTGGGGCTGAACTGGCAGCCCCTGTGCCTCTCTGCTGGCTGCTGGAGGCCACTGGGTTGACATGGATCACTGAAGGGGTGTGTACGTGGGTGGTGTAAAGCCAGCGACTCTGGCTTTGGGCCAGCAGGGAAATTGCCTATGTCAGGGATTTGCAGAAACACAAACTTGGTGGAAGAGAGACGGAGGATCTTGTCCTAAAGGTCACAGCAGTTTGTTTTTTTATACTTTGAGTATGTTTTTTTGACAACATTGATTTTAAGAACAGTGCGCCTTTTTCCTCAAAGCCAAACTTAAAATTAAGTTTTTTTATTGATCCTTGCCAACAGCTCCATTCTGAACACTGTCTCTTACACGGAAACCTGGGTGTTACAGCATGAATGAACATCAAGCCTTCTGAGCAGGCATTTCGATCAGCTCCCACAGCTCCACACACCTACCTACCAACCTAGTCTGGACTGCAACCCCTTTGGCTCCTGCAGACTTGACAGCACACAATAAATTGCTGGCTTGAACCAGCCATTTCCCTGAATCTTCCCTGATGACAAAGAAATCAAACATTCAAGAGTTGGTCCTTTCTGCTAGGACCCTCAAATGATGTCTCCTGTCACCATAGTTTGAATTCAGATTTGCCTGCATAAATAACAAAATCTAATAGAGATTTCTTTACTGGAAGTTATGCATAAAGTTTAGGTTAACTTGGTTTGTGCCTTTAGCTTCCTTTGTAGCTTCTCACCAGTAAGGATTATGGCTTCTGGCTTCAATTTTGGACGAGTGACCTACACACAGAATATTGGCTTTGAAATTAACAAAATCCCACTGCAAAAAGTAGAAATACTAGTGAACCACCTATTGCATTAGGTACACAGCAATGATTCAGATGAAGCAAATAAGAATCCTGACCCTGAAAACTGAAACGGTTTGTGAAGCATCCACTCAGTGCAGAGGGTACTTCCTATATACATCCATATAGAATAAATATGATTGATAGCACTGGTATATGTCATAATGCAGGCATCAGAATCACCTGAAAACAAACTCAATGTAATGATTATATGCTGTTGACTTTTATTTTTGTCTCCAGGGAATAGTGTTTACTTTGCTTTAAAATTTATATGAGTCACTTTGTTATGTGCCTTTTTTTAATTAGTCTGAAGGAAACAGTCATTTGAGAAAGAGAGCGGAAATCAATTCTGATTCGATACTGATAGCTACTGTGCGATGTAAACTGTGTGTTCTTTCTAATTAAATGTAAACATGTGCCGTTCTAAAGTCCAGCAGTGATGACAACAACTACTAGAAAGGATTGCTTAAGCCCTGGTCAACTGATTCTTGTGAACCTTTTGTTCATACCGTAGGTAGCTTGTGCAATCTGTCACAGGGTGAACGCCAGTTGTAACTGACTTTATTTTAGGTCATCTTCAGAGAAAAGACTTGACAAGAATGCGGAGTGCTCTGTAATACCTCCAGTTACCCATTAACTATGTCCTTCTGATAGCTAATCAATAGCATTGCATGGAGCCAAACACACTGCACTGAACTGCCCCTCTTCCAAAAGACAAGTCTTGGTAAATATTTAATGGCAGTAAAGGTGTTTTGACTCTTATCAATCTGATATGTTAAAGAGCTCTTGAAAGAAACTTTATCTTGGTTCTCTCTGCATAAATAATTTGTTCAGTTACAATTTTAGTCTTATGTAAAAGCACTTAATTTAATGATCTAATGCTTTTAAATCAAGGCCTTGGACAGAGAAAATGTAGTTTCGACCCACATGCCACAAAATAAAGAAAAATCAAAGTTTATTTCCTTGATAAAATGCCAGCTAGAAATATACATCAAGGAACCCAGCCCCTTATACTGTAGTAGTAAATACTGCACCAGACTCGCTCAAAACCTGTTATACAAGTGCACATTGGAGATTTTCTTACAAGGCTTCAGTTTCTGTAAAATTCTGAGCCCTCCCTCATATCAAGATGGTGTAAGGTTTTTAGCCTCTTTTCCCAGGGGGAAAAAAACCCACAACACAACTCTAAAATTGTTACACTAAGATCCGGAGGCTTTTTGTTCCCATATTATGAATATTCCCATCTTCAAGTGGGCATATTCTCAGTTAATGAGCTATAGTAATTTTCCATTTTATATTGTTCTGTGCAAAACAGCTCGTCTAGATAACTTTTACCCTGATCTTTTAACATTTAGCACATGTACCCCTCTGATACTGCCAGGTAGGATCCAAATGTCTCCTTAGAGACTCAGAGAGGCTTACTCCCTGCCTTGGTGTTAATGCCACAAGATAGAGATGTCTCCTGATCTCTTCCCCTAGCACAGTATTCCAGCCTTCTCTGCATGATCCAACTTCAGTATGAACATAAGTAATTTGAAGAAACTGATTCAGCAGTGGATCCAAGATTTTTCTTGGAAAATAATCTGGGAATAAAACATTGATAGTGTTTCAGTTTCCAAAATATGAATCACTGTAAATACCTTCCCAAAAGTATAAGTATTATTTCTCTCCTCACTGCCCCCTCCCCTCCCCCCCAGTGTTTAAATGTCCTCTTTAGTGCTCTTCATACTATTCAATAGATTTAAAAAAAATAAAGATCATGGGAAGAATTCCCAAACACTGGCATAGATAAACTGAACAGCCTGGAGTTTCCAAATCACTAGTAACTGGCTCTGATAAAAACATGATTGATTAAAATCATAAAGGCATATAAATCAATCAACTAGTAAAGAGCAGGGCACCATGGTCAGGATTGACCAGCTGAAGAAAGCCTGTTACTAATAACCTCAGAAAATGTCTCGTATTTGATACAGTATCTTTATAAACCAGACATGTTAATGAATTTTATGGCTGTCCTGATTTGCTGTTGTGATCATTTGGCTTAACTCCCCCACTGAACCAGAAGAGCAAGAGATGAAGCTGTCTTGGACCCAGGGCTGGAAGCCAGCCCTGCCTTCCAGCATGGCCAGGAACATCCAGCTGAGTAGATGGAAGAGAAGAGTCTCTCCAGGAGAAGGCAATTAAAAGAAAACAAAGAATGGAAAAGTGTTTCAAAGATGGAATAACCAAATACATATGGAATTTGGGAGGGGGTGATCTCACGGATGAGCTGAGTAGCCCTTAAGCTAGAAACCCTCAGTGTGACTGACCGGGGAAGGGGATTCACACAGGGCTCTATCCTCTCATCTCTCCCTTCTTGCTGAATGATTCAGCTGGTTAAAAATCTTTAAACTACTTAAAAAAACCCCCAAACTATTCAATTTTTAAAAAATTGAGGATATTTCCTCCCTGCTGCAGGAAATAAAACAGAGTATTTGACCTGTTTCATCTCCTTTTTCTCAAAGGTGTTACCAAAAATATGAAGCAACTCTGACCAAAGGCAGACAGGGAGTCCTGTGCTCTGGCACATGCCCAGCTGTGGTCACCAGTGTGCCAGGAAGAGAGGTACACTGATGAATCTGCGAATGTGACTTACTTTCTTGGAGCTGTGTATGCAAGATGTGCCACTGAAACAGCAGGTGAGTTCTTAGGAGGACTATGTGTGCTGCAGTCTGAAAACCTTCCTCCAGACTGGTATGGAGGCCTGTGATGTCTACTCTATCAGGGCTTCTCCCATAAAAAAATGCAGTTGTTTTGGGGACTGCTATGCAGGCATACACTTAGCAAGTCACCTCCTGAAAGCCAAGTAAATGACACAATGGCAACGTATGGCTACTCAGTAATCTGTGCCTTACGTAGCTTGCTCCTGCCAAACCCTTCTTCATATAAATCATACAGCTCCTCGGACAGTTAAGCACTATGAAACAAGGCAGTTAAAATGATGGCTTAAATGATAAAGGGAACGCCTGGGAAATTTAATATAGGGTAAGTCTGCCTCCCTATTGTACCAATGCTTATCGAAGCAACTGGGCAGACTTGTCTGGGCCATTCTCCTTAACGTGAAACAAGGACACATGCTGGGGGAATGATTTAGTGGATTGGGGATCAGAGCTCTGTCTTGAATTCCCTGCTCTATTTCACATCTGTGTGGTACTGAGCAAGTCATGACATGCAAACCTCGGCCTGCCATGCTGAAACTGGGGGTAAAGTGCCTTTCCCCTGCTTTTTGTCTTTCTTAAATTCTAATCTTTGGGTGCCCAGGATTGCTTCTTATTCCCTATGCAAGCTGCATCTGGAAACCTGAGGGCCTGATCTTGGTTGAGGTCTCAGTGCAAATTATTATTTATAGAAAGATACAAAACAGCTAATTAACAGTATGTGTCTGTTGGAAATGCACATCAGCCTGGATGACCTCAGCAGATGGATCCAGGTTTGTGACCTTTTTGGAAAACATACCATAGCTTGTCAGGAGGCCTGTTGCAGGTTCGGCCTCCATTGCCACCATGGGGTACATGCAGCCACAGCAGTCTCCCATACTTTGTCAAGTGGCTGTGAGCCCAAGATCCTTTTTTACGTGAGAGAATGTTCTTGGTTTCCTCCCAGGCAAATGGGGCCATCAGCTCGATACGGCACAGGAGTTGCAAAGTAGCTGAAAATTAATGTTGAATTGATTTCTGTATCCTAAAGCTTTTAAATCAGCTTCCCTCACCTCTCCTTTTACACTCACAAATTTCGACTATTGGGCTACTGAAATCAAATCTGTAGAAGAATAATATAGTTGTGCACCTCAATTTAGCCTGAGTGAAGAGGAAAACAACAGTTTTATCTTCATGAAGCAGGATTTCACAAGAAAAATTGCAGTCTTTTCTTTTTACCAGAGTATCAGTTGTCCATAACCAGCATGTAAAACTGAAATACTGTAACAGGAAATGTATTGGCTGCAATGAACCAAAGAATTAATTATTTTCTCAGGACCTGACAAGGAAATTGAATGAGTATGAAGGCTCTTGTGAAATCTAGCCAACACTGAATTGAATGCTGTTCAATTCCTTATTTATTTTCTGAACAGGACAAGATAATTATTGGTATGAATACTGTCTACTGTGCCTATGCACATCCAACCGATACCACCCTCTGATAGGTGCAGTAACACTGTTTAAAAGGGAGAACTAAATTCCTGCATCACTGTAGTCCTCATTCCATTGTCACAACTGTAGAAGTATAATAATTGCTACATCTCCACCAAAGAACTTAGGATGCAAATCTAGCATCTGTATTATTCCTTTTTACAGAATATGATTGAAACAAACAGAATGTGCTGTTAGACAAGCCTGGGTAACATTATGATCCTGCATAGCTCAGAAGCAGATGAAAGATAAATCAGGTAACATGAACCTTGTTACCCATCCTTCATCCCATTCCTTTGGGTGAGCGACAAATTCACAGCACTTCTCCTTCCAGTTCAAACTTTTTTAATGACAGAGGAAGTTATGGAAGTCATGGGCTTATTTCCTGTTGAGAACCAGGAGAAAGCCTAGTAAAGAACAGCTTGACTTGTATCAAAAAGTAAAAGGCTGTTGCTATCAGTTGGTACCTCACTGTTCTGTGTGCCTACTTGTGGTGTGTTGACCCTGGCTGGAGGCCAGGTGCCCACCAAAGCCGCTCTGTCACTCCCCTCCTCAGCTGGAAAGGGGAGAGAAAATATAATAAATATAATGAAAGGCTCATGAGTTGAGATAAGGACAGGAGAGATCATTCAGCAATTAACATCATGGACAAAACAGACTCAACATGGAATAAAATGCATCTAATTTATTACCCAATCAAGACAGAGTAGGATAAAGAGAAACAGAACCAAATATAAAACACTTCCCCTCACCCCTCCCTTTTTCCTGGGCTCTACTTTATTCCTGAATTCTCTACCTCTTCATCCGGAGTGGCACAGGTGGACGAGGAATGGGGGTTGTGGTCAGTTCATCATTCATTGTCTCTACCCCTCCTTCCTCCTCAGGGGGAGGACTCCTCACACTCTTGCCCTGCTCCTGCAGGGAGACAGTCCTCCACCAACTTTTCCAACGTGTCTCCTTCCCATGGAAGCTTCAGTTCTTCACAGACTGCCCCAGCATGGTTTCTACAGGGTGCAAACTTTCAGGACCAGACTGCTCCAGCATGGTCCCGCATGGGGTCACAAGTCCCACCAGCAAACCTGCTCTGGGTGTGGGGCCCTTGCTCCATGGGCTGCAGGTGATGCCAGGAGCTTGCTCCAGCATGGGCCTCCCACAGGGTCACAGACTCCTTCAGGTGTCTCCACCTGTTCTGGCATGGGGTCCTCCATGGGCTGCAGGTGGACAACTTGCTTCACCATGGTCTTCTCCATGGGAACCTCTCCTCCAGCACCTGTAGCGTCTCTTCTGCCTCCTTCTTCACTGACCTTGGTGTCAGCAAAGTTTCTCCCATCTCACTCCTTTCTCTAGTGGCAAAAAGGGGCTGCTTTGGGTTTTCTTCCTTCTTAAACATGTTATCCCAGCAGTGCTACCACTGTTGCTGACAGCTTCAGCCTTGGCCAGTGGTAGGTCTGTCCTTTAGATGCCTGGCATTGGCTCTATTGGACATGGGGGAAGCTTCTAGCAGAGGCCTGCAGCTCCCCTACTACCAAAACCTTGCCATGCAAACCCAAAACACTAGTCCAAATAAATACTTCTCAAAAATCTTACTGTTTCCTCCTGATCTCTGGGAATAGAATGCCACAAGAGAAAGAAAGCAAGAAAATATTGCTCTATTCATCCAAAAAGAGGACCAAGAAGGAAAAGTTCCTTTGGGACTAAAAAGAAATAATAAATAATCTAGATATTTCCAATTTTGACCTTAATCTTGCTTACCTCAATGACCATGGGAGAGGCATGACACAAATCCTTCAGGGTAAATTTTGAGTGTGATGTACAGAGTTTTTACCTTAATGAGAGATGCAAGATCAGAACCTATGAATCAAGCCTATGATATGCCCCTGAGTTATTTTTTCATGGACAGTGGAGGAACGGATGTCATTCCTCTGTTTAATCAGGAGTTAAAGCGCGTACAGTAATTCCTTATTTTCACAATATTCCTTCTGACAAAGATAACAACCATAAGAATGGTTCCCAGCTGGCTAAACCTGACATACAGGTTTTGTTAATAAAAAAATGCATGACTTAATTAATGAAACGGATCTATTAAGACTGTCCCCCAATCTACCACAGTGGCCCCACCTACAGCTGAACTTCACATGACCTACCTTATGCAAAAAGAATTGTAATAACTTGCAGTAAAAGCAGTTATAGAGGAAAGGTTGCTATGAAGAGAAAAATATGACTCAGAAACCCATACAATGCCCCTAGAGGAGAAAGCTTAGTATTTTCACTTTTACTCAATGTTTTCTTTCACAGTGAATAATTGAAACGATTTTGCTAAACTGTAAAATTATTTCATCAAGAGTAATTACATTTGATCTATTAGCACCTGATACTATCTATTGTCTAAATTGCTTGCATTCAATCCCTGAGTAATGTCAACAGTATTAACGTCCATTATGGAAGCATTAGTTGAGTAAAAATAATTTTTAAGTGTTTGACATTCTTGTAACCTTCCTCCAGCATAATGTTCAAAAGAAATATCATTATACCAACACCTTGAATTTTTTTTAAGGTAATGTTTTTACTCAATTCTGCAAACTCAGGGTCTTTAAACTCACAAGCAATTTTCTTGTTTTATTCTGGCAAGCATAAATCTGTAGCAATCTACTCATTTAACATTATTCTCTGTTCCCATCTAGCTGTCCCACACCAACTGGTTATTCAAATTCACCTCCATCAACTTTGGCAGGCTCCACACCTCCTTCACTAAATCAGTTCCCTGCCCCTCCCCAATCATAAAGAACTGCACTGTTACAAACAGAAAGAAGTAACTCTGCAATACTACCACAACCAAGTTATATGTACATATTTGTTGATTTGACCAACACTGACACCCCAAACCTGAACTAATGCAACAACTGGGCTCACCTACCTGGAAAGCAGATAGATTGTTTTCTCTCTTGCAGCCTCATCCTTATTTCAAAGGTTTCCATATTCTTGCTGCCTTTTAGCAGAAGAAATATTATGAACTGTTTGAGATTACACTCTCACTCAAAGGAATGAATGCCACAGTCTTCTACAGAATAAAAAGCTACTTTCTCTCCTTGGAATAGTGACTTTACAGTAATTTAAAGGAAGCAGGAGAAACAGTTGGTCATTAAACATTAAATGTATTAATGGGGCACTCACAGTGTATGGTTTGTCTGGAAAAGGCTGTTCTGTGCTTGCATTTCAGAAGGGCTGCTGCAATACAATAGTTACTGTGATAAATTTAGGTTTACCCCATTTAACATTTAGCAGAATCTTATAACGAAAAGTTAAATCAATGTATTTTCAAAAAAATGCATGAGTGGCACTATTCACATCTTACAGCTAGAGGAATCAAGAGGCAAAGAAAAAACATTCCAGAAGAGGCCCTTAATTTCTGCTCCCCAAATGGAGACCTTTAAGACTTGGTGTTTACAGGTTTCAGGGGCATGAAACTCCAGATGAAAACAATGACAAATCAGAATATTCAAAGCAGGGGTCCCCCAACCATTTCAGCAGCATGTAGAAATCAATCCACTTCTCTGGACTCATGATGCTTTTGAAGGCCTGCTTGGTTCTCTTGGAAACCTTAGACCTGAGCATTTGTCAGCACTTTCTCGTTACATGGCATTGCTGGAAATGGTGCTTCTGCAGAACCCAGAAAATTGATCTAAAAAAGAAGTGACACTGGCAATATAGGATCCTGGCTTGTGTAATGAGTCTCCCTGATGAGTAGAGGGAAAATTGATTATTAGGAAGTCTGGTACCTTAGGAGATACATATAGAGACATAATTCCTAGGGAGAGAAATTCTGTCTGCTCCCAAGACAGAATCTGTTTTTTTATAGTTTCATTCCCTAGTGCTAGTTCTTTGTGATCCATCATAACATTTTGATGAAGGCTTTGTGGATCTCCTTGTCTTCAAGTTCTGACTCATTTAGGTGAGTAGGTCAGCTTTGTAAATTTTAGGAGCCGGAACAGTAAGAGGTAAAGTAGCAGGCCCAGATCAGAACACACTTAAATCAACAGGAGTCCAAGGTAAATATATCTCTTCATAAGGAACTCCAGAAATGGAGACACTAAGGGAAACTGGCATGCTTACTATGTCACAAGCTGTTAATGCAGCCCTTTGCCTTGTGTAGCCTGCTCTGGGGAAAATGAGTCTTAGTTTAGTCTGAAGAAAAAATTTAGTTCACAGGAATTTGAAAAACAGAGAAACAGAGGTTAAATGTCTATGCCTGGAGCTTTATGCTTAGAGCTAGGAAAAATGTGACCAAGTTCAGGAGTCATTTGTAAGGGCAGACTAGATGTCAGGATTATTTAGATGGTGGACAAAAAGCTTTAGGACACACAAATCAGATATTTTGGAACAAACAAACCCTAAAATCATCTCACCAAAAGAATCAGAACCCAGAATCTGAGGTACATTTATCTAAAGGCAGTAACATCTCACCTATGTTTACGATGAGTAAAATTCACCAGCTGCTCAAGCTGAAGCATGGGCAAACCTTCAGAGTGAGACTATGGGAAAGAAAAACGGAATATGACATTCTCTGAGTAACTATGGTGTGTGAGGGGGAAGAACTTCAGTTGCCAGCCCTATCAAGTCCTGACAAAAGGAATGTGAGAGCTGTTCCCAAGGTGAAAGAAGACAAGCAGAACAATTTGGCTAATGGGATCACATTGAGCTAATGGGATCACCCTGACTTGTTTTGTTTCTGTTGGTGTACGTCAAAACTCTGATGTGTTTTAAAATTCATTCTTTTTTAAGTCAGTAGTGGGCTAAGTCTTGAGGGATTTTTTTAGAATTTAAATATCTTCAGATACTGAGACATATGGCAAGACTCTACAGGATAAGAACACTTCATATTCAGAAGTTTACAAATTGTGAAATCAGTTTCTCCTCTGTCAGAAGGAAAAAAGACCCCAACTTGGATTTGTTAATACCTTATTAAGCAGACATTTATTGCTGCTACCCTCACATAGACATGCAGAAGTTACAGACACTCCATCTGCACAAACCCAGAGTTGCTATCTCTCCCAAGATGGGTGTAGATAAGACAATAAACCTAACAGTGCTGTAGCACCAAACCCTACTATGGCACATTCATATTTGGCAAGTACTGACAACAACCAGGAACACTGTAAGTAATATTACTGTTCTCTACAAGCTCTGGAAAACTTGCTAAGTGATCTTCGTTATGGTACCCTGAAAGTGTTCTGGAGATGCTCCTGGGTTGACACATATGGATTTAAAAATAAATTAGAACAGGTCAAAATGATCAGGCTTTGGTGCCTGTAGTTGAACTATGCTCCAATGAGCAACTGGCTTTCCAAAGGGGCACTTGCAGATTCTTTCCCAGCTCCCTAAGTGCAACTCAGGTGCTTAAACTTAAGTATCCAAGACCAAAAATTGTGGCCACTTTGTTTAACAGGCAGATCTGCTGGGAGGCCTCTTGTAACCGGATTTTTTTTTCTTAAAGCCTCGTATTATTGGACAGATACTGGCCCAACTCCAATCCACAACTGCAAATCCAAAGAAACAGCTCAGAGCAAACCAGCAGCCTTATTAGCTTTTAAAGATTTCATTTTCAAGAACTCAAGACCCTTTATTGACTAATGAAAGGTTGGGTCCCCAAGCCCACAGACTGATGTTGCTTGGAACATATTTTAATCATTTTGGAGTGCTAGCAGCCATCTGTCTAAAGAGCTTAGATCGCATAAATGCACTCTGAACTGCAGCTTCTTCTCACTCCAAACCCTTTCTGAAAGCCAAAGAGAACCCACAGACATGGCAACTTTGAGACAAGTCAAGGCCTTTGTGATGTGATAAGGCTGTTTTTATTATTTTGCACATCATTAGGTTTAATGACACCACAGATAACAGATACACTAAAAAGATAGCATTGTCATCTCCTATCTTGTAACAGTAATATCTAACTGTGACTTCACTTTGTTTCTACCCAACACTTCTTTCTTAATATATTATTTTAAAATAATAGATAAGTGAAATAATTTTTTTCCTGCTGCAAGCACCAGAAATCCTAACAAATAAATGCATAACAAATGTATAATATAAAAGAGAAATGAGAACTTTTTTCCCCACTACTTTCCTACTTTTTTTTTTATTTTTAAAAACATACAGAAGACAAGCAAACAAACCCCAAATAAACTATTGTATTCATAATTTAAGCTTCTGTCTTTTGGGCAGATACTGTTTGTATGTATGAGTCCAGTCTGGCTAGCACTGAATACAAATACACATTGAGAAGTTCCCTTGCAGCTTTTATGATGTTCCAATTTATGAACAAATTTTGCTCAATTGCCATAATTAATTCCTTCTCTAACTCCAAAAAATTTGGGCATCTCAAAGCTTTTTTTGTGGTGATCAGTGTTCTCATCCTGGTACAGACACATGCTATTAACCCTGAAAGCTTGGAAGCAATGATGATGCTAAGCATGAAGGAAAAAAAAAAGTTTCTATCAAAAATGAAAGCAGCAGTCTTAAGAAAGTGGCAAAACCAGCAGGAAAATAGCTCTCTTGATGACAGGAGACACATGGTGGTGGATTTTGTATGACAGATCATGACTTTATTTGCTCCAGTTGTCAGCAACCTCAGAGGGTTCAACCCTGAGATTACAGGATTTGCAGGTTTCTCTTCCTTCTGAGATCAGATTCTTGGCACTTTTATTCACTCAGGACACTAGTCACCACAAGAAAATGTTAGTATTACACACTGCAATATTGCATTTTCCAAATCAGTAGCCTTCATGCTACGTGTGCTCAGATAGCAGTGTGAAGGTGAAAGAAAACAGCATTTCTGCCTTGCTCATGAAACATTTGTGGGTGGCCACACTCCAATCTGTATCATTGATACAGCGAAGATTAAGAGAAAAGAAGACAAAAACAAAACATGAAGTGGCTCAGGTAGGGGAAGAGCTTCTTTAAACTCACTTTGCTCTCAAAGAAAATAACCCAATGATGATTCACTCAGCGTTAATTCCCTCCCTCGCCTTCTGTGGCTTTTCCTTCCAAACTCGCAGCCAGAAAAACTTCTCTGCTAGTGAGACAGCAGCTCTGTGCTGCTGCTTACAAGCGTTCTTGGTGTTAGGGGAAAAAAAAAAAAAAATTGCTCTGTGCTAGGTCTTTCCTGTCATGACCGTATGAACTTCAGCTTATAAAAGCAAACTATTACTAATGCGTTACATTTTACTCAAATATTTGAGAGGCTCAGAATTGTGCAAATCCCAGCAGGCCCACTTCTTCACTGGAAAACTGTGGCTGAAGCTTCCAAGTAGGTCCCTACCCTCCCCAAAAATGACAGCCTTCACACCTATGCTGGAAGAATTACCCATACCAGATGAGTAACACATCATTATGCAATGCTGGACATGTTAAAAACCTTCAGCTTCCAAAACACAAGTCCTCTATCACATCAGTTAGAAAAGTCCCTCATGGATGGAATGTAAAACTGGAAAATTTTCCAGTAAAAGGCATCAGCATGACATGCATGTAGCAAATTAATAAAAGCTCTAGCTTAAGAAAAAGCAACTGAATAAAGGAAATAGTTTACTCTTGGCTTCTCTCCTTGTAAATGCAACAGGTGGGCACTCTTCTGGCTCATGTTCTGTCACAGGCAGAGGACTTCTGCCACCTGAATTCCTAGATATTTCCTAAAACAAGTTTTCCATTGACTCCACTGCGAGCAGGGTTAAGCTCAAAGTAAGAAAAGCAATGTTATGTCTAGCACTGGTTGAAAATTGCTCATGTGGAAAGTCTTCTCACGAAACAAGTATTTTTTTTTTTATTGGGAGATATAAATTCCAACACAAAAAACATGTTGGCTTCCTGTGGCAAATTTCTCAGTGAAAATTCTCCTTTCACCTTGACATTTCAACTTGAAATGCTATTTTGTTTCAGTTGAAGAAAACTGAACTGAAACACATCAAAATGAACAGGTTTTTTTATTATTGAATTGACATTTTAACATAAAAACATCCCGTGAAAAATCAACAAAAAAGAAATGGCATTTAAAGTCCTCCTGACAATGTTATTACTTTATTTCCAAATATCATATTCATAACAAGAGAAATTCCCTTTCATACAATATTTATAGGGTAGGCGGAATTTTTTTCCCCCTTTTCAAATTTTCTTTCAAACTTCCTATGGGAAAATTTGTCTTTCAAACAGCTCTTATTACACAAAGAGTTTTCCTGTATTTCTTTAACTTGCTCTAGAGAGGGCTGCTTCTTATCCTGTATCTCTTTTCCTTCCCTCATTTTAAAGTAGGAGCACATGCATTTTCATAGCCATAAATCTCTAAAGATGCTAGGGAAAATGGTATAACTTCTTATTTGGTTTACACAAATAAAGCAGCTGAAGCAGAGTTTAGTGATGTGATTCATCTATATTCATCCGGCATTTCAATGGCAGAATCAGAATATGCAGCCTCCGGTCACATACCCTTTCTACCAGATAAGAGACTTCATAATCCTGCACGTGCTCTTTATAGATTTCCCACTGTTTTGAGTACATATACATTATACAGAATATATATTAATTTTATTGATATCCAAGTCCTAACTTTTACAAGTATTTTCTACAGGAGTAGAATACTTTTGGATTACTAATCTACTCCAACCTATCAGTAGCAGTCAGATGGCTGTTTGTAGGTAGTTCTTCTACAGACTTTAAACCTTCTTTCTAATAACTCCATCCTAATAGGTTTAAAAAAAAAAAACAATTCCTAGAAACCTCTAGCTAAGTACTTATTACAAAAAGCACAGAACAAAATTACACTCCCTAGACTTTTCAGCTCACTGAGAAACCAAGGAAGTCATGACAGAAAACCAAGAGAGAGTGGAGGTAAAGGAGAAGGGGAAAGACTCAGCCAGGTGAAGGAGAGCTGCTAACAGAAAACTAGCAGGACCATGTACACAGAGTCATGAGGCCTTATCAGTATGTGATGGCAGGGAATCTGATTCCTTTCCATCAAGCAAATCCCTGCTCTTAGAGAAGAACAGAAACTCATCTGAAAAGGTCCATCACAGCAGAACCGACAAGGCAAGCATTGTTTTAGTTCACATTAAGGCTCAAGCCTGATTAAATACAGTATAAGGAGTTGCTCAGTGCTTCTAGCTTGAATATGCTTGGCACAACAGGCAACTGGTTGGTCCTCTGCTAGTCTTAAAAACTTGAGAAAGTTTGCCAATATAACGCACCCAATAACAGAAGCAGTACCAGAATGAGCACAACACATGGTACAAACTAAAACTGCATCCCAGAGCACGGTAGGCACTTTGGTCCGTATTCATGCTGCGCATGTTCCACCTCAGACCCGCTGCTTAGCGTTCCCTATTGGCAAGGCACCTCTGAAGGCCAAGATGCAGGCCCTAGAAACACTGGGCACAAAGATTTCATAAGATGTAGGTCAGAGCAATCCATGCCCGAGACAACTGCAGCACAAAGCAATCTGAGTACACTACATTGACCTCCGTGCTGGTAGCAGGGACGGTGTGGGGCAGCTCAGTATTCCATCAGGCTGCTGGGATTTCTGACAGTCCAGTGCTTCCTCTCCTTCAAAGTTTTTATTAATCATTAGAGCTGAGTAGGAAATTGTTTTTTCACACTACAATTTAACTTTTTTCCCAGTATGATGGGAAAATTTTCACAATCACGTCAGGACAAAAGTCAGAAACATTAAAAAATGTTTTTTGTGTGTGCCTCTGAATGAATGAGGGACAAAGGAAGCTCAGAGAGCACTCTGACAGCTAAGATACTGCATCGGGAGGCAAAAACCTACTCCCCACAACAGGTTCAAATAACACTTTACCTTTCATTGCCTACCAAACAGGCACTGTTAACACCAGTCCTAGAGTCTCTATCTACCATCTCTCTTCTGTGCAAATGGTCAGTTATTAATTGGAGTACAGATGTGAGTCTGGTCTACTACATTCCCAAGGAAGTTCCCTATCCACTGATTCATAAAGTCAGTCTCTCTGACTTTATTATTGCTAGAAAGTAAAGCAAATGCAGAAGGAGAGACAATAATCAATTCCACGCTAGAAAACAAGAAGCCTGGGAATGGGGCAGAGGGAAGAGGATAAGAAATCCAATAAAGTATGAAATACATAAGGATAACAAGGATAATAAAGTAGGGCTCTGCCTCCACTACCTACCTGCACCGTGACACTGTGAAATACATCCATCTAAGTAGTGCTAGTAAAACTTCATGCAGCTGCTTTGCCAAAGCAGAGCAGTTTATTGGTTTTCCCCCTTCAGCTGTCTGATCCAGTTCATGAAGGAGCCCCCAAACCCTGGGCTTTTCTCTCCTGTGACACTAACAAGAGCTGTGATTGCACAACCAACACAGAGACGAAGGGAAAGAGGACACAGGGTCTTGCTAGTGGCAAAATGCTGTGGGACTACAGAGTTAGAAAGACCCACCAATCTAAAATCCCAGTTATTTGGGGGCCGCAGCACTCCACTGGAAGGTAGCACCATAACAGAGGAGAAGCTTGAATGCACCGATTCTAAATCCCAAGTCCAAATCACCAGTGTGTTGGTTCCCCTTGCCCCAACAAACCAACTAAAATTCAGTGAAACTTCCCTGGGTTCCTTGGAGAAGGTGTGGTTTTAACCAATGTGATTTAAAGGACAGTAACTACTTTTGACTAATCTCAGCACTGAATTCAATAAACAAACAGGAAGAAAGCATGCATATTAAAAAAATAATTAAAAAACCCCAAACAAACAATAAACAAGAGCTAAGTCTCTATTCCTCATGTCTGAATCTCCCACAGAAATCAGTGAGACTTCATATGTAGAGAATAAGAAATATAGATTGGATAGCATCTGAGGTTTTTGTAAGAATGAAAACCAAACAAAAAACTTAAGTGTTCCCTTACAGAGCCATTGTTTTCCCCATGTTAGGCTGTATCGAATTGCAGTGGGCTAGGTTCCTTTACAAGCAGACATATCACATTATCTCCCATTGTATAATAGATGCAAGCGCCTCATCTCTTTGATACAAAAGAGAATCTCTCCTCTGCTTAGAAGCGGGAAATTTAATTAGCTCAAGCTTTATGTTTGACATGTTTGACGTCAGGTGTCTGAAACTCTTCGATAAAGTCACTGCTGCAAGGACAGGGAATACTTAAAACACAGCTGCTGTCTTCTCCTTGATCTCCACAAAACTGGTCTGCAAAAAGAGCAGTAGGTTTACAGTGATATCATTATTCAGTCATTCTTCTTAATGACTATAATTATACCATGTTAGGTCTAAAGCAACTAATATGAAACAATGACAGCAACTGCCAGAACAGCAGTGAGCAGACAGGATGAAAAGAACAGGAAAATGAGTCAACGGCCATAACTGAACAATTGAGATAAAAAACCAGCCATGAAACGACCAGGTCTCTGAGGTAAACTGTAGGGGCAGGTGCTCAAGGTATCCTGCTATTGCTTTGGAGGAAGGACTGAGATCAGCACTCAGCGCTAGTGGCTGCAGGCTCACTAATCCCCCTGTAAATGGGTTCCAGTTCATTTGGACTGGGAAGCTGGACTTTAGAGCAGTCCAATCTGTTCCTGCAAACCATGTGCCCCTGGGAGAAATCTGGATTGGAGAAATCTCTGAAAAAGACAGAGATGGCAGAACAAACAGGCTCAAATGTTTGAGCAAGGGTCAATCAGAGACTGAATACTTAGGAAGCTGTATTCTGACTTGCTTCCACAGTGGTTGTGAACCACACAGTATAAAGCAAGAGGATGAATACTGACATCTCAGGTAAAATAATTGACAGCTTTTAATAGCCCTTAAAACTGGAAGAAGAAGAACAGTCTAACATCAAGAATTACACCAATATGTATGCATGCAGAGAAACCATGGGGCATAGTTGAAACGGTACCGTCTGAGTAATACATTTCGTAATGTTGGCCATGAAGCCATACAATGGAAGTAAATTAACCATGCACCATTATATTCAGAGCTTGAACAGAAACCTTTTTTTTCAGGACTGCAAATAATGCATTGGAAAGCTTTTTGGGTTGGTTTTTTGTTTTGTTTTGTTTTTTTAAATCTATTTCTCCTGTTATAGGGTGATTTAGTTCTGTAATTAAAATGAAAAGTGAGTTTGTCCCCATGCTTACAAGTCTTTTGTTTGAGGAAATAAACAAAAATATCTTGATTCTCTTTTCTTTCACGTCTATACATTTCAATTTTTAAAAAGATGAATGCCCACATCATATTACAAGAGACTTTGTGGGAAAAATATGTACATTCATAATAAAAATTGTTTTTAGATGATTTGCTTGTGTCACTTAAACATGGATTCCAACTTAAGTGAACCATCAGGAGCATGAGAAGCTTTTAGATTAAAATTTTCTTAAAATTCTTCAACATTTTATAACTTTTTAGAAATCATAGAATCATAGAATCATAGAATGGCATGGGTTGGAAGGGACCCCGAGGATCATAGAGCTCCAACCCCCCTGACACAGGCAGGGCCACCAACCTCAGGCCTGGAGCTACACAAGGTTGCTCAGGGCCACATCCAACCTGGCCTTGAACACTTCCAGGGATGGGGCATCCACCACCTCTCTGGGCAGCCTGTTCCAGGACCTCACCACTCTTTCTGTAAAAAACTTCCCCCTAATATTCAATCTAAACCTTCCCTCCTTTAGCTTTAAACCATTCCCCTTGTCCTGCCATTATCTGCCCTTTTAAATAGTTTATTCCCCTCCTGTTTGTATGCTCCCTTCAGGGACTGGCAGGCTGCAATGAGGTCCCCCCGCAGCCTTCTCTTCTCCAGGCTGAACAAGCCCAGCTCCCTCAACCTCTCCTTGTAGGGCAGGTGCTCCAGCCCTCTAATCATCCTTGTGGCCCTCCTCTGAACCCTCTCCAACAGTTCTACATCCTTCTTGTATTGGGGGCCCCAGATCTGGACACAGTACTCCAAATGATACAACTGGTTAGGAAGTAAGAAAACTGCAGTTCTAATGGAAAAGCTACCCATATTGACTGAATATCTGAGTCTAAAAATACTTATTTCAGGTCTTAGTACTTACTATTACAAGGGGTTTCATTAAGATACTTTTCTATTTCATTATTGAAAACTGTCACATAACTAATATAACCTATATTTTTCTTAGATGATGGTCCTAACTTATGAATTCCAATTACTCTGCAGTGTGCAACTCCTGGGACTGACATGGATTTGCCATTAAACTCCATTCCTTCAGGTTACTATGATCTTTCTTCCAGATCTTTACTTATCTCAATTTCAGGAGAGTAAAAAAATTAATTCTAAATTAAATTTCATTTTAACACTGCAATTTTTTTCAAACGTCTGCTCATTAGGAAATTTGCTATGATAAATGTTTCTCCCTGTTGTGACTTCCAGATGGCAGCTATTGCAGCATCTCATACACATCAACAGCAAATTGGAAGAACCTTTAGATAGAGATTTTCTGCAAAAAGTTTTCACCGTCCCTCCTCCTCTGCGGACATTAGACTTGGCAAATTGGCTTTTAGGGCACTTGATTAAATCACAAAGTAGCCTCTTAAATTGTTGTTGAAATATCTACTCAAAGTTACTAAAAGCATCCCTAAATCCTACCTTAGATCCTGGATTCTTATCCTCAGCAGCTTATTTCAAAGGTGTGTTAACTAACATATATATACACATATCTTACAGAGCAGGGGAGTAAAACATTATTTTATTCCACTGAACATCACTGCATCTGACCCCAATATAAAACCTATCAAACCCATGCTTTTAAGTAAGGATAGCCCTGCATTTTTAATTTGCTCTCTTTCTTTGCAGTTGGGTTGATTATGTTAGAGGAATACCTTTTGCTGGGCTATTTAGAATTTTTCTGAAGTATTTGCCAAAGCTGTAATATTTCAGACTTTTAAAAAAAATAACATGGAAAAAGAGATATGTACTTCCCTATACAGAGATAGGTTTCTCATACGCAGCTGTAACTTGTTAGCTAATACGTGAAAAAGAATCAGTATGCAACAGCACAAGTCTTTGTCAGGACTTTGACATGTAGAAGTGCACTTCTGAAGTATTACTGAAATAGAAGGAAATGGATTATAAAAATGTGCAGCCTGGAAATAACTTGTGATGATGTTTAAACAACAGAGCTATGTGAGAAACAGGTAGTGGGATTAACACTCCTACGTACTTCAAAACTGATGATTTGGATATAGCCTTCTTTGGGCACTGAGGATCTATGATTTGCATTAATCCTTGGTTTAAAGAGTACGATGTTGAAACAACTATATTAGTAAGCTAGAAACTCTATACTGTTCCTAGCTGTTAGGCAAATTTTCATTCCTGATACGTATGTTTTTGGGTTAGTACCCAGAAATGCCATTTTCCTTTTGAGACAGGTTACAGAAACAACAGAAGACAAACAGAAGCAGAGAAACTGCCCAACTTTATTCAGAGCCAACTTCCTCTCTGTATCCGAACTAGATTCTTCCCCCTTTTCTTTTTCCTCCTTTTCACTTCTCTTTCCCTTTAAAGAAGGCTGGAATTGTTCTGGGATGTGCTTTCTCTGAGTAACAACTCAGATGGAAATCATTCCATCATTTACTCCCCAAAAGCTCATTTTAATTTTTGGTTTGGGTCTTTCAGGCCCTCCATAAAACTCCACTTTCAGCTAGGACTCACTTTCCACTTCATCTGCAAAGAAGTATGGTTTACAACACAGACTTCTTTCACAGCTGGAGAAAAAATATTGAATGGCTTCAAACAGCAGCAGCTACTGAATCACAGAATTGTAGAGCAATTCAGGTTGGAAGTGACCACTGAAGATCCTGAGTCCTACAAAACCCCCCGCCCCCAAGTGATATCAACTATGAGGTCAGACCAGGTTATTCATGAATTGATAAAGTCAAGCACTGGAACTTTGCAAAGATGGAGATGGCAAAACCTCTCTGGGCAACCTGTTCTGACTGTGGACAGGCCCTGGCAGTGAAAACGTTTTCCCTTCTAACCAGTCTGGAACTCACCTGCCCATGATAACCTCTTCATAGACATTGTCAGGCTGCTGTTCAGTCTCCCTAAAGCCACCAGAGAAAGATATTTTTTTCCCCTTGCTAAACAAGAGCAGTACCCTCAGTCCTTCT
This sequence comes from Laterallus jamaicensis coturniculus, assembly GCA_022605575.1. NCBI lineage: Eukaryota > Metazoa > Chordata > Aves > Gruiformes > Rallidae > Laterallus > Laterallus jamaicensis. The sequence goes on from JAKCOX010000058.1 coordinate 4,017,489, forward strand.
TTTACAGTGCAAATGACACAGCTACCTGATCATACTGGTGGTCTTCTGTCAAACTTGCACCAATTTATAGCTCTTTTATTTTTCCTGGGGACCCAAAACTGGATGCAGTATTCTAGACACCAGGAATCTTTCTCCTGGAGAAAAAAAAAGTTGGTTTTTTTTTTTTTTTTGCTTTTTTTTCTGAAGGGCTCCACTTGTTTCCTTCCTTTGAGCATGCCTGTGTATACGTATACTTGCATGTCCATGCATACAGATATTCTGGACCTCAATATCTCATCCCTGATTTTGTATAATAAAGGGATATTTGGCTTTTTCTGGATACCAATGTTAGTGAAAAACAGATCAGTACAAACCCACACTTTTTAATGATACTGTTTGCACATATATTAATTCAAAAACTATCAATATATGAACACAGCGACGAAACCCCTAAAATGTGGTTGTATGTTAAAGCATGTCTTTAGTTCACATTAATGTTAGCCTCTAGTATTTTTTTCTTAAATTTGTTTCTCCAAAGTTAAAAGAAGATGTAGAAATTTCACTTAAAACAATGAATAAAAGAAGTACAAGAAAATGCTTTTTCTAAGGCCAAGGGAGCCCTAAGAGCAGGAGGAGAAGACAGCAAATGGAGCCAAAATTCCCAAGCCGCTGTCATGCTGGCACAGCAGAGGCGACAGAAGGTGGGAGAAACTGGCAAAGGGATGAGAGAACAGTAGGTAAAGGAAATGTGCACCCTGCATAATAACTGGAATTCTACAGTTCAGATGAAGAGTGGAGCATATGGGGAAGCCCAAATATACCCAAAAAAGAAAGAACTGCAGAAAACAGCAAATTGCCTAGCTAACTCTTATACATCAAAGCACCAAACTTCCACCTCAGTCCAAAACAGGCTGTCTGAAAAATGCTCTAGGTGCTCACCCTGGATTATCATAGTATATTAAAAGGAAATAAAAAGACCCTTTAAACATCTAAACAAGCATTCTTTAACTAGACTCCACATACAAAACTGAGCCTGGGAAATGCACTCTCTACTTTGTCATTCATGATTACTGTGGCCAGCCCACCCTTGGTCTGATACAGTCCCTGAAGCTTTATGCACACACGCCACATACTCTTTTCTTCATCTACCTCGTTTGGCACATGTTCAAAGTACTGCCATAATACTGCACAACAGAGACTGCAGATGTTCATGTAATATATGGGAAACTGTAACCACAATGTCAAGATATCCGTAAGAATCCTCATAATCCTAATTTCTAACCAAGGCAAAAGACAGTCATGACACCTCAAACATTGCAACTTAATGCACTTATAAGAGCACTTCTTCAGCCTGGTGACGGATCTACAAGTCGTTTAGCTTTCTTAGCTGTGCCTCTGCAAGTAGTATGTCTACACAGAGAGGTGTGGAGTCTCCATTCATGGAGATAAAATGCATCTGGATGTGTCCTGGGCAACTGCTCTAGATGGCTCTGCCTGGGCAGGGAGGTTGGATAAGGTGACCTCCAGAGGTGCCTGCCAACTTCATTCAATCCATGCCTCTGTATGTCCACTTCAGCCCACATCACAAAAAAAAAAAATCCATCCTCTAAGAAAAAATGAAGTAGGAGATAAAAATCTCTCATTTTTGATGTTCTGAACTACCGTGTAACTTGTATAACTTAGTAGTGATACAATAGTTCTTGCCCCAGGGGATATTCAGACGAGTATTTCCACACCTTATGACTAAATCTTGCAAAATACTATCATCAAACTTACAATGGAATTCTGCCTGTTCAAATGAAGGGCCATAAGTTAATAACATGATACATTCTGCAAGTTGCTAATGTTAACATTTCTGAGATTTAAAGCATTTACATCAGTAAACTGAGGCCACTGTCTACGACACTTAAATACTGTATGTTAGTGCAAACGTGACACACTACCTCAAAAATGTGACTTCAGAGTCAGTGCAAATTCTACAGCAATGCAAAGAGATCAGCACAAGAAAATTCTTAATTTCTGAAATACTGACACAAAAACTGCATTTCTGTTTTTAAATTATACTACAAATCCCATTTAAGTGAGTAATAAGAGCACTATAATAAATTCTTTTAGCCTAGTAAATCATACCGTACTTTGTGCACACACTAAATGCTGACCATATTCATTAAAAGTAATAATCACAAATTGCTTGGGGTTTCTATTCACTATTAACAGGCTTTAAATAAATGCCTATGAGATTTAGGAACAAAAGTTGTTTTTGAAACTTCCCTCCAAGGTTTTAATAAACTTAATGAGAAGGGGAAACTCTAAAAACCTCTAGAAACCAGAGTATTTTTCACTCATAAATGCTGAAACACTAAAAACATACACAGTTCTGCTACTGCAAATGCTTTTTAGTCATAGCTAACTAGTCCTCTTTATTTCCAATGAACATAATATTCACACTACATTTATTATTTACCTCTGCAGCCCACATCCCTCATCACAGACATTCAGCCTTCAGATTCACAATTTTCTGCTGTGTTGATGCCAATTCTCCTGCCTGTAACCTGCTGGCAGCTCTGTATCCCCTCTCACAGAGGAGGTCAGGATGAAATGAGAGCTGTAACCCAACATCACTCCATAAAACAACCTAACTCCTTCACTGGACCACACAGAGTTTTTCCTTAGGGACTAAAACCCACTGATCCATGCAAATGTTCAGTGCAGCACACCTAAATTAATGAGAGAATGGCTATTTCTCTCATTTTACATACTGCTACAGAATGGAAGGAATTAAAACATACATATTATGTTGGGGTTGAAAAGAAAACTGTCTTTTAGAATTACAGATTTTATTATTTTAAAACCTATGTTGGTTAAGTTAGGCACATGCAAACAACCAGGCAAGAAACAAGCACTTATGTCAACTGGTTCTTTTGTCCTCCTGTTTTTAAGTGAATGCATTGCTATAATACAGCTTTTTCATTTATATGAGAATCAACTGCCAGCAACCTTCCCCTTCTCTTAGAAGAAACAAATAGAAAATTCAGGCTTTAAGAAAAGGACTTCTATTTCAAAGAGGTGGTTGGTGAGCAGTAAAGCAGAAATGCAGGCCTTGATTCATTGATGTATTCACATTTCCAACAAATACCTACTTGATAAGGCCATTTCCTCACTCACAGTCAGACACAGTACAGAAAATTTCCCCTCTGAGTCACTGATTTATATTAGTATTAATTATTTTACCTGTAATAAACATGCAATGACTGGATCACTTCTTCTAATTTTCTGCACTGTTGAAGAGCGGCCTCTTTTTCTTGTTGCAAGGCTGTCAAGTCTGCCTGCAAAACAAAAACAACCCAACAAATGATACACGATTTATTCAGAATATTCACATTGCTTTGAAAACATAACAATTCTTTGTGCATTCATTTCAGTCATACTGCATTACAATTACATCCATAAAGTTATATTGTTTTGTAAAACCACCTATTTAATTCTTATGAAAAAAATAGTTCCTTGTTTGAGAACCGCAATGTTTTTCAAGGGGGTTTTGTTTAACTTTTCCCAGCAAGATGATGTTTTGAATGCCTTCTCTTGTGCATACGGTACGCTTTCTGAATGGCTAAGGTTAGGCCACTTCAGTTCTGCCAGAAAACTTACTTCATCATGATACACTTTTCCTATAGGGCAAAACTGTTGACCAACATACAGAGAGGCAAGCAAGGCACTCAGCCACGAACTACCGATGCGCGACTCTTGGCCTGCACATGGCTCTCCGGCTGTGAAGCGCGGTTCCTGTGCTGGGAGCCGCTGGCTGATGTTTCCGGCAGGAGAGCTGCCAGGTAACCCACACCCTGAGCAGCAGCAGGCGATGAGCCAACAGGGGCTGTGCTCTGGGATCTGGGTGCATTCTCACCCAGGATCTGGTTTACAGTGGAGCGAGGGAATCCCTGCGAAAGCACTGTCATCTCCCACCTGTGAACCTTCCCGGATGTTCCACCTCCTGTTGTTTATTCACAGAGAGCTCAGAAGGGCTTGTGACTCATGACCATTATGGAAATTGCAGCGTGTGGCTTGGAAGGTCAGGAAAGTAGCCAGCCCCGACATGGCCTTACAGTTAGAGAGGAGGCAGGAGAAATAAGTACTCATGTATATTTAACATGGCTCTATAGCTTAATCACCATTAATTTTAAAATGTCCAGTTTCAACAGCACTGCAGGACTCCCTTGAGGGACCATGTAGCATATAAATTATCTCACAATCAGTGGATGATTAATTATTGTAACAACAAGTAAGACCGGGCTTGCACAGCAATTCTTTGACACATGAGCCTGAGCATTGGGCAGCTTTCCAATGTTTTTAATTCATGGTGTAAGTTATTAATTGCACAAACTGTAGAGCCCCAAACCAAGAGGCACACATGTGAGAAATGCTGACTGTGGATTCTGCCAACTCTTCAGGACAGTTGTGGAAAAGTTTCTTGGTAAATTAAAGACCTGGTACAGCAGCTATGAACACATGAAGGAAAATGCAGAGAGTTCAGACTCCAGCTCAGCCAGGCTCGCTGTATAACCATGAACAACTCTGTTGTATGCCTGAAAGTCTCTCTCCTAAAACAGGGCTCCCACTTGCTTGTTTCCTTTTTGTCTGTTAAGACTGCAAGTCTTCAGGGCAGGTGTTTTACTGTTTACTGTCAACTCCCAGGCATCTATGGGCAATTTATTCTGCTGGTTGCTTAATCAGGTCCTGGATACATGGCTGACTCCTAGCAAATTTTATTAAACACTGCACTGCACAAATGCCGCTACACTTCAATGTGTTGCTCAGCATATTGCACTGCACCCAGGGTTTTGCATTGCTGGGGTACAGCACTCATCGCTGTAATTGCTTCTGTAACAGACATTCATAAAATGTTAACAGGAAGTTCCCTGGAGAATAAATGAAAAAACCCTTTTTTACTATATGGAAGGTTCCTCCAGCTTTAAAAGGAGAAAGCATTAATTATTAACCTGTGAGTGACAGTGGTTTAGAGCTTCTGACACTGAAAACAATGTACTGGATGTTGGCAAGCCCTAATTCCTGTCAGCAAGAGGTTAAAATCCTCTGCAGGTGAGCCTCTTGCCCACTGCTGCTTACTGCCTCACAAGCAGAACTCACAGCACACAAGGATGTTAGCCAAACCAAGCTATTTTCTGTAATTATACTGTTCTGTAGGTGAAACAACATTCTTAAAAATTGGAAAACACATTTGAATCAAAGTAGGTGGTTTGTTCTAGAGGCCAATAATTAACATCCTTGCCAATTTTCAGTGTACTGTGAAGTGTGATTGAAATGGTAGACTGGAAGGAAATGTTTGCAGCTGACACACCTACTCATGGAGAGATTAACGGCTAGTCTCTTTGGAGAACTATCATAAAAAATACACCTTATGTTCCACTTGCTTTTCAGGACAAAAGTCAGAAGGCACTGGAATCTAAAGACTCTTATTTATATGAGTTTTTCAGCACAGCAAACTTCATTGATTTGACTGGATGATTTGCATCTGGGTTTGCACCAGTAAAAATAACAGCAGAATCAGGGCTCTGGATTTAAAAAAAACCCCAAAACCAACCAGCTACAAAACCCAAAAGGAAGTAGGTATTTTCTAACCTTCTCAGTAGCCTGTAGTGGGGTTGATACCAGGGAACTGTGTGAGACCAACAAAAATTCAGGCAGAGGAGTTTTTGTGTGCAGCATGCAGCCATGTGACAAAACAACCCATCATTCACAGGCCTGAAGAGTGATAAACACAAATAAATAACTCAAATATCCTCCAAAAAGAGAGATACCTTCCTTCACTTAAAGAAGGAAAGCAAAACAGTGCACATCACAAAGTTAAATTGCTAACTAAAATAATGGTGCCTGCACTACTATAAAACATTTGGAAGATTCCTGTAATGTATATTGAAATCCATCCACAGCCCACATGGCAAAAATCCTACATGAGCTCACCTCTAGTAATAACAATAGCTGCTTGGGAACTCTTAAAAAAATATTACCCCTTTGGAAAACGTCAAGCTGTGGAAATCAGAACTCTTCACAGAAATGGATCAGTTTTGATTAAATTCTTTTGGAAGGTAGGATAAAGAAGGAGCAACAAGAAGGAACGAAATTACATTCAGGTGCCTCTGGTGGAGGTTTTCCCTAAAAAGGTCAATTCAGAGGTGAGGTTGGTCACCACTTTGGTATAGAGGCCACCCTTGGTGAAGTTCCTGTTTAAACCATAAAGGGCATTCTGATCCCTGGTATATAGTCTCATATTTGGATCAACATGGCTAGATCCTTCCCCCTGTCTCTGCCCTCCACCCCACTTTCCTGCAGAAGAAAATTATTGTTTCTACACTTCTCCCATTTTGCATTTCAGCAAACAGTTACCTGTTGAAAATTCAAATTTTCCAATTAAATCTACGAGCTAATTGCTACATACCAAACAAATTAGCTAGATCTTGACTGACAAAATCTCATTACTGATTCTTTCACTGTTGTTTTTGTTTGAAAATATTTAAATGAACAATGCTCTCTGTTTTCTAACTGCAAAGGCTGGAAAAATACAAGACTTAGGCAAAGGAAAACAGAGGGTAAAACTACTTTTTATCTTTTCATAATTACTCTGGGGTAAACTTGAGCACCCTCAACTCCCATCTTAATCATACAAGGTAAGAACACACAGCATCCTCTGCAGTCAGGTTCCCTGTGGGTGAGAGACGGCTTTTCAAATCTTTTCAACATCCAACAGAAGGAAAAAGCCATTCAATGAACTTGAGTAGTAAGGCTTCATAGCTTTATCCCTTTACTGTTTTTTATTCTCATACATTTATAGAGAGCATACATATCCGCCTACATATAGAGGGCATTTATTTTTTCTTCCTTACATAGGCCAAACAAATTACCTTTTCTGTTACCTCTCAGTTTGGAGGCTCCCGGTTCTCCTGACCAATTCATATGTATCTCTCATCAGTATTCTGCTAGCAGCACATCCTAACTCCAGTGGAAACATCTTACCTGATATATTCTTGCATCCCTTTTGTTTACAGTCACCCTCTGATACCTGCCCGTTCTCCTGCCCACTGGTATTACCATCTAAAAGTGGAAATACTTATTCATCCTCAAATGATGATACCTCACACTTGGTACCACTGAATTCCACCCCACTGCTTTTGTTTTTCCAGTGCTTGAGGCCATTCCAATCTTTCTGCAAGACAGCTTGAACTTACTTTGTATTAATAATATCTCCACTTTGTATTAATAACATCTCCCAGCTCTGCGTCATCAAGCAGTTTCATTGGTACACTGTTGCTTTTCATGTCAAAAGCTCTCAGCGACAGCATTAAAGAAAACTGGTTCAGCACCAATTGGTGAGAAATTGGAGAGAAATTCCACTAGTGAAATCCTTGGACCTTAACGTTGCTCCTTTCAAAGCTGTTTGCTGTTGCCTTCCTGCTAACTAGTTCCTTATTGCCTTTGACTAATCCCTCATCTCCTTCATGGGTACATGACATTTTGCAGACAGACATGAGCTCAACATGCCCATCCTTCCAAACAAGAGATGCTAGGTGAACCCTGTTAACAGCAAGCAGTGTTTCCCACATTAAGCTTGTGCCTGCTTGTAAAATAACAATACACACATTCTCCACTGTAATTAATAATTTTCCATATGACACCACACACAAGCTTATGTGTCAGCTTATATTTAAAAAATTTCCTCATCTAAATAACCTGTTATCATACCAAAGAAGAATTCTTGCATGATCTTACCTGGGTGAAAGTTGTACTTCAATTCACTCTTGATGGATCCATGTTTTAAAAACATTTCCTTCCAAATTTACTCTGAAGAGTTGTAATATAGATGTTGCCTCTGCTAATTCTCTGTCATATTACAATGTACACAGTCTCATGGGATTTATTAAAGAACTTTGACATCAGTCCTGCGATTTCATGTATCAGCTCTTTCAGAACTGGGGGTGAAAACCATCCATCATCTCAACCTAAGCACAATAATTTATTGAACAGCTATGATGTACTCCATAACCATACAGTCACTTTTCTTAACCCCTGCCCTTACAATTGACATCATCATTGCCTAATGCGGAGAGGGAAAAAAAAATAAAATCACACACTTTTGGACTTAATCCGGATTATCCTCCATCTCAATGCCATTCTTAGAGAGGTGGCACATTTCCTCTTTCCTTGTACTCATTTCAGTTGTTACACTATTGTTTGTTTTAATTTCCTTTCCAAAGGCTGATTTACCTTCACCTCTGATAATTTTCATTTGTCTCTGTAGCTCTTGTTTTCTAATATATAATGTTCTTGCTTAATAAGTACCCTTCTTCTATAAGAGATATTCTGATTTTATTATTGAGATTGTAGTTGACTCAATTGGAACTGACACCCTTCCCACCCAAAGCATTTTCTCCCGATCTGAGATACATGCTAACACGCAGGTATTCCTTAACTCAGTAACAGCTGCTCCCAACGAGTTGCTTTCTACTAATCCAGGATATTCTGTGGGTTAGCAGAAGGCTGGATGAGAAGTCTGGAGAGTCTCAAAGGTAATTTCTGCAATTTATGGACTCAATCATTTACACCTGGCAGAGCTGTATAATGGGGAAAGACAGCAATATGATGTCTTTCTGCTCCTTTGGTCCTACATTATCTGGAGTTTGAAATGGAATCTAGACACAAATGGAGCACTGAGAATGATCCCCCACTCCTTAGAATCATAGAATAGCATGGCTTGGAAGGGAGCCCAAGGATCATAGAGCTCCAACCCCCCTGCCACAGGCAGGGACACCAACCTCAGGCCTGGAGCTACACAAGGTTGCCCAGAACCCCATCCAACCTGGCCTTGAACACTTCCAGGGATGGGGCATCCACTACTTCTCTGGGCAGCCTGTTCCAGCCCCTCACCACTCTTTCTGTAAAAAACTTCCCCCTAATATCCAATCTAAACCTTCCCTCCTTTAGCTTTAAACCATTCCCCCTTGTCCTGCCATTAAAAAGTTGATTCCTTGTGGGGCAGGAGTATGTTTCTGCTGGTATTATCAGGTTAGGAGGACAGCAAGAGGTCAGGTGTCTTCTCAGGGCACCAGTAGACTTGTGGGGGGCAGGAGAGGGGGAACAAAAGTTTCTTTCATTCTGGTTTAGAATGAATGAGAAAGGAAAAAAAAAAGGAAAAAATATTTGAAAACCACTGAAGAAACATTTCTATCTTACACTATTTTTAACTCTTTTTACACATCATGCCAATAAGAGAAGTACGCACTGTATGATAGAGCAAGTCATGTTGTGACACATTATGACATTCAACTTCTAACCATTCTGTTATTTTTACATTAGCAGCTGCTACTTAGTGCAGATTACAACAGCTCATCTTATTTTCTGTATCAAAGTGTCAACATATCAAACTGCTCCACCAACAACAGAAGCAGGTGATGCTTTGATCTACAAAAGAATATAAGCACTTCTCTTATTAATTAGGGGATCAGAGGTTTTAAGGGTCAAGAGAAAGACTCCAGCTAACAGGGGGGGGACTGAAAATGCCTAGCACTCTAATAACACACTAAGTGATCTCCTTGTTTTTTAAGTCACAGCCAAACGTGTCAAACTGTTTCATTACAGTACAAACAGGGGACATGTTGACCTAGAAAATGAGACAAAATGTTTCAACTGGCGCTGAACTATCAGCTGCCCCTGAGGATTTTAAAAATGAGAAGTGAAAATTAGAACTCTACTACAGTAGATGTTATAAATTACTGATGCATCACGAAACACATAATTATAAATAATAATTCCACATTTAAAATTTAAAATTAAAACATCATGTAGAATTTTTTAAGCTTTGAACTGTAGTTTCAAATATTTGCCAAATAACACTTCTGGGAGAGAAACTTGAATTGGACGAGTTTAGAATACTAATTGAAATAACTGAAAATTCATGCAAAAGTTGTTTCTCAAAACATAATTTTCTAATGGAAATAGTTTTTACTAAACCTATCTTAACTTTGATTAAATCAAGCAACTGATGAATCTGCACTCCTGTGCAGGATCAGTACAGCTAGAAAACTACCCTGAAGAACCAGATGAGGGTTGGTTGTGTGTGTGAACATCACGGTAACTGGTGCTACTGGGAACTCTAACAGCCACATCTTCCCCCAACACATGGCTACAACCACACCTGGGTTGACATTCCCTCTGGGCACAAAGGAATGGGATCTTAACAGCAAACATGACCTTTATGAGTTTGCATCAGGATCAAACAATTAACCATAATAAGATTTTACTCTACAATCTAATACTATTGTTGGTCAGAATAAATATCAGTAATGAAACTTTTTTTTGTAATATAAAGCATTGTTTCACTGGAACAACAATGCCCTGTCAAGGTGCATTGGTTTAGATAGAATATTTCTAAGGAATGTCAGACAGAATTTCTGACAGAAGAGAGAAGACCTCCCCAGACTTGTGATTAGGTGAATGGTTTTGGATGCAGAATCCTAATGTTGAGTCCTGGTTTCTTTCATTGCTTCACTCTGGACATGGCAAATTCCCACCAGTTTCTAAACTTCCCTACTTCATGTGAATTACCCATGTTTCTGGTGACTTCCACTGGTCCGTGTCCTGTCTCTGTGACTGGCACAAATATTTTTTTATTTAATTATTAAAGTATGTGAAAAGTAGATCAAGACAGGAGATGCACTGTGGGAAAGAAGACTTAACTCCACAGCCCAGACATTAAAATGTTTGAGGGTGACCAACTAGGATCACGGAGCTGAAATTGGAGTTTTCATATACATGATGCAATTGCATCAACACTGGCTTTTTAGCATGTATAAGTGCATCTTTTTCAGCTACTTTACAAACAATCTATTAATGTTTTCTCTTGTTGGAATTAAAAATGGTAACCCTGTGTTTTGGGTTTGCATGCAAGGTATTCGTAAAGCAGGGGGCAGGAGTTGCTACAGGGGTGGCTTCTGCAAGAAGCTGCTTCCCTAGGTCTGACAGAACCAATGCCACTGGCTCCAAGTGGAAGCCAACTCTGAAGCCAACTCTGGCCAAGACCGAGCCAACAGGTGACAGTGCCTGGGATGACAGAGTTAAGAAGGAAAAAACCAATCTAGCGGCAGCTTTTTGCAGCCAGAGAGGTGTGAGAATTTGTGAGAAGCAACTTTGCAGACACCAAGGTCAGTGACCAAGGAGCAGAAGGTGCACCAGGGACCGGAGCAGAGATTCCGCTGCATTCCTAACTCTGATTTGATTGGTAATAAATTGGTAATTGGTAATTAATTAGATTAATTTTTTTCCAGTTGAGTCTGTTCTCCCCATGACGGTAATTGGTGAGTGATCTCTTCCTGTCCTTATCTCGACCCATGAGCTTTTCATTGCATTTCTCTCTCCAGTTGATCTGAGGAGGAGAGTGACAGTGGCTTTGGTGGGTACCTGGCCTCAGCCAGGGTCAATCTAGCACACCTAGCAATCTTTCTTTTATTCCAAAGTGGAATTCTTATTTTCCAGAAGTGTTGTGCTGCAAACCTACTTAATGCCACCTTCCCCATGTCAGCTTTTATGCTATCCCTAATTTAGTATTTTTAGGGAGCTTTTCAGAAGAACTGTAAAAGTTGTTGCTATCTGAGGTCCAAACTCTTGTCTTCGTTGCAACAACACATTCCATGCAAAGAATACATGATCATACTATATGAGTATTGATTGTATGATCATTCATCTCTGAGAGGTCCTGTTGTGGCTGGAATGACAGCAATAGGCCACAGCAAGTATAATGCAGATTGTGCAATCAGGAAAAAAAACCCCTCTATAGTCACCTAATAGCTTTTTACTGTCCTGTCAAAGAAAATGAAAGCATCAAATAGCATTTTTGCTCAGTGTAGGTACATATCTGGGTCATTTTATTACAATAAGAGCAAACTTAATATCTACTAATTATCTTATAGCAATGCCAGTCGAACTGTTAATGCCTGAGATGTGAATGCCTCATTCTTGTACTGCATGGCCACATCACACTCAAAAGACACTGTACCAGTGGCATTTAACAAGACATTTACTCTTTCACCCAATGATGTGCCCAAACAAGCATATATTACAGGCAGATTCAGTCCATTAACACAGTATGCAAGAAAGCATCCATATGAAATTCTCATATTCTTCAGCATTAAGAATTTGCTCATCTAACTCTAGATACAATACTGCTACCAAGTTTCTTCATCATATGCTCTATTATTCTGTAATATCCTATAGTTCTTTCATGGTATTCAATATGGTATATTGAAATTGGAAAAAAGAAAAAATTAGCTATTCAAAGGACAATCCATGACGTGATGAGTGAGTGAGACTAATACATGGAACTGTTATATTGTAAAGAATGATTCATAAAGTGAAGAAGATTAATTTGAAATTTTGCCTCTGTGAGGTTGACCCAAAATGGTAATTGACTTCCTAGTGTCAACATTTGATTTATGGTTTCTATGAGTACATAGCTAAAAACCCCAGAGATACCATCATACTTGCCTACTATGTGCATATGGATAGCTACCTATGGATACCACAAAGCTAATTTCAGGTAGGGTATAACCTAAGTGACAACAAAAATCCTAAGTGACAACAAAAGACTCCTGAAAACTTGCAACAGTGACAGCTCCAAAATACACATTCATAGGTGTACTGGGCTTTGCACATACAATGTCACATGCAGAGATGCTGACCATTTAGTAGCAGGTATTTTATTAGGAACACTAGCTGGAGGTGCTTCAAAATACCAAGTAGTTAGGTCTCCATATACAGATAGGTAGATAGATGTCTCACTACTAAACCATGATGCACAATTTTAAAAAAAAATCAAAAGAAAACAATCAAGAAGACTTTGTTCTATTGGAGAAGCAAAAATCATTACCCATTAGTTATTTTTGCATATTAGCTGTGGCTTTAGAATCTAAGAGTAAGTTAGTTTCTTCACATTTCAGTTGAAAGACTGCTTATGGTTGTGGGCATGTGGAAAGCACACATTTCTCCATGTTCTGTAATTCAGGATTTGCTTTGGTGACATCACATACTGTTTCTGATCTGAACAATTATTTGGCAAAATGCAATTTCAAATAAGTGACAGAAAGACATCAGCAATACAGAGGAAAATTTAGTTATTTGAAAGGAAAACAAAGCTTATTTTGGGCATGTTGTTTACTGTTTATTTGAGGAAGCCTTCTTATGCCCCCCTTCATGGCTGCAAAGGTAACTGGACTAGAAAACAGATGCATCGCTTATAAAGCAGATCAGGTTATCAAATAAAAGCTTCAAAGAAAGAAGAAAAAAGTCTCTCATCTACTTTAGCAGACAAGTTTCCCTCAACTCTGAGACACCTGACTTGCTTCACATGCCATGAAGACTATTACACTTAATAGCAAACTTTACTGGCAGTATCCCTACGGGAAATGAAGAAGGAAATGACTGCAGGCTGGAGTGACCTGAAGAAGCTTTCCAGGTGGTGCCTGAGACCTACTGTCAGGTTACTGTGGGAAAGCTACAAATGTCAGCACCCACGATAAACCCGTTGTCCACGCAAATGACTTTGGCCACTTACAATATCAAGTCAGCATCTGCCACAAACAGCAAGTTGTCAGCACAGGATCCAAAAGGTAGTGTTGTAATGTTGTCTCAGAAGCTTTACAGTAACAAAGACCCTATTGAATAAAAACAACGTTACCCTCAGACCCAAAAGTGTCCTATCCAGTTCGGGGCGGAACTGAACTGGCAGAAGAACAGAAAAAAGTTCATGTTACAGCCAGACATGTTTTATCTGTGCTGCAGCCAGAAACTGTGTGCGCTTTCAGGACTCTCTGTCTGGTATGTTTTCAGGCTCAGTTAACATACCTCAGACAGTCACCTCTATTGCTAAAAAGAACCATCTAGAAATCATGCTCCGGCCTTGAGATCTGCTGGCATGACCTGCTTTGGATTACCATGTGAAAAAGCATTTTCTATCCACCCCTAAAATGAAGGGCTGCTGACACCAGATTGTCCAAGGGGAACAGGCACTGGTATAAAATATTGTTCAAAGACACTGTCCAGGACAGTGAGTTAAAATTGTGCCAGGGAGCTTGCTAACAGAAAGTATAGATGATTGCATGTCACTGTGCAAGCCCATGCCCTGATCCTGTTTTAGTTACGAGAGTAGGTACAGAAAATTGGGTCTTGTCAACTAATAAGGGCTTAATAAACTTGACCAAGATTGATAAACCTAGCTTATATATGAGTTTGACTGACAATTTGCTTCTCTTGCTCCCAGGAGGCTCAGGAGACACTCTTGACTGCTCAGTGGGTGTCACCCATAGCTCTACTTCAAGGATGCAGAAGTAATGCTTTCTCGGGTAAATCTGTCTAATCTTGCTTAACTACCCTCTAATGCAGACTCCTCCTCTTAATAAAGTCCTTAGCTTTGACCTTTGACCAGCTATTGACCATTCCCTTCCATTGCCATTTGGATTTGGTTACCATTTGGTAAGGTTACCCTTCTCTGTTACAAGATATTCACTCCTTATAGTTCCTTCCCCTGATTTAAGCATGACATCAGTCCAACCAAGACACTTGGTTCAAATGAAACACTCTGCAATATTTCACATGCCCCTTTTCCATAAAAAAAAGTACATTGAAATAATTCAGGCTTCATAAGAGGGGCAGAAAAGAAGCATGCAAGTCAGTAACTTGAGAAAAAAAAAGGAGTGAACAATTTACGCTTGAAAGCTTCTAACTGATGCTAAAAGATAATATACTCCAAATTACAACCTTCCATACAAAAAGACAGAATGACTGCTACCTCTTGACAGACAGTACTTCTGCAGAAGGCAGCAGTGTCTACTCCCACTATAAGAATTAAATTAATTGTCCCAATGACTTCAGAGGGACTGGTTTGGTCCATAACTCTTCCAAGACTTGGAAGGAAAAGCAGAGATAATGCTTAGTACTTCACATTGCAGTCTTTGTGTTATGGAAAATGAATTACTAGCAGGCATACACACTCAGGGGTTTTTTTGCACACATAAACTCAGAATCAAAGTTCTAAGTTTAAGACCAACTGTTACACTTAAGAAAAAAAAATCAGTATTGACTAAATGTATGTGTTGGCAGTAAAATTAGGAGTAAGAACGAATACATGTGCATATGTTCCTCACTGACATGTTCAGACCCTAACGACCAAGACATTCTCAAACTACATTTGAATCTGGCAAAGCTGTTAGTATTTCTTCTCCTTTGGTAACTGAAGTTCTCATCAGTGTAGCAGATCAATTTGGGCTCTTTCTCCAGCTATATTAAGGTTGTGCCTAGCAATTCTGGGGAAAAGACAAAGCAGTGTGCCTGTTCTGGGGCTGGCTGCAGGCTTCACTACCTTGAGCCACCTGTGCAACTGAAGCAAGCACGAATTTCTGACACTCTGAACAAGCTACCAGCATGCCTCCTGTGATGACAGGATCCTCAACAGATAGCTTAAAACAATCTCTATCTGTGCAATTCTAGATGCCTAAAAGGGATCAAATTGTACTGAGTCTGAATAGCTGGTGCTGATTTTGACCAGAACAACTGCCTGAATTTTGCTTTCTCCAAAACCTTATTGCAAGGCTTCCTACCCAAGCAAAACTCAGACTAAGGTTTTAAAATTAAAGCAAGCAAAGCAAATAGAGGTGTTTGTGAGAACATACCTTTATACCTTTATAAGAAGCGTCTGTCTGATGGACAAAGTACAGGAGAAGATTCAATAGATGGCACCTTCCTATTGAATCCAGTGGGGGATGGACGCTTCCATGGCTTGCTATGGATGCTATACTGTTGGATGAGATCTGTTGATATAGATGAGTTACCTTTGCTCAGGATATTCTGATACTAAAGATTTCTCATCCTTTCTGCTAAAGATCTATTTACAAAATTTTGTATGAGGTAATAGTATTTCCTCTACTGCAGATCTATTCAGTTAGACTGTCTTAGATCTTCGCCTTGGGCAAAACTGTGCTTTTCACTTCCTACCTAAGTTTTGGTGCACAGCTGCAGAATGCATCGAGATCTTTGTTGCAAGTCACTCAGACTCAGCTACATTTCAACTGGAAAAAAAAGGTAGTTGCTGCATATCTGATAACTCTTGTTATCATCTTGGAGGTTTTTCTAACCTTAATGAATCTGTGATCAGCAGAGGAAAGAAGGAGTGATAGGTTACCACAACTGTTTTCTTTAAAACCATAGCTTGCAAAATGGAACAAAATAACCCAGTGAAAAGATAAACATCTTGTCAACTCTCAAATACTCCAGCAATTTTCCATAGTATAATTTAATGCAGAAGGTGTATTTATTTCCACTTATTTGTGCAAGATGAAAGAAACTATTTTTCATGAAAGATCATTGTGTACAAAAATCACATCCTGATAAACCCAGACAGTAAACACTTTACACTCTCTCTTACAGTTAGAATTTTAGCCAATGCTTTTGTTTTTATTTCACCAAAGGATACATTATACTTTTTCACTGCACCTATTACACATTTTTTCACTTGAACACCTGTTGAATAAACTTATCGTGCCAGCATATTTTAAATTATGGAATCTGTATTCTGTCAATGGCAAGCACTTGGGTAGAATTTCTTATATACCTTTCAACATACCCAGCAGACAATTAAGAACACAGTGTACAGAAATATTTGCCAAGTGAAATGTTAGTGAGACAAGTTTAATCAAGCGATCTTGAATAACTTTTAGCAAAGAATCACAATTTTTTTTTCAACATGGGTTTCCTGCTTCAAAATACCACTTTAAATGCTATTTCTTAGAAATTTTTATTGACTTAGTCATTCACACAATCTGCAATACATGCCTGACTTGGATAATGCTTCAGGCAATAAATCCATTAATACTTGAACACTTACTTTTCATGGCTAGCATAATGAATGCCAAATTTGTCTCCAGCTTTTAAGAAAATTTGGGTTTGTGGGGAAAATCCTAACCCATTGAAGCCAACAGAAGTTCACTGTTGGCTTCAATGGGATTTACATTGCATGTATTTGTATACATGCATTCTGTCTATTTAGTGATGAGTATCTGCAATTATATGTGTGCTGTAGGATAACACACAGAAGAACTCTAATTAAGAGAAATGTATTTGACTTTGTGTTTGACGACCGATACTATAAATGTAGATATTTAGACAAGCCCTTCCAGTTCTGCAGTGATAAAACTGTGAGATATTTGTGCAGTGTGAGGTGCCACCCAGCATTACTTTTAAACTGACTAAGGTGTGCAGGTTTCATCAGCAGAAGGAAGAAACATTGTCTGCTCAACAAATTTTGTGAAGGATCTGAACAGCAGTAATAAAATCCTTCAAATAACCACCACTTTCAGAATGATGGCACCTTTTTTTGGGAAGGGGTGCAGGGCTATTAAACTCATACACAAACAGGGAAACCTATTACTTTCTTTTGGAGGCTGCTGGATTGGCAGCCCTATTGCATAGGCATACTGCTGTGGATTGTAGCTGTTGTATGAAACTCCACAAAATGCTTTTGATCCATTTTATCTTGCAACTTAGCAAAGAAATGTTGCAATAAGAAACACCAACAAAGATCTGAAAAACTTAAGCTCTGGATTACCATATTGTGTTCTCCTGCCATTCAATGTGTCAGACAAAGGCAGGGGTGTTCAAAGTAGAAAAAGAAAAAGAAAAAAGAAACTGGTCACAGTAAGTGCAGAGCACAGTGTAAATAATATTCCTCCACATCCCTACTCTTTCATAGATTTGTTGTTAAAAGAGTTGCAGCAATTAGGCTTTTGTTAATTACCAGCTGTTGAAACAGATGTGTTGACTGTCCTTATTAGCCAACAGCTGGGACAGGAGAACAATTGATGCTCTCTAAAACCAACAGCCAGCTGCTTTGCAGTAATTATCTCCTATCGATAATACAGGTGATAAAGGCAGCAAAAAGGTTATGAGCTTAAATAAACAAGGTACTGTTATTCAATGTCACTAGAATTTATGGCTAATTTTAGAAAATTAGTAGAACAGTAAGTGGCTACGTCTGTTTATTATCTGCATTGTGCCATGGTCAAGCAATATGCAAATAATAGGGGAAACACAACCAGAAAAAAACCCTGCAACTTTTTTCTTGGGTTGTTTTTTTTAACCCTGTTCCTATATTTCAACTGTCTTGCTGATCTTTAAAGAACACTTTCTCTTTCAGGTGACTATGAATAGATGTCATTCATCATCAACTGTTTCCCCATATGCCATTCCTTACCTTAAATGACTTTTTGGAATCATTATTCCTACCTGTTGGGAAATTTTATTATTCAATACATAATAAGATGTGAGAAAAGAAATGATTAAAGAGGAGGGCCATCCCTCTAAAGATTTAGGTCTTAGTCTCAGGCATGCCATCAATTCTTAAGGAAATTTACATCACTTCTTGTAACTCAGTTTCCCTAGCACTAAAATGGGAGAACTATGTTTACCGTGATCGATCACTTTGTGATTTATGACTTCAACATACTATTTAAATGCAAAGTAATGCTTGCATAATACATTACTGTAACAGGAAAGAAAATGCATGCTTTTCTAGTATTGATATACATCAAAGGTTATAAAATGAATAGTTCTTTCAGAAGCAGACTTCCATCAATGGGACCCACAAGCATAACTGCTAATATATAAATGGAATATACCAACATAGGTAGTTGGATGTTTTGCATTTGCTTTCGCTCCTACTTTCGTTTATATTTTCTCATCTCCATACCCTGTTAAAGTGCATTAAAAGCAAAGCAGAGATTTTAAACCATTTCTATTAGCTGCTCAGTTCATCTCAGGCCAACAAAAGACATGTCTACAACAATCTACAACCATGTCTATTCACTAATTAGTCTGCACTTAAAGACACTGCCTTACTGAAAACAAGGATTAAGGCTGGTTGAATACTCTCCCTTTCATAGACCTCCCTTATGTCTCTGTTGGGTCATCATAAGCAGCTTGTTCTCTGAGTCTTAAGTTGTGGAGCTTGACAATCCTTTCTGGGCTCATCAGTAGGCACCGGGGCAATTAACAGGAGCTACCAACATTTTAAGGGACTTGTAAAGAAATCAACTAGCCAAAAAGTTTCAACATCAGTGATGGGTAAAAATATATTACACCACCAAAGCACATCTGGTACAAGAAAGATAGCCTGCAGGATATATTATTTTTTATTTTGAAGTAAAGCAAAACAACGTTCCCACTTCAGATTCAAAAGAAAAAAATGCCGTCATTATAGCAAGAAAACTGACATGGATCCTTGTACACACACCCTTGCATCTATTAACAGGAATCCACAACCTAGTTGAGCCTATAAAAGAGCCTAATCGTCAGTTTTCTACTTTTGGAAGAATGCTAAAAAAGAAGGGAAAAGAGAAGGAGGTTTTTAGTAACAACTTTTCATTTGCTTTTCATTTTTTCCTTATTTTCTCCAGCTGCTTCTTGCTACCTTTGCAGTGTTTTCAGGCCGTTACACTGGGTTTTCCCCTGGAAGGCAAAACCTGGCTCTTTGCCTTTTGTTTGTCATCCGTGAATGAGTTTGGGGGAGGGGGAGAGAGCTGGGGAAAAGCGGAAAGTGGTTTAGTTTTGGTCTTGCTCTGCTTTGGTCTACCGATGGAAAGTTACATTTAGGCTGTGCCAACCAGGAACTAATTTGAGCAATGGACAGTACAGGGCTCTTCTTTAGGAAGAGATTTGAGGAAAGGTTTGTATTCAAAGTGGAAAGATACCAACTAAATTCAGGGTATAAATCATGAAATTCTTCAGAGCTGATGTTCTGCATTGGTTTCCATGTCAGAAACTACCACAAAGCAAGCAGGAACTTGAAGCCTTGAAGAAAATGACAGCGAACATTGTTTCACCTTGGCCAAGACATACTCTATTTCAAACGGCAAGTATGCAGCAAGGGCCTCTGCTGCTTAAAGTCTGCAGTTGGGATGACTGGTTCAAGGCTGTGAACTGGTCACAACTGACACTGTCTCTCTGCAGAATTAACCACCATCCCGGACTCTTAAGAGCAGAAAAGCACCCTAGGGTGTGTACTGCGTGGCCACTGGCATGCTGTCAGAGGGTTGAGAGCACCTGGACTTTGGTCTTGTGTCATACAACAGTCACAGTCTGGTAACACAGAGCTTCGCTGGACTCACCAATTGGACACATTCTGTCTGCTGAGCCCCTCGTGAACCTTTACTGCACCAGGGCCACAGCAAATCTGTCCCAGTGAATTCAGTCCAAGATATTTCAATGTCACAGTATCTACCTTGCTAACAAAACCTACCGTACAGAACCTGGAATCAGCACACAGTGTGTTTCCCTTTTGTATTTTATTTTCAAATAAAACATGTAGAGACAGCACAGGTCAGTCCTCAGAGAATGTAAAGCTGATGACTGCTGCCCCAAACAAAACTTTTCTGATATCTCATAAAATCTTTGTAAATATGACAGTCAAGCGCTCACGAAAATTCACCTGGCAACAGCTGCACTGAAACAAAGTTACTGCAGCAACAAGTAACGTCACAGCGTTAATAATTGACACAGGAAGAATGAAAAGGTGAGCAAGGGATAAAGAGGACAAAGGAAAGATTTCAGTATAAACTTCTGCTGGTAAGTAATCAATCAAAATTAAGATTGAAAGAGTCGGTATGAACGTTATATTGAAAGCTGAAGTGAATTTGATATCTTGGACTGCTCAATGGGGCTTGTAAAACTCCATTTTCTGCAACCCAATTTGCAAAATTTGACAAACAAATCCCCTGCTGATTTGAATCTACTTTCATTCAATTCCCCCCAGAAACTAAAGCAAACGCAGGAACAGTGGCTTCTCGTGTTTGCTGTATGCAGGAAAAGCGCCATGCGATTCCTGGTTCTGCAGGTTAAGGCAGGAATTAGCAATGCAGTGGTAATGAATGAGTTCCTTGATTTACATAATCTAACAAAAGACCACTCCCCTTGAAGGGAGGAACTACATCCTAGAGACACTGTTTAGAAGAAGCTGTTTAAAATGACTGAATTATCAACAGCCTCGGGTGGAGTGGACTGCGATCTTAATATCTACCACTTCTTCTGCTAGAGGTCAAAACAGCAGGAAAAACTTTTGAGAATACAAGTTAAAGATTAAGAAATCAAGGGGTTTTATTTTCCCCTCAATTTTTCTGTATTTGTACTGTATTTTTAAATTTCTGTATTTTTAAATTTTTACATTAAAACCCAAAAATTATCACTGCTTCATTTATACCAATATTGGTTTGCCCTCTGCCCAGAATCCTGGCAGCTAGTAAAATATTCCCTAAATGTAATTCAGATCTCATGGTTAACAAAATGAGTAACTCATACACCAAAATATATGTCAAAAGACCACTCACAAAATTAAGAAGCTTGCAATTTCAGCCTCAAAAGATTGTTTTTCAGTGAATTTGGTGCCAGACTTGGTTTTCAAAACCATTGGTTTTCAAAATATCAAATAAAGTCTTCTAGCAAAGAGATTGTGCTAAGTTATGAAATGTGTGTAATTCAAGGTGAACTGAAATTGTCAAAATTATGTCATAGGAATATTTACAGTTCACTGGACTTAATTACACAGTGCCCAATGCTGCTTCCACTGAACTCAGTAGAAGTTGTCACAGTAGATTTAGTAGGGATGAGAAGCTTCTTTCTGGTCTAGTCACTTACACGTTGTTACTGTTGGCAAGAATTAATGAACTTCTTATTTCTTACAAAAATTAATTAATTTTTCAGCCTTCAAGAAAATGATACTTCTACAGTCAAATAAGTGTTATTTAATACTAAGACTGTCTGCTGAGGCTTCATGGTGTGACACAAATTTAAAATACAATATATTACAAAACTTAGATTTTACTGCACTGTGGTATTATGAAAAAATCTGACAACTTTATCCAGCATCTAGGTGATATTTCTTTCCTATAGTATAATTGTAACATACACCTTTTGCAGTTACTGTTCCATGGCAAGGAAGTAAGTAGCACTACTAAGGAACAAAGATTAAATCAAGAATACTGCACAGAAAAATCTCCTGTGCCAACATGCATTTTAGGAATTTAATTTTATGAAGAATATTTTGTTAAGAAGGCAAGTCATGGTTTTACTTTTAGTACTTTTATATATAAGAGAGGGAAGGACAATACTAGGGAACCCATCTCAAGGTTAGTCTAATCTCCTAAACATGCATCTTAAGAACGTAGTTATCATTAGTACTCGATCAAGGAATAAAATAAACATTCCCCTGGATTTCTAGGGAACACATCTTTACCCTGTTTAATTATAAACAATGAAGGACAAAAGTCAGCCAACCTCTCCTTGCTCAATGTGATACTGAGCTTTTGATAGAAGTGCATTAAACACACCATGTCCTGAGAATTCATCTCTCGTTTGAAGTGGAAGGAGCTGCTCTTTACCAACGAGTGACCTCCAAACCATTGCTATATGTATAAGACTTTTACTGAGATGATCTGGGGGACAGGACTACTTGACCCCATCAGGGACTAACAAAGCAAATTAAGACTTGCTCCAAATTCAGTAGCTCAATTCAGAAATGCAACTTTAACACACCTGAGCCTTGATTTCAGATTTCTGTTGAATTATAAGTACTGTGTACCTTTCCACACAGACTTAGGAGTACAATCATACACACAAATACTACACACAGAGAAATGATGCCATTTATCTCCCCTACCTTCAGGCATCTAAAGTTTATGTGAACCTGGCACTTCTAAAGAATATTTAACTTATCGTCTCCATTTATTTCTTCCTTGCCAGGACATTCATAAGTTCATGAAGTCAAGTACAGTGATATTAGGAAATGCCAGACGTAAGGTTAAGAGTACACATGAATCATGATTCTACTTTTAACTGCATCATCTTTTTTTTTTTCCCCCAGACTTCTTTCTCATTGTTGCACAGGGTGGACCTATACCTGGGCATGAATCATCCATGCCCAGCAGAGGAGCTCATTACCTGTTCCTGTTTCTTTTGTTGCAGCCATTGGAATGGGACTGCAGTAAGAGAGCAAATGCACTTCATATTTAATAGAGCTGAATGCTGCTTAGCTGTTGTGGAATCCAACCATCCTTTGGTAAGGGCACCTTAGCATGAATTAAAGTTTTTGGAGGGATTCATAGTATGATACCCATTTTCTGACTGTGCAAGACAACTCCCTCATGTCTAATCAGCAGAAGTACTGTGCATTCACAGCTGCAACTGAAGTCAGTGGAAGACAGAACACAAATGCTATACAATGCCTCCACATCAGGTCTGAGATGAAATTGCTGAAGGCTTCAACTGCACTGAAAACAATTAGGAAAATTAAAATGTAAGTGCCTATCAACAGTTATAATGAGTGAGAAAGTCTATTTTCAGAATTTTCTGCCTGCCATCCATGACTGAAAGGAAGCAGATTTCGATCCGTGAAACAGCACATCAGTGAAAGAAGGGACTGTATGAACAGGACAGCCTACACCACACAAGTAGGAGGCTAATCTTCTCAGTTGGAAACTAGCTGGAGCAGCCAGGATATTAAATCAGCAACACAAGGGGAGGTTATTTGGAAGGCAAATGAGGTACATGCTCAAATTCAGCACCTAACGAGCAAGTTGAACCAATGTGGAAAAGAATATAATGAAAAGAATCTCTTCAGTTGTTTATGTATTGATCCTAGGAATCAGGGTAAGAAGCAAGAGGAAACTCTCATCGATGGGAAGAAATTTTACATAACCAGCACTACTAAACTTGGTAGACAACTGGCATGTTAAAATCTCAGATTAACAGGAAGGATAGGCAGTAAGGGATCAGGACACCTTAAACCCCCCCCCCGTGCCATTATTCCTTTTAGAGTGATCAGTAACACCCGACCACAGCCCTTGAATACGTAGAGGTCAATATGCTAACTAACATAACTTAAGAAAAGCTTGCTGGTCAGCAAATTAACTGGGGCACAGGACAAGTTTTTCATCAGCATGTATACTATAATCTTTGGAAAGGAAAATAATAATGTTACAGAGGACTTCAATTTAGGACACATATCCTGGATGTCTTGTGTGGATGATTATACATTAGTATTATACACTTTAAAAGTACTATTTATGAGCATGAAGTAAACAATCTAATTGTAGCACAAGAGATGTTAATCACTGTACCAGAGATCGATAAATACTTAGAGATAAGCAATAATAAACCAATTGAATTCTACCTGGGGAAAACCAACCAGAATCTTTACATGCACAGAAAGACTTAAACAAATATGCAAAGTACTTCAAAACTGGGGGGAAAAAATGATAGAAAAATATGATAGAAAACTGGGGGTTCCTTTAAAAGTGGCTATAAAAAAAATCTGACCTCACAACCAAGCAAAAGTAGAACCCCTTTTCGATGTAGAAAGTAAAGATTTGTATAATAAAAAGTTACAAAATTATAGTGGAAAAAAGTACAAATACACCCTATAAAGGACAAGTTCCAAAGCAATGCCAATTGATAAAAGTAGCTAAAGGCATCAAGGAAAAATGCGTTGTTGGCAGGAACACAGAAAATAATGATTCCTCATTATGAGAGGAACAGCGAATGTGTAAGCCTATTTCCAGTTTGGCATACCTACACCATAAATTTTAATGCAAAAAAACCCCAGGAGCATCTGGTATAAAAGTTTGTCTTTGGATAAAGCAGAATGATACTGTTGCAGTTTATGTCGAATTAATAACCATTTTTGTGTTTATTAGAAATCAAAGAGGAAAAAGTTTCAGACAATTTTCATTTTAAGTGTCACAGGGTTGTAAAAGAAGATTTCTGTTAATCAATCTAAAAATAGTAGGACATTCCCAAAGACTGGAAGAGCACTAATAACATGTCAATATGAAAAAAAACACCCCAAAACAAACTTGTGGGATTGAAACTGGGCCAAATAAGTGAAAACACTGGATTCAATTAACACAGATTTTAATGAAAGAATATAATTACTCCCAGTCAACATATTGTGGGTTTTTTTTCGTAAAAGAGGTCTTGCTAAACAAATCCGATTTCCTTCTTTGATGAGATTAGAAGTGGATGTTGTACAGAGATCTGCTAGGCTTTGACTTGTCAGACATAACAGACTGATAAAAAAAAAAATAATCACAGCACACCACCAAGAAAAAACTTCTTAAGTGGGTTTAGAAAGGGCTTACAGTTAAAAACCACCAAACCCTCACGTTCCAAGAGGCAATTGTCACTCAATAATACTAGAATAGTAGGAAAGTTGCACAGGTATCAGTAGCAGGTATACTTTTATTCAACATATCCATCAATTACTTGGAATCAGGTAGACAAGGCTAGTAATGTTCATGAAAAACAAAATAACTAAGAAATAACAATGACAAACCAATGTTCTGGGCTACTTGGTATCTAGGCATATTCAAATCAAGTGTATATTAATATAACCAAATGCAAAACTCTCAGTCTAAGAACAGTGATCACAGGCTGCACTTACAGAAAGGGTAACCATATTCTGAAAAGCACTGACTCTGAAAAATATCTGGGACTTTAATACAAGGTGACAGTATAATGCTGTGGAAAAATTGGGAAAATGCACTATTTTGGTGTATACACAGTAAAATAGGAAGTATCTCCACAAAGCAATAAAGGTGAGAAATCATATAAAAATGCATATGCATCTGTTTCCACATTCTGAAACAAAAGGGTGTTAAAACCCCAGAGAAGATACAGAAAAGAGCTATACTGCTAATGCAAGTACTAGAGAAAAAGGATGTAGGTTAAAGAGCTTATTCTGTCCAGATTATAAAAAGCCCTGAGGATATGGCTACTCAGTAAAGTTCCACAGAGATACATGTGCTAATTTGGAAAAAGGTAAATCAAGTACTAGAAACGGAATAGTTTTGTGTTGCCACTGATTCTATTTGTCCCTTGGTAAATGGTCAGAAAATACGGGATATGAAAGTATTTTTAATCTAGTTTAACAAGGGTAGCTTGAATCACTGCAACAAACTATCAAAGGAAAATGGTGGTCTCTCCACCTCTTGGAATTCAAACCCAGATACCTTTCTGGAAAGCAGTTTTAAACAAACAAATTTCTGGGCTCAATACAGGGGCAACTGGTGAAACAAATGATCTGTGATATTTAGAAGGCAAATTAAATCACATAAAAATATCTTCTGGGCTTGGCTAGGAATTTATGAATGATCAATATTCAAAAAGGTGAAGTCTTTCACATCTCAAATAGGCATGTAAAATTTCTGGATACTTTCAACCTTAATTTCTTCACGCCTTAGTTTGCCCATGAAGCATGAAAAAAACACTTCTACAGCAATACTTTAAATCATTGTTTGTTAAACCTCGGGTTCTTATAACATTGAATACTACAGAAAATCCCCATGATGGTTACTCAAAATTCTGTTTTCAGGGAAAGGTTTGAACAGTATCCAGTAAACAAGGGATTGGCACACATAATGAACAAAGAAGATAAAAAAATATATTGATTGGCTGTTCTCTGGATACTGTGTGGAAGAGGAATGCCGTGAAAGAAAGCACACATGATTCTGTAATGAAAAATGTTAACATACTGTTTCAAGGGAAAGGGGACTAAATGAAGATGCTTGATTCAGAAACGCCAGAACTGGTGTTAACTCTTCATTAACTGGCTACTTCAGTGTAGCTTTCTGCATGTATAGCAAGTAACACTGTACTATTGTGCACATACACAATACTCATAATTATTGTCTAAACAACCTGCCCTCCTGAAAGGACAAATGTTCTGATGAATAACTTTGCTGAAAGCAAGAACGTTTGCTTGCCCTATCATGCACTCCTTAAATCCCCTGCAATTTGTCAACTTTGAATGCAATACTTCTCCAGGGGCTACCAATGAGCTTTTCACATCTTGCTCATGTCATCCATTTTCCGCTTGATTAGTGGGGACCTGAAGTAATCTTTCTGCTTCACAGAACAACTAAAGCCAACACACACGAAAATACCAGTATCTTAGGTACAGCTCTTAGCATGGGACAAAGGTCTTTGGGGATGTTGAGGCTCTTGTTGGCCCAATGAAGTGGCTGAGACAGATGAGGAAGTAACAAACATCCAGGCCGAAAAAAGGACGGATAAGTTGGGCATACAATGAGGGAAGACAAAAGAAAACATTTTTTGAGAATTGGGGATGCAAAGAAAGCTGTGCCATGCTGAAGGTACATAGTAAGATGTGAGAAGTAATAACTTGTATGGAATCATGGAAGAGAAGAAAGCAAGGTTCAATATACTTTTCAGAGGTAGGTCAAGAGACGGTGGAAACAGAACATAAAATGAGAATAAAAGTAAAGAAAAATATTTTCTCACATCCTGTTTTATTTTATGTGGCAAAATGTCTGTGATTTTTTAATATCTATGTTTTTGAACCTTTCACTTTTGAAGTATTTGCATAAAAAGCATGTACCTAAAAAGGTTTCAGTATCAAAATATTAAACAGATTATTCTTGTAAAGAGAAGTGAAAGTTTTCTAAGTATCTGGAAAAAAGACTCCTCTTTTACTTTGTTAAGAGTACAAAAAAAAAAAAAGGTATTTATATATTTTTTTTCCTGAACAAATCTTTGATCACAAAAGTGAATGAGTTTAAAACTACGAGAGGTATTTTTGGTACCAGCATCTTTTCAACATCAACTTAATTCAAGCACCATCTCTTTTTAATCGTTAGTACTCCCCCCCAAACTGCCAGAGATCAGTTGGTATTCATAGTATTAAAAAGTAATGAAAGGCGTAGACTTTAATTTGATAAGTTAAAAGCCCTTCAAGGCTCAATGTCATCACTTTAAATGTAGCATAAAAAGAGCAATGGAGAGAAATGATTGAAGCTGTTCACCATGGCTGCTCTTGATAGATTTAAAATTTGCATTTCTGCTATTTGATGCAGTATTTTGATATACAAAATAAAAAACCAATTAAGAACAAAGTTTATATTGACATTAAAATATTTGTAGATCCTTGGGCAAAAGGATCTCTTTATAACACAACAGAAAAATCAAGTAAGTTCGTTCTGCACCAGCAATACTAATGAAGTCCTGTATGATACTGATCTTCACCTCTCTCATTATACCACCTTTCATCATAATAACAGCCTCTTATTCCTTCCAACGTCCTCATAAAATTAACAAATTCTACCTATACCCTTTATAGCTTCCTGCTCCGATACCTCCAGCTCACTCAAGTTTTTTTGGTCCATCATTTGGACAGCAGTGATCTCCTGATGCACAGCCATCTGCTGCTAAAGCTACTGACAAAGTTCTCAAGTTTTCTGAGTGGGACATCAGGAGTTTCAGGAAAATTAGCAACTGAGTAGATGAGAGAAACCCTGTTAGTGATCCAACAATTATTCAGAACATGAAAATAAAGACTGAGGAATCTTATCTCTCTTATTTTCTTAGGGAAATGGTGTTAAGAAGTATGTTTGATAGATGCTTCATACAGAATCCTTCCTTCTCCCCTCCCACCCCCCCAAATTAAAATACATTCTCACGTAGAATTCTCTTGAGAAATAATTTCTATCCAGAAGAGACTGTGATCTAAAGACCACAGAGGGCTTCCAATCACATTAGTACAGAACAAGAAAAGGTCATCAAGAAGATGATGAGACTCATATTTGCAAGCCAGGACATTTTTTGAACAGTTGCCTCCCATTGACTGTACATACAATTGATACAAAGACGGCTACAAATGTGGAGTGTATGTGAACCTCTCCAGCTCTTTTTTGATCTTCTTTGAGAATCTCTGACTGAAAAGTGAAAAAGGCATATAGATTTTTGAGTTTTTACAATGAGTGGAAGACCCTCAGCTTCTATAAATTAAGTATATATACATCTGGTAAAGACTTTGTAGGTAGCAGCCTCCGTGAGAGGCTCAGAGGTAGTAGCTGATACATCGGGTGGTTAAGAATGCAACTTTCACAAATCAAGTACTGAATGAAGAAACCAAATCCAGTGCAAATAAGTCCGATAAATTTAGGAGCAATCCCAAAAACCTGCTTTACAGACTCACACCGAATGGCCACTCAATCTCTTCTTCTCGAGTCTACGTGAAAGAGTTCCCAGGTGAGGTGCTAGGTATCACGTGTTGGATTCAGTACCACCCTAACACTGATACACAGCCCAGACCAGAGAGAGCCAATCTACGCCTGCTCTGAGCAACGTGAACTGCACCCATTTGTGTACACATCCCTAATAAGTTAATGGATGTAGAGCTCACAAAATTACGCCTTTTCTTAGATAGCTGGCTGATTTTGTCTTACATCTGTAATGAATGTGTAAAGACTCAGTGGTATTTGACAGATATTTTAATGCTAAAAATCCCCAAGTGAACAGCTAGAGTGACTTACTAGCAGAAACTGAATAATAAAACTAGAGTTGCTAGCACAAACTGAATAATGGCAATTCCATTTTAGAGGCCACTCAATTAACAGCTTGGAAACTGCCGTATTTAATTTTGCTATTATTTAATCATCACCTTTTACAGGGACAAGGGAGTAACTTTAATAGAGGTCAAAAAGCAAACAGACAGATTTTCAGAGGTACTGAGGCGGTTCAAAACAGGTACTTAGTGGGATTCAAAAAACTTCTAAGTGAGTTAGATACCTAACAACCATGAGAAGTCTGGAGAGGTAGGCATCCAAACTACTCAGACATATTTTGAATATTAGCACCCTATTTACCTACTTCTTATCATGATCTCAGTGTTGCCTTCAGAAAAAGTTACATTCAAAAAGCTTTTTCTTCTCCCTTCATATATTAATGTTATCCAGGTTGCTTTTAAAACATACCTACACCTGTAATTTAATAAATAGGACAACTTCCCTATTTTAAAACTCGTAACCTAGTTACCTTTACAGCCCCCTGGAATAAATTCTGTGAACTCTTTAAAATCTATTGTGCCCCCCAAGGTACAGGTTTACATAGTTTCCTGATATAAAAGAGTACTACTATGTGGGTTTCAGTGATACTACTGTGTAGATGCTCAGGTGAGGACGTAGCTCACAAGCTCTCCATTCAGATGACTACCCTCCAGATTTTCTAGCTGAATCATTCAAAGCCGGGGATGTTAAAACCCCCCTGTTTGGTATCAGCTCAGCATTTTCATTTGCTTTTCCTTCCTACTTCCAGAAAACAAAAGCCTGACCTACACTGAATGATCCATAAAGAAAACCAAACATAATTATGAAGCAGACAGATTTTTATAAACTGGCATGTCAGGTATGTAATTTGGAGTAGAAGATAGAAAAGCTGTTACATCAATTAAAAAATACTACAGAAAGCCCCTGAGATTTTCTTAGGGAAGCAAAAAAAAAAGTTTTTAAGATGTGAAAAAAATTTAAAGGTAATAAGAAATAAATCTGGAGCAGTAGTGAAAAGATATGCCACTCATCAGATGAGCGTCTTTGACCCGCAAATGAATTTAAAATAAAGCACTGAAAATACAGGGTCTCTTAGCTTATATTTTAAAAAACAAAATGAAAACAAAAAAGCCCCTCAATATACAATCACTCAATTTTCAAGATATGTCTACTTCACACCTAACTTAACTCTACAACCCATTGTAATACAAACTATTTATATGATAAAATTCAAGCTAGCTCATTACTGAAAGTTAATGAACAGATTTTATTGAAGCAAAATGCTACTGAGCAAAGAGTTATAAGATGAGGTTTTTTTCAGGGAGGGTGGCAGAGGGAGGGCTGTGTCTGGGTTTTGGAGGTTTTTTTAAATTGCAGTATTGGTACACGAATTACCAAATATTGGAATGAAATATCACTTTGCCACAAAAATATAGCTTTTTTATTATTATATATTACCACTAAAAAACCACCACACACAAACACAAAGGGTTTTTTTTTAATTTCTGCTAGAAAATAAAATAACAAAGAGAGAAAAATAACTTAACAGATGAGGAAAAAAATACAGGCACTATCTGATGGACTATAAAAATTTAGAAAAGTTCCAAATGTTTTCAGCTGGGCACAAAAATGTTGTTAATGATTAGCAGCAGAACAAGAGATTTATCTCTCTCTTTCCCCCTCCTTTTTTGTGTGTGTGCATGTTGCAAAGGCAACAGAGCCGTACCGCAGGTCTGGCTGTGTCATTCTTAGGCCACTTTCAGGCCGATTGAGAAAAGCTGGAAAGTAAACACAGGTGTTTTAAAACTGGAGCCGCTGTCATGGACAACCACAAACACCCTTAACTCTGATGTGGCAACGCCTCTTTCCCGCCCTCTCTTTTTTTAAAGCGTTGCCCAAAAAGAACATGTCAAATGTTTCACCTTTCACCACCTCAAAATAACTTGGAGCTTATAGCATTGTTTGGCAAATCTCAAGCAGAGAGATCTTTTTTTTCCTTTTCCATTCCTTTTCAGATGTAGCCAACTACGAATCAGTCACATGAAACAGTCATTCCATTTCTAATTATTTTATTTCCAGTGCCCACTGATTTACCTGCAAGCACCATGTTTCAAGTTGAACATTTCCTTCCTCAAAATGTAATTCAGGCTCCTTGCTTTCATGATTCAGGTTCAACTAAAAAGACAGTGAGGGGATTTTGCAATAACTAAACAAGAGATTTAATCCAGTGGATAAGAGGATAAATAAAACCCCCACATAACAACTATAAAAAGCCACAAATCCCCCAAACCAAAAGAATAAACCTTGATTTTTTGATTATTGTGCAAGAATATGTACAAAACTGAAAAAGTACTCACTTCTGCATTAGCTGTTCCAGGAAAGAGCACATCCTGTTTAACAGCCGTGAAGTACTGACTAGCTAGAGAAAAAGTATGGAATCAAAACCAGACCAAATTCCCAGAAATTATGTAGTCATCCTTCGCTTATGCAGTCAATGGGTATGTAGGGAAAAAAGAAAGAAAGAAATTAACAAAAATGAAAGAGCTACTGACAGAATTTAGTTCTGAAAAACTAGTAAACTAAATGAGAGATGGTTACACTTGCATTACCAGCCTCAGCAACACTCCTTGCCCTAAAATGCACAACTGTCTCCTAATCTAAATATAAAAATCTACAGCAAAAAACAGCAAATATATGGCAAGCACTGCTAAAACAGTAACACATCAAAATCAGGTCTTACTCATTGTACAGGATGATTTTTTCCTGTCAGCCTCAGCCTTCAGATTCCAGAACGATTTTCTTTTTGATGAAGGTGCTTACACACACACCCCCTGGTTTCAAAAACCAGACACCAGACTTACTGTGTGTCTTGTGCTCCAACTTAAACAAACACAAACGACTTCATAAGATAGACAGCGCTCATGCATACATTTATTTATGTTAAGACACAAGCGGGATTTTTCTTTTTTTCCAGATTTTGTCCAGTGTGGTAAAGAGACAGTATTATTTATCAAAGGATCTGTTTGAAGAGCCCTGAGCCTCCTCAGCCCCTGTTAACTTCACCGGGCATTCAAAATCGTCGACAATCTCATAAAACAGGCCTCAAAGGATGACTTGCAGAACTGAACTTTACATTAAAAATCAGTCATTGTGATTTCTTTTAGGCCATTTTATCATGTTTTTGGCAAAAATGATGATGAGCTGTTTTGTATACTTTTATATTAAAAGTCTAACCAACAATACCTTTAAAACTTTACTGAATATAGCTGACAGAACACAACTGTAATAAATGTAATGCATCATATTTCTTCCATCAGGCTGTGTCACTCATGGTGCTGTGCATTACCTACCAAACACTTAAAGAAACCATACACACAAGCCCACTTATTCACATGTGTATGCTAAGTTTGCAACAAAACCCACAAAGAACAAGCGTTTTCACAATTTCACCTCATTTGTTGCTATGACTTGAAAATCATATACCGTTGAGACTATTACACACAAATGGACAAATCAGATGAAACAATATTGTGTATAAATTAGCCTGTTCATTGGTTTGCATTGGAAGTACTTTTTTGTTAAAATAGGAAGGATTTATGCTTGGCTGTTATACAAAGCAATAGAGTTTAATCTGATCCATTTAAAAATTTAAAAAGTGCACTAGTACACTCATGGGGAGAGCCATTAAACATTCTGATAGCAAGGATTCAGAGACAGCTAAATAAAAAGTGAGAGAAAAGCTTGTTGAAATAACCCTTTTTAAGAGCAAAAATTCACCCCATGCAAAGATGCAGCAGTAACGCTGCTATTTCCTTGCAGATCGGTAAAGTCTTACGCAAAGGGACTGAGTCAGGGGAACTTTATCAAACTGCTACCATTAAACAGCAATGATCAATTTATCTCTCAGTATTACAGTGACCTCCTGACCGATTTCTGATTTCCCCAGCCTTTTGAATTCAGAGTTATTACCCAGTCACAAAAGGAGCTGATTTTTGCAGCGTTCACGTTTTGAGAGGTAAGAGGCGCTTTCAGCTGCGTCGAACATCAAGAGTTGTGGACACTCAGCTTTGGGCATTTATTATTTGATGCAGCTCTGAGAGCAACTTCTTTTCTACATGTTAATGAAACAGGTAGGAGATATACAGTAAAACTGTAAAAAATACTAATGAGCTTGAAGTGTGAAAGCTGAGTTTTCCTTAATGCAGTAAGTTGCAAAGCTGGTTTTGTCTTTTAAGAAATGTCAAAGCAAGCTTTCTCAAGAAACATACTAAAAACTGATCACTAAAGTTTTACTTGGGTGAATAATAGGTGCTCACAGAAGTAGCTTCCTGCGTGAGGCTTACTGGATTAGGCCCCAATTTGTGAAAATGTTGTTTCTGGACACAGACCCGCTATTCTAAGTTTCAGGCTGGAATGAAGTTTTCATAGTGAAGCTCTTAAGTCCTAAAGACTGGGGTCAGAAGGGAAACAATGCAAGGGTGTGAAATACACTGTTGCTGCTACAACGTCAACTCTGCTTGGTAATTTTTGTCAAATTACCCAAGAAAGGAAATATGAAGTCTGATGTCACTTTCTTCAAATACAAACACATCTAAGCAAGACTGCAGGTCTTTTTCTCCTAAAGAATAACTGAAAAAACAAAAAATACGAGAAGCAGACATTCCTTTGTGAGGACAAAGTTAATAAAACATTTTATTTGGGAAGCAGACATGATACAATTGGAGTTTGAAGGTGCAGTTAGCTCTGTTCTAATATTTTAAATTTGACAACACTTGTCAAAAGATGTTAAAAATTGTTTTGTGGTCCAACAAGTCACTCAGCAAGAATAATTTTTAAGCAGCTTTTCTTTTTGTTTCAGTTAAAATTAAAATCCATGCTGTGTAATCCTTGGAGTCAATCTGTAATTAAGGGGATTTGAAGAGAGACCACGCACCGCATTAATGATAAAATTTAATATCTGTTTTAATACTCTAACATAAGAAAAAAACCCTAAGCAACATACAAAAAAGCAATCATCTCCCTATTTTGTGTGAATGCAGCATATATACATCATTACTATGTCTAGCAGCAATGCTGTATTTGATGTCAGCTTTTTGTTTATAGACCAAATGTTTCAGGATTTAGCATCTACAGAGCTTAAAACTGCATCTGCTTGAAAGTTGGCACCCAGATTTAATAGGCTAGATAAACAGATTTTATTTTATCTAGTTTGGAAAACGAGGGGTTTTGTTGTTACTATTGTATGGCAATTCCAAACGGAAGGAGCCATCAGCAGCATTTCCAAGGTTTCACACTCCCCTCCAACATCTAAGACAATTACAGCTCAAGTCTGAGAAACAGGACCAGATAACCAAATAAAACCAATTAACTCCATGTGGTATGCTTAAATGCTGTGAAGTTTATCAGAATACAAAAAATTATGATGTTTGTTATACCAAGTCTCTCCTTTAGACTACATGCAAGGAAAGAATTTGAAATTTGTGTCTCTTCAAAATGAAGCTGCTTGACACTAACTAGTGATTGCAAACCATTTACTCAGCTGCTTAACAGTAAAGATAGTTAAATTTTTAAACTAGGAACCTGTACCATCCTTCCAGAAGATGGGATGAAGGATTAAAGTACCAGGGTGATGGGGTATTTTGTGAATAATTTTTTTTCCAAAGAACTCAGTAAGAAGTATGGTTAAAGTGGGGGTGCTCTTAATGAGATTTTGGGTGGAAAGGTTTTGAAGGGATGTGATGTTTTGCACTGAGAAAGGATAATAGATTCTTTTAACATGGACGTCAAAGATTTATTCCTGTTAAAATGTCTTCTGGCCTGAGTTCTTCTGAAAGAACTAGTAAATCATCAGGGTATTCTTGTTGAATCATGTATGATACCTTGTTCATGAAAACAAGTTTGAGTAGAATTTCCTCTGACCTCTGAATATTGTTATACAGCCTAAATCTGTGTGCAAAGCTTCAGAGATTTGGGACCTAGGCCCATTAAAATTTAAGTGTATGGGGAACTTGTAAGCTTCGAGATCAATGCAAGAAATGATTCAATTCTTCCCAAAATTTAGATCCTATAACAGAACCTATTAATGTCAGCAGGGCTGCTCTCCAGCAGACAGTGATACAAATGGACACAGAACCAGGCCTAACCCACAAGATTAGTTTCACTGTTTGAAAGCCTGGTCTGAATGATGCTTCTAACATAAAAAGTAGTTTAAGTGGTATTGATTTTTAAAAAATAAATTCTCTTTAATTTTTCAAAATGTGTGGCCAAGATATTTGTAAAGAAAGAACTCTACACCCAAGTCATCACTACCACCATCCTAATAGCCCCTCCAGCATAGCAGGTATTTCTTTAATAAACAAATGAGCATTGAAATAATAATCCTGTGATCCAGATAGAAATGGCAAATTTATGAAACTGCATGGGATCTGAATATGCCTAGTGAAATTGTGAAAGGTGACCTCTGTTCTTCAGTGAAGAATCAATTCTGGAGATGGAAACCAACACAGTTCAGAAAATGAAGCCCCAGGAAGATTCAATATATAAAGAAACCAACTGCAAAGTGACATTTAGATCTTTGAGTTTAATTTTAAATTGCAAATTCTGCTGCTTAGCAGCTTAACACAATCACCAATATATATTCTGTATAATACTGTATTCAGGCAATGCGATATACACTCATTTACTATTGCACAACAGCATTTGTTACTTGGGCTTCCTGTGAAAAGTTTGAAGGCAGTTCTTTTTAATTTTACCTTTTTATTGCTCTTTTTTTTTTCCCCTGCTAAGTTCAGTTTACCATACTGTTAAGGAAGGCTGAATTTTGGAAGTAAGAATACATCTCACTGGATTTTGGAGGCATAAGAAATTGAAGTCTTAATTGCAAATGTATTTTTCAGGAGAAATCAGACCTTCTTTGAGTGTTTTCAGTGAATAATTCATTTTTTGTGCAAGTGTAATGAGCATTTTTGATTCAGCTACATGACAGAGCTATGCATGCAGTGTTTCTAAATATGAAGATAAACCTAATATATGTTGAGTTGAAATCCTAATGCACTGATGCACTTCTGCTGATGTGAAGCTTACTTTATACTTTTGAAGTCTTCAAATAATAAAAAACAAGGCTATGTATTTCATATGCCAATGTTCTATCTGTGCTTTTGTTAATCAGTAAAGATTATATTAATATACTTTCTGAACAGGAGGTACACCAGTGTGCCTGTGCAGGTTTTTATGGTGAAGGTCTGGAAACTCAGAATAACTGAATTATCAAACTAGTTGATCCCTAACATACACCTTCCAACTCTTAAGGTTTACACCTAGAGAAAAGTCCAGCTGCCAGTCCATAATCTTAGAGGAAAAGCTGTGGAGATCTACTGGAAGACAGGTGAGGAATATTTTCCTTCATAAAGCCCACTTTCATAAAAGAAAAATAAAAAGATCAAAATAAATCCAAGTCGATTCGTTCCTTCTGCTCTTCAAGCATTCTTCTAATGACCTGTATACTGCTAGGGTAGAAATATATACCTACTGCACACAAGCAGTACGTCTCCTCCCCTTAGCAACCTGAATATATGAACAGCAGAGTCCAATTTTCCTTTACACTGCTGCATGGCCACATACATGGAAGTCAAATCAGGATTTTGCTCTTATTTACAGGGAAAAGAAAGGGATTTTCCAAAGCCTCTCAGTGATCTAGGAGCACAAGTGCCCTAACATCAAAAATGTGCCTCTGCACCAGAACAAATAAATAGATGGGAATTAAAAAGGACAGGCAAAATGAGTCCTGACTCCTCTGAGTAAATCATGGCTAAGCACCAAGTTGCACTTTCTGGACATGGGTTCTTTTGACTTTATCTCATTCTAAAACCTAAAGTTTCTCACCTGGGAAGTGAATAGGAGAGATTTACAGATTACAGTAGAAAGATAAATAAAACATGTAGCACCTTGAGGCTTCTGAATCAAGGCTAGTCTTCAGACTTAAAACCACACTAAGATCTAATGTTTCAGTGGTGTCCTTTGCCATCTGTCCCCCTTCTACACTGAACCATGCTTCATATGTTCACACCCAGGCAAAATGCTATGAAAGAACTCTCCAGCTCTCAAGAGAAATTTAGATATACTTCAACATACTAAGAACAAAGATTAATTTTCAGTAAATACCTAAAATTATGAAATATTTGTAATAGTTCTTTATCCTATTCCTGGTTTCCTCTACCCAAGATCTAAAGTAGATTCTATCAATTCTGAGGGGTGTTTCAGATAAGGAGGTCATGGATGGGTCAGAGCAAGACCTTTGCTATTTAATGACCCTGTAGCTTACCTTTTGCACAAGAGCTTAGGTTACTACCTTTTATACATTTTATTGTAGGACAAAAAACTGACATATCATGCACTCAGGCTCATGATTTTGTTTACAGTTGCTGCTCAAACAAAAGAGGATAATTCTCCTTTGCAGTATAAAGAAAAGGTGTACAGTAAGACACTGAAAAAATTTTTGAAAATTAGGATTTTCCACTCTTCCTTTCTGCATGTATGAATAACAAATTTTGAATGGAGAAAAATTTATGAAATAAAAAAGCACAACATAACAGTGTCAGTCCTCTTCATTCATGAAATGTGGTATCTTGTCTTCAGCATCATTTGATACTCAGTACCTCTGAGAAAGGAAAAACTTAACTTGGCTAAATACTTTCGGGACTTCCTTTATTTTATTACAGTACTATGCTGACAGACACTTTGAAAACTATGCCAGTGAAGACTATTATTA
This sequence comes from Laterallus jamaicensis coturniculus, assembly GCA_022605575.1. NCBI lineage: Eukaryota > Metazoa > Chordata > Aves > Gruiformes > Rallidae > Laterallus > Laterallus jamaicensis. The sequence continues at coordinate 4,055,676 of JAKCOX010000058.1, forward strand.
ACAATATTAACAGAAACCAATGCTAAGGGCTTCTTTAAACATGGAAGAAAACAGTTACTATATTATGTACACAATGGCTTCAGTTTTAGAATCTCTTAACTAAGTTTGAAGACAGTTTTTACAGTGCCAGAAAGTGCCAAGGGAGGGAATCCTTGTTTTCTTGTAGCAAGTCTGATGCACTAGGCTTCATGTTTGTTCTACAATGAGATTTATGGCCTTTGTTCCAAATCCATGCAAACCCAAAATGAAGCTACATACCAGTAGGAAAGTAATTTTTTTATAGCTGTTTGAAGTGCAGCAATATGACACTTCCTTAGACATTACAAAGGTTCACAGAAGTACTAATATTGTTGTATTATTGGGCAGAAGGAAGGAAAAATGAACCCATGACTGCAGTGATAAACTACACCACTGGGGATGACAACAAATAAGCATTATAGTGAAACAGAGGTTTTGTTTTTATAAGAACTCACCTTTCCATATAAGGAACTTTTCTAACATGACTATGTTTTTTACAGTTTGCTTTGCTGTCATGTCAGATTCTGTGATTCTGATTTGCAAGATATTGAATTTCAATGTATTGTAGAACATGATTTTTTATCATTGTTTTAAGGTATGGATATCACCTCTCTGACGATAAGGACTGAAAGAGCAAGTAGCAGACAGCTTTCAATCTGGCTACGGGATGCCTGCATCTTCTACAACTTTAGAACTGATTCTTTTTCAGTCTATTTATTTGTATAACACATAGGTCTGAGATCTGCCCCAGGCCCATAAACTATTACAGTTTTGAGGTCCTTTAACAGACTTTAGATAAAAACCTAAAAATGCTGTAGAACATTTACAATTGAAATAAAGTGTCCTTGAAACTGGAAGGCCAAGTTACCACATCACTGAACATGGAAGGACTTCCAGCAAGTCACCCAGATGCCTATCAAATGAATCAACTATATAAAGTGGAATCTACCTTGTTAGAAGGCAAAACAGGTGCATAAAAGTGTAAAGTATTTGTTTGTAAAAATTACAAGTTTATGTAATATGTGCAGATGCACAATTACAGAATGGTTAAATGAAAAACATGGATGAGAGGAACTTGTCAACAGGAAGTTCATGGTCACACAAGACTATTACCATGAAAGAGATGATTCTTTGCATACCAAAAGAAAGGATGTGGAAGCAGCCTAGGTGACTGTGAGAATGATAAACCAGATCTAGAATAACCTGAGATGAAAATGCTGCATTCCAAGAACCTACTGCATTCATCAGAAATAATACTTCTGCTAATCAGGAGTAACACTGACTGATCTCATGGGAAGACAAGTTTCACCTATGAAATGGAAACAAACAAAGAATCTCTGTTAAATGGTTTGAATGACCACATCATCCCCAATGACAAAGGGACGTTTAAATATACACAAACAGTTTGTTGATGTTTAAGATTGTCAAGAATAATCTGGTGCCAAGAGAGACTTGAAGGCTGTCAAATAAAAAGCAACAGACCTCCAAGGAATTTTTAGTGGACCAGATGAAGGCTAACATCAAAGACAAAGTAGGAATGAGTAATGAATTCCTCAATGCTTAGAAATGAATCAAAGTTCAATAAATATATCTGCTTTGCTTAAGAGAGGCTCGGCATCTGTTAAAAGGAGAGAAGGAAGACTTACACCCTTTAGGCAAAGTGAACAAACTCTTCTAGCCAAGACGCTGTTGCTGTTCAATCTTTCAAGACACATTCAGTGCCATTCTTATGCAGCTGTTTACAGGCAATAGGAAGCACGCTAAAATTCCTTAAGACATACAATGCCCTAGACAAGCATAATTAATTAGACAAATACAACTCTTACCAGGATAATTTTCAGGATAAATGTTATGCCAGTAAATCACAGAATCACAGAATCTTAGGGGTTGGAAGGGACCTCAAGAGATCATTGGGTCCAACCCACCTGCCAAAGCAGGCTCCCTATCTCATATTACATAGATAGGCGTCCAGACGAGACTTGAATATCTCCAGAGAAGGAGACTCCACCACCTCCCTGGGCAGCCTATTCCAGTGCTCTGTCACCCTCACTGTGAAAAAGTTCTTCCGCATGTTGGTGCGGAACTTCCTATGCTTCAGCTTACAGCCATTGCCCCTAGTCCTGTCCCCAAAGACCACTGAAAAGGGGCTGGCCAATTCCCCCTGCCACCCATGTCTAAGATACTTGTAAACACTAATTAGGTCCCCCCTAAGTCTTCTTTTTTCTAGGCTGAACAGACCCAGCTCACTCAGCTTTTCCTCATAGGGGAGATGTTCCAGACACCTAATCATCTTTGTCGCCCTTCTCTGGACTCTCTCCAGAAGGTCCCTGTCTTTTTTATACCAGGGAGCCCAGAACCGGACACAGTATTCCAGGTGGGGCCTGACCAACGCAGAGTAGAGGGGGAGGATCACCTCCTTCGACCTGCTGGACACACTCTTCCTGATGCATCCCAGGATCCCATTGGCTCTCTTGGCCACCAGGGCACACTGCTGGCTCATAGCCAACCTGTCATCAACCAGGACCCCCAGGTCCTTCTCCACAGAGCTCTTTTCCAACAGGTCATCCCCCAGCCTGTACTGATACATGTGGTTATTCCTCCCCAGGTGCAAGACTTTACACTTGCACTTGTTGAATTTCATTAGATTTCTCCCAGCCCAGCTCTCCAGCCTATCCAGGTCTCGCTGAATGGCAGCACAGTGTTCCTGCGTGTCAGCCACCCCTCCCAGCTTTGTATCATCGGCGTACTTGCTGAGGGTGGATGATATTCCCTCATCAAGGTCGTCAATGAAGATATTAAACAGGACCGGACCCAACACCGAGCCCTGGGGAACACTGCTAGTCACAGGCCTCCATTCAGATTCTACTCCACTGATCACGACCCTCTGAGCCCGGTCTGACAGCCAGTTCTCAACCCACCTCACTGTCCACTCGTCTATCCTTTGTGCCCTCAGCTTTTCTATCAGGATGCTGTGGGAGACAGTATCGAAAGCCTTGCTGAAGTCAAGGTAGATGACATCCACTGCTCTCCCTCCATCCCCCCAGTTGGTAATGACATCATAGAAGGCTATGAGATTGGTCGAGCATGATCTCCCCTTGGTGAATCCATGCTGACTATTCCTCATGACCTTCTTCTCTTCCAGTTGTTTGGAGATGGCATCCAAAACAAGCTGTTCCATCACCTTTCCAGGGACAGAAGTGAGGCTGACTGGCCTATAGTTACTAGGATCCTCCTTCTTGCCTTTTTTAAAGACTGGAGTGACATTGGCTATCCTCCAATCTTCAGGCACTTCTCCTGTAGTCCAGGATCTATCAAAGATGATAGAGAGCGGCTCCGCAATCACCTCCGCCAGCTCTCTCAGCACACGTGGGTGTATCCCACCGGGCCCATGGATTTGTGTGCATCCATTCCTTTGAGTCGCTCCTGGACCACCCCTACCTCTACTAGAGGTGAGCCATTCATTCCCCAACCACTCCTACTTAGATCTGGGATCTGTGGGTCCCGAGAAGCCTTCGGAGTAAAGACCGAGGCAAAGAAGGCATTAAGTATCTCCACCTTCTCACCATCTCCCGTTACCAGGACACCCGCCTCATTCAACAAGGGACCTACATTATCCCTGGTCATCCTTTTACTATTTACATACCTGAAAAAGCTCTTTTTATTGTCCTTTATGTCCCTTGCCAGCTTAAATTCTAAGCAGGCCTTAGCCCTCCTAGTTGCATCCCTACAGGCCCTGGCCACATCCTTATATTCATCCCATGATCTCAGACCCTGTTTCCACAGTTTATAGGTCTTCTGCTTCTCTTTGAGTTTACTCATTAGCTCCCTGCTTATCCACACAGGTCTTCTGCCTTTCTTTCCCGATTTCTTACTCAAAGGGATGCACCTATTCTGTGCTTGGAAGAAGTGCTGTTTGAATGTTAGCCAGCACTCGCAGGCTCCCATTCCTTCAAACAGCGCAGCCCATGGGATAGCCCCTATTTGATTTCGGAGGAGATCAAAGTTAGCTCTTCCAAAATTCAGGGTAGCTATCCTACTTTTTGGCTTGCCTCTTCCATTCAGGATCTTGAACTCGACCATTTCATGATCGCTTTGTCCTAAATGTTCACTCTCATCCATATATTACTTTACTGTGAACCACAGAATCACAGAATCATAGAATGCAGTAGGTTGGAAGGTACCTTTAAAGGTCATCTAGTCCAACCCCCCTGCACTAAGCAGCAACACCTTTAACTAGATCAGGCTGCTCAGAGCTTCATCAAGCCTGACCTTGAATGTCTCCAGGGATGGGGCCTCCACTACCTCTCTGGGAAACCTGTTCTAGTGTTTTGCCACCCTCATAGTGAAGAACTTCTTCCTAATGTCTAATATAAACCTTCCCTCCTCTAGTTTAAAACCACTGCCCCTTGTCCTACCATTACATACACACAGCCCCTTTCCAGCTTTCCTGTAGCCTCACACTTTAAGTATCAGGTCACTGTAAAGTCTCCCCTGGGCCTTCTCCAGCCTAAACAAGCCCAACGCTCTCAGCCTGTCTTCTTAAGAGAGGTGTTCCAGCCCTCTGATTGTCTTTGTGGCTCTTCTCTGGACTCACTCCAACAGGTCCATGTCTTTCCTGTGCTGAGGGCTCCAGAGCTGGATGCAGTACTCCAGGTGGGGTCTCACCAGAGCAGAGTAGAGGGGGAAAATCACCTCTTTTGATCTGCTGGCCACACTTCTTTTGATACAACCCAGGGCATGATTGGACTTCTGGGTATCAGGTGCACATTGTTGGCTCATGCTCAGCTTTTTGTTCATCAGTACCTCAAAGTCCTTCTGAAAGACTTCAGGTCTCAGTTATAAACACTACTTCTTTCATTTGAATACAGTCCAAGAAATTTGGTGTAACTTCTGTGCAGACAACACCATGCACACAGGGCTGCCAGGCCAGACAGTGCTGTCTGGGAAAGAACAGTCCTACAGATATGGGAAGGTGCCTTGGCTTGTGCAGCCGAGGAAGCAAAGATGAGAACATGAGTACATCTATTTAGTCCTTCAATCTGTAAACCACCCAAGCTTGAACAAGTTCAAAATTCTGCCTCACAGCTATGCCTTAGTGAAACAAGAATCTGTGGCCCTGATGCCTATCCACACAGCCACTTACTGACATCACAAGCTGACCACAGAAAATCATGCAAGTACTTATGTTACCAAACACCATTTCTCTTCAGCTCCCAGGTAGATGTTTCCTATAAATCAGATTTATCAGAACCTGGGAGCCTGGGCTTCTAAAGGGTCTCTGGACAACTTTGCTCTCAATGAAGGGTGTCCCATTTCATAATTTATTTGCCTTGCTTCCCATTAGGGGAAAGCATTGTATTATTTGTTTATGGTACATTTAAGCAATTATCTTAACCTTCAACTCCCTATACAAATGAAGATATTTATGATCAATGAACACATATGTCTATCAGTGCGAAAACATTAACTACCAGATGGGAGGAGACGGTCACTAGGAATTTAGCTGTCACTCATTAACAACTGTTCTGTCAAGATCTGCATAACTAAATGAAGCCTAACAGCCTGGATGGCTAAAAAACCCCCTAATTAACAAAACTGGACACTGAAAGTGATACGAATAGATCAAATATCTGAACTTAGCTTTTGGACTCATGGTCAAATTCATTGTGCTAAATTAGTCACTTCCTGCCTACAGCGGATGCGTGTAAGCAAACTGTTGCACTCCTAAATATATGACAGCAGATGAAGGAGAAATCTCCAGACCTGAACTGAACAGAGGACCAGGTTATGATAGCTGCTCACAGGAACTACCAGACCCAAGGAAATTTCAAATGATTGCTTTAAAGACCTCTTGACCAGGACTCACATTTTTTTCCCACTGGGATTGAGGAATATTGGTCACTGTATATGAGTTAATTTCTTCCTCTCCATACATACAGAAAGGTAGGTTGTCAGAAGTCTGTGCTGTTGGACACACTACAACTTAAACAGAAAGGAATGCAGAAAATTAATATTGAAGTGGAACATGGACAAATTTGTTTCTGCAGGCATTGTACATGGCTTCATTGCATTGTTCATTTATGGCATGATGCACCCGCTTACACTGATACCCTCTAAGGTGTGCAGTACTGTTTAATAACACCAGTCATAAAGTGACTAATCCTGTTTCTAGCATGGATAAGAGCTTGCACAGACTTGGGTCTAACTTTAGTGACACCCTTTCAGACCTTATGATTAAGCGGTTTTTGGGTGCAGCATAAGCAAAGGGTCTGTTCAATGCAATTAAGATTGCAACTGTACCTACTCTGTGTGATAAAGTGCCTAGGAAGCAGCAACTGAGGAAAAATGTTTGTGCATTCTTATCCATATCCAGATTGTCAGCAGCACGTTTCAAGTTTTACTAAGTCTTTTTGTTTCCATCTCCACTATGCACTTAAGAACAGTTCAAGCATTAAAACTTCAGCAAAAACCCACTCTGAAAATTAAGAGTGATCTCACGTGCTTCATAACAAGTTTTACTGACAGGGTAGTGAATTTGTCTTTCACATTGCCCAAGCGTTTAAATTAAGGCATACACTGCTTTAGGGTAGCTACTGGAGAGTTAAATTAACTCATCTTGGCTTTCTTAACCTGAACTAGACTACTCTTTTGAAAGTGAGAGAGGAGAAATGGCACCCTTAGGAGAAGAAACTGAACTACTGAAATGTCTCTTGCACAAAGTTAGAGATTGCAGCTTACTTCAATAAATCCGCTAGCATTTTATCCCTGTGTAAGTTATTGAAAGAATAGTATGAAGAACCTTTCAGGATTAGTTGTAACAACATATTATTTGCTGGAGATAACCTCCAAGAAGCCTGTTAACTATTCCCATTGCTCCTGAAATTTTTCTGTAGTGTCAGAAAAATAGATACAGATCACACGTAAATGCAAGGGCACAGTGCATCTCCTCACACTGATCTGCAATCTACTTTTCCTCCCCTTCTATTTCCAATATGAAGCTGTCATCCCAGTCTTCAAACACAGTTATAAATTAATTTGCAAATGTGATAACAATTCCTTTTATAAGTAGCAGCACATGACATCCCAAATGAAAAGTGTGATTGCTTTAGGGCTAACTCCATGGAGTGAACTTTGAAGCTCAGCTTTCACAGGTTGATATTCTGTTAGATACACAGGGAACAGTACATACTGGACAGAAGAATTCACAGCTAAATCCAAGGGAACTGTGTGATCATCCAACATATGAGCATTGCTGAGTTGCTTCACTTAAAAAACCCCTCAACCTCTCTGAAGTAAGCACAATATTTTAGAGCACCTTTTTCCAAACAAGTAGATCAATATCCTCGTTGCAAAGTAATTTCTAGTTAGAAACTGGAGGAAGATGTAACACCCGCTTCTGCAGTGGATAACACAGCTAGCTATTCATGTTAGCTGCAACATATTGGTAACCAGCAGCAGGTTTCTACCACTCAACACTGCGCTGCCATTAACAGCAGTGCAAGAGCCAAAATTGCTGAAGTTGGCAGAGTGGTGTTCTGGACATGGCTGGACCTTGCCACGTTCAAACCTTACGTTCTAGGTTTCTAATAAATCAGATTGATCTCTGTTGCCTCATGTAAAATGGTGATGAAAGTATTGAAAGGAATTTCTCTAAGGGTTTTCTACGATGTGATTAATAACTATAATCACATGTAAAAATTGAGTGCTGGACTGGAATTAAGTAGAAGAGTTGAGATTGAAATCTCTGTTTCTTACCACTGGTTCAGGAAAGCTTCCCTGGATTAGAAAGCATTTCAAAAGCGTGTGGCCTGGTCAGAAACAAAATGGGGGCTTTATAGCCATAAACCAGCTCTGAAGTCATTAACATGAAACCCTAAAACTTCATCTCTGAAGCTCTAAATATAAAACCATTGTTAGAATTAGTTTTTTGCAGATAAGTGACATGGTTACTATCTTCTGAAAGAAAAACTTTATTCCATAGTCAATATTATATGCCTAAATAGCATGAATAGTCTGGGTTGTCACCAGTAGCAAACATTTTAAACTTCATGTTAAAGCTCTCCTTATTTTTTTAAAAAACTCTTATGGCATCAGATTCTCCCAGGATTGCACTCTTTATGGATGATGTGTTGACTAGGCAGCTTGATTTGTTTTTGCGGCTGACATGGTGGATTTCCTTCCCTTGACACAGTTCTTATGTGTCAGCAGAAAGCAGATGACATCAGCTACAATTGCTTTATGACAGTATTGTAGCTGCACTCCTTCAGGTCACTTCCTTGCCTCTGGCTCTAAATTGATAATATTCTTAATAAAATCATAGAAGCATGTAAGATGAATTCAACAGAAAATCATGCCTAAAAAGACTGATTAGTAAAAAAAAATAATGAAACAAGACAATCATGACCAAAGATTAACACCTTAACAGCTCTGAAGGAGATTCATAACCTTTACAAGTTCTTATGACATCATTACTGGACAGAGTACTCATTTAGTCACTAAAGGGCACCTGGTTCGTGTATCATCATGAAATGGCCCTCCACTCAATCTTGAGAGTTTGGCTTGAGAGTAAAATCAGTATGTCTCTTTGGTCTTTAAAGCAGATTAGTAGCTGCTTTAAGAAGAATGCACCACCTAATTAAAAATGACAAAACACATCAGGCCTGTGGGGAAAAAAATGTGTCACATCTCCACCTGTCTTGTTCAAATCCAGTGAAATATTTTCCATGGATTTTCACATAAGGGTATTTGTTTCATAAGACTTATTTCCTATTCTTCTTCGACCAAGTAAAGAGGACATTCACAGTGGCAAAAATCTTTATTTTTCTTTGGGAAAATGCATTACTTAAAACTCTGCATTTTAAAATGACACACTAAAAAAACTCACAACAATAAAATCCACAACAATAGTTGAATACTAATAAAAAAATAGCAATTCTTCAACTTTTCTGTTTAATTGAATCAGCTATTTCGGTGCATTGTGGGAATACATTTATCAGAATCAATAGAGACTGAATGTTAATTATAAGGCCAGGCACAAATGAATAATCTTACATATAGACCCTGAGACACTGGAACTGCAAAGCACTCTGCAGATCTTATTTTATGAAAAGGTACTAAGAGCGCAAATGTATAGGCCCTTAGGAAGCAATTATCCCTAAAAGATTTAGCTATAATTCAATCCGTAGTATTATAAGAGATTTTTTTAAAATGGTTTCACAAAGAGGAGGATTATTTTACTTTAACTGTGGAAATAGGGACCCACACACGCTTCTCTGAATGACCTCAGTGCAGTTGTGGGCATTGCCTGGAGGGAAAAGTTGAAATTGGTCTTTTTGTTCAATTAATACAATCCCGGATGTCCAATAAGAATATTAGAAAAATTAGGAGTACCAGTTTGGCATTGTGGGACTGAATGGCCCACATCACTGTAAGGAATGTTCTATGTACTAAATACATTGAATATGGTGATTTTAAATCATGTACCACTAACACATGTGACAGAGATTAGTCAAGAAGAGCTATCTTACCAAGGACATGCAGACATTATGTTGTGCAGTAAGATGAAACAGCACAGTATAGGTCTATACAGCATGCCTTAGATGTGATGTTTTATTTGTCACATGATCTGCAGGTGTGACATGGGATCTAAATGTGTAAAACCAAAAGCATGCATGAGCACTTACAGAATCTTTGTGATTTCCAGATCCTTGATCTGGCCAATATACAGCCACCACAGCTCTCCTGCAGTAATAATCTTTCTGTCTGCTGCCTTGCCTCACTCAGGAGTCTATAGGATGCTACTGCCTCAAAAAAGGGTGGCAGTAGCCCTGTCAGCTAATATAACTAAAAATAAAGATGAAAGCTCTTGCTTATCTTACCTGTTAGACCATACCATCAGTGGAATGAAATAGGTTTCCTGTGGATTGATACTACACTATTTTTTTCCTTCTAAGCAGCTCACTATTGTGAGATAATATTAAAAATTAAGAAAAACCCTCCCAATACTCATTGCATTTTGTTATTCAGTGTATTTCAGGACTCCACAGAGGTCATGCCATCCTTAATCCCAATTACTGTATTATTATCCAGTGAGGACTGCAAGTATCCTTGCACCGCATCTGATGTTTACACTTCTGTACTCCCTGGAGAAAACATAAAGCAGATCAAATTTCTTGTCTGCCACCTATCAGCAGAATACATCTTTTGCCACACTGAATCAGACAATACTAATTATGTTTAAAAAAGTAGGAAAAAATAGAGGCTTTAAAAAAAAAAACCCTGAAACTTTCTTAACAGAAACTGTCCTGGATAGACACAGAAGGAATGCCTAGACTACTTCTGAAGGACTGGTGTTTACATCTGAATTAACAGTATATAGCACAGTTCCCAGTTTGCACGTGGAAGTGGTTAAAGCAAATGTAGTACTCTGAATCATGGCGAAAATAAAAATAGATGAGTGGATATTTAACCCTGCACCACAGAGCCAAATGGCCTGCCCTGTTTCTTCGAAAATAGATGACCAGAGGTTGATCTGCAGTGGAGAGGAGACAGGAGGGGATTCTTGGGTCTGTACAAGCACTCTGTGTGTAGCACTTAGAATAGTCAGTGAGCAGATACAAGAGGTAGGAGGCAGCAGCTAGGAACAAGAAGGTTTCAGTGGAGAGGTTTGTGCCAAGACCTCATGGAACATTGCATTACCTGTCAGGGAGCTCTGACTGGATACTTCTCCATCAGGGAGCTCTTATGCTGACAGCATTAAGAGCATCCTGGCCCGCTGCCGCCAGGCCCAGAGCCCTGGTCAGACCCCCTTCCAAAGGAGCTGCTGACATGACTTTCATCCCTACTAGCCAATCTACATTTTCTAGGCTGTAGCTACACTAAAAAAGGGTGATAAGCTTTTCATTTACACGGGTACTTAGGTCAGGATGTGCATTGATATGCTCTATATCAAAGGTAACTATTATTTGCAACATTGCATATGGGCATTTTAAAGTTTTCAAGGTCAAGAATTCAACTTGGCCTTTGGTACCATTGGTACTCCACTCCGATGGACCTCTCCTCACTGTAGGCAATGGTAAAATGAATTGAGACGAACTGTACAGCGGTACAATGGTAAAAAATAGTTCAACTTTACCAAAAATTGAAAAGCATTTCTTTTTTCCTCCTCAGACTCTCATCTCTAAAAGACTACAACCAATTAACCTCTAACTTTGAAAAATCAAAAAATGCCTGTGACAGACAGAAATTAAATTCTTTAAAGATTAGGTGCTGGGAGAGCAATATCAGGCTTAGAACGAAATCCTAGTAACACTCTGAACTATTAAGTCACTTCTTGCTCTGAAAATAAAATTATTCTGTAAGCATTATGTCAGGCAATATTAAATGTAAAACAGGTAGCTTCAATAAAACACTGCTGTTTTATAGCAGAAAGACTCTGTGCATAATATTTGCAATGATACACAAAAAACCCAAGTCAGCCTGCAATTAATGAAAAGCTATGCTACATTCAATCAGTAGCGTGCTTGGCAAGCACTAACTTTTAGTGATACCAGACTCAAAACAATACTGTTGTGGTCAGAAACAGCCCTGAATATTTACAATCTCTATTTCTAGTCATCTGAGGATGGATGTCTTTCAGTTTTGCATACCTGATTTTGTAATATTCACCACAGATTTTGATGGCAATTATAAATCCATGGAACACAGAAGAGTTGTGTGGCACGCAGCCTCTCTCCATTTATTCATTACACTTTTTTTTTTTTTTTTAAAAACTGAGATGTGTCAAACTACACAAGGATTTACCTTAATTCCTATACTTTGCATCAGTCAAGTTCTTGCAAGAATAATAATAATGTTTCCCAAATATAAAAAAAAAAAAAGAAGAAAAAGGAGGGAGAGGAAAATCTGCTTATAAATGAGAAATGTTTCCATCTTGCTGCCTAAATCAAACACAGTTTGAAAACGACAACACAGTATCAACAGAGTAACTTCTGTATTTATATTGTCTCTCCACTACCCATAAAAGAGATTTTAAAGAATATAGTGGTTGAATAGGTGCGCACGATGCTTGCACATCTTACCTGGAATAGTCTCTTATTCTGGCTAGCAGTGAGATGGCTGGTTATGTAGCTATCAATTCCACTGACGTTACAATTTCCCTTTCTCAAAGCAGCAATAACCTGTCACTTTATACTGTCCTTTCTCTGACCCTCTCCTGCCTGTCTGCTCATTTTTATTCTTATTGACAAGAATTATTATTCCTCCTCCCAATTCCAACTAGCTACCCTTTTGCAAATAGTAGTATCAACTATGTGGTCACTAGTAGTATAGGTCAACAATGTTATTAATATAGCACACACTGCTGGGAGCAGATCAAACAGCCATGCTTTAAAATATTAGTTTTGCAAAGGTAGCATGAGGCAAACAGTTGCAGTTTTCTGCATGTTATAAAATGTAATATTGCAAGGACTGACCCCAAGAATTTAGTGTTAATTACCAGCCCAATAATTTTGACTATGTGTTCTTTTTTTCTTGTTGTTTTCATACACAAAATAAAATAAAACCATAGCAGAAGGGTGCTGTATCTGTGTTTAAAGAAGGGGTTGTTGGCAAACACCATAGCTCACTTCTGCCGAAATGTACACAACTGATATATGCAGCCCAGAAAGCTGGCACCAGGGGCTTACAACCTTAATTTGCCTGCAAGAAGAAATGGAGATTTACCTTCAGAGCACGTTCTTGATTGTTTTCAGCAGTCAGATGTCTCGTGTTGTTTGCTGAAGTCTGGTTCTGCTCTTTCAGATGATGAAGCTCCTGCTCCAGCCGTTTGCACTGCAACGAGGAAAGAATCCCATTAAGTAGAGGAGTGTGGGCATATTTTTTTCAACAAGCCAAATGAATTAACGTAAATAACCCCCATCACCATTTCTGCAGTAGAGAAAACATCAGACAAAAGCAAGTTACAATCCCAGATCAGTACCAGAGCTACATTTTTCAAATGTGTATCATTATTCAGTTTCTTCCTGGTCCAATTGTATGCCAAACCCCCCATGTTTAGCATCAGATAAAAATATTTTTTCAGAATGTTTTAAAATGTCTTAAAAAATACAAAGAAGTTGAAATTAATAACAACCTGGTTATGCCAATATAATAATGGATTTTGGCTTTTATATAGTAAGTAAGTGGATATAAAGGAAATATGTGCTTTTAGAAAAGCAAGCAAATTAAAGATCATTCTCCCAAACCCAGGACCCAACCTTTTAACAGTAAATATAAATGTAATTTTTTATACTTGTATTTTTGACTCTGAGAGATTACTTTAAATCCCAAACACACACCACATCTTGAAAGAAAAGAAGCTTTAAGATTGTTTTGTTTAAATATTTAACTTAATGACAAAGAATGAAAAATTTAACATTTGCTACTGTGTGTATACACATGTATACTTACTGCTGTCAGCTGAACATCTATTTTAAAGATTAAATATCTGCAAATTTTGAGCTAAATGATATTTTTTTACAGTAACCATAAGAGGTCTTGCCCAGATACTTTGTTTTGAAAGAACAATTAGTTGTCAGCAGGCACTTTATTGTCTTATGAAATAATACCCATTTTACAAAAAAAAAAAGCGTGGGGGAGGAAACAAAAAGATAAAGTACTAGGAAGATGTGTGAGAAAACTGTTAGAAGTAAGGAAAAACAGTATTAACAGGAACCTTTTAAAACAGTGTATTTCGAGGCAGTAGTTTGGTCACCACCAAACACCAAAACTGATACACTCTGTTGGAAAAAAAGACAAATAGATGATAAAAAGTACTTTAATGAAAACACTAACAAGAAAGCATTGTGATATAGTGCCCATGTAAGCATTGCTGTCTCAAATGAAAGACCTGGAAACATCAATCTCTTGTGCTGTCTCAGTGACTCTGGAAGACACAGAGCTGGGCTTCCCATCAAGTGTTTACAACCTATTCTCGAGCAATTCAGTATGTGGGACAATGAAATGTAGTTCATGTCAACTCTAAAAGAAAAGAAAAACTGTGAATGAGAGAGCTGTAGGACTGCAAAAATTCTGAGATCTCAGCAAAATAAGTCCTAAAGAATATTGAGACAGAAATTTTGAAGACATACAAATACATACACTTAAACACAAATTCCATCCTTGAACATGTATTTTTACAGACTTAAGACACTCAACGTCTTTATGTCTGTCACAGAATGACAGCTATAGTTCTTATTCCATGTCCGGCATAAAAATCATGTGTCTGCAAACATGATTTCTGCTAACAGAACTCTTGAAGAAAAGATCTAAACTGGGACTACGCCATTTTTCTCCTGTAGCAGCTTTTTTCCTCTAGCATACAGCACATAAGCAGTATTTCAAAAAAATAAAATTAATCTACTAGTGCAGGCATTATCATGACACTTTACACGTTACATCATGTAATGTTAGCAAGCCTCTCATTTTCCTGCATTGCCAACACTCTTCTTCAAAACAGGGCTTTGGAATTCCCAACAGCACGTATTTCTTATAGTAAATGTTATTAAAATGGCCAGTATCACCATCTACCTTTAAAACATGAATTTGTATCCAGCCTATTCTCTTGACTCCAAATGAGAAGTGAAAACACAACAAGAGCAAACCTTGTTACAGAACTGTACAGAAAAAGGTCTTGATTTAGAGGGCAGGCTGCACAACTAAGGGCATGGGTGCAGTCCTATTCTACTCCACTCCCATGAAGACAGGGCCACGAAATAAAGAGCAGCAGTGGGACTCTAGTATCAGTACATACAATAATGATGCCACACACAAGTAACATGAAATGGAAGGACCTCCCTAGCAAGTCGACCTTGATAAGATCACACCAATACTCGTAGCGTTTTGTAGTTAATCTTTTATTTCATTTCCACTAAGAACACTGGTATCTGAAAAGAAAAAAAAGTAAAAGGGCATCTTCAATCAGCACACTGGTTGAATCCATTTTGAGGGTATCATTGAAAGAAATGGTTATCTAATTTGACCTTTGCACATGTGTTTCAATATGCCGGAAGCAATTCATTAACGGAAGACATTCTGAATTATCACTCTTTATGCATTTATTCCTGCCTGTCTAGGAAGTAAGATCTTTATGCTGTTTGAGAAAGTAATACAATAATACACTTAAACTTCAACATTGTGCATGCCTTACTGATGTTTTATACTCTACCATACTTTAATAGCAAAGCTATTTTTAAAACGTTTTAAAAAGCATGCTAAAAGCAAGGGCTCTTATTCACAAGAACAAGACCATATGAATTGTCTGTGTAATCCTGCTGTAAAGAAAAGTTTTAAAAATAGAATTTAAAACAATGCAGCCCTTCTACTCATTTGAGACAACATTTTTTGAATTCTGTGTCACCGGTTGCTAGCAAGGTCCAGTAAAAATAGATGTTCTTTAAAAGAACATGTGTTTTTATTGGTGCACTCCAGGGCTCTAAAATGCCAACAGCTGCAAGCAAGAAACTGGATTTCCTTCTAAAAACATATATAAAAATACTTTTTGGAGAGCAGTGAAGGGAAGACATCGTCCAATTCAGTACTGGCAAAAAGGAAATGTTGGATGGATCCTTTTAAGAAAGCTGAAAGCTAAAGGAAGTATTTCATTTTAAATATTATAAATAATGTCTAAATCCTGTTATCCAAAACTTGTGAAAATTCATACTTGGCAAAGTCTCAAACAGAGTCTCTTACTATACAAAATGTTTTACACAACACAGGTTGCCTAAACATCTGATCTGAGGTATAACTGTGCACTTAAATGGAAGTTCCTCTGAATTTAACATTTTATGAAAGACGGGGTAATTGAGAAAACTGCTTCTTTACCTCAGACACTTCGAGCACACCAAGGAAATTGAGAGCACCATAGATGGATATCAAAGAGAATATGCCTTGATCAGAATGCTAAAGGCTTTGCTAAGTAAACGATACTAAAGCCTCGCGAATGGTAATGTCATTTTATAAAGGTTTCACACAAACAATCCACCAAGAATTAGTTCCACTGTGTGGTCTGCTGTGTCCATCCAGAATTCTGCAGCCAGAGTGGCAACACAGAACATACAAAAAAACCCTGAAAAAAACCCCAACCAGAAAAAGGTTTCCTTAGGCTTCTTTCAAACCCTTGCATTTGCTCTCTCTGAATACATTTCTTTCAAAAAGTCTCCTACCTTAGCTAGGTGCTAACGTACTTCTCAGACGGTGAACCTCTTTAAGCTTACTCCAAGGGTTCCTTGATCAGCCATCAGTGCCCAACTGCAGTTTTCACTACATCATACATTCCCAGCAACAGGCACCCCATTTCCACAGTGCAACCCACCTGTGCACTTCTAAGTGCATCCAGTCGTTCCAAACAAATGCCCCTGTACCCAGCAGAGGATGTATCTCAGGTAGCTAATACACAAAATGAAAAGCAAAACAGGCAAAGTATCAAAAGGGAAAGAAGATATTCAGACAAGGAAGGATGGACAACAAATACACCTGTTCTTCCCTCCCATCTAATCTCAACCATTTAGGGTACTGGTGAGCCTTTTTAGCGAGCATCAGATAACATGATTTAGCAGAATGAGGATGTTTGTGGGAGGCACCCATTCAACCCACAGTGGGTGCTGACCCCTTTCAGAGACTATGCAGGTGGGAGGCTTGAGAGCACCATGGGGAAAAATACAAACAAACTGCACAAATGAGTGCCTGCCAAAGGGAACACTGATGGAGAGGCCAAAAAGTGGACCAGGAGAGTATCACCAAGTAAAGTCCCCAAGGCTTGCCCAGAAAGAGACTGTTAAAAGATGGTCCTAGTTCCAGGTACACAATAGGAGTAAAGATAGTTTAGAATGAATTGAGTATTTCAGAAGATAGAAAAATCAATGAAGATAACCACTTAATAGTGTTTGGCCTTTACTAGAAAATGAGGCTGCATTAACATATCAAACATAACTTTAGCACTTGTATAAACAAATCATCTTTTACATGCTGTCAGCTTTTCAGCATTTTCTTCTTCAATTTGTACCTGTAACACATTAACACAGTGTTATGGTACCTGCCATGTCTACACAGATTGATGAGTTATTTTTTGACTGTTACTTGACATGATTCAAGGTGCTTTGAAAGTAAAAGGTACAGACATTACACAAGAGGAAAGAAAAATCTGCAAACAACTGGAGAAATAACGTTAGCAGGGATAAAATGGAATACAGCCAAGCATTAACACTGAAGAAAGCTACCCCCAAGCATTTGGTCCCCAAATATACAGCTTGTTTATCTGAAGACACCACCTATTCCCAGAGGCCTCAGGCAGGAGCGTATTTAACCCAACACTACTTGTGTCGATCACGTGGTTTCAAACAGACAGAAATGTTTTGCTGCATTAGGGTCCCTGGCTCTCATCTCCCTCAACTGGGTGGTAATGTCAGGTGCACTACTCATTTTGTATTTCAGCACAGGTTTCACCCAGAGAAAGGGTACTGTGGAGCTCTTTGGCTGAGGAAGCAGCAGCAAAGGCTGAATATAACAGAAAACTGTAACACTTCCTTACTACAAATGCAGTCTTAGTAGTAAATTAATCCTGTTACAGCTATATTTGCTTTTAATATTACTAGATAGCCTACAATGTTTTCCATAGTCTTTCATTAAAAGAAATCCAAACTAAGGCCTCCTGAACTTAAGGCAATATGCTAGGGGGAAAAAAGAAAAAAAAAAGTCAACACATTATGTCGTTTATATGCTAGGAAAAAAAGGAATTGATTTGTCCCTCTGTTAATACAGATACCAGGGTCAAAGTCGAACGAAACAAATGCACTAGGACCAAGATGAGGCCAAATCCTGTACAAAGTTCTCTCCTGAATTCTGAAATACATTTAATTGTCTCATCCAATTAGTACAAACAAACGATAGTATTTTATGAAAATACATGTGTTCATCTGGAGTCTTTGTAAAACCTGCAAAGCTTATGACCCTATGAATTCGCATTGGCATAAATGCACAAGACTCCACTGGTGAGATTGCTGAAAAAAGGCACAGTGTGCAGGTGGAGGTAGCACAGCATGCTTGTCCTGTTCTTAGGCTTCTCCTGAAGCCTGGACGGTTGGCTGAGGAGGGTAGGTGGATCTTTGGTCTGATCCAATCCCATCTAGTCACTCCTATATGGTCGCTGTAGTTTAATAATAGATCTTGTCCACAACCACAGCTTCCCCCCAAACAGTTTCATTCTGTCATTAAATTTAAGGTAATGTATTTTTACTGGAGTCAGACAAAACTCAAAAGTGAATGCACAGTCACTCTACTATGGGGTCAGCCAGCACACAGTTACTTGATCACATATCAGGGCCTTCACTTCAAACAGGGAGTACTCTGTCACATTCTGTGGACTTCTATGTATGAAGACCTTGCTGAACTAGAATCTCATTGAGTTACTGAATTAGTGAGAAATAAAAATAACCTAGGTCCTACTGAATAATTCGGGGAAATGGTTTATGTCCTCCAAACTATGAGAAAAAGCAGGAGCTCATCTGAATGCATATGAATTATTTTCCAGCATGCATTTTTTTCCTTTATGCCCTAAACAAAATGCTCATCGGCAAAGTAAATGACACACCATATCTTGATGGACAATACCCAGATACCATTAAAAGATGAGCTTATGGGATACTGAGATGCTATTACTGTGGAGCAATATGCTTTCAGAAGTGAAAACCTGAAGATATATTTTGAAATTAGTTAACACATATTCACTGAAACAAACAACTGAAGTACGAATAATTATTCTAAACATCAAACATGAAAAAGATGAAGTAACATTAAAAAGTATAGCAGGTGAAAAATCAGCAAAGTCATCACTCATAGAAACATGAATACAATAAACAATCATGGAAAGCAAACAATACTAATTTAACTGATTCTTCTGTAGTTTATTATTTTGTAAGCCTTTTCTTACTTTGTTTATAAGGATCTACACACTTCAGAGTAGCCCGCAGCTCAAAGATGCCAAATGGAATGCAAATTTTCTCAGTTCAACAGCCATTCTCTCCCCCTCCCCTCAATATTTTTTTTCCTAACAGTCTGCCCCTTGTCCCAAATACATCACGATTTCTGGAGAGGCAAACGTCTTGCGCCACTTGGATGCTGCACAACTCTTTCCTTTGCAGACAAAAATAATACCGTAGTCATCCAGTCAAAACACAAACCAACCTTTGGTGTCACTGTGAATTATGTACTTTGAACTGCAGATGTTTGGAAGCACTTATATTTACATAAATAGATTTTACACTTTTCCTTCTAAAGTAATAATTTGAAAAGAAATAAAGAAATGAGTTTCTACAGAATAATCACTAGAAGGATTTTTCCATTAAATTATAATTTTGAATTAAGGCTTTCTAACCTCTGAAAGACTTTTCTTCAAAGATCTGGCAAACTATCAACAAATGTGTTTAAATGATTAT
This sequence comes from Laterallus jamaicensis coturniculus, assembly GCA_022605575.1. Taxonomy (NCBI): domain Eukaryota; kingdom Metazoa; phylum Chordata; class Aves; order Gruiformes; family Rallidae; genus Laterallus; species Laterallus jamaicensis. The sequence goes on from JAKCOX010000058.1 coordinate 4,075,163, forward strand.
TTATACAATGCCCAGCAGCTTAGAACTACTGGGATTTCAAGAAAGAGAAGTGCTTTTGTAAAGCTTAGGCCTCAGAAACATATGCATCTTTAAAAATGTATATTCTATTGGTAAAAAAACCACTTAAATATAAACTTTTTTTTGGTCTTGCTTCATCAGAAGCCACAAAAAGAAATGCAACAAAATGCAAACGAAACATTTTTGTCTGTCTTGTCACTACAAGCCAGTTGGAACCTGCAGCATTAAGGCAGATAATAAGCTGTATACATGACTTAGTTTCCTCCTACCATTCCTTTCCCTTTCTATTTCTGAATGCTTCAAAATGCAGCAAAACAAGCTTTCCTTTATTTTCCTTTGAGCAGTTAAAGGAACTCTAAAGGCACACAAAGACATTCAGAAAATTCAGACAATATAGTTTCCACTCATCACGTTAACAATCCTTGCATGTGCAGCTATTCAGCAGCACTGGGTAGCCCTAGGAGACTACCACACCCAACTCCATTCTCTATATATTCTTACACTTCCTCTCAGTGATGACATTTCAAAGATCAAGACAAGCTTGATCTACTTCTCAAAGAGCTCAGCACACACAGACCTTCCCAATCAATGACACTCATTATAAAAGATGCGCGAGGAGAAAGGAAAACATGGTATTCTTGAGCTATCTGGGATTCACAAGTCATTCAAGCAGAGGTCCTGCACTGGCCGTTCCACTGGACTACCATGGCTCTGCTAACGGGATTGCTGAGAGTAGGAGCTGCTAAAGCCACTCAACTAAGTCATTGCCAGTGTTTCCTGTATCCATTGCATATAAGTTAACAGTTTTACCTGACATGACCCATGCTTAGTAGTTGTTTCTAATCAGAATATAAACCCAGGAACTTGGAGTCAAACATTTAGTCATGAGGTTGTACTGGATCTGAAATGAAGTAAAAATGCATTCAACTAACCAAAGAGGGTCTTTTTTTTTTTTCTCCTAATTGCCTGTCATATATAAATAAGTTACTTCTTTTTTACATGCAAGTCACATTATTCATTGAAGTTTTTAATTTCATGCCATAAGCCTAGTAAGTAATGTATAAAGTAAGCATGTAAGCTGATGGGTAGTGTGAAAGGTTAGCATGCTTGCTCACACACCTCACTGCAGAGTTGTAGAAACACTAGAAGCTAGCACATTCAAAGCACTGCATACAGTTTGCATGTCAAAAGCAATGGAAATTACCAATACTCCCAAATAATTCAGCAAATGGAAAATACAAATGAAAAATTTATCATTAATGGGAAAGATCATTCAAGAGTCAAGATACTCTCTTAAAAGCAATAACAAAAGAAAAATCTTTATTCAGTAATTTCTAAACCATTGAATAAAGGTCTGTCAGGGTAACCATACTTAGACTCCGATCTGTTTTACTTTAAATGCATGGCAGGAATTTCAGCACAGATACTGTGCAATTCGTTAGCATGCTGAGCTGTAATATTATGAAATGGGCTACTGCAGTGACAATACTGAGTAAATGCAGATGACATAATATATGATTTTCTTTCTTCAGGTCGATAGGGACAGACATCTCAGTAGCCAGCCACCTCCAACACACAGGCTTAAAAAGCAATCACATTTTCTTCCTGCAGATTTGTAGATCCTACACATGTTCCTTCTAACATGAAAATACAATCACAGAATCACAGAGTGCTTAAGGTTGGAAAGGACTTCTGGATGTCATCTTTCCCAATCCTTCTGCTCAAGAAGGGACATCTAAAGCTGGTTGCCCAGGACAGTGCCTAGATGTTTTCTGAATATCTCTAATGACTGAGACTATAAAAGGATTATAAAAGACTATGTATTCCTAATAAAAGGAAGGAATACAAATTTCAGAAAGAAACAAACTTTATTTTTACTAGCTATTTTACTTTTTTATGTCTCCTCCTTTGTTTTTGAAAAGAGGAAACACAAGTCTTCCTTCTCCAGTTTCTTTAGTCTCCCTCCTTCAAATACAGCATCTTTCCTCCTTTCTTTTGCATGGCAGAATGCACACATACGCTCATTCTCAATTCTCATCTTGGCCTGTGTGAGGTCTGTTCCACTGCACTTACTCAGTTTTGTTTACAATTCTTCCTTCATCTTGCTCCCATAAATATTCTCATTATGATGCGATTCTTCTCAATAACTTCTTTAATTATACACAGTGATGTTGTAACTCTTGATTAACCTTGACTAATCACTTTTCCCAACCCTTAAATGAAGTTAGTAAAGAGGACTTTCTTGGTTTATGGGATGAGAAATTAACACATAAAGTTTAAGAAGCTTAATCAACCAACAAGATCACATAAGAACTTGGATTACTACACCCAAAACCTTTGCTTTACTGATTTGAACAAAAGATACGGAACTATTCCTTCCTGAGGCCACGTGTTTTGCTGGCTCCTCAGAAGAGCAGTCAGTTCCATTACAACCAGATGGCCTGTGGCCAAGAGACAGCTTGTCAAACATCTGACACAACGAACCATGACAGATAGCTGATAATTGCTTTTGTTTAAAGACTCTCCCCCACCCCCAGTTAATAATCCACAGGGTTGGTACTCAAGAAATATATACAGTTGAATGGAGGTAGTGTTGGACGATACACCAGAGTTCAGCCATGTAAACCAGCAAAGGCGTAAGAAAAGGAGAGACTTTACAAACATTCACAGCCTAGATCTATAAATTAGGGAGTCTTGATTCTCAGATATATGCAAAGCACTCAGCTGCTGCCAGAGGTATGTTTTTAGAAAGTGTAACCTCGTTTAATTGAACATAAGCAATATTAGCTGAGAAGAAAACAAAATTTGGTAAACAATCTGTCATTCTAATGAGTGGGTTTTCAAATAATCTTAAATGGATTTTCTTAAAATCCATATGCAAACAAGACTATTGCCTAAACGTTAAGTTGGCATTTACTGCACGGAAGGACAGGAATACTTCTGGTCCATTTTTAAATATCATCACCGTGTTTGAGAAAGCAGTATCATGGCTCACTGTAGAGATGCCTCAGGTTTTTAATCACTTTATTCAGATATCATAACCATGGGATTGCAGGTGTTCCTTGTCATACACACTGTCTGTTTGTCCTGATAAATACTGTACTCTCAATTGAGCCATCAGTTGCTTAAGTGGCAGTTTAAGTTCAGTATTTTGTTGTGTAATCTCCCAAAACTTCTTTAGGTGTGTAATAAAAGCTACTTTAAACTAGAGATTATAACAAACTAAAACAGCTAACTTGGTAGGTGAAAGCACAAAGCTCTGCAGATGTGTCAGGGATGAGAAACACGTTTTAAATAAGCAACAAGCTTCTTTTAGGAAATTTTAATACTAAAGTTCACAGCTCTCTGAAAGTGCTATTAATGTCAGTGTTTTAACAGTCTGGGGCTAAGTGTGAAAATGGACTAAGTAATTACAAATCTTCAAGCATTATTATGAAATCAGTTTCCTTCTCATCTAACAAAGTATTAGGTAGGTAACAGCAAATATATAAAATTTGTATTTCAGACGTCTTTTAAAAGTTTGCTCTAATGAACTGAAAAGGAGATTAAAAATAATTAAAAAACATCAAGAAATTAACTGGTTTTGCACAATGCATCGGACATAAAAGACAAAGACACACCACAAAGTAATATTTAAGGCAGTAAACAAAAGCTCTGCAAAACTAAATCAAAATCACACATCTAGAAATGATGTGTCGCTCAGCTTCAGTAATACTGAGAAACGTTTGTATGATTTTTGGTACATCAGTAGGACTTTTCAAATACTAAGTTGTGGTTGAATCTGAAGATTTTACCTCTGTAGCAGAAATCTAGTTTGAGCTTCACTGAAGTGTTTCAGAGGGTTTGATGTGACTAGCTACCCAAATAAATGCACTTCTCAAGAGGACTGACCATGTGGCTTTGAATTAACAGCCACCTAAGAGTTTATAGACATGTTACTGAAAAGCAAAAATGCATACATTTAAAATTAGCTGCCTTTGACACTGCAGTTAGCAACATTGTCCTCATCCAGCTCAAAGCTTCCTGACACCTCCATCCCTCATGCATAGAGGGTAAGACACCCCCAGGAAGAAAAAAAGAAAAAAAAAAGAAAAACACAAAGATAGAAGACTGTTATGACAACTTCTGAAAGAAAAGTGATGGCCCTGCCTGCCAAAACAAACAAAATGGGTAAATGCATGACTACTGCTGAGAAGTGTCTGGACACCATCGAAGACAACACACACAACATAAAGAGAACATGTAACAAGACATACAGCTGCTGACTAGCCCTGCAGTAGAAAACAGGCTGATAGGAGTATTTAGCACAAGGGATTAACATGGATTTTGATGTTCCTTCTGGGAGGCTGGCACTGGATGCTTGCATTTTCATGGTGAGCTTTTCAAGACTGATGTTTTAGACTGAGATTCAGTTAAAGTCCCAACGTTTTCATTATGAATAGGACCTTAAGCAATGAGCCTGAAAAAATGATTAAAGACTGACAAAGAAAACTTTGTCCTAAAGTCTCAGAAGGTGAAGGAGGTAAACTCATGTAGAGGGTATTCACTCCAGAATGCAACCCAGAAGAGCTCTTTCAGGCAAAAAAAAAAAGTGAAATCTATTGTTTCCTAGCATTGCTGGGACCTGTAACACAATCTCTGTCTAAGGTATGAAATTCCTCATCAGGATTACAACATGACTTTGAAGGAAATCTTAGCTGTTGGTGACAAGTCATCTCATGAGACAAGTAGGAGCAAAGTGTTCACAGCCAGCCTTCTAATACAGAGCTTTATTATCTTTTTTGGGGGGTTATCTAAACTTTGCTAATATTCCTACAGATAGCAGAGAAGCACCATGGCTAATTAAGAAATAAGCAACGTGGCATAACTGAAAGATGGCCAGTATCTGCAGAAGAATTTTAGTTAATACACTTAGATGTACATGTTTACAGGTGCTAATTCCTTAACTAGAGGCAATGCTTAAAATGCCTCCCACCCCCATGTTGGTTCATTACACCAGTGAAATATCCACTAGCATTCTGTATTTCTGATTAAAAATATAACTATTTTTTTGCAGTTCTGGAGTGGTTATGATTTTACACTTTTCATCATCCACAGTTATTTTTTGTTATAGCTAAAAGTATGACACATTTTACACAATCACAGCTTCTTAAGGGCCTTCAAGTGTTTCTATATATTCAAACTGTGTCATTTAAAAAAGTATTTTCAATACAAAAGTAAACTATAAATCAGAATATGGTATTTTGTGCTGACTTTGTATATACCCACAGCATACTGAATGATAAATACTTTAAATAGTACTGAAAGGAATGACAACAAAACATTAACATCAGGCAGCATTATCAAGTTCCCTGACAATAGCATCTTACAATCACATGCAGAGTACACGAAATAGGAAAGGCTGTCCTTCATTTGCAATAGAGGGTAATGGAAGCTAAATTTTTCTTGTACTCAAGCAACTCAGCTTGAAAAATAATTAACAGTGAATAAACAGAGCATGGAAAAGAGGGTAAATCCTAGATACCTGAAGCACGAAACAGTAAAGCCATACAACAAACAAATGTAGGCATACTTGGTGAATGAGACATAGATAAGTTAATGCTACTGTGAAATCTTTCTTTCATAAACAGAATATTGATAGATCATCTTGTTTCACTTTTTCTGCCAGTGCCACTACACTCTAGACCAGGATATGTAAAATAACTGCATCAAGCCTGAGGACTTCCAGAAATTGATTAATGGCTTCACAACCAAAACCAAAGGTTACAACTTCCAGACTAAACCAAGAAAAACTGCTGTTGTGGTAGTTGATACCTTTTTATTTATAAACAATCAAAAATCTAGAAGGACAGAGAAGTAACAAATGCTTATTAATTCCTACATTTGAGTCACAATCAATTACTCATGCTAAAAATGAGTAACCAGCTTATCATCATTACTATCATCATTACAGTAATTTTTCCTTACATCCTCTAATACGTCCAGACCTAAACTTCCTTAATCAACCACCCTCTTTATAGCTCAACACATGTGTTGAATCATAAGGATGACTGTGGAGGGTATTGCAATGCTAGAAGATAGGTCAGTATCTCACTTTAGGAACTCTGAGGGGAGGGGGGTGGAATTGGTGAACAAAAAGTAGCTCTATTCATTTTTCTTGGCTCCATCTCCCACAATATTCCCAGTCAACTACTGATGCCGTGGCAGTGGCACTGCCAGCACCAATGTAGTTTGGTTGCTGTTCTTTGAAGATATCCCAACTGCCCAATTAAATCCAAAATTTATATTCTGTGGGCCACTTTATTTGTGATCTATGCTACTAATCTGAAACCCATTTCTCCTTGAAGGAACCAAGTTCATTTAAGTCTTCTGGAGAGGTCCAAAATCTACACCAGAAGAGTTGCATATACTGCAGTCTAATAATTTTAAAAGTAAAAAGGTTGAATACAATGTACTGGCATACATTCTCCAAAGGCACTGAAGGCTTTTACTTCCCTTTAGCTATTTCTTTTCGTTTTTCTTATTTTAATCTGATTCTCCTTCTTGAAGACATCTCATTTTTATCTTAGTTTCATGTAATATAGCAGAGCTTTAATCTAACCAATTAAAAAAATAATTCTTGGATTAAATGGACTTTTCCCACTTCTATATTTATAAACTGTGAAGCTTTGAAGTTTTATCTCAAGTTCTCAATCTCTGACTGAAAAACACAATTTGCACACGACTCTGCACCAGAGGTGCAGTTTGTAATTTCTCTCACTTTCTCTACTTCTGGAGTGCAAAACCTGAATCAGATTTCTTTTTTTTTTTTTATTTAAAAACCCCATTTTTTTAATTAAAGCAAACTCAAAGATGCACCTAGTGCATTGTGACACAAGAAAGTATTCAAGTTCATAGAACTAGACAGCTAATCCAAAGTAAAAAACAACTAACCAACAAATCAACAAAAAATGTACCACTCGCACCCCCGAAACATGTTAATGTGGATGTCAGATGCTGAGAACCATTTCATACTCCAGATCTATTCATATATGTTCACACTACTTGCTGGCACAGACATAATCAACCACAAATTGCCACTGTGAACATTCAAGAAGTAGCAAATGGGTAAAATCTTGTTTGTCACCTATCAGAAGTAATTTTATACTTCTAGTAGAAGTATAAAATACTAGAAGTAGTTTTATACTTCAGATACTTCTTTTATACCCACTCATGTGGGTATCCAGAATAAAGTATTTTTGCAGAACAATCTCTTAGAAAGTTGAGTAAGAAAAACAACTTTCAATATGAAACCCAGAGATTTTTTTTTAAAGTATTTTAAAGAAAATCAGTGACATTTTACCCAACAGATAAACAAACTGAAATCTGATTCAACACACGGTACCTAATTCAAAACTGTCAAGTGTTAAGTGCCACAGAAAACTTACTTTAGGTATCTCTACAATAGTTCTGGTACCTATAGAACCTTTGCAGGACAGTGATTCAGTCTCCTCTTCAGAGGGCAAACTATTTGAATTCTGCTTGTACCACATTGGAAATTTTCTCTATGGGTTGTTGCTACCGAAACAGGTGATCAATAAGCATACAAAACATTTTTCCTCTCTTTCATCCTAGGGTTTTGACATTAAATATTTAAATTAATTCTGGAAATTGGTTTGGAAGTCTAAGCTGTGTGAACCTAGAGCTTAGCACCATGATAGATGAGTCAAATAGCAATTAATCAAACAAGCTTGCATGCAAATTTACTGTCATTTTCAAAGGGATGAGGAGTTTCTAGGTACTGAAGAGAAGATGAACGTTCGACTGGAAATTCATTAAAGTTTACAATTAAAGGCACAAAGCTTGATCATGCCCTCAGATGCTATGCAGACATGCATTTTGTGAATTCTGCATAACACACTGTTTGCAGAGGAACAACAGGTGATTTAACAATGCAAACAACGATGTGTCTCGGGGCATCACTCAGCCAAAACCTTATGGCAGTAAAAAGAAGAAATGTAGTATCAATTAAAAATTTGCTCCAGAAGTTCAAAAAGACAAATGTAATCCCTCTCTTCAAGGAAACACTGCATTAACATTTACATATTTACTCATACTTAGCATTCATGGGCTAAATACAAAAGTTGGGTAAAAGTTCTTTAGGGTAATTCCCTTTGGATCCTCCTTTCCCTCACACTAATGACCTACTAGCTGACCTGCATTCCCAGCTGTGAGAAGCATTAACTCAAAAACTACAAGATCTCATGCATCCAAAGCCTTGCTCAAGTCAAACTGTGGAATAAGTTTCAAAATACTCATGTGAAATTCTGATTCCAGTGAAATCAAAGGGAGTTTCATGCCCTACTAGCAAATATCTGCCTACAGAGAAACCCCTACCTCTGCTTGTCAATGCAAGAGACCATCTGACACTACACAGATGTGCAATGGCCCCAGAACTTTACTATCCTGTCTGAATAGGTCACCTCTCCCCAGCTTTCTTAATGCCTTCAGAACCCAGAGCTACATACAGTGACCAAAGAAAACAGAGCACCAAAACAAAAGATTAAACAGGTGTTACTGTTTTGAGGAACATTCTGTGCAAATCAGAGAACTCAACGTAAGACATCAACAGGATGCTGTTGGGCCAGTTCTCTCTCTATTTTTATCTCTAGTGGACTAAAATTCCTACCTCAGAAGAAAAAAAAATACTTCATACATCTTCTGAACATAGCCAAATATTTAACTGAGTATTCCCCTGGAAAATATTCATGCTCCAGCTAGCACAAATATATCTGAGTGAGAGAGAGCGTACCTAATCATGTCAGAAAGTAAAGAATTATTCAAGCTGGGTTTGTTTTTAGAAGAAGCAAGCAGCCAAATAGGGAAGAACCTGCCCTTTTGTAAGATGCAAGAGATTCTTGATGCTCTTCAGCATCATGCCCAATGGTTTTACTCCATGTCTCCCAACTACTGCAGTCACTGACTCTGTGTGGCACTATGATAGTTCAGTGACTGTTGAGATTCACTTGATTTATTCTGAGAAGCAGCAAAGAAAAGTTGGATTTAACCATGTTCAGCATAAAATGGACTTTCTAAAACATGGATTTAGTAAAACTTTCTAAGGTTTACCTTTATTTAGGTAGACAGGAAATTAAATGAGACATTATAAAGCACAGTTCCAGTGCAACTCAATCAAATGTAAAAATAATACTGCTAAACACAGTAATTGCTCATATAACTTGGCTTTTTGTGATCTTTCCTCAGGATCCCTTTTACTCAGCATTACCTCCAAAGAGATGTCTAAGATGTTTACCTGGCACCACTGATGTGATTACCAACAAAACTGACAAGCATCTCTTCAACTCCTCTCTCTGCAGTCACAGTGCAACTTGTAATGCTAAATCTCAAATTATAAAGTCTAGTCTATATTTTATTCCATATTCTTATTGCTTTCTCTCAGGACTTGGACTAAATTTGCAGGGCAAAGGCGGCATCTTGCAGACAGCTCATCTCTCTTCATTTAGCCATCCTGCTGGCAAGTAATTTCCCCATGCCCATTCCTCTGCCACCTCTCAGAGAAAAGCACTGCAAATGAGGGCAAAAGGAACTTGCTGTTGCCTGCCCACAGGAAACCAGCCATAAGAGTGAACCAGCATGGTTCTTGAATCCTCAAATTACAATAAACATCCCCTTTACCTTCACTTCCCTCCTCAAATAAGCAGGTGACCAAAATCATCACTAACCCACAGTAGCTGCCTGGTTCACAACTACTGTGAATACAGTGTCCTACCTTTTCTTTTCCTGTTCCCAAATATCGGTGGCAAAAGGGAAAAGGCTGCAGGAGAAGCATCCTGGCAGAGCTGCTAGAAGGACACTGTCAGATATGCTCCTGCCAACCAAGAACTCGATCAGTATCCTTAACCGGGAAGTGTCAAAGGGTACCAAAACACAGAGTTTAAACTGAACTGCTAATTCAAATTACTAAAAATAACATCTCAAACTGTGATTTGGATTGCAAAGGGATCACCTTTATCCTGAGATATGAGAGTCTTGAGGCATCATAAACAGTTGTCTGAGTACTCCTCATTTAATGGCCCAAGATCTGGAAGTAATTTTTTTAATTTACACATACTTTTGTTGTTTTTACACTTTGTAAAGCTCTTGGGTTTATTTCTTCAAGAAGACCTGTTCACTCATGTGTGCTGAGAATGCCTTAATGCCCTGTGAATCACAGATAACACGGAGCTCTACACCTTATTTGGTGTAAAAGGCGGGAAATTGCTCAAGCAGAATGTAAAAAAAGAAAAGTTAGCAAGGAGCTGGCCTGGTTTAAGTACAGACATTTATCAGTTATTAGTCATTAGTCGAAACTGATAATGATAGGCAGTCAAGCATACAGCTTCTCATCTTTGTTTTCAATGACGATAAACTGCTGCCTGCTGCCAAGCCGTGCCTCAAAATGGAGAAAGGTACTTAAACTTGCCTCAGATGAGCCATTGGGTGCATGCCAATTTTTTACATGAACAGTCATAAGCATGTTCCTGCACAGCAGGATGTGATCAAACTATTCAAAGCTGTAAAACCAGGTTTGCTTGCCAGTTATGTTATTGCTTCAAGACCAGAGTACGATACTTTGCCAGCCATGAAACCACTGTTTTTCCTTAACAACAAACTGTACACCTTTAGTATTTAAAACTCTGTATAGAACTGGTTATTCCCAATTTAAAAACAAACAAAGCAACATTTACAGAAGGAGAGTTAGGACTGAAAACATATCAAACACATGATTGCTGAACTATCAGCCACCTCTTACTTAGGTTTAAAAAAATCACTTCCTTCAAGCTGTACTGATTAAAAGGTCCTCTTTCTTCTCTAAACCAGAAGAAAAGTAATTGTAATGACTTACTCAAGTCCTCAGCTTAGCTGCCAACCCTGTAATCATATTAACATTCCTGTCCATAAGGTGTGATGTGGTTAATACGTGGTTGCTAGTTTGAGACATTGCACTGTATTGCCTCCTGCTGGAAACCACTTCTTTAAAGTATTTTATGAAGATCACACAATGTGACTATGCCACATGTATTCTTTATTAAATGTCTGTTGCTAATTGGATTACTCAAGCAAGAAAGAAAGGTGGAATTATAGTACAACTAACTGGATAAATAAGATCTTTTTCTTGAACTGGTTAAGACCAACCCACACATTACAGACTAGAAAGCGATGTTTTATTTCACATGATGGTCAGCATCTTTCTCCATTTTCCTTTCAGAGGATCAGTCATAAACCAGACTCAAGTTCCCCAGTATAAAACAGTATCTGTTCACTAACAAACATATCTTAGCAAATACAACCAAACAGTTGAGTTTGTTTTTTTAAGGGGGTTGGTACAGGAGAAGATGGATGTCAATGTTTAGCCACGCTTTAGTTGTTTGGTTTTTATTCACTTGAAAATACATGCTAAAAGTAGTATCAAATATTTGAGTTTATACCATTTTATTTGTTTTCACACATACAAAAAGTAGTTTGCATATTTGCTCAGCAATCTAGTGAATGATCTAAGATTACATACACATACACAGCTCGATACAGTGATAGAAGTGCCTCTATCTGCTTCCTGCTAAGAAGTAACATTCGCGTTTGAAATCTCAAAAAAAATATGCCAAGGTTCTTAGGTGTTATGGCTCAAAAAAAATGTTCATGACCTTTCTGAGACATGAGGAGTGCAATTAATTTTTAGAAGAATAAAAAAAATTATTCAAGTAAAATTCAAATAGAAGAATCACAACTAGCTAACCGTTGTAAAGTACGCTGCAATAGCAGCCTAGTTAAACTCAATAGTACTACCAGTAAAAGTATGGCAAAGCTGCATTTCAAAGACTCGTCGAAAGTAATCTCTATTGGTCACAAGAAATGGACAGTTTATAGACTATCCATTCTCTAGGAATACAATGTATTCCTTACCTGAAATCAAAGCAATGTGTTTGAGCTGTGAAGGTGTTCGTGTTATTGTTTCTTATGGAGAAAAATCAGAAGTCCTACAAATAAAACTCAAAAAGCTAGATACTACTTATATTCACTGTGCTCAATTGTCAAGTGTCAGGCCATTCTGAAGAAAATCATAAAGAAGGGTAACAGATGAAGTTTCATTAAACAGTCAGCCCAAACCCTTGCTGTCATGTAGGCAGGTCTCTGTCATATGGAACGGGTCGTGGTGGTCACTGAAACGATGTTGCTGTCTCCAGCATCGCACAACATCAAGCAGGAGCAAAGCAACATGGCATTCACAATGCATCATGAAGCATTTAGTTTCCATTGCCCACTGACCTCTGAACTTTAAAAATGCCTCTTCCACAGGATAGCCACCGAATGCTAATGGTTTACCCTATTTCTGCTTTATTTTAGACTGTTGTCATCAGCCCCTACCCTCCCCTCATAACTGGTGTCACCTCCACAAAAAAGAATGATTTTAACTTGCATGTTAGGAATGCCTGAGGCGACCTCAGATCTAACTTCCAGTAATTTGCATTTGTTATGCTAAGCATATACATCCCTTGAATTGTATCTAGTCCCTTTGTGGTCTAGCCTAGGAATCCCTCTCCTATTGTTCTTGCTGTTAGCACTGTAATAACTACCGCTATTGCAATGTTAACAAAAGACTACTAATAATTCAGGTACAGTATGAATTCCCAAGGAATCATCAAGTGAGAAACGCAGGTTGAAATGATAGCTTCAATTCCAAGGATCTATTTTCTAGTTTCAAGATTTATAGCCCTAAAAGCATCAAGGATGTGAAAACCCAGCACGTGTTATAGTAATAATAATGAATTGAAAACAATGGCATTACAAATTGCAAATGGTATCACAGTAAGACAGGTTAATAGCAAATATTTAAATTTTCACTTGGTGGGGATTTCTTCTTTTATTCATTTATTTTTTCAGCTGCACTATTTACTTAACACTACCTGTGTTTTTTTCTGACAGGCCTAAAGATGGCTTTGCTAGTTGTGTCACTTGAGCCATTACTATATGAAATAATCATCTTTATTAATTTCCAAGCTGATTACTTGGAAAAGATTACCCCTTAAACAGACAGCTTAAAAATCAATTCAATTAAAATGTATATTAAAATGCCCTACAATGACATTCTTCTGACATTCATAAATGTTTTATGGTCCAAGTATGTCTGAAAGTCCACATCAAAAAAGAAGCAGAACTGACAGAACAAAAATTAAAAGGATTCTTCCCTGTTGCTGAAAAGTTTTCTCTAATAAGCTGCTCACTTTTCAAATGCCCTGTGCAAAAAAGAAAGAGCATAAACTTTTGGTAGGGCTGTTGGATACTTCCTGGTAGTTATGCTGCTCATCCTTACAATAAAAGCAAAAGAAAGTAGACTGAAAAAGCAAAGTTCCAACATTAACATCCTTTGCATTGCAAACTGGATAGACACATAAAATATTTTAAGCACAAGGCAGATGGGCCTTTCAAGCTTAAAGTTGGAGAGAATGCAAAAACAATAATAGCAAAAAAGTGAAAATTACAGGGTGTGTAGAAGGAACTCTGTTACCAGGAGACTTCTCAGTACAACATAAATGTAATAAACATTATTGATACCACTCATGATCATAAACCCAATTTTACATCTAACAGAAATTAATTAGTTGTGGGCTAACTTTGGTAACTCAAATTGGAAGAGCAAGATGAAAGGAGTTTCTTGCAGTCCAAAATCTTGTGGTTTCCCAGAAGATATATTCCATACTTGGACTGCTTCTCCCTACAGCCTGTTCCTATTGAGCTAAGTCTAGGTTACAATCCAGGAAAGGAAACTGGGAAAGAAGAAAACAACAGAAACACTCTTCCATGAGATGGGAAAAGCAAGCACACTTTCTTCATGGTGAAAAGAACGAAGACAACATTGTTCTGTGAAAACAGAAAACTCCAGAGACTGTATCTGAAGAAAAGGACCTCAGCTTCTTTTCAGCCATGTAGCAGAAGTGTAAGACTTTGAGAGTCAAGGACCACATGTGCTTTTTATCTCCTGAATGTAAAGCAACAAAGGGAGGAATTTCTTTCATTGTTGCATGTGCTACTGTTATCTTCCTTCAATGTATATTTCTGCACCTATAACCCTTCACAAATCCTTGAGTCTCAGTAAACTGTTGTCCAGTGCATTATCCCAATACAGCATACTGCAAAACTAAGCCCTTTGTACCTTTTTAGATTGGCCAATACAGTGAAACAATTTTGTTTTTAAAAAAGGAGACAGCCAGTGACCAGGTGTAAAAAATACAAAAATAACTTTCCCCATGAAATGCATTGATGCTATTCCAATGGGCAGTATTACCATGATGAAACTGTAGATCACATAATCAGCAATGTACTACAAGGGCCCTGTTTGACATTTTCAGCACAGAAAAGCAAACAAAATTGCTTTCTTCCCCAGAAGCAAAAGGAAAAAAAAAAAGAAAAAAAGGAAAACAAAAAAAGGTATAAAAGAAAAAAAAAGGAAAAAAGGAAAAAAGGAAAAAAGAAAAAAAAAGAAAAGAAAAAAGGAATAAAAGAAAAAAAGAAATTTTATATTGAGTGATTATATACTTGTAGAGACTTACTTGAGACAAAGCAGCATCCCGTTGTTCTATTACTGCATTCATTTCCTCAGCTATTATTTTCTTTTTTCGTTCTTTGGTCCTGTGTATTCGATTCAGAATTATAGCTCCATTCTTCAGTATATCTATCCCTGTGTCTGCATTGTTTATTCTGTTCAGTAATTCCTGTAATGTCTACCAACAGCATTATATGTTAGTCAGACATGAAGTTTTAATATATTTTATTTAATATAGGGTTTTAATTAATAGGCACATGTGAATTGTAAATTGACTGAGTGAAGTTATTGAATTTTCATATTGCAGCAAAGATGTACATTATTAGTGTGTCAATTCTTCTTTTTCCCACATCTTAGTTCTTGAAACCCACTCAATTGAACTTAAGCCTCTAAGATATAAGACTGACATCAAGAAATCTCCTCAGAGAATGGCTTACCATGTCATTTTCTTCAGGGTTAATATTTTCTAGCCTAGAAAAAAGGGACACAGAAAGCCTGATCAGTAGCATTTCCTTAGTGCAGCAAAATGAGTTCGCTTTTTAAATCTTTAGAACCTCAAGTAATTTCATTCTACTAGTCTTTAGAGTCAACCATGACACTGAACATATTAAAGTGCCACCTGCTCGACTCCATCTTTCAATAATGCTCCATATCTTCAGCACTGACTTCAGACTGTTAAGTTATTAATGTTTACTGCTATATATGACTACAAGGATCAATTGTTCATATGTGCTTAGATGAAGAAAGTTCCCCAGCGATAGAAATGACTGATGGTCTTATTTTATTTATTTCTGGGCTTACAACTTTTACCTGAGGTTGTATTTTTGTTTTTACTGCACCCCAAATGAAACAGGACAGGTCTTTTGTGGAGATTTTTTTCTTTTCCAGTTTTAAAGTAATTATTTTTCTACCTCTCTCTTCCAAAATGAGGGGAAAAAACCCCCAAACTAGTCAAAGTTTCTTTAAAACTAATTCAATTCTCTGCAAGGCCCTTATTTAATTCTCGAACAATCACCCCTGCACCTTTCCTCCCTTTTTATTTCAACAGAACATATATTGACCTGTCAAATATAAAGATGATACAACGAATTTAGTCCTGCAGCACTGAACACTGGCTGAGCAAAAACATTGTGATAGCACAAAAATCTAACAAATGGGATAGTATGCATTTTATATTACCTAAAGTTAGTTATATGGACAGTATACTATTTAAACACTTGGGTGTTTTAACACAGAAGAGATCTCTCTTCTGGAAAAATGAGCGTATTAATGTTACCTTACCACTCTATGGGTACTTACTTAATGGTGACTTCTACTACAAGTAGGTCTGTCACTAGCATATGGCATTGTAAATGACAGATAACAGTACATTAAACATCTACTAAACAGCAACACACACTTTTTTAACAGCGCTGTGACAGGTGTTGCTCTGCAAGCCCAATGTTAGCTAGCAAACATCGAAGCACTTGACAGCATGCTAGCACCTTTTACACTAAAGCATGAGTTTTATCAGATAACAGTACATAAAGCATAGTGAATAAACCAGTACAGAAATTAATTCTTTAAATAGAAAAGAAATAATTTGGAATTTACTACCAGTGTACAACATCTGGTAAATTCATATGGAATTCACAAGCAGTAACTACTCCAGTGTAGACAGTCAGCACCAAAACTAAACAAAACAAAACAAAAGCTAGCCTTTGCTGGGTTTGACTTCACAAAGTAACACAAATCATAAAATAACAAACATATTGTAAGACCAAACTCTCAGAACTGGCTTCTTGACTTGGTTCCTTGTAAAGTTCCTGCTTTAGACTTTTACATTGCTCCAAGCGCCTCTTCATGTGGGACTTAAACATGGATCTTGGGCTAGTTCGTATTCACAATGAAAAGAACAGTATTTGTCAAAGTAAATTGGCAGGACTAACTCTGCTTCTCCAGAGGACCTTTACCCTGGTAAATGTGTGGGTCAACAAAATCACCCAGCCAACTAACAGGCTGGGTAAGCAAGACGCCTCAGGGAGAAATGGGGGCAGGGAAAAAGAACAGGAACTTCCACCACAAGTGTAGCCCTTCAGCATACTACTGCCACAAGGGTTCTGTCTGGAGGTGTACATACAACTCCTTAGATGACAATATTTTTTAAAAAGCAGCATCCAGGGCTGTGTATTTGCCCTATTAGCTCTCTCTGTGCTATGCACAAGCAGTAGGTGACCTGTAGATCTCTCATGATTTTGAACAGCAGTAACCAAGGATTCCTCTTCCCCTTAGTTCTTTCTGCTAATGTAACTCCTAGTGCCAAGAGGACTGAAAGAATTTTGGTTATTAGTTAAATAATGGCAACACAATTGCTCCAGCTGCTAATTTAAAGAAAGCATTAAAGTGTTTGATAAAGGTTGGCAGGCTATTCAATATTGCCCTCTTGTAAAGATCTCTGATTGGAGTAAGTCCAAAGCAGATGGAAGGAGTGACCTGTGCTCTAAAACTTGATGAGTGTGGCACAAGTAGCCAATGTTCTTTTAAAAAACCTCAAACCTCTGTGCTCCACATCTGAAACAGGCATCTTGACCTTTTGAACAAACAACATCAGAAAGAAATTATTAAGGGTGGTAGATGGAAAATTCCCAAGATTCCAAAAGAAACTCCAAAATTAAATAAAATAAGCCAAGTCTCTCATAGCTCATCCCATCATCTTTGCTCCTTCTGAAAGATTAGTGGAGTAGTGAGGTGAACTCCAAAAAAACATTTCCATTCAGCCACAGTAATAAACTACTTGCAATAAAGACCCTAAGAAGTCATTTCCTTGTGGGGTTGGGGAGACTCTGCTTCTGGGAACGCAGTGCCTCAATCTGCCTCTTCTCAGTCACAGTGTGTGTGCCACAAGGTGTATGGCTGCATGAATAAGCATCTGTGAGCTTCAAAGTAAGTGGACCAGAGGAAAACCAGCTGAGTCTGAGGGAGGAAATCCTGCCTCCCTGTTTCTGTAATGCCCAAAGATTTCTAAACTAGCAAAGAACTTTTTTCCAGAAAGAGAATACAACCTCCCCCAAACCAATAATAACAAAAGGAATTGTTTCCCTGTACCACATCATTGCTCTTTGTGGAAGAACTATCACATTATCTAGAAGGTCCTGTCACATACAGGACTGATATGGGTCAGGAAGAGCTTTGGTCAGCTTGATCTTGGGTCAGGTTGAGCAAATGGATGCTGTGGGATGAGGTAATACTGAATGTAAATTCGTGGGACAGAGCAAGAAATCTCTGAAGTATCTTACATCATCTCTTACGTTTTAAGACATTCCTATGAAACCTGCTGCTTAACTGAATGGTAGCAAGGTATAGAAAAGGGGCAGATATTGAGACATCCGATGCAGTGAACATGATGTTACTTGAACATCAAGACAGAGTACTTCTCCCTTTCAGGGATCACATAATGCCCAGTGATTCATCACCCTTATGTACTTGCTGCATGGAAGATTAACAAATTTAACTCACTTTACAGTAGGAACAAACGCAGCTTTGGGGCTCTCTGCTTTTATCAAGTAGGTTTGGTTTTTTTTACAGCTTTGATAACTAACACTAACACTGTCAATGAAACTACAAACATGTAACATTTTTCCAAATCCTTTGGCAACACTTTTGTGCCCTACAGGAGGCATAAGTCTGCTTCGGATCTGCCTAAGGATTTTGTTCATGTTCAGGATGCCCTCAGTGATAAACCACACAGCATTCACAACGTGGAAGACTTGGGTATGACTTTTCCCAATGAGCTACCCCTCATAGGCAGTTTAATACAGCAAAAGCAAAGGTTGTGCACAAAAGCAAAGGGAAAACAAGATTACTTCTCTGCTTCCCATCAGCAGGTAATGTCTGGCTACTTCTGGGAAAGGAGGACTTCAGTATGCATAGCAGTTGCTCCAGGAGACAAACATGAAAAATTAACAAATGCCCCTCCTTCCTTCTTCTTTCTCTGAGCTTTTATTGCTGAGCAGACATCATATGGTATGGAACATCCCTTTGGTCATTTTGGGTCAGCTGTCCTGGCTGTATCCCCTCCCAAAATCTTGCCCACCCCCAGCCTACTGCTGAGGGGGCAATATTGGACAACCCTGGTGCTGTGTCAGTACCGCTCTGCAGTAGTCATTACCCTGGTGTGGTAGCAACATCCTTCTAGCTACCAATATGCAGCAAGGCACTGTGAGGGCTGCTGTGGGGAAGATTAACTCCGTCTCAGCCAGACCCAATATAAACAGACAGAAGGGGCTGAAGAGAAATCAGGTGATGGTGTTCTGAGAGATCCATAGACTCCGTCTATGGAGTCTACTGCAGAAAAAACAGCAATATGCCTCTCACACACTTAATCACCTGTGAAATGTTCCAGAAACCCAGAAAGCACTAACTATGTCAACTAGAATAATTAATTTGCTGTAGGACTTGATTGCTTTAAGCCCAAAGATCTTTATGCTAACAGCTTATACACAAGTTTCATTTGATTTTGGGGGCCATATACAACTTTGCTTTCTTTACTCTTGGAACATACGAAATTAGAAGAGTGACATAAGAAAGTCAAGACTCCAAGACTGGAGCAAGGTTCAGTTACGATGCCTCTTAGGGGAGTGTAAAGCACACTGGCAATTTCCTCAGAGATTGCTGCTCAAAGCAAGATTTCAGATGCACATGCACCTGTAAGGGGCTCTGTAGAGACATTAACAAATTGTGCACTAATGCTTGTGGGAATGGAATCTTCTAATCTTGCGGTTGAGTCATACTTACAGGCTGTGACAAACTCTAGCAACTTGTAAATTCCACAGAGTAATGGTGCACAAACTATGCTCAGATGACTGAAATTTATTTAGATAACATTCTCTGGCCTTACCTACAAAAATATCAAAAGACGACAACTAGTTTTCTGCAATAAAGAGTGTTCTGACTAGAATAAATTATTTAAAACATAATTGCCTTCCATCTAGTTAACTAACAACTGGACCTATGCAATCTCCTATCATGAAAAACTTCTCTGTTTGTTTTGTATTTGTCTTGGCAGAAAAATAGGAGAAATTTCTCAGCCTCACTAGACTTTGGGGGGCTACACAGATGATAACCAAGATAATTACAACCATGGATGGAGAACTTCAAAGCTACCTATATCCCAAAGTGAGAAAAGAAATGTTTTTTGGTCTTCCTCTCCTTTGTTTTTTTTAAACATAATTTTAACACAACTATTTCTGTTATATTCACATGGCATACATAAAACTCTGTCAAGTATTAATTATACCCTTATTGTCTTACAAATTGCTCTTACAATAAAGATATGATACCCCCCCACATATAACTTTACTACATCACTCACATCATTAGTAGAATTTTTGCTGAAGAAAATGTCTAGTGGGCTTAGAGGCCTGATTGATTTCCTATATATTACAACTTCCGACTGACACGCTGGTACTCCATGTCAGAAGATTCCTCTAAAATGTCACATTCTTCTTATTTATCCTGGAATAAATCAATACCTCAGCTTTTTTAATTTTTTTGATCAAAATTATGCACCTTCTCAGAGGAAAATGCAGTCTTCTAGGATGGCTAACAAACCAACCGAGACAAGCACTACCCTGGTATTTCGTAATAGAGAAGTTTGAGCTAAGTTTTCCTCTATAACCACTGTTGAGCCGTTTGTGACAGTCACAGCAGCGTTTTTACACTGGGCAGGAAGCATTGACTTACTCTTTGAGAGACTCTTCTAAACGCTGGACGCGTAGAAATGCTTCATCTCTCTCCTCATTGGCTAACCTAAGCCTTGCCATGACAGCCTTGTCTCGTTCCCGTTGAGCAGAATAAACTTCTTCCACCAGAGCTGCAAAAGTAACCAGCATGTTTAACAAACTTTGACAGAGAAAGACACAATATTAGGTGCACTTACATGTGCCTTGCGAGAATCTGCTAAAATCAGCATTTCTCCCCTGACCTCGGATTACTTTGGATAAGGTCTATATTGCTCTTCAGAAACAACACTGAATTGCTGTCAACTGCTACAATGAATACTTTAAGGAATGAAATAAAGCTATGTGTTTTCAAATTCACCCCATGAAATCAAACAGGGCAAGGAAGTGATTTGCTCTGCATTCTGAATAATTGCTTAATGGAAAGTAATTCTTAAAAATCAAAATCATGAGACACACTAGTAGGTTTCTTCTAGGACACAGAGTTAATAGTAATGATGCATTAAAACTCCTTCTGCCATCATACTGCTTCCTATCAGGATGGTACACTGATATTAAATATTAAAATTTCTAATATTTTCATAGTCTGTCTGTGGTATCACAAGAGTGGCACAGCTGGCACCTCTCCTTCTCTACCAAGCCTTTACTTTATTGCGTAATATACTGTTATATTATCTGTTATGGCATACATGGACCTTGGAGCATTAGGTGCCAATAAACTAAGATTTACTGTCTATCCTTGGGAGCAAACTAACACCTTCAAGTCATTCCTCATTCTGAGCTTACATTTTCTTCCTGCCTCTCCCCTATCAATATGTCTAACACCATCTCTGGCACACCGCCAGAATCCTTACCTCAACCCTGCCTCCACTAAAATCTTTATTCATACTTTCATCATTTCACTCTGCAATACTGCAAATCTCTCCTCACAGTCATCATAAAATCCTGCAGTCGAAATGTCTAGGGACTTTCAGGATGCCATAGTAAGACCGCTGTCACTCCAAGACTAGATCCTTTCTTGTTGTCACAAGCACCTCCAAAAAACTCAACTGAGGTCTGTAAATTACAGAATTCTCTATGTTCCCCTTCCAGTCTACCAAGCTGGTGTTTAGCCATAGTCCTCTAACACCATACTACAGTCTTTTTCAAATTTTGGCAATTTTTTTTCTCAAGAACCTTCTGTATTAATTGATGCTGGGCTTCCTTACCTCCTTCAGAACTCTGCACCTCTCTGAACCACTGCTCAAGTCATTAAGTTAAGATCCCAAAGAAAGGCTTCCTCTTTACTTAAAGCTAGAGCTTTTATCCCCTCCATTCCTGCCTCAACTGACATAAATTTTGCTGCCTTTCTGGGTTATTTTACTGTTACTTGACCTTTGTACATTGCTGTACAAAAACTTGTACTTTGCAGTTCAATATAATGTGAAATACTTCATGGTTCTTCACAGAATGGAACAGTGGGAACACATTTTCATAGCAGCTATATCAGTAACACAAAATAGATATTATCAGTACTGAAAGACACCCCACAAGCACTTCAATCAACTGAAATATAAAAAGCAGAGAGCTTTGGGACAATTCACAAGCAGTTCAAGTAACCAAGGATGTAAGATGTGAGAAAAAGCATGTGGAGAGATGAATTAGGATGATGTTCAAGGTTGGAAAGCTATGTTGTCCTTTGGCTGGGGAGAAGAGAGTTACTGAGGAGTAAGAAAGCGTTTCTTGCAGATCTAGGAGAAGGTTGCCTGGTAAGAGCAGACTGGACAAGAGAAGACAGGGAAAGTTTAAATGTCACTTCTGTGAATGTAGTCCCTCCTCTCACAAAAATCTGCAGGGGAGCTTCGAGTCTCATTGTCAGGCCACAGATGTAATAAACTTCACCTACCCCACCCCCCAAAAAAAGAAAGAAAAAGAGATATTCAGCATCAGCAGTAGAAATTTTGAAATATACAGAAAATTTAAGAAACATCAATTTAATTCTCTTCTGTTTAACTATTTACTCATTCCAGAAGAATAGTGGGTCTTTTTTTTTCTTGAAATATATTTGCCTTGTTTGCAAGAAGAAAGCTTTGCTTGATGTGGAATGGAAGAATAGGCATGAGTGAAGCAGCTGCAAAACTGCATGCACACAGATTGGTAGTCAGGAATAAGTCTGTAGCAATTGCAGAGGATGGAGGATGAGTCCAATAACTGCACAGACAGGTGACTCAGCACAAAAAAGAACAAATTTGGAGGGGATAAAAAGTCCAATGTGTACTGTAAATTTCACCTCACCAGACTTCCACTTAGGTTGCTGAGATCTGTGATGGCAGAGAAACTAGTGCCTCAGTGCTGACTACCCAGGTAAACTACAATTCAACCCCTCTGTCCTGCTAAGAATACACAAGCAGTTTAATGATGTATGGTAATTATTACCTATCTGTACCTTAACATATTTGTTTACTACAGTTTTTCCATCAAATTTTATCAGCTCATTTAGCATCATACTGGAGACACTGCACAGAAACTCCTTCCATAAAGTCACACATGGAAACATGATGCAATTTTCATAATGAAAACAATTGCTGGAATGAATAGAAAGCTGTCTAAAATAATGGCAGATTTGGCACTTATTACAGTTCTGGGGTTAATCAGTTTCCAGAGTAGTTAACTTCTTTGAGTGCACCCCTTCTTCTGTCAAACCCTCTAATTTCCCTACCTCAGCACAGAAAACCACAATTTGCTGCCTGCTACACTGGATCTTGAGCAGATAGCTACACTTTGAGGGACTGTGTTTTGATCTATCCAATTTCTTCTCTGAGAAACTATACCTAGTGGTAAGAACAACTATACAGGCTTTTAAAAAACAGATTATTGCTTAGTTGTCCTTCAAAAAAAAGCAATGTGTATGTAACAGTAAAAAAAGCTCCTTAAGCATCCTGCTTGTCTCAAACTTACCATCCCTCACAGTGGCTCAGAGGTTAATTGTCTTGAACAGTGAACCCTTCCACCACACAAAAGTCTACCACAAAATACTGTCTTTTAACTATTGGTTATGGAAAAATGCAACTCTTTCTTGTCACTGTATTACCCTTCCAGTAAATTAAGGCATTTAAGTAAATATCCCAATGACCAGACTACATTAAAACATTTTTATAGTAGTTTCATATGAATTACAAGTGTTTGGCTTTTGCTTCACTTTTTTTAAAAGTAATATTGCAAGTTAATTTTTTCATATTAAAACAAGTCAGGAAGAGTGTAGAAAATCATGTAAGATGCAGGCATAAAAAAAAAGATACTTAGCTACATGGCCTTTCAATACTACATAGCAATACTGACAACTGACCACAAGAAATTACTAATTTAAGAAGTATTTAAAGACCCCATCTAACTCATCTCAATGATCTGAAGAAGGCTATCTCAGTTGACTTCTTTACCAGCCAGAGCTTCTGATCAAGGTAGGTCAGACATTTCTGGTATCCAATGCCTATACATGTCTGACTACACTTAATATTTTACAAACTCCATTTTTAAATATTACATTGAATATTATAAGAATTACACTTGATATGGCACATCCAGCAAAATACTAGCCCCATACTGGCACACTGACTTGATGCCTAATCCCATGAAAAAAGTGATCCAGCTGCTTAGTCACCAATTGCTCTGGTCGACACCATGAGGTTTTTCTTGGAGACTTTCCAGTGGTGCTCCAACCAACCCTATCCTGTTTATCTTGAGGCCTGACCAACAAGTAACACAAATTCTTATAGAACTCATGTTTCAAGCAAGAAAATGACACACAAAAATGAAGTATGAATAGTCAAGTGTGTTAAGCTAAAACAAACTGTGTCATTTACTAATTTATATACATATAATGACATTCAAGAGTTAAAATATTTAAATCCCACAGTGCAGAATTAAGAAAAAAGGATTATTTTCCAATGCTTGCAAATACTGTAATATAGACAAATATGACATTACTATTTAGTTGCATAAACTTTATTTGCTTTGGAATAATTTAATAACATCTTTCTCTCTTGTAACTAAAACCCCTGCATGCTCTTAAAAGAGCTCTTTATTTTAAAAGAATCATTATGCTAAACTCATCAATTCTAAAACACTTTTAGTTTTTAGTAAAGAAAACAATTGTAAACAGAGAGCTTTTGTAAGGTAGATAGCTATTACAAAGTTCACTTAGAAAATCAATATAGCATTTTAGCTGGAATTTGCTCATTAAACACCCACAGCTCTAATGCAAATTATGATGGAATGAATAAAGCAAATACATATGCTTCTTTCTTTTTATTAAATGTAAAATCTACTGTTAATTGCATCTGGTATGTCATATAAACTTTTCTCCTTAACTATTAAATGGAAGCTTTTACAAAAGTCATTAGAGATTCTCTTTCTTTGACTTGTATAAATTTCAATATTTGTTCAGTAAAGGTTCACAGCAGTTAAATTACATTAACAAATATTATTAGCTACTATGTAAGCCAACTAAGTAAAATACTTATATTGCAGGTAAAACAAATCAATGGGTGTTTACAATAATATTTGGATATGTCCATTTTTAAACAAGCTTATCAAATATCATGTAATTCTTAGTCAAATGAGAGAGACTGAAAGTAGATTTTTTCTTCCCAAATACTCAAATTTGTTTAGTAAGCTAATTGTTTTCTAATATGGGCAAAAGTAAATATGAAGAAGATGAACCATACCGAGTATGAGTTTACTGAGTCAAAGCAGTGTACATATTTTCTTAGTTGAACCTGATTCTTTTGGCAAACCTATCTTCTACACTTTTTAAACTACCTTTAAAATACAGCAGCAGTGGGAAGGTGTGCTGGAAATCATTCTAGTTTAAACAGTGGTTCATGACTTTTCCAAACAAGAGAACTTTGGGGGAAGGGAGGGAAGCCTGGTTCCCAGGAAAAAAGTCTGTTTGCTGATTTCCTAGAGGTCATCTGTGTAAATAAAAAAACCTGAATAAGGAGAAGCAAGAAAGAAGAAATTGTTAGGACTTAAAACATCAATGGCAGCAAAAATAACTTCAAATTACTCACTTAAAATATGTAAAATCCAGAATACAGGCCGGACTTTGTAACAAAGAGATGAGATCACTACCCACACTGCTATCTCAGAAGATACAGTAAATATTGTAACACTGTAAAAATTGGCTTTCAGATGAGTCAGTTTTACAGAAATAATAATTTTTTTGGACTTTGCAAGGTGTTTGACCTTAACAGATGTGATGAAATACAACTTTTGGCTCAATCCAAGAAATACTATAATTAAAATTTTGCTAACTGTTTTTGTAACAAGCACTAGTTATAGTGATCAGTTACTTCCAAGAAAAAGACATGGTGAGAAAATTCTTCTGTTAATAACAATGTTTTGTTGCAGAAGGTCAGGTTTTTTGAAGTTTAAGATTCAGTATTCAGGATTAGTGGTTGCTGAACAATAAAGTGACTTGGGATTTTCATTGGCATTGATTCTGGTATATTCAAAGTAATTTTACTAGGTTTTACTAGTTATTCACACCATTACAGAATGAAGTCGTACAAATGACTATATGTTTTTACAAAAAAAAAAAAAATAATCTGAGCATCTTAAATATTCAAGAATTGATTGAAATAACAGTAATAATTAATGACTAAAAAATTCTGATTCATTGACTTCTGTTTCATACAGGCATGCAGTTCTAACATAGGAGTAAATGAAGTCATAAGAAAAATGGAACAACAGTTATTTTCTGTTTTCTGCCTTTTGGAGGGGTATATTCTGAAGGAAAAATAGAAACATGAAAGAACTTGCTTGGCCAGGTCATGCTTAGAATTCACGATTCCTGTAATGAGCTTCTTGTTTATCCTGCTCTGTTGCTTCCATGAAAAAAACTGCCAGCTGAAATTTATTCTACAGAGAGGTTTAAACTAAGCTTTTTAGGGATTTTTTTTTTTATGTTTTCACTTTCGATTTCTGAATGCAAGGAACTGGGGAAGTACAGTAGGAAAAGAGGTGAGATGACTACCTGCCATTTCATTTCCATCAGTCCTCCCATTCCTGTCCACCATTTCTGGGTCTCTGTCTGTCTCATCACAGGACTTGAAAACTATTCCTTGCCATTTCCAGATGGGCCACTATTATTAAATTTTATTTAAACATATGGATATATGCTTGTTCCCCTTACAGAAATACAAAAATGTATTTGTTGCACAGTCACTTTAGAAATCAAAATCCACTGAGACTTCTTTCTACTAGATTTAGTGAATGTGCTCACAATTCTTAAATAAGTTGATCTTATCACAGCCAAATAAAAAAAAAAAAAGCAGATTTATTGCATTGCTATGTAAGCCTTTAAACTGTGTCATTAATTGGTCTCTGCACATACATGTTGCAAAATGCAGATAATCCCTAGAAATGTTGAAAGCCTAAGGCCCTCACACAGTACTCATTCAGGTTAATGGCAAACTATCATGAGCTCCAGGGCTGTCAACTTAAAAATAGTGCTGAAATGCTCTATTACGAAACGCACAACTTAAGTTCCTAGCTCTTCTTTTGAAAGCTGTCATTCATTTACTTTCAGTTATGACCTAGCACTGAAAAATAAAAGCAAAATAGTAGTAAGAAGACTGTACAAAAACTTCTTAAGAGTTTTCACCAGTCCATACCAGGAATTATAGACTGCAAGTCGTTTACACCTAAATGTGACTTTATAGATAAAGCAATCTGAACAAACACTGATAGAACACAGTGACTTCTTTATTGCTTTGTGCTTGTTGTATGTATTTAATGTGTAGCATTCATCTGCTCCTACATTTCCAATGCTATAAACAGTGCTCTTAATAAAAGGCTAAAGTTGCTTGGTAGCAGCTCTGCATAGAGTTTTCTTTGTGTACTCAGATCCCAATTCAATTAAAAAAAAAAATAAAGTGGGAAAGAATAGGAGAGACTATTATACACAGACCCCAAGGCGGTTCTTGTGAAAGCCAATCCCTGTACAATACTTAAGCCTCTGCTTCAAATACACTAAACACAGCTGACTTTAAAATTCAAACCGTAATGCTTTTAAACTTTTTTCAGTGAATAATTGTTGATGCCTGAATGTTTACTTTAGGGAGGGGAGAAATATAAATGTTGCATTAAAGTTTGCAAGTTATAATTTTGACAGGTTAAAGAAAAGTTTTTGCAATACTCCAAGAAGTAGATTATTTGCAGACCTTTTTTTTATTCCTAAATGAATCCCAGTTCTGCACGTTTGTTTAGAATCAGTGGGGAAGAGAGAAGGGCCAGACTAATCATAAAAATGTGCAGAAGATACTGCTTTGCTTTTTACATCTAAGTTCCACCCCAAACCAGTCATTTTAACCTATGCCAACACATCCCACTTCAAATAGCTGCATGCAACTTTTGGACAATCAAAAATACTGACAACCTGACGGTAAAACGACATTGTTTCAAATTAAGCTGTTAAAAATTGAGGCAAGATGTTCTGGGTCACAACACCTCTACTTTGGTTTTTTTTTCCTCCTGTCCTTTAGATGGATTGTCTATCTTCCCATCTAGAGGATTCAATTCCTACAGCTTTTTGTAAAATTCTGTTATTTACCACAAAATATTTTGAAAAAATATCCGGAAATAGTTTTGCATTATGCAGCATTACTAGGACAAACTCCCTAAGAACTAGATAGACCATATATACGCAAATGAATTATGCACATAAAATTGAGTTAGGGAAGTATATGCATCACCTACTTAAACTGTAAAATATCATTCATATTTAGGTTTATAAACACAAGGGTTAGGAACTACTGAGTTCTTTTGGCTAAAGCCCAATATTGGCCTTATTTCAGTTTAATTGGAAGAGGATCTTGAATTCATCTTCTCCATGAGATATCAGGAACCTGGATTTCTGTTTGTACCAAAGGTTAATAAGAAATGTGTCTGCAAAAGTCAAACAGCATTAAATACCAAAAACTGATTATTATTCTGCAGGAGTTGTTCTGTCATTCATAATCTCTCCATGCACCAACCTTCCACAGCTAATCTTTAATGGATGACATGCAAGAAAGAAAAATAACATCTAAAAAGGGACTCGAAAGTGAGCTTTGAAGAAATGGAAAATACTTTTCTGCTGTGCTGGAAGTTATTGCCACCCAAAGTTTATTACTGGCAAGTTTACTTATTTCCTCTTACTTTATGGGATATTAAATCAAACTAACTCTAAGCTAATAGCCACTTCGATATTTGTTTTCACTTTTGCTATGAAAACTATTGCACATGCATTCAGTAATTATTTTTCAAGTTGATTTAGGAAACTTCAAATAATGTTCATGAGCATTTCCATACCACACTCAGGAATCCCAAAATACCACAAATGTTAATTCTCCACATTTTTAAAAAAATAGACCTGAAAAAAGGAACTTCATCGTAGGTATACTGCTACAGTTTCCAAGAGACTGAAAGCAGTAGAACATATACAACAGCATTAGAAGTATTGCTTTCCCTTTTTTCCATTCTGTATTTCCTATCATTACCCTCATCATTCAGAGAGCATCTGTAGAATGCTAATACAGTTTTCAGGCATTAAAGGTGGTGTGCAACACCTAACTGACCTAGCGGGGCTGGACTCAAACCACTTCTTCCTACTTAGTTGACTCTGATTAAAAAAGGTATTAAATACTGGTAACATTGCTATTGGATATTGGAAACCTCACCCCCCCTGAATAGGCTTTGCTACAGGAAGATTTAGGGAGAAATATTTTAAAATTATATTTTCCATCAGCATTATTCTTAGTCCAAATATACAGCACTCTGATAGCAACAAAGATATTCCAAGAGCTGAGGCTGTGATGCCAGCTATGGTATATCATGTTTCAGTAATGGTGAGAAGATCTGGGATATTTTTTCCAGGCTAGATAGGCTACCACTGCGCTCTACAATTCTCACTTATACTCAACCACCTCTTTCCTCTAAACACTCCTATATACTTCCTGTGTAATTCTTCTGTTAGGCAAAAATGAAGTCACTTATGTCCATCCAAAGTGAGATCTGTTCTCTCTGCTAGTTTTCTTGAAGACTTACTCCTCTTGCAATGCCTCCATCCTTATAGAATCATAGAATGGTCTGGGTTGGAAGGGACCTTGAAGATCATCAAGTACCAACCCCTCTGCCTTAGGCAGGGACACCTCTCTCTAGACCTGGCTGCTCAAGCCCCATCCAATCCAGCCTCAAACACCTCCAGGTAGGGGGCAGCCACCACTTCCCTAGTGCTTTGTTTCTTTTGCCAGGCTTTTCCTTATGGCCTTAGGATTGGTACCAGGCAAATGCATGGCAGGCAAGTGGATGCAGCTGCCCATGCATTAGGCCGCACAGGCTTGCATGGAAGACTCCCCTGTAGTGGGAGGGGTCTGGAGGACAGGGGATTGACTGGGACATAGCTGAGGGAAGTGCAGGGGAAGGGCCCAGTCCATACTGGGCATGGTTTAAGGGACCCAGTTTGTAATGGGACAGGGCCTAGTCTGTACTGGGACAGCTGAAATGTAAGCTGGCAGAGCTTCCACCTCTGGGAGTGGCTAAGAGATGTGGTAAAGAGAAAATAAATCTAAACCTGGGAAGGGAAGAACAGGAGCTTTTGGTTTCCTGGGTGCTTCATTAATTGTAAACGGAGAGAGAATAAGGAGTCTTTTTAGGATGCGGTAAAAAAAGAAAAAAACACTGGCAAAGTGGAATGGTCAAAGTTGAAGAAGAGTGAATTGATGAGAAATTCAAGAGCTATTTGCAGAGCGGCCTTCAAGATGCTTTTGATATAGTAAAGCAAAGAACACTTGACTTGGCTTATCAGAGGGGTGAGGATGACCTGTGTTTTCTAGTTTGTCAAAGAAAAGGGAAGAGAGGTTCCCTCCCAATGCCCCAGGAGGAAACGGACAAAGCAAAAACCGCATGTGATCCCTCACCAAAAGTCCATCTGCTCAAAAAAACTGAAGCTGCCTTATCTTCCAGTCTGCACTCAAGAAGATGTGTGCTCCTTCTCCCTTCTTTGAGAGGTTCACCATTCTCTTTCTGTTCAATAACTCTGCAGATCCATATGTCAAGATTTGTCTATTCTTCATGCACGTTTCATATGTAGTGTTCCCTTTTCCCTTTATAGCATTCTTAGTCTCAGTTCTTTTATGATGCACTCTTCCCTTGATTTTCCCAATGATGCCTCTAACTCTGTTGTTCTTTTCATGATAGGGAGTAAAACAAATGGTAAAACAAATGGTACCTTGTGCCACTGGCTTATAATGAGCAGAAATCCAACAGAAGAGTAATAAAGAAATAGGAGGAATCTGTGCCAGCTATGGAGACCAGAAACAGTAGTCTCCAATGCTTTAAAGCTTGCAACCAAAACTGTGAATTCCCTATTTTTCCTTAGCCATAGCTACCTGGCTGGCACAGAGATTGGGACACAAGGAAGTTCTAATTTTACAGGCTAGTAAAATTTAAAAATAAGCACCTTTTGAAAAGAAGTTATTTACTGCACACAATATTAAACATTCTCTTCCATCATGTATATCTTCTCTGCTAACTCCACATTTTCCTATAGTCTCATAAAGTACTTTTCAAATTCCTCTGCACAAAGTAAAAATCATAAATTGACAAGCTTTTGGTTATTTGTTGTAGCTTCACTTGAAAATGGCCTTTGTCTTCAGCTTTTCTTTTCTTCCACAGGACTTGTTTAGGTAAAACCCATCAATGAGAATGTTACATTTTAAAAATAGAATAAATAATCCTCCTAACAAATAACATTTTAATGGTGTACATTTCTGATCTTTTTTATAGTATAATTTCGAGGAGTCATCTTCTTATCATATAGTTAGAAATAAGTAATAATAAAAATGCAAACACCTATATTTACAGGCTTCACCTACCATGTGTTATACCTACCAGTGATTAAACATTAACTAGTAACATGAAATCACAACAGCCAGTGTTCTCCTTTCCTCAAAGGACTTAACACAAGGGGAAAGAGTTTTTCATTAAACACACTGAATCTTCTTTATTAGGTTCTGCCTGTCTACCAGAACTCTCTCCAAGTCTTTTATGAGAGAGATATAGATCTCCACAGATTCAGATTGGTTCACATCATAGTAGATTTCAAAACATTTATCCAAACTTGGTAACATTCTCAGAACTGCAAGACAGGAAGCCAAAAAAACATGAAATATTAACGATTCTTCCTTTTTGCAAACAGCTTAAGTAGTGAGTAGCCTCTTGCCCTCTCTCTCAGAGCTTAAAGGATTTTATATTTCCTGAACTTGTAAAAGGAGAAAAAAGGGTATTTTTTTAAAGGTCATCCTTATTACACATTGCAGCTCTCATTAAAATTTGGCTTTTTCTTTCTTTTAAAGTGGAATAACTATGTAAATTATCCATATTCATATTCTGAAGAGAATATTAAGCACTGGACATAATTAGAAAGTTTAAACAGTAATGTAGGAAAAAACAATTTGGCAACAAATATTTCAAGTGTATCCATAAAAATGAAACTAAGCATGCTTGTGACACAACTTCTGACACACATTTTGACACACATTTCTTTCCAGGTTTTAATGAGCAATGAACACCTGTATCAAAGGGAACAATTCTCTATTATAGGTACAGAGGTAGAACATTGTGCAAATATCCAGGAACAAACACAAAAGTTGGGATTCAACCCACCTGCTGGATATTACTAAAATAGACAGTGTGGATTTTTTTTTATTCTGAAAATGAAGTAGTTTATATAAACTGAAATGAGAATAAATTTATGTCTGTATTTCCATTTGTTTCCTAATATGCAGATTAGATTTGCCTTTCCTTTTGTCCACCACAGAAAATGTAGGAACTCTCTCTTCCACCTACAATATACACAGAACACTGTATCTGCAGGAGTCTGACATTAAGTGGAAAGTCAGCCATCTGCTTTTTCATTTGGAGGGTTTATTTTCTGCTCCATTTTCCTGAGGACAGTTACTCCTCCCTTCAGCACCAATATTTTGGGGACAGGTATTAGCATTATGTGCGCTATGTGAAGCGCACATGGTCTGTGATGATACAATTTTACCTAACTTACACTTTATTCATGAAAAATGATATGATGAATTTATAAAAGCGCTCCCATTAATTTCTTTGAAACACTTGGAGGAAAAACCTCAGAATGTTTTTCATCCACTAGGTACAAACTGTACACAAATTCACATTTCAATAATAAAAATAATCAGCTCCATTACTTTAGAAATATCTAAAACTGTAAAATACAAATTGTCTCTATTCTTGTACATCTACCCAAAGAACAATTAACAACAAACATAAGCATGCGTTCATTTTCAACTATAACATATAAATGTTTCATTTTGGGAGTTGGTATTAAACTTCACTCTCTGGAGACATACTGTCATCAGACAAAAATTCATTAACTACCAAAAGAACAGATTTTTCAAGAAAAGTGCAGGTCTCTAGTTGAGGTGAATGTGCGACTATCTCCATACACGGGGAGGGGGTAGTATTGCTCTGAACAAGCTAAAACAATAAGTGGTATTTGAACTGCTGGTTGAAAGGTAGAGGCACTGGTAATCATTATTTCCCCTTGTTTGTTCAGGACCTTCCAACAAAACAAACAACCTTTTTGTGATTGGATTGACATGGTGTTAACAATGCATTTAATGCCCAAATCAGTATGAATACAGGTAAAGCTCCTGCTAATACCAGTACCAGGATGTTAAAGCCACCTATTTTCTAAGCAACTCTAAACAGCCACACACAAAAAAAAAAAGTCAAATCTTCCCTCCTTTAGCAAATAAAGCTAACATTCACTAGGCCACGTCATATAGCAACCGCGGGTACTGTATGAGCCATACAGCCATCTGTTAAACGCTTGCCTACAGTACCTGCAATCTTTTCTGCAATCTTAGCTTCTGTAGCTCTCTCTTGCAGTTCTAAGTCCAGTTTTATTGTCTTCAGCTCCTTGTCCTTTTCAGACAGCTTATCTTGAAGCTGAATTGAAGAAATGGACATTAATATTCTATCTAGCTGAAACAGTCAACCAGCTCCTTTAATGACAACACAATTTTAAATAATAGGTTTTTACCCCCAAAATACAAACACTAAGCGATAGGACAGAAGTTCAGTTAATTTTATTTAGTTATTTAAAGGACAATTGTTTAAAATATCATTTTACCCTCAGCCCTATCTTGGTCTGTGAGACAAGCAGCAATGTATGTGCTGTTATTTTTATTTGGGATTGTCTTCTTCAGGCATCACCAGTTGTGGTCCTTCTCACTAATGAAGTTCAGTATTCCATGGAATTATACTGCAGGTGGTGTCTGCATGAATACCCTATTTCCTACTGAGAGTACTGGCATCACAGCCTGTTCAGGTTGTGATGTAAATGCATAATTTTTCATGTGCATCACCAGACAGGCAACTGATACTCTTCCACATGTTGAGCCCTTTCTTTTAACTGGCAATTCACTAAATCTGTTCTTTGACAGATATCTGAGCTTGCCATTGAATATTCAATGACACTTCATGGAAAGGCTATAGACGTTTCTGTTGTTTAGGCAACCGCTGCTAATGCTAGGAACAATACAGCGTACAAGTAGGATGGGATTTTCTTCCCCTCGACAAAGAGAAGGTATCAGGGTACATTCGTTATCTAGTCCTGTACAGGTACAGAAGCATGAGCTCCAGACTGTATTAATGAAATCCTGGCCTTCATTTTGGTTCTCCTTGGTTTTCCTCCATGATGCAAGTATGTATGTCACTGATTAAAAAGGTTAAATGGTAGAATCATAGAATCACAGGGGTTGGAAGGGACATCAAGAGATCATGGGGTCCAACCCCCCTGCCAAAGCAGCTCTCCAGCTCATATTGCACAGATAGGCGTCCAGACAAGTCTTGAATATCTCCAGAGAAGGAGACTCCACCACCACCCTGGGCAGCCTGTCCCAGGGCTCTGGCACCCTCACTGTGAAAACATTCTTCCACATATCAGTGTGGAACTTCCTATGCTCCAACTTGCAGCCATTGCCCCTTTTCCTGTCTCCACAGACCACTGAAAAGGGGCTGGCTATTTCCCCCTGCATCACATACTTAAGACATTTATAGACATTAATAAGGTCCCCCCTTAGTCTTCTTTTCTCAAGGCTGAACAGTCCCAGCTCACCCAGCCTTTCCTCATAGGGTGAAAGATTTTTGTAATTCTAGAGAAGCAGTTGTTAAGCAGACACTAAGAATCTAAAGTAACAAGAAAGTTATTGATTGGTGCACTAAAATAAATAACAAAACTAAATTAGGAACAGTTTAAAATGTATGTTTTGTAAAGCAACCATAAAAGAGCAAATACTGTGATGTGAATATCTCAATTGTACCTTTTTATTTTTGTCCCTCAAAGTGTCCAATTCTTTTAAAAGGAATGCAGTTTCTGTTTTTCCACCTAAATCTGCAGCATCTTTCCATGAGGATCCAAGTACAGGGAGCATCCTGTTAGCCTTTCTTTCTATGGGACTGTATCAAGGAGGGAAAGAAAAAAAAAGGCAAAAAAAAGGCAAAATCAGTTTCTGCCCCCTCCCCAAAACCAAAATACACAGAAATAAGTTATAAAATAAATCTGTAAAATGATACCAATATTCTAGATACTATAACCGACAACAGGAATTCCCTCCTGTATAGCACTCAGAGTTTTAAGTTAACTTATTTAGCCATAGACAGGGAAAAAGTCTGTTTTAAAACTTCTTTGCTATCTTCATACAGATAACTTAGCTCTCACTTGAAAGAAGGCAGCAAAATCAGTAGATGAATAGATTAGAAGTGGTATTAGCAATTTTTTTTAACATTAGTTTCCATTAAGTCTTTTCTATTTATAGGCTTCATATCCAGTGAGTCATAAGAAGTAGCCACAGAAAAGTTATACCTTCTCAACTCCTATCTCTACTCTCTATATTACAATTACTGTGTAATTCACATCCTAAAAAAGAAAAGCTATCTGTTACTCCAAAGAATCATTGTCTGAGCCAGACAGTTATTTGTACTCAGCTGCCCCTTTCTTCACCTGCTTCCATTTGATTTATTTTCTCTATAGCTCTTTAAGAAGGAAGTTAAGATCTGTAGTCTGCAGGCAAACTACGGCACAACAAATGTAGACAGCAAGGAGATTCATATAAAAAAAAGTATTTAGTGTAATACAGTATATATCGCACTCACATGGGGCGGGAGAGTGCTTAAACTGCTTCACTTTCAAGATCCTTCAAAGCCTATTTCATCTTCGCTCCAACTAGCTCATTTTATTCTCTATTGTACTATTGTACTCCAAGTGATAGGCACCTATGGATACTGTTTTACGATCATTACAAACCTCAGGCTTTTTTTGTGCATTTTCCATACTCAGGACATGCTTCTCATGAACAAGACTGAATATACCTCATCACCATCTCTTAATCCATCAACTGTTTTCTTCCTGATGTCTAAAGAAAAACTTGACAAGTCACATTGATGGTACACAAAGACCACAATGCAAACCGTAAACTGACTTAACATTTCCTGGTTCATTCTATACCAAGACATTTTCTCAACTTATATTCTAATTGCAGTCTATTTGAGGAAGAACAGATTTTGTACCATTTATGTACTATCTACCACAATGAGATTTTGGCTTATGACTTCAGGATACTACATGCCATATATTTGCAGATGAGATAGCACGACACACTGACGGCTGTAGGAAGTTAATGTCTTTTTAGCTGACTGTGATGGGCAGTACTTAAACATGCAAGCCAATGTCACTCAAAATTGGTAGCATGTTCCCTAGTCAGTTGGGTATACCTTCATATATCATGATATATACTACAAGTGTATATGTTTTCAAGACTGCAGTAAAGGGCCATAGTTCAGTACAGAAATTGCTGACAATAAATGACTGAAATTAATAACAGAATAAAATCTTCAGAATATGTACAACACTTTTCAACCAGATTTCACCTTTTCCAGACTCCTGTCACAGCCCGCTTAGGAGGCATTACAGCTCCTCATCTTTACTCTTCCAACTTCATCCACACTTCACCCTGCTTTATTCCTGCTTCCTAATCACCTCTACCATTTTCTATCAGTGCTAGAAAATGCAGTGGTGAAATGCTGTGTTCCACAAGGAAAAAAGGGCAGATATGATGCATCTAAGTAAAAAACTGACTTCCTGATACTTTGTTAGCAAGTAAGCTTCCCTATCTTTATCCTAAAATCCATAGACATTTTGTCTATAAATCTTTAAAAAGTGTATGTAGGAAGATTTGGTTTTACCTTGATTCTTCAGGACTGGAATCACAATCATTTGGAGCTGCTCTTCTTTGACTGGTTACTGACAAATCCAAAAGGTTCAGTGCTTCGGCTTCTACCTGGATGAAAAATTCTGGAGTTTTTGGAGAATTTTGACGAAACTGAAACTCAGCACAAGAGTCATCTTTCTTCTGTCCCAGGTTGTGTGTTTCTAATTGCAAATAAAAGGGAATACAGTATTTTAGTTGGAGAAAACAGCATGAATTTGAGATTCCTCACTTGAAAATGGCTTGCAATATTTTTATAGCAAGGACAAAGTAGCTTTGGATTCATAGCTTCCTCAACCCACTAAGGAAAGAGAACTATATTACCTAGAACATAGATGTAGGAGTTATGACCTATTTACTGGATTTTTCTCATGGAAATGTGAAAAAATCATCACTGTTTCCTAATCCCTCCTTCCATTAAATGACTGCTTAAAATAATACCAAATTGAGGAAATAATCTACCTATCTTCTGTAAAGATCAGCTCTGCCCTAAATAAGACATTGATTTCTGCTGCTGCTGGGCTTCAGCAAGGACAGAGTTAATTTGCCTTCCAGAAGCTGTTGTAGTGCTGTGTTTTGAATAGGAGAATAATGTTGGTAACACACTGATGTTTTTAGTTGTTACCAAGCAGTCAAGGACTTTTCAGCTTCTCATACTGCCCTGCTAATAAGGAGGTGGGGGCATCCAAGAAGCTGGGAGAGGACACATCCAGGACAGCTGACCCAAACTGACCAAAGGGATATTCCATACCATATGATATTATGCTCGTATATAACTGGGGAGTGGGCCAGGAGGCAGGGCACTTCAGGGTCTTGTTGAGCATTGACTTCAGGTGGTAAGAAATTGTGCTGTTCATCACATGTTTAGGGTATTCTCTTCCTTTTCTATCCTATTAAACTGTCTTTATCTCAACCCATGAGTTTTGCTATTTTTTCTTCCCCCCCTCCCTCCCCCCCATCCCACTGGGAGGGGGGAGTGAGCAAATGGCTGTGTGGTTGTTTTAGCTGCCAGTTGGGTTAAACCACAACAACAGGTAAATTTGCAGGTTGTGTACTAGACTCTTACTTATATTGAAGTCTTTTTCAAATCAATTCTGGCTACAAACAGAGAATCAGCAAGCTGTAATTAGCAACAACAAATTTAAGGCCCCATTATTCACTCCTGGAGTGCCTAAGGTACAGGCTCATACAACTAAAGAACTTGAAGAATGCAAAGCACAAATCACGCCAAAGGGAAAAATTATCTGATTAAAATGTTGAGTGTGATAGTTCTCTTGAGCTTGGCTAGTAGATATTTTTAGGACATATTTCTGATATCAAGGTATTTCAATGAAAGAAATATCTACATACCATGAATACTCTTTCATAAAGTAAGAACAAATAAGTTTTAATTATAGGACTATATTAAAAAATGAGGAAGAAGCCTAAAAAAGCTTAAAATGGAAAAAAGTGCATATATTCATCATTCTTTCATTTAAATTAGTAGAGAACAAACACTGGAGCCTTTGCTCATTTAATAAAGTTAGCATTTCCAAATATTTTGGATAAATTATGCAGTATATGTTCTTTGATCCAACTTATTGCTTCCTCCTCAAAAATAGTAAGAAAATGTCTATACAGTTACAACCATCCATAAGTAGCCTGAAAATACACACCAACTGGTGTCCAAGCATCATGCTGCATGTGAGAGACAAAAGCACAGATTCCGTATAAAAAATATTGAAGACTCTCTAAAATCCATTGGAATAGATTCCTCTTTCCTTGAAGAAGGAAAGACACAGCCAGTGGCTCAGGAAACATCCCAAGGGCACAGAGAGATGACTTGTGGATTGGTTGGAGTCAGTTTAACAAGTTCCCATACCAAGCTGTATGATACTACCTTAAGGGAAAAGTTATTGCACCCGGTTGCTCATCTGTATTCTCCCTACCTACTTCAGCACAAATTCACCTGAATCCACTCTCTGCCTTCCTCTAAACTATAACCACTTTTCTGCTAGAGGAACGCCAGTCAACATATCAGAATCTTTGTTTCCTAGCAGTTATAAATATGTAGGGACCATAACTTGAGAAAATATTTGTCAAGAAGTATATAACCTACCACTACTTCCAGCACTGCGATTGAAATGTGTTCCTTGGATCTTTTCACAGCTAATACAGAATTTGAACACAGCCCAGAGCCACCTGCATTCTTTGAACAAACGCACACTTATGTTCAGCAACCCTGCAGTTCTTGGGCAGAGATTTTCTTTTAAGTACTGCTACATCTAAAAACTGGATTCAACCTTACAGCAAATAGAAATTTTCGCTTAAGAAACAGAATTATTAAACAAGTCACTATGTATACTCCAGGATCCTGCCCCAATTTAGGAGTGGCAACATGTAAAGGCAAAATTCTGAACGCTCTCCAGTTTGTTCTAACTGAAAACTAGACTAGTCTGAATTTCCATGCTTTTTATAAGGAGGCATACACTTGGCCATTTCATTTTTCTAAAGACCTGCCTATCAAACATCATCCTGTCCACCTCTCTCATTTCAGATACAGTGATCTATATATAGAATCATAGAATCATAGAATTGTAGGGGTTGGAAGGGACCTCGAGAGATCATCGGGTCCAACCCCCTGCCAAAGCAGCTCCCTAGGACATATCACTCAGATAGGTGTCCAGACGGGTCTTGAATATCTCCAGAGAAGGAGACTCCACCACCTCCCTGGGCAGCCTGTCCCAGGGCTCTGGCACCCTCACTGGGGAAAAGTTCCTCCACATGTTGGTGTGGAACTTCCTATGCTCCAATTTGCAGCCATTGCCCCTTGTCCTATCCCCACAGACCACTGAAAAGGGGCTGGCTGATTCCCCCTGCATCCCCTGCTTCAGATAATTATAGACTTTAATTAGGTCCCCCCTTAGTCTTCTCAAGGCTGAAGAGTCCCAACTTACTCAGCCTATCCTCATAGGGGATATGCTCCAGGCCCCTAATCATCTTTGTAGCCCTATGTGTAAGTATGTATATATATATATATATATATATGTGGAGTTTTTTTCATATTATGCTCTAACACACTGAAGGAGAAGCGCAATGCTTCACTTGCCATAACAACTTTTCTTCTCCTCCTTCTCTAGGGCATCAACATTTTATATAAGCCATATATATTTGAAGTGCCTCAGGCAAGGTATGTTGCATTCTGTGGAACAATTCAAGCACAACATACTGGGTATTGCAACAGATGATTGTATTACCATGAAATGCTGTTGCTTGTTTAGCAGTACTGCACTCTCCTCTGTCCCACACTGTAGGAAAGAGCTGGAGAAAGGACTCCTCCTCACTCCAGAGTGCAAAACCCATTAGATTACCCTAGCTACCACAGTTAAACTAGGACAAATCAAAAAAGGTGTGGGGAGGGGTGGTATCCCTAGAGGACAAGAATAATCAACCGAATAAGCTTTTTTTCTTTTCACAGTTCCTGTTTTTCAGATTTACTGCTTTTAGTGCAAGGACTTAAAAAACAGAGTTCACAGAACCGTTGCAGTTGGAAGGGATCACTAGAGATCATCTAGTCCAGCCCCTACTCAATCAGGGTCATCTACAGCAGACTGCACAGAACCACATCCAGATGGGTTTTGAAGAGCTGCACAAGCAGAGACTTGACAACCTCTCTGTGCAGCCTGTGCCAATGTCTCATCACTCTCACAGTAAAAAATTATTTCCTTGTATTCAAATGGAACTTCATAGGTTGAATTTTTGTTCACTGACTCTTTCTGACCCTGCCATTGGGTACTACAGGAAACAATCTGGCTGCTGCTGCTTCTTCACTCCTTCCCATCAGGTATTACTCATAGTGCAAAGATCCATTCCCCCAAGCCTTCCCTTCTCAAGGCTCAGTCTCAGCTTCTCCTCATATGTACAATGCTCCAGTCCCTTTGCAGCTTTTTGCTGGACTCACTCCACTAAATCCATCTTTTTCTTGTACTAGGGAGCTTGGAACAGGGCTTGACACTTAGGATGTGGCCTCAACAGTGCTGGGCAGAGATGACAGACCACCTCCCTCCATCTGCTGGCAACGTTCCTCCTAATGCAGGTCAGGATGCTTTTAAGCCATTGTTGCTCTGAGGGCACATTGCTGGCTTTTTCTTGACTTGCTATCCAGTAGGATGCCAATTCCTTTTGGCAGAGCTGCTTGCTAGTGAGTTGGTGCCCAGTACATACAGTTACATGGGATTCCTCCTGCCCAGGTGCAGAGCTTCACATTCGTCCTTGCTGAAATCATGAGGTTCCTATCTGCCCAATTCTCCAGCATGTCAAGGTCCCTCTGAATGGCAGCATCACTCCTCAGTTTTGTATAATCCACAAACTTGCTGCAGGTATACTCTGCTCATCATCCAGATCATTAATGAAGCCATTGAACAGAATTGGATCCTTTCTTGACCCTGGGAGTACGCCACTACTGACCTACCTCCTACTATATACATTGTACAACTGGGCACCAACATTCAGTCAGTTTTCAGTCAACCTCACTGTTGACTTAATTTAACTCATACTTTGCTTCTCAATTAGGCTATTATGGGACACAGAATATACAGCCTTGTCAAAGCCAAGGAAAACAACATCTTGCTTCATCCATGCTTGATTTGCTGCTTGTTAGGATAGGCTATTTTTGAGCTTGGATGAGGTGATCCTTAAGTATCAACTAGCTTTTGTGGATCCCTTTTCTCTCCAGTACTTTATCCCATGGGCTCCTTCCAAGCTGCTGAGGAGGCCAAAGTCTATTCTCCTGAAGTCCACAGCTAAGATCCTGCTTTTTGTCCCACTCCTTCCTCTCAGTACCCTGAACTCCACCGCCTTGTGGTACCTACAGACAAGGCTGCCCTGGCTTCAAACATCCACAAACAGTTCTTCCTTGTTTGTAAACATCAGATCCAGCACATCACCTCTCCTTGTTGGCACCTCAATCATTTGTGCCAGGAATTTGTCATCAATAGACTCCAGAAATCTCTTACATTACTTGTGCCTTGCTTTTTTCCTAGCAGATTATCAGCATCATTGCAGTCCTCCATGAGAACCAGGACCTGTGAACATGAGGCTTCTTCTAGTTGTCTGAAGGACTCATCTACTTCACCAAATTCTCCTCCATGCCCTTTCCTCTCACTGGAAGAATCAAGGGTAACACCACCTCGGTGTCCATGCCTTTGACTATCACCCCCACCAGCCACATAGTCACACGTAATACTTCCCAGGTCACCTCAGCAGTACCTGAATACGAGCACCCAACAAGTAACAAAGCTCTCTAGATGACAGCAGATTTTTATTTTTTATTTTTAAAAAAAACCACAGAATGAAGTAAACATGTCCATGTGATGAGGTAAACATCTCCTTTATCAGCTTTACTTCAGGCTAAATCCTTAGGCCATGTCAAGGTTGGGACTTTTATGCCTTCAAGTTACAGCAGCTGGAGAAAAAAAAGATAATTCAGAATGGAACTAGACCTGTGCTGACATTTATTAATGCTAACGCTGCTTCTTTAAGCAACTTACATTTGCAGCACACCTTTTCATCCACACTCAATTCCCTCAAGCACATGGGTAAGACTAAGCATTATCACAGCAAGCCTAGAAGTGTTCCTGGAAACATCAGGCAAAAACCAGAGGATCTGCTTTTTTCCTCTGTACTGGCTTTGTAAGAGAGAAGATGATGACAGGCTCCTCCACTCAGAATTGGAAGTGCTCTGCCCAAGGGCATTAAGGTTAGAGGGGTTTGCTTGCTTAAAAAAAGCTGTAATGCTTTTTTTTTTTTAAAATTAACGTGCTAAATCTGTCAGTAAAATGCTTTGGGGAAGACATTTTGAACACTGTCAGATCAATAAGCATAGCTATTTAAAAATTATTAAACTCACTTTTTTCTCCAAGTAGCCCATGACCCCCACTTCAAGTATCTTAGGCCTTGGTACATGGTGGCTTCTTGTCTTGCTATTAAACTCAGTAGCAATATTAATCAATGCACTTCAGTGCTTTCCACATGCTTCCTGCAAATAGTATTGTGCACTAATTACCAATGCTGCAGAAACACACTGGGGAGTAAGTAGCATTTGCAATAATCAGGCAGCACAAGGAACATCAGAGAAAGGGTAAAACAGCTTGCAAGCTTTGGAAAAAATGCTGTAGTTTTCATCAACTAGTATCACTACCCCCCATTCTGGTTCTTGAGTATACTAAACAACTTATTTCCCATATAAAATGGAACCAGTTCAGTAGCCCAGATTAATATTTCACTATACGGAGAAGCTGAACAGCTGATCTTCTGTATGTATTTATCTTCAATGAGTATCTCGTTCACATTGAGGGAAGGAAAGGCAAATGTTAGGAAGAAGGACTATAAAGACACTAGAATTAAAGCTGGGAATTGACCGAGGGACATCAGGGGAAGATAATGCTGTCACAGCTTGAAATAGTAAAGGCAGAACAGAATTCAGTGTTACTAAACCAGGAGTGGTTAAAAAGTCAAGTAAAAACGTTGAACCTAACACATTTTGTAGGCAGCCACTGCTTCTCATACCTTCTTCTTAGAAGTGGAAGACTGGCACTGATTTGGATCAGGAAAAGCACAGGATTAGAGAATCTTGGACCAACACTTATAATATGGGAAGAAGTGTTGAAGATGTGATTGCACAGAAGGTGCAGGTTCACCTGGAAGGCCAAGGAGGCAGCAGCTTCCTTCCCTTGTGCACCACACAGTATATTCAGCAGTTCTGTCATGCAGCAGAGCCTGGGTGGGCATGTTCTGCCCTCCATTTGCAATCTGTCAGCACCCCACATGCCTAACCGTGCTGATCAGCTCAGAGGTTTGCAAGAGATCTGAGGAGTAACAATACAGGATAACGAACAATGGCCTAAGGAACACACATACAGCACTGTAAAACACACTGCTGACTGCACATCTGCCCACAGATGACTACAGGGACATTAGAAGCCCTTGTTGGTGCCCTAAACCAGCTTCAGGTGTAAGAGTACTTACTGCTTGCTACCTATAGCTTCCTAGGATTTGTTGTAAGCTGGTCTGTAGCACAGCCAAAGCATGTCCTCATCTGCCTGCAAAAGACTGAATGAATGAACCCTGAAAGGGATGCCAGTAAGAGGCAGAACAGGAGAAGGAGCAAGACCAGGAACGGAGTGAGCCATACACACTCTGGGAGCAAAGCTGACTACAAACTAAGTACCTTACTCTTCCTTATGTGACACTGTCAGATTAAACACATTTAAAAAAATAAAGCATTGTGCTGCATTTCAGAATTAGAATCATAGAATGTGTGAGGTTGGGACCTTTAAAAATCATCTAGTCCAACCTCCTCTCAGTAAGCAGAGACACCTGTAACTAGTTCAGGTCACTCAGGGCCCCATCAAGCCTGACCTTGAATATCTCCAAGGATGGAACCTCCACTACCTCTCTGGGCAACCTGTTCCGGTGATTTACCACCCTCACATTGAAATTATTTTTCCTAATATCCAACCTAAATCTCCCCTTCTCTATAAAACCATTACCCCTCGCCCTTGTGAGCAGTTCCTCTCCAGCTTTCTCATAGGCCACTTTTAGATATTGGAAGGCCACTATAAGGTCCCCCAGGAGCCTTCTCTTCTCCAAGCCTGTCTTCATACAAGAGGTGCTCCAGCCCTTTGATCATTTTTGTGGCCCTATAAACAGATGGCCACAAACCTTATCTTCACTTATAGTGAGAGGGACGGTGTCTCCTTGGTCCCTGTCTTGTCGGCCATAAACTTAAGAGTGGTGAGGAGAAAGGTTGCCAGTGAAGACTGAGGTAAAACAGTTGCTGAGAACCTCAGACTTTTCCTTGTCTCTTGTTACCAGTACACCATTGTTGCTCATCAGGGGTGCATGCTTTCTTTAACCTTCCTTTTCTGGTTTACATACCTGTAGAAGCAATTCTTGTTTTTCT
This sequence comes from Laterallus jamaicensis coturniculus, assembly GCA_022605575.1. Taxonomy (NCBI): domain Eukaryota; kingdom Metazoa; phylum Chordata; class Aves; order Gruiformes; family Rallidae; genus Laterallus; species Laterallus jamaicensis. The sequence continues at coordinate 4,119,737 of JAKCOX010000058.1, forward strand.
TGGCATCCCTGGTCAAGTTCAGCTCCAGCTGTGCCTTGGTCTTCCTGACCTCATCCCTGCACAACCGGGCAACATCCTTGTACTTTTCCCAGGATACCTGCCCCCACTTCCACTGTCTGTGTAATTCACTGCAACCTCAATTACCAAGAGGTCCCCAAAATTCAGTGTTTGACAAAATCTAATTGTTAATTATGTATATTTTTTCCCCTCAGTCGAAATAACAATGCAGCTTCAATTTCTGGGAGGGGTAGGGGGTGGAAGGGTGCGTGTGGGGGTTCTGGGGGTTTTTTTTGCATTACTATAATATTAAAATCTCTGAATTTAAAATGCCAACAGGGAACAGTCACTATCCAACAAAACTATCAAAGCAAAAAGCCACCCCACTCCTATACCAAACTAACTTATTCCCAATAGACTAAAAGGACACACTATGGTTTAAAAATGTTCTTCAAACCATGTATCTACATCAACTCACTGCAACAGCCTTCAAGAGTGTTAGAGAATTACTCAAGAACTTCACCTTCTCATTATTTTCACTTGACTAATTGCTATTCTTTATTAATGACTTTCAAATTATCTAGATTTTTTTTGGGTAGGTTAAAAATACCACAAATATTTCTGAAAAGGTAATTTTTGGGCATTAATATATGACAATGCACACGAACCTGCAAGTGTTCTAACAAGATTTTAGGACAAGACAGTTGCTGCATTAATAAAAAGCAGTTTCTAATAGCTTCATGTGAAAAATGGATTATGAAATTGCCTTAAGATTGTATCATCTAATGCCACTAGATCTGAATTATTTTTTTATATATATACGTTCTTTATATATATATATATATATATATATATAAAATAAATAAATATAAATGAAATGTTTAAGTCTAATGGAAAACTTGAACCTGATAGTCACTAACTTTTCAAGTTAAGCAAATGAAATTAGTTCTATGGCTGAATATTCCTTCCAAGAGTTGAAAATGATGAGTCAGCCTTTTTGTCAAAGACAAACATTCATTCACTCGGCTGTGTAACTACTGGAACTTCTACCAAACAGAATGACTGGGAAAGACTCAGATTGCTCAACAGCTCACTCCTTACTAAATGATTAAAAGGCATAAATCTTGGAAATGAATGAGAAACCAAAATGAAAGGATTTTATAGGTATAAACATGCAAAGAAAGAAAATGAGGCTGGGGGAAGAAATCTTATCATACTGCCTGGGATAAGAGGAAACAAAAGAGTTGGTTTAGGTTTTGTGCATTTTCAGAATGCCTGCTATTTCCTTTTTCATTTGTATTTGAGTCAACATGGAGGTATTATTTTCAATTTTTACCTTACTATTTTACCTTTCAGTCTGTGAACAAGTTTTCAAAGATAATACCAAGAAAAGATGCAGTACTTAGTTTTGAAAAAGAAAGCAATTCTTGTTTCTGTAAAACAATTACAAAAGCCCAGTAGAAAAAAAAAAACACATGGTTAATATATATTTTCTCCAAAATGCACAAGTGCAGCTTTACTCATTGTGGGACTTACTATAGATCTACTTATGCTAGCAATTATTTAGGCCCCTTCAGTGCAGTGTAGTATACTGACAACCAATATACTGAAACTAACAGCAAATGGTGGTCCCTTCATGACATACTTATTCTAATATTTAAAGAAAACTGGGTAAACTTTAAGATGATTATTCAGTAGGACTCTAAGATCTCACTAAATCACTCCTGTAGCACAGCAACATGGAAGTCACAGAATTCTGATAACAAGTGACAACTGAACTCAGAGTTGTTCTGCAATATAAAGCAAAATTCCTTCTATTTCTCAGTGCTCTCCCCAGCCAAAATGCCACATATAACCAGCCAAGTCATTGGCAGTAACAAAGGGGAAACCACCACATAGATGCACTGCATGCTCAGTGCCCCACTGTTAGATAACTGTGGGCCCTGCTGAGAACACCACAGGTCAACCCAGAAGAGTGAGGTCTATCAACTTGGTTAAAGTAACTCTTACTCAAAAAGGCCCTAGATTTTACATTGAGATAGAGTATCTGCTCTTATTGCAAGAAACAAATTAAAGTTCTTCATTGAAATAAACCTTGAAAACAATATTTTCTGGAAACTCTCACATACATTTTATCAGGTAATGAAGATTAATAATGAAGATACAGTAATGAAGTAAATGGATTGAGGTCAATAAGCAAACCATGGCAGAGCTAAAACTATAGAAGTCTGATGCACTGTATCCAGGCTTCAACTTTGGAGCCTGTGCTACCTCACTGGCAGCCCTTCCTGTTCCTGTCTCTTCCTTGGAGACCTCAAATTCTTCTTTCTTCTGTGAGGGGGGTTTTAGAAATCCATTTCAATTGGACTTTGAGACAAAAACTGTATCCCATTTTTAATTATGAATGATAAAGTAACATTTACACAATCAAAAACATGAGAAATTTTAAATAGATTTTTATCCTTCTAGCCTCCCTTATGATGACAATTTTCATTCACATAACAGACTACAGTATTTCTACATAACAAGACAGACATGTAGTGGAAAGCATATACAAACTCCTGTATTTTCAATAGTAGGCAGAAGAATTGAAAGAACTTTTTTTTTTCTTTTTTGCATCAACTATCTTCCTAATACAGAAAACTGTTTGCAAAGTCCATCAGGCTAACAGAACAATACAATTCAGATGCTCAAACTCTGGTAACAGCAAAGTATTTAAGTTGTCCACAATCATGATCAAAGAGAACAACTTAGTTGAGAAAGTTCTTTGCAAATAAACTAGGAATAACCTAAATTATATTTTGCATTAATGCCTGAATTTGTTCTGTATCTCATGACACATACACAAGAAAAAAAAAAAGAGGCTTGAAAATATTTTGTCTGCTAAAATACAGGAAAAATTGAAAAGTTTGATGTTTCTGGGTTGTTTTTTTTCTTAAAGGAGTCTAAAAAAGAACAGTGAATTCATTCTGTGCTAGCAATTTTAGCGGGGGAACATCTGTGTTACTTTGAACGCTTCTTTATTCACCTGTAACGGTGTGGAACCCTGGCAATACCCTTCATAAAGAAACAAATTGAGAACAGTTGGAGTTATTCTGGTAAAGGCAATTTTTTTTTTACAGTTCTTCAAGGATTCTGATTATCTTAGCAATAATGTTTCCCTTGTCCTTCTCGCTAAGTCTTTTGCCCTCCTGTTTTGAATCTAAACAGAAACTGTGTACAAACTGGTGCATATTTTAAAAAGAAAAAGGCTTTTAAGTCTTTGTGCAGCCAATCATTATCTTGGTATTCACTGCAGTTAATCATGATGCATTTATTAATGTGTAAATATCAGACATTTCTTTGGCATGCTACTCTCCGTTTGCAATTCATTAACATCCTATTTTAAAACATTAGTCTCTGAGAAGACACCAGATTTTTGCTGGATAGGTCTCACTCTTGAAAAAAGCATTTTTATATTCTGAATGCATCAAAATTGCAGAATCTCTCTGCAGATACTAAGTGGGATTCACTGAAACACAATGTTAGTTCTAATGGATGGATGATTGTGTTTGGTCTTTTGAAACTTTGAAGTATAGGTAAGTCTTGATCACACAAATTAATAAATCCTAAAGCTGGAGTTAACAATAACCATTACACCCAAATTCTGCAGCTTAGCCCAGCCAATTTTTCAAAAGGTCAGGTTGTGAACTGGAGAAGATCAGGGAGGTCCACCGCATAGCTTTGTTGCCAGGCATCTCTCGTCTGGATTGTTGCAGGCATTTATTAGTATTCGTCAGCAGACTCAACAAAGCAAACAAGAAATTCAAGCACGAATAATAAAATGAAATGCTGCTATATAACCCTTTGTCATTCAGCAAATATGGGACTTTTTAGCTACATTGTTCCTAAACCTGGGTTACTACTTTAATTTTTCTCCACAGTGCTGACTGAATGAGTATGCATGTGTGTTAAATGCAGAGCTCCCTTAACAACTGCAGGACTGCCATTTAATCTGTTGGTAGATGGACCATTTCCTGTGGGAACTCTAGCTATGATTTCCAGATCCACCAAATAAATCTCAGATTAAGATTCCAAATGAAACCTGCCTTTGGCAGATAAAAAATGTCAAGATGGATATAAACAGTAAAATTATAAATTATCTAGGTGTTGCACGATGACTTGATGTGCGTTTTTTGTTTACACTCTCCCCGATATCACAACTATACAAGGCATTCATCAAATGTCACACTTTCATAATATTGGAGGCATCATTAAAACTGTTTGGCTAAGGACCTTGAAGTGTTTAAGCAGTAGCTCAAAAGTATATTTGTGCAAAGTAGAAGAATAAATTTACATATCAGCAGCAGCTCATAAGGGATGGGTAAATATTCTGTTTATCTCTCATTGTAATTCAGGTTAGTTTAAATACAGGGTTTCAGGATATCATTACAGCCTATATGGAGTTATTACATAATTTCTAAACATAGCGTCTGCTAGAGTTTTACTAAGCATGCTGTGTTTATGTTTTCTAAACCAGTTCAAAACAAAGTAAACCCTCCCATCCCATTTTTCTTTTGCTATTGTCATACCAGACAATTGCTTTTCACACATAACCCCTTCCATTATCTAAATCTTAATGATCCAGAACTCCCTTTTATCTAGGCAGGGTCATGTTTCCTGATGCCCATTAATTATAGTGAAAATTCTCTTATCCAAATGTACTCAACCTCCCTTACTGCAAACAAACAATGAAGGCTTCGCTGAATTAGAATTCTAAACAAAATCCCAGGAAACTACAGCTTTAGAAGTGGTGAAAAATATTGTAATTTTAAGTGTCCAACACAGAAGTAAGATCACATTGCATAAAAGTGCCAGTAAAACACCCTTTACTCCAAGTAAACGGTCTACTAAAGATTCAGGTAAACTCTCAGATAAGAGTTTCCAAAGAGCTCCCTGGACAACTTTTTGTTAATACATTATTTTATTACGTCTTTGCTCTGAACTTAAACGTCTTTCTTGTTATCAAAACAGAAGCAATGAAGGTTTCTAAAGAAGAAAATGATCAAATTCATCCTGCACTCGTGCTAGGTCTTCTAAAGCTCTTTCCGAAGCACTACATACAAATTATTGTGGCAATAAGTGTTGCTCTCCCTGAAGCAAGACATTTCAAGACATTCTGAAGTTAGCTGCACTCATACTTTACATACTTAAGTGATTCAAAGTGCAATACCTCAAGGTGTGCATTCTCCCCATCTTTAGTGCTTGGAATACTCAGTCCAGATAAGGCACTGCGTATTTCAAGCATACAATAAAGGGTCTAACAAAATCATATTCACAACACTCCAACGAGTCAGGCAGATACCGCACACTTCAATTGTGTTTCTGACAGAGTCTTTTTGCATGCAGCCTGGCCAGAAATGCCCTTAAAATGCAGAAGGAGAGAAACAGGACAGGAAAGAGAGACATGAGAATTTATACATGAGAAAGGGTGATTATATTTATAGGAAAGAACAGACAGTATCTGATGATTTTTCAGTTGTCATCAGCTCCTTTTTATTTTCTAAGTCATGGCATACTACTCCCTCTTTTTCAATACAAGATGTTTTCTTCATCTTCCATTCTAAGTGTTGCTCAACAGTTACTAGCCACTCTTCCCATCATGCAAGATCATCCTCTCAACCTCTCTTCTGCCTCCTATACCATGCAGAGAAGCCTGCAACTACCCTTAGCCACTTTGCAAGGGGATCTCTGACAGTTAGCACAGCGTTAGATGCTGAAAGCACGGCACACATGGAAGACGCTAATCAAATGAGACAAGTGCATGAAGAGGACTCTGCCTCTCTGCGGATCACATAGATTCTTCTGCATACACTCCCATGCAATATCCAGGTCTTCTTTATTTCCTTCTTTCTTTCCCAGGTAAACAGCATTCCTTATTGCTAAAAGAGGGAAGGAGTGGAAGAATGGGCTCACAGCTTCTCCTGTTGAGGCACGTAAAAGAAGAAACAGACTTCAGCATGACAAATATATTTTATTCAGCCTCTACTAGAGCCTTGGCAGAAGTGCTTCAGATTTACTTTAGAGTGTTTACAGCTGTAATAGGTATATGCTAGAGAAAGGGAAAGCAGCACTTTAACAATCAGTTGCTTTTTGACTCAAGGAGAGCATCAGATGAAAAAATCATTAACACGACATTACTCTCAAACCTTCCTCTAACTCTTCATCTTTGTGTGTGTCTGTGTGTGTTACACAACAGTAATTTCAGACGAAAAGTCCTTGTAATTGCATTTATAAAAGCAAACCCGTAAAAAAGTATATTAAAATTATTATTAGAAGTTGTAAGTTTTCTGGTTGTATAAGATCATCTACAAATACATGGTGAGGAACAGTTTAATTTCCAGGAAGTTAGCAAAAAGAAAAAAGATTGATTTTACTTAACCTATGCATATAGGTTGCATTGCCTCAATTACTATGAATGCAGAAGCAATTGTTGACAATTTATAAATGGGAGTAGATAAATATATTTCTAGAGAGGTTTTATTTCCCAAATAGTTGCTACACAGCAAAAGAACCAGAAAATACTACCCTAAGCAATACTGCCAGCAACACTGGCATATATGTCATGACCATGACAATACAAGGAAGGCTATAGCCAGATTCTTAACAGTAAGCACCATGCATTCATGCAAGACCAATGCATGCACAAACACACAATGCAATTAAGACAACTGTCTATGCGTAAGCTTATCACATGCACACATGTCTGAGCAGCTGTATATACATAACTTGTTCACTAGGTTTGCGTATTGGGTCTTCCTATTTTTCCTGAAGGAAGCAAGACTAGAGAACAACAGCGCACCACCAGATAAAACAACTAACTTTTCAGAGTGCCTTGCACAAGCTGATTCTGCAGTTCTGTTCCAATCTACATTATCACATCTCTTTGAAACTTGAATGTCCACTGACCTACAGTTTCCAGACATGCAATTTTAAAGTATTTTTACAAGCAACACAAGCATTCTTTTGAAAGATAACAAGTTACAGTAAAAGTTACTATATGGATCATGACTAAGAGTTGACATCAAATTCTTACAGGTGAAATTGTTTCATTGACTTACATTTTAGTATGTGCTTTAGGTAGTGGTTTAGCAATGTATATGCAATTATTGCCATGCATTGAAAATATAATAAGCATGTTTTGAGGAAGGAAACCACTTTGCCATTAAAAAGAATCAATCTATCACCCTGTTTTAGGAAATACCACATTACACAATGCTTTTCACTACAGAGTCAGCTAAACTATACTTCTGTGGTCAAAACAGACCAAACAGTTCTTGATATTCTCAGACTTCACCTAATTTCTTCCCTAAAAATCATAGATGCTCAGAAATAAGACACAAGAAAAAACATTAATATAGTGAAAGACTATATAATACAGAACAAGTAGAGCTGCACCCATTCAAACACAGCACATGATAGGAGTCAAATGAGACACAAATTTAAGTCAAGTATTTGCACACTCACCAGTTTCCTATCCTGCTAACTCTTTTGGAAAATTGACATATCAAGTCCTGAGTGTACATATAGGTATGAAAAGCACCCAATTTCAGGTTCCATCTCGTGTTTTCACAGTATTAATGTTCGTGCAGTTTTCATCATGCATGTAAACCCTGCTAAAGTAACAACTCCACCCAGGTGCAATGTGCCTTCTGCCCCTCACCACTGCAGCGCAAACATATGCACCTATTTGCCAATGTAAGTTTATTTTTATAGTGGATGCCCATCCTAGGCTTTCTAGATTGAATCCTGACTATTTTTCTTTTGGAAATTATGCAGACTTCACTGGCCTGCTGCCAATGCTCTTGATACATTCTCTCAAGTATTCTTAGAGAAAAATAAAAAGTAACTACCCTCCTATTAAAAACTAGGTGCTGTAAAGAAACAAAAGTACATTTAAATTAGATACAAACCCAAAAGAATCAGACTTGCACACAGACTGTTCTTTAACTCCTAAATAATATACCAGAACAGAGACAGACAAATGTCTTAAATCCAGACAGGTATATTATATTCCAAACAACACGGAAAGTTAAAAAGAAAATCTGAACTATCAAACACTTCAGATATACTCTTCTGAAACACTGCCTTTCTTTCAAGTATTTTATTTTATAACATCTATTAACAGGTTACATATTATCCCACAGAACTGCCATAAACCTACCACCTCTCTGTACTTAAAAGTTTTTGCTGTGTTTTTTTTTTTTTAAATTCCCATAGCTTGACTGAATTTTCATCTAGACAGCTCTATGTAATCTCAGATGTACTTTAACAACCTTAGTTTTGACAAATAATTTAGTCTTCAATATTTCCATATACAATAAGTATTTTTAAAAAAATAAATCATTACAGGGTACATTATACAGTACTGTACCAGCCACAAAAAAGATAGATACCACAGCTGACAAAGCAAGCAGAACATAAGTGGAATACACTTCAACAGACATTTAAGCTGAAGATTAAAAGTTGCTTTGATTTAGTGGTTCAATGAGAAAATGCACCAGAATGTGTACCAAGTGTACAACATATTGAACATTATGTTGCTGTAATTTATCTATTATCTTTATGATAATAAACTGCAATTTAATTGTTAATACCCAAATAAAATTCTAAGGGGAAAAAAAATCCTCATCCAAACCAGTATGATTACATAAGATTTATCCATTCCTGGTTTTTTTAGCTTCCTTAGGAGTAAAAGCATAGAGAATTATGTGACTTATTAATGACTGATCTGAAAAAAAGTGTATCAATTTTAATTTTCTCTATATAACAATTCTTATTGGAAATACAAATACTTAAGTGTCAGCTGGGACAAAATAGCTTATCTATATACAGAACAAAATATTAATGCATCAGAAAAATAATATGCATGAAACTCCGCAACTCCCTGGGTTTGAAGGTATCTGTGAACAGCACCAGCAGCAGAATGCCACTTCATGCAATTAGACAAAGCATTTCACAGAGAATCAGTTTATGATATTCACTTGCCTACTTTGGAAAAGTTAACCTTTTGAACCATTCTTAGGGTATGCTGACCCCTAAAGGTCTAAAAATACTAAATCTGATTAAGCCATTACACATTTGAAGGGGAAATTGTCAGAAGTCACTGCACCATAACTATTTTGGTTCCAGAGTATGTAATTCAAAACCATTTTTAACTTCACTCAGTAATATCACAGAATGCCATTAATTTAAAAGGGTATATAAGTAGCTCATTTTCACAATACAGATATAAATTCTTTTACAAGTGTAAGAAATATGTCATCTCCAAGATGGAGTATTTCTTCTTTCTTCTGAACCGACTCTTCTTGAGAAACTTTGCATTTACTATCTTTTGACAAAGAATATATAGTATAAAATTAAAAAAAAAAATACAGCAGATGCTCTCAGGCACTGATGCAGTAGGCATCTTTGATGCTGACACACCTATTTTTATTTTTTTTTAACCTAGGCATAGCCACTGGAAAACATCCAGCTTTATGACATTCTGAAGATCTGCTTCCTGTGTCTTTCCCTTTCTTCAATCTACACATCGTTATCTAGTCACAAACCCTTCTCTTCTGTAAAGTCAGTCACACAATGTTGTAATGTGCCCTCAAACTCTGTGCTGCCTTTTTTTTTTTAAGGTTCTGCCATGAAACATTGAAGAATGTATCTGAGAGGAAAACTTTTGCCATCCAAACACAAAAAGATCCTTCCATCCTGACGCAGAGCAAAATTCCATGAACCATGGAAGTTCCAATTTCATCAAGGTCCCTCTCTACCTCCAGGACAACCTTACTGTCTATATTCGATTAAGGTAATAATGAGAAACTCATTAATACTGGTAGATGGTTTAATCCTTCTCTAGCCACGTGTGAGTAGCCAAGAAAGTTACCTGAAGACAGACTTCAGATTTGTTGTTAACCTAGTAGGAAAAAAAGGTTGGAAAGTAAACTGCAATGTACAAAATAAATATTTAAATAAGACTGCTGAAAGCTATACAAAAACATTTTCAGTAACCTAGAAAATAAAAATAAAAGCTGATGATTTACATTCCTGTAGCTGCTCTTCTATTACCCCAAGTACTTTTAAGAGGCACTGTGTGGTTGTGGGTTTTTTTTCCCCCCTCTTTTTCTTCCAAAGTCAGTCATATATCGGCAAGAACAAATACATTCCAGTCACTGCCTAGCACTGGTACAACACCTGAGGTTCCTTATTAATATCTTAAAAGTCCTTACCTTTTGAACAGTTCTCCATTTGTTCTTCTGAACTTGTTTGATCTGGCACTGAGTCCAGTTTTTTGCTTGACGATTTCAGAGCTAAAATAAAGCAAACTCTAGATAAATAAACTTGAAACAATATAACACACCTATACTTCGCTTCATTTGACAGAAAACTTACAAGACAAATGATTTAAAAATATTTATAACAAGATAATAACATCTGTGTGCTCTAACAGTCATTGCTAAATTATATTTCTCAGTAAAAATATTTTTTCTCCACACATCTAATTTTATCACAGTTTGGTTCAGCTTTCTGTTGCATGTAACACCTTCATTGAGAAATTTATTAGTTTGTCATCTTGTTCTAGAGTCTGGTCTTGGAAGTGCATGCTACCAAGCACAGCCCAAATCACAGAATGGTCCAGCTAAAGGCAAGGAGACTGCCCACTTTGGTAATTACTACAGATGGTGGCATGTGTTTCTCTCTACAACATCCTTTCCCCTGCTTTAATCTTCTAGATAAAATACAGGTAAAGTGGCCCATGACTCCAACTCTTAATTTGCAGGTTTTTTCTAAACAGCTAAATAATCCACTCTCATATTTGCATACATATTGCTTCAGACTATGTAGTTAATTACACAGTTGCAGTATTGCATATAATCAAAGATCTTCGAGAAACAACCCTCACTACTCAAAAATAAGATCCTACAGTAAAAATTTATGCTCATCAGGCAACATTTTGAGTGTTAAAATGTATGCTCCCTTATATATTAAAAAACTAGCTACATTCTATATCTCAAGAAAATCTAAATTGATTAGTACTCTTGCTAATATAGTAAACTTACCACAAATTTTATCATTTATGCAGGCAGATATTTTAAAATACAGTGTACAAAGGACAATTCTTCATCTTTAGCTACACAACTGTGCTCATCTTGTATGATCGCTGTAATTTGTATACATTTATTAAAAAGTTACATCATATGGCTTGAAAAGGTAGTGGTTGGATCATGAAAACACCCAGAGTTGTCATTGTGCCAGTGACATTGTCATTGTATGAGTTGTCAAATGTAAGAGTTAAAAAAAGTCATTAAAAAAATTAAGGACACATTTTAAAATTCAAGCATGTTATACAAAGACATTTTTTTCTAACTAATAAGGCAGCAGAGGAAATTTTTTTCCCCCTATAAAACACCCAAAAAGGCAGATATTTTAATTTTTATCTTTGAGATTATAAAAAAAGCAAAAAAAAATTTTGCAAGCACTTAAGATTCAACACTAACATTTCCATTAAGCATTCATTAATACATATTTAGCCATATTTATTGTGAACTATAAATGTGCATGAGAAAAAAAAAAAAGGTGTATGATTTGGTGTGCTTAGGTCTTAACAGAACCCAACTTCAACTCGCATCGCAGAACACAGAGTTCCTTACAAGAGTCCCTCAGATGAAGCTGTACGCTTCTTTTTCAATTCTGTGTAACTGTGTTGATTTGGAGTTGGCAATCTTTTCCTAAGTTCCTCATTTACTTTTGGATTAGCTGAAAATATAGAAGGTTATTAATATCAAGAAATAGGTTTCTGTCAATGAAGCCATTTCCCTACATATTGCACAAAAAGGTTCATAATAATTGCAGTATTTTAATAAGATATTCATATAGCAAGACACGAAGAAAATACGGTATTTAATAACCTCTGGAGTATTTTAAAACATGTCTTAGGGCCTTAATGTGCCTAGTAATATACTATTTAAAACCATAATTTTATCCCTCCACAATATACAGTCATTCTTCCTCGCCATTTACCCAGCTAATGAATGCCAGCAATTAGTAAAATGTAATCCCATTGCACAATCATTTTAATGCTTTTAGCACTCAGAAAAGTAAACACCAAATTAATACTGCTCAAGCCATATCAGATCCTAGTTGGAAGCAAGCAATTATAGTTCAGCTCCTCAGGTGTAATTAAATGATTGGAATGATTTAGTTCCATAAATGCAAGTTAATTCATAAGCAAGCAACAAATATACTGGGAGTAATTACAAGAAACATTGACAGTCTAAGCAGGGCATGTGCCTTCGAGTACCTGATGCAGTAAAATGCTGCCCTCTCCTGGAAATAACAGGCTATGACGCAGGGATATTGGAGGCACACGTCAAGACCTTCATTTTACTGACTCTTCAGAGGTGAAATGTGTTCTGCTAATGAACGGGAATTTTCTGGGTTACACAGACGGATTGTTGATGTCAGATTAGGGCAATCTGTCGATCGAAGTCAAACGTAAAGATCTTTTGGGTTCCCTGGGGTCTGAAGTATACTTTTCCCTACCATTAGATGTAAAAACGTTAGTAGGTAGAACAAAATATTCCCCAGACCAAGTACGTAAACACAAATGCTGCAATAGGTACCCAGTCTATGTGCAACACTTCCCTATCAATTGAAGATGTACCTATGCAGCTGGTACTGCAGACATAAGGCATTTTTAGAACCAAAATTTACTGAACCATCCTTATTCAGACAGCGTTAAACTTCACCAGATCAACAGCAATCAGAAGCTAGCCATAAGATTTTCCCAGGAGGAACCATCAGAAAAATTAAACCTCATAATTTTAAAGCTTTGCTTTACTTTCACTTGAAGTCAATCTGTTACTAATCAGAAGAAATTAAAGCTGGAGATTAAAATAACGTATACTGGTGGACTGAGACGAAAGTGAAAATGCAAAATGAAGCTGTAACCAAAAATCCAGTTAATTTTAAATACTAATTTCCTGATTGACTATCTATTTCTTCAACTCGCAATAGTGTTGACTACTACTTGAACACCATGCACAGAAAGCTAAAAAAAAGGGTCCTTATTTGTTGAATATAATATGCAACAGTCACAAAAACCTAAATATTTAGACTAGAAAACTACTGAAAAATAGGAGTGTAAATTAATCAGGATCTTTTTACTAATGAAAGAAATCCCAGATGTACCTATTTTGCCCTCTACAAAAATATGAAATGCTTCCCAGTGCTGCACACAGCAGCATAGGAATAAAAAAATTAACATCACATGCTGTGGTCAGTATATGACTCTTTTCCACACTGAGAAATTGACTGTAAGAAAGCTCATAATCATTGTAAAAGCCTGAAATTTTTCTTTACCAACAGCACTTTGACATCAAAACATTTCCTTGTTCCTGAGCTGGGTGTATTTCAAAACAAACCCAGGTGGTACACAAGTAGCTTCACTGTTACTTCACCTGCTGTGGAAGTGAAATAAATTATTTTAAGAAGTCATATTATTAAAAGTTTAAAATGTACAGCACATTTGCTTTGCCCTTTGATGTCACAGTCCTATTTTTCTATTCAAATCTTGTACACTGTAAGTTAATTGCTTTTGGAAGCTACTTATTATTCATGTAAAAATTAATGTGCCAATGTGTTTAAATCCTTTTAAATGACCATTCATGCATCTTTCTTCTTTAAGTACCGATGAAATCTGTCAAAGATATCAATGCAAGACGGTCTTAGAGAAAGTTCTAATAAAGATTTTTTCTGCTAACATAAGATTTTCATTTTCGTCAACTTTACTTAAATTCCATTAATTTTTTAAGCTGCTTTTAATAAATTCACAAGTAAAAAATTTTAGGCTCCATAGTCTGTCATTTGTGTTCCAGCTGACTTTATGAATATTAATAACAGTGTTATCCTGATTAAATAGGCTTCATATAAAATCCCTGTGAATCCTATAGCTCAGACATCTCATTTTTCCAACTCTTTATGAATTTGGATTCAGACATTAAACTGGAAAAAACCTTAAAAAACAGATTCAATGGTACATTTGTGTACCCTTAAGCAAAAAAAAAAAAAAAAAGAGATGTTCTAATGATTCAAATAATTAAAATTGATAGGACCACATATTGAGATTTCAGGCTTTCTGTAAACATGCAACATATTTTAACTCCAATGAAAACGTCAACACTTTACAGAACAAAGGATTAAGAATCTATTATAAAATAATAATAATGTCTGTCCTTATCCTTACCTTAAACAACAGATGACAGGATCTTAACTCTTCATATAGAGAGCTGATTTGCAGAAGTATTTCCTAAAGAGAACAAAATTAGTGGCTGCTTAATTACATACGCATACTCATGAAATACATGAACATTCTAGTTTAGCATGGGTGCCCAGTAAAAAACAATATTAACTTCTAATTGGTTTATACTTCAGCAAAACCAAGCTTTTTCTAAACAATGTCAAACTGAAGCACACAGGAAATGTTAACATTATCATATGAAACTCATGAAGTCACAGCTTCAAACTGCCAACTTCTTCCCAGGCTTATACATTTGAATTCTTCCTTCTCACTGCACTGTCTCCACTTTTTTTTTTTTATTTTTAAATATAGTGCTAGCTAAAATGACTACTTCTTCATTCTGGGCTATATACTACAAAGAAAGCCATCAAAATATTTTGCCTTCTGGTACCTTGAAATATGAATGGATTTTAGGAGGAAAACCCAACATGAACAAAATAAAGCCATATTCAAAAAGATGGAATTCCAGACCCGATTCCTATTACTCATCAGCACAAGCACTTTTAATAGGAGTTTAAAAAATCCACAAGAGGTATTTAAAAATAATACACATCTGCAAGGTGGGAAGCAAAGAGTGCTTCTTGTGCAGTTCTGAAGAGCTTTTATTACAACTGTGGTGGTATTTCCACTCTCAGAGGAAAAAAACTCTGCAGTGTCGGCTGAACATGCATTACAGAAGGGAGCACCCCACAATAACACCAACTTTGAGCTATCTGAGCAGTGATGTTGACAGAAGGTGTTTAGATTAGTGCCAGTCTGCTGTAGCTGCCAGTGTTTTCCGTCCATAGGCAGAAGATTGAGAAGTCCATCTTCTATGCTGGAGTTCAGTTACTGACTCCCCCACCCCAGGAACCAAAAGGCTGTTGAGACCCTTCCACATGGAGCCCTTAGTCCATTCTTTGGTCTTGCTTTGACAAGTTTTGAAGATGATCGCTGAATCACAGTTGTAGCTGCTGTGACAAATAGCACAAGCTTGCTTGTGTTGCCTGAACACACCTCTTCTTCATACAACATCCTCAAGTCTTGTGAGAGTTTCTCCACAAGGAAGGCTACACATCCTGCTCTGCCTCTGGTGGAACTAAGCACCGGTTCCCACCACCTCCGGGAATGGCACTGAGCCATTCTTTGTCCCCCTCAGTTGATAGCTGTCACTGAGAGTGCAGGGATGGAGCTATGGAAGGCAGGGAATGCCAAATGCTTCATGAACTGGGAAATAAAGAATGAATTTTAGTATTATTTTCATAAGATTAATTAGATTACCAGGATCTCCTAAAATATCCTGAAACGTTTTGCCCCAGGGCAAGCTACATTAAAACACTTAATTTAGGAGAGTACACTACATAAAACCCAGTTACCTTCTAGAAGCATTTCCCCAGGGAACAGGCAGTTTTTCTTAGACCAAGTGGATGCCAAGTTTTGATGTAATGATACACTTCACAGAAAAAGCCACACATCCTCACTGTCTGAAGAAGCTTTATGGCAAGTCAGAATTCTAAGGCAACCCAAAATAAGTTAAAATTAGCTTTGGGCAGTTATAAAAATATGAGTCAAAGAATAACTGAAATAGCCCCTTGAAATACTTGTCAAAGGTGGAATAACCCATCTGTTGGATCCCTGAAAGCTGTGAAATGAAAAATACTTAGATATTTGTTTGCAGCTACTTATTTTATGGTATTCTAGTACTTTCATGTGCTTTTAAATACAAGAAGTTAATGCAAAATATTATGTTTCTTTTTAAAGGACTACAAAATATAGGCAAGTGGATTAACCCCATAAGCAGATGAATGTAGCGTGAGTAGTACTTAAAATTTATTAACTCCAGCACTGCTAAAAGACTTAAAGATTTTGATTTATAGAAGTAATCATAGTATCTGGAATCTTTTTAAAAATCATTTTCCCAGAGGGCAGAGTCATGTAATAATTGCTGGCTTTTCTCCCCTACAGATTCTTTGTCCAAAAGGGATGAGGCATTTGCAGTTGGTTCCAACTAACCTGCATAAATCAGAAAAACATGGAGAACTGGGACTCTGTTGCTGCAGGAGTTTCCTCACATTTTCATTAAGGAATTTGCCTTTGATGCTTCTAAAGATGGCATGCACCAAGTAGGCACTGTTATATTCTATATATTATGCTTTTGACAAAGGCAAGAGAGAAGGCATAAAAATGCAGTTTTAAATGGTTTACAACAGGTTATACCTATTCCTGAATCAAATTTAATTGGATAAAAGTACATGTATTTTACTCTTTTTTCTCCCTAATTTCTGCTATTAGGTTGGTGTCTTCAAGGCTCAGTTTTCTCTTTACACATACAAGGAAGAGTTTGATGTGTGCATTAGATCACTGACAGCCTCATCTCTCTTCTCCGCTCTGTTATATTCTCTCTCCCCCATTAACAACCAAAATAAAGTCATTTGTATTTTACTAATCTTCAGCCTGCTCCATTCTCATCTTTCCCCATTTTTCTCTGACATTTGTCCTCTTTTTTTTTTTTAAATTTTTCCTTAATATTGTCTTCTCTTTGCCAATACAAACCCTTCCCTTCTCCCCCTGTCCACCACCTCTTTGAAATGTAAAGCAAACTGCAGAGGATATCAAAGACTGTCTCTCCTGTTTTCCTAGCCTTCATCTTGGTGCGCACTCTGTGAAGAACTTTTCTTCTGTGACACCTCCATTAACATTATTTTCACTCTAACAATGGAACTATGATATGCTTCATCAAATGGGGAACAGTCAATTCATTTAGGCATCCTTCAGCTTAATTGTAAACAGTTCACTGGTCTTATAACTCAATTGTTACATGTCACATTGGCAGCCAGATCTCTGTTTCTAAACAGTTTACCCCCACAGTGTAATTTCTGAATCCTTTAAGGATAAGGATACAGACATGTATTTTAAACTATCTGTTTTCTAATCTGAAGCCAAAAGAGTATTTAGCAGAACACTTTAGTAGAAGCAGCATCATGTCCTCATGGTGGTGAGGGCTACCTGCATATTACCTTCAGTTGACAGGATCGTAAGAATCACAAAGGAAAGAGATTCATCCCTTCTGACACTTGTGAGACCACATGTTCAGAGCTTTATTCAGTCTTACCCTCTCATGAATATCCTGAAGCAAGTCCAGCAGACAGACATCAAAATAGTTAGTGGTCTGCTGCACATTACATGTGAGGAATTCAAAATAGTTGAGTTAGTTGGCTTTAAAGAGAGAAGGCTAAAGGGGAAGAGGGGTATGAGGTTTTAATTGCCTTGTGAGAGAAGACAGAGACAGATCTTTCTCTTGGTGGCAAACCAAAAACATAAATAACTGAGAGTTATGGCTAAGAGATTTTTCACAGTGAGGAGGGTCAAACACTGGAAAAAGTGGCTCAGAGATCGTGGAAGATGCTGGAGATGTGCAAAACTCATCCTGATACAGCACCCCAATCTAAGCTTGAGATGGCCCTGTTCTGAGCAGAGGCATGAACTGGATGATACTCACAGGTCACTTCCTGCCTACCTACTTTATTATTTTAAGGATGGCAATAAAACAAAACCACCAGAACTAGTATTCCTACAACACACTACATCTTGGGTTGCTTTCTGCTTAACAAGGTAGGACACGAGAGCAGGGAAAACAAAACCAAAACAAGAGAGCAGTGAAGCACAACCACAGATGACCCACGTGGCAGACAGGCTGAATGCCAACAAGGAGGAAATGGTGCAACAGCAGCATCAGCGGAACATTTTGAGGACTACTTGTCTCCAATATCCCTTTTTTTCCAGTTTGTTACATAGCTGGGTGATGTGGCATTAGGTCCTATCAACTGCTAATTTGCATGCCACCTTTCAGTAGACCAAAACTGGACCACTGATACCAGTATTTCACCGGCTATTCTGAAGGCATTTGCTTCAAGCCCTACAAAAACTGAAGAAAACGTCACTGTACTAAAGTCACATTTTACCTACAGAAATGACTGAAGAAGCATTTGAGTCTGGAGTGCTTATGTTGCAAAATTAATTTTATAATATATTTCCTAGGTTGAAATTCTCAAATCCACAAACCATGATTTCTTTTATCACAGAAACATGTTGCTAGCGTAGATCTGACCACGAAAGCAAAACTAAAGTCACAGAACATTATATGCTCATAGAAATGAGAAGCTATAACTTAGTACCAGATTCATAAACCACTAGTACAAGTAATAGAATCAAGCAGAAATTATGTTTCTACTGCAAAAAGCATTCCAACGTAATTGTTTGGCTGCCTTCACAGAAAAAAGGAAGCTCGAACAGTGACTTAGAAAAGGAGGCAACAAAGCCCTCCAAAGCAGAGAAACTCAGTTTATCCAGCCAACTCACATTTCTCAAAGTACCTTCAAATATTGCCATTTTTCCTCACAGCAAATGCACTAAAAATAAAAAGCATAAAGGCTACAGTGTGTATATTGGAGCCCAACCAAGAACTATCACAAGTGCTGAACATGCAGAGGCCTGTCAGAAACATGCCAACCTTTTCAGTCCCGTGTGTGGGGACGAGAGGGGCCCGTTGGTCTCACAGGGAAATACAGCTGCACCAGTAACATCTCTGATTGTTTTGAACAGCATGAAAATACAAATGCATCTCCACTGCTGGTGTAGACCAACATATGCGGTGCACTAGATTTGCCCCAAAATTACTTACCCACTCTAACAGCATACCCTTGAGCTGCTGAAGACAATCACCTCATCCAAAATTTCACAAGCTAAAAAGAGCACAGAAAACAAAACACCACTGATTCCAATCAGCTGGTTTTCTTCTTTAACTAAGCTGTCATTTTCCAAGATGACTCTCTGAAGAGAGAGCTATCCTTTAACTAAAAGCATAATCGCTCCCTACCTACAATTGCACAGCAGCAAGAGCATTGGAACATACAGCGCTGCTTGGATGTGAACAAAGACATAATTTATGACTCAAACATATAGTCTCTCACCTTCTGATTTTTTTTTCCAAATCCAGCAACTAGAGACAGTACACAGCACATTTATTGACAAGTAGTAACTTCATCCTTGTGAGAAGAGAAGGGAGATACAGCACGCTTCAGAACAGGCTTGTTTACCCCCAGACAACATTTCAGAGCATTTTCAGCACCTATGGATTGGCTGAGTGTTTTACAACATGCTTCACATGTATGATACATAACATGCCCTATCATGTGCTGCTGCTGCTTATTTAGGTATGAATAGCAGGCTAGTGCTATTAGACATTTAATCCAGGTGCTTCTCCAACATCATGCAACACTGAAGAAACCTGAAAGCCAGTACCATTCAAAATAGCAAGCTACGCATCCAGAAATAGTCTTGGACCATGAAAGAAGAATCCAGTATTCTGAGGTGGGCCAGAACTCAATGAGAACCAGAGAGAAATCAGTGAAATTGTCTGCTGAAGTTAAATGAAGGCTAAAAACCAAAGCAGCTAAACCTGCAAACATTCAGCACCACAGGGTTGTTGCACTGCTTCCTTTCCTTGCACCAACAAAGGAAAGTACAGGATTACAGGGAGTTGCCACAGATTCTGAATCAGTGCCAGGCAGCTGGGAAGAGAAACTGCAAACTGACAACAATAAAAAAAAAGAGGCATTAGCTGAAGTTGAAGATCATCAGTCACATTATCACAGACAGGAATTTCTGACAGTGGATCCTCCTTACCAAATTTTAAGAAATGAATACAAAAGATGCCTACATACTGGCTTCCCAATAAAAAATTCTGCAGTATTTTTGTTTACATTGGGGAAAACAATATATTTATCCTTAAACCTTAGTTTGGAAAATATCTAAAACCCCCTCTCAGCTGAAACTTACTAAGAAAAGTCATCTTCAATCTATAGGAATGAAATGCCGACTGTTAAAAAAACCCCACAAACAACAAATCAACTCCATCTAAAACGTTAAAAGTTACAAGCAATGGAAACCTCAAAGGAAAAAGGTACCCCAAAGAGAGTTGGAGGTGCTGGTCAACACAAGCAAAACTGTCAGATCACCCATAACAGCTCTGCCATTTCTGTCCCTGTTCAACCAATGAAATAGCTCAGTTACTTGGGTTTTTTTTTAAATATATGTGTTTGAATAAATAAGATAATTTTCATTCCTGAGTCTTGACATCATTTATAATGATATACAACAGAGGGAATAAAGAAGCTGGACAGGCTTTTAAAAAAACCCCATTTATTGACTGGGTTTTGAAGACAGACACCTTTTAAACCCTTAGTAAGCACATCATTCAGCCAAAAGCATGAAAGTAATTTACAGAGAGGAAACCTTAAAGAATTCCTCTGAGCATACAAACTACAAAGAGGTTCATGTAAGTTGAGGGTTACACAACTGACAGAAAAAGTTCTTATTAGGGGTTCTGAGCCTTGAAATCAGATTCTTTCCACACAGACAAATGGAGAAAAGATTCCTGGAAAAATTCAAGATCTAGGATTATCTAGCCAGTTTCTGCAAGTTATTCTCTTTAGTTTTTTGTAAAAAGAAACAGATGAATGTTCTTTTCTTTCTTGCAACCTCATCATAAATTCAGGTATTTTGCATTCATTATTCCTTGATTCATCATGCTACATTAACATTTTCATTGCCAAAACACTTGACACCAGAGGTGAAAAGAAGAAATTATGTGAGGTTGCAGAGAGCTGAGACAGCAGCTGAATCTTGGCCCCACACCAGTTATTCCTGGGCAGAGCAAAGGAGTTCTAAATCCACTTACTAGATGAAAGAGACAAAATCCTTCCTTAGCACTTTTGAAAAACAGGCTTATTTTAATGACTGTTTTCTCTTGCACATAGTTGTGCTGAACAGTTTGAGGCTTGCTTGTCAGAGGTACTAGGCATTACAAGTTGCACTGCTTGGTAACACTAAAAAAAAACCAAAGTGAAGGTTTTTTTGCTACAGAAATATAAATAAAACACATGATCAAAAAAGGAAAAATCTGGCCAACAGTACAAATACTCAGAACAACTCTGACGACATTCTTGGCCATTGTGAAACTGCACATCTTGTAGTCTCTAAAGATTTACCTCCTCTTTCATATTGAAAAAGCACCTGAAAAAGTTAGGTATGTGCAGTAGGATGGCTTCTGTGCCTAAGTACAGCACTAGAAGAACTCCCAATAGCTTCCTATTTTACAGTCAAACTGGGAGAAGGGTGAAAGTCTTCTGGAATATTTCTTAAAACACATTATGAATGAAGGCAACTTTGGTTTAATGTTGTGCTTTCATGATTCCTTGTTCTCAAAGGCAAATCTTAACACAGACAGACTTTAATGTAATAAAAAGGGATAATTTTTCTGATAAAGCTATGGCACATTGACACAGCTTTCATAGCAGTCTCCAGTATTATTCTTTTAATTTCTTCAAGACTTTAAAGCCACATCATCTCATCAAATATTTCAATTTGTAAAAACTTATGGCAGTAAGTCACACAGTCCTCGTGTTTTCTTCTTATCTAAAGGAAGTATTTCACTGTATTCAATTCTTCAGTTGGAATGTGCATCTGCTGAGCAGACTGGTTTGGGAAAAGAGGTGCAATGGAAAAACGTGGTGGGTTTTGCCATAATTTAGCTTATTACAATATGTTGTTCCTGCTGGAAAAGAGTTGAGTTTAGTTTACTCATCACCCTGAACGTCACTGAGGTGTAAGATTACTTTTTAGTTGAAGATACCCATTAAAAACCACCAAAAGGTAAACCTAAGGAAAAGGTAGTTTAGTACTTAAAAGGTTTTCTGCAGTGCTTTCAGGACAGGTTGAAAAAAACCACACCTACTCTCAGACACCCCTTAATAGACACCTCCCTAAAAAAATCTGTTTCTCAAGACATTTGAGAAGTCCAGAGACCCTACAACTAGCAAACTCATGATCTGATCACACTTTTTTTAATCAGATGAGAAACAGTTTTATTTCAAAACATCAGATTATTTTTACTAACTCTAGAACAGGGGTTTAACATTAGTCTGAATTAATTTCTGCAGCAATCAGAACAAAACTTTGCTTTTATTTACAGTATCACATTCCCATATTAGTAAACATTGACACTTTTTAAAACTGTAATCCTGTGTAATACAATTCTATGTAAAAGTCCATCACTGGACTACTTGTATTACAGGTGAAATTTTCAAAAACTACATATGCACAGACATTTCTTAATTTCTCAGATCTCTCTAATGGACTGAATGGCTGTATTACTGAGAAAGTAATATATAGTAATATAATATATGTAATACTAAATGGGTTCTTAATGGAGCATGTGGGTTGTTTTATGGTTATTTTGGTGTGGTTTCTTGTACCTTTAAAGAGAAATTAGAAGAGTGTATATTACTCCAAGTAGAAAACAAACTACTGGGCAGATACAACTGGAGGGGAACCTCAGTATGATAACAGCATATGCTATTTTTAGTAAGTTTTCTCTTGTAAGTGCAAGACAGTGAATGTTTGCTAAAAGAATTTTACATCCAGGAGGGTTTTTGAAATATGAAAGATACTTTTAAACTATGAAGAGAATTATAATTTTTGCCTAATATTTAGTAACCTTCAGATACTGTAATTCCACTTCAGATCCTGGAAAAACATTCTGGAGACAAATATTAGTCTACCACTGGATAGTGAAGAGGAAGAACAAAATTACATTTCAAGGGGAAACTGTTTTAATTAGAGTTACCTTGTACACCTGCACAGCAGTCACCTTCAGTACAGTGTGAGAAAACGTGTAACACCCCACAACTCTGTTTATTCTGTCTACCATCAAATTCTGAGTCCATAAAGCAAGAAGCTGAAGTTTGCTCCCATGCATATTCATATCACCCTACATTCATGCCACTGTAGCGAAGAAAAGTAACTTAAACTTCCTTAACTGGTTGACTATACATCCCAAGATAGCGGAGTCTCTGGATACTATGGCTGCAAGTTGGAGCACAGGACATTCCGCACCAACATGCAGAGGAACTTTTTCACAGTGAGGGTGCCAGAACCCTGGGACAGGCTGCCCAGGGAGGTGGTGGAGTCTCCTTCCCTGGAGATATTCAAGACTCGTCTGGATGCCTATCTGAGTGATATGTCCTAGGGAGCTGCTTTGGCAGGGGGGTTGGACCCGATGATCTCTCGAGGTCCCTTCCAACCCCTACAGTTCTATGATTCTATGATACATCCATTGCACCCTAGGCCCATTACATTTATGACAAAGTCAGGTTGTCATCAGCAAACTAGTGGACCGCTTCGACTCTTGCCCTTTCACAGTTGAAATGGGCCTCATTACAATCCTGGAAGAAATCCCATTGTCCCCAAAAATGGAAGGCAAGTCCATTCTCACAGGGAGCTGCATTTCTGTCCTCTGCAGTCTGATCAGCCTATGCCTTTTGGAAAGAAATCCTGATTACACAAGAGGCAGACCTCTGAGGTGTGATCACCAGCCCAGAAAATGAAAACTGCTGAGGTACTGCACATGCAGAAGCTTACCAAGAACTATAGCAGAACTTCATACTTGTTAAAACCACTTGGCTCAAAAAACCTTGAAGCCTATATGATCAGATCCTGACTACACAGTGGCCTTTCCTTTGCTGAAATGGAACAAGTTACAAGCTTACAAATGAACTACAAACCCTGAGGAAAACAAAACCATTAGTAATCCTACCATTTTCCTAGGTCTACTGATGCCAGATCAACACCATAGGACTGTTAAGTCACTACTCATCACCACTAATGTCTGAGATAATCTATCTCAAGTAATAGTGATAAATTACTGACCTCAGTAACACTGCTGCTTTGACAGCAGCCCAGAGTCTGAAACAATCAAGAGATGTAGAAGTCACTGCTTCTGTATTATACAGCCAGCTGACCAAGACGTGTTGGAAGCCAACACTTCTGAAAAGATACAGCTGATACCCAATTCTGGATAAAATAAGCCTTCCTGACAGAAGATGCTCCTGAAAGGAAGTAACTTATTACAGAAATGGATTCTTAAATCACAGGCTCCTTCACCTACATAGCATCTCCAGCACAGGCAAAGCCATTTGAACAAGGCCAATCTAATTACTCCATGTTACTGCAGCATCCGTTCCATTCTCACCTACAGACCTCAAGCAAGTTTTGCATTAATCTCTTCTTAGCAAAGATATTGTAATTTGGCTGCAGGTAACATATGGGAGGATGCTGAGAGCGTTCATACCTATCCACTCCTTTGAAAATCCAAAATACTCAAACTCCAAGACTATGATGCAAGTAAAGAATGCGTAGTAGGAAAGATGATGCTTCTTGGTTTCATTTTATTCACTTGGTATTTTCCACAGTAGTAATGTGTTTGGCAAGTGAAGGGGTTTCCATTTACTGACCTTGGCATTCATCTGGACCATACTGTGATTTATATTGAGAATTCCAAGCCTTTATCTGATCTTATAAATAAATGTAAAATACATAAAACAATTATCCCAGTGTAAAATTGAATTTTATCTCTCTGTAACCAGCTTTTGTCTATGCTACATATTTCTATGTTTGAATGCAAATCAAAATTAATAACAGGTATAATTTATTTTCTGACTTTTCATTACCTTGACATTTTAACAAGCTTTTTTATATATATATATATATACAGGCTTTAATTTTATCTAGGCCTTCAACCCCACAGCTCCTTTTCAGACACATACAACATGTCTTTCAGAATATCCATTCAAAGGAATAAACCTGCTTAAGAGAATTTATTGGCCATTTAGCAGACCAAAAAACAGTATAAAGAAATAACAGGATTTTATAACACAAACCCACCAGATTAGGAGAGAAAATGTAACAATTTACATGTAAATGACAGAAAAACACTTATTAGCAGAAACCACAAGTTACAGTGAAGAATTAGAAGTAGAAAGCAAATCTCTGAAGTTGGTGGTTCTGGAAAATTATTAACATACAGCTGAGATTATTCTTTTAATAGCTGAAAGAGACAACCAAGGAAGTATTTTACCTATTAAAGGGCATTTACAACTTCATGTTGAATGTCATAGCATTAGCAGCTTAATACAGGGATCAGTCTAACCTGGCCAAGAACCTTTCATGAAAAATCACTTTATCACACAATTCTTGGGCTTAACTATAAATGATACAAATGTATCAACCTAAGAGTTTACTTTCTCTTCTCAATACAATTAATATCACTTCAACTAACCGTTCCCAATGTTCTACTGAGAGATGTATGTCAACTTCAAAGAAAGTCAACTATGTCTCAAGTCAAGTTCTCACTGCCACACAGGCTCAAGTATACTTTGTTGCAAGTCCTACAGTTTACACAAAAACTTTCTCTTCAGGAAAGCAAGAGGCCCAGAATTAAAGAAGGCTGGGGAGGAAAAAGCAAAAGACAAGAACAGTTTGTCTTCTCCAAGGTGGCAGATGTGAAAAAAACCCCAAGGAGATCAATTCAGCCATGCTGCTTGTGCACAAACATACACAAAGCACAAAAAAATAAAATCCCAAGGAGATTCTGATGAATAAATAGGAAGAACAGCACAGCTATATGGGCTGACAGTAAAATCATCACTTTCCTCACAGGGTAAGCAGAAGTCCAGGGCCACAAAGCCAAACTGGCCACACCAGTTCTGCATGCACATAGGCTGTGGGATTCCTTCACGTCTGCAGCAAACGAAGCCGCTCGCCAGGCCTTTGTGATGACATCAGGAATGCCATAACCATGGTGGTCTAGACTGCTACCAGTAAAAACAGCACATCCCAAAATGAGTGGCCCTTGGTCTGAAGTGGCTGTGGTCAGGACGAGGCACGTTTAGGAAGTAGTCCCTCAAATACCTTGCGATAAACCCATGTGGAGAAGATAACATGAAAGAACACTGAATAAAAGGTTAAAGAAAATAAACAATATTTTTGCAGCTTAGCATTTATTTGTGAACTGCTGGTGCAACTCTATGCTTGACAGAAAAGCTATGAGGCTTTTGGTAGCTTGACAAGACAATCTACAAGCTTGAATGAAATGTTCAGCTTAAGGAATTAGAATAAATCTGATGACTGATGTGCTACTGAACGTGACAGACTGTCATCTGTTTTAAACAGGATCTCTGTAGGATGTAATGAAAGCAATCTTTTTCCATTACCTTAAACATACTAAGACTTTTTCCAGAGAATTTCTGCTAATCTATTAAGACAAAAGATCTTCCAAAACTCTTGCCATTTCAATAAAATAATGAAATAGCCACTCGGCTTACTTGCATAATTAATTCACGCTGACATTGTACTTCTGTGATTAATTTTTGTCCAGTCCCCAAAAGCATAGAACAAAAACCATTACTCTTGCTTCTCAAATTAACTATAAAATTATAAGATCCAGCAATAAGTGATTAAAACAGCTTATCTAAGCCCTATTCATGAATAGTTGCATATATAGAAATACCAAATTGTTTATCTGTTATCAATGCAATTGAATACCTCCCTACTTGACTCAGTAAAACACTCTAGTAGGATTTTTCATATTATCAACAGATTTTATATAAAAAAGTAAAGACATTCTAAAAAATGAATTAAAAGTGTCCTACAGTGAAACAATATTGCAACAGATAGCTGGAGATAGATTAAAACTAGAATTTGTGGGTTTTAATCTGTCCAAATCTTAGAAAACAGTTAAAAATCCCATGACATTATTTTAAATATATACATAGATACACTTATAAAAACAATGTAAAGTAAGATAAAGATCTTTGGAAGGCAATTTATGCTATTTTTAAAATCATACGAGCATCTACAACTTTGGCAAAGATCTAGGCTCAAATGGGAATATCCTTCCTGTATCAGACTGTGAATATTTCTTGTAGAAATTACTGAGGTGCCTGACCATTTGCTTATCCTAGAGATAACGACCTAGGATCTGTCCTATAAACACAAAATAAGGGAAAGGAATTTTGTGCATCAACCTAAAATCTATGCCTTAGGGGGAATGAGAAAAGCTGCTTTTTGGCAGATAAAGAGCAGCAATGTCAGTTTGAACCATGCTGCATTTGCAAATCTGAACAAGGAAGCCAGCCTAAGTCCCCAGCATGTAGACCAATTTACCTTGCTAGTTTCCCTTCCTGCTATATATGAGCATTGCAATTAGCAGTAATTAGCCCAGCAGGAAACCTGTTCCTAGACATGGGCCAGATTGCAAGCATATACCACACGTATTTTACTGCCAGAGCAGAGAATTAGCATTTTGAAAGACGCTTTGCATTAGAGCTAGTGAGATTATGTGCCTGAATGAACGTTAAACTCAGAATATTAAAGCTTTTCCTAGTCCTGCTGCTAAAATGCAAATTTAACCCATAAAAACTTAAAGGACTTCACTCAAAGTAGTTTTGCATGTAAGACTGCAGTTGGCTAAGTGTCCTGCTTTGCTCTCATAAACCACTCAGATAATCAACAGACCTTTAATCAGTTGCTGTGTTATACCTGATCAATACAGAATAACACAAGATGCTGCACTACCAGATGACTTGTTCTGTGTTTTGCAAGAGTTCTTCACATGGCTCAGTTCCCACTGTCTCCTTCCTCACTCAATGTAACCTGCCAACAAAAAACCCTCAAAAACTATAGCAGTGATGAAATCTCATGCTATAGGCAACTACCAAGATGTCTTTAAGGTACCCTACTTATACTGGCAGGAGAAAACTATATTACTTCTGCTGATATCAAAATTAGAAATAAATCTGTTTCAGTTACCACCTGACAACTTTTGGATTGAGAGGAATGGAACAAGAGCCTAGAAACTGATTCTTCCCAAAGCCTTTCACAATTGCTAGCTCTGCACTTCTGTCAACTCCTCTGGGTCAAAACATCAGACCTCACTACAACCTCTACTATTCAACATGTGTTGTATTTCCCTGCTAAGTGCTTCAGGCACTACATAAAATATTTCAAAAGAATCAGGTGCTGATACATAAAGAATGCTGAACATACACAGAGGTGGTCTCCACTTTCTTTGGGGCAACTGCCAAATTCAACTGATACATCAAGCACAGAAAAACATTTGTTATCAGTCATCTTGTCATGATGTTCTCCATGCACTGGCAGGTGCAAAGACTTGGTGTTTCTGTGTTTTGTTTTTTTTAAAAACATTTTAAGATCGAGTTTAATGAAGGCTTCTCTTCCCCCCCCCTCCCCCACCTTTTAATGATTGGTAAACCCACCTTGTTGATTCTACCACTCATTACACGTTTCATACCAGATTATTAAGATCCTCTTTGGCTCTCTAAGGGCAAACATTCATTAGAAGGTAATTCTCTGGACTTTTGTCTTTTCAACTCTACCCTGTATTTCACTGCAGACTTTACTGTCCAACTTCTTAAAAAGTCCTCTCCCTTTCCAAAAAAGAGAGCTCCTTGTAACTGAGCTAAAAAGCTTTGTAACTATTCACTTGAAGAGGAAAAGGCTTATGCTTATAAACATGCAAGTATTTATACTCTTCTACAGCTTCCTTTTTGTGCTGATATCACAGCCTCTGCTAGTAAATAAATAAAAATTCAAAGAACATAAAAACATGGTCACTGTCATTCTCTAATAATCCAAATATATTAAGATACATTCTTAATGACAAATGTACATACTGAATCATCAGCTCTATGTCAAAGTCCATGCAGTGACCAATTATTGGACAGAACTCAAATTTCTTTAAAAAATTTAAAAATAAAAATTGACACTAACAGTAGTAGATTACATATCCAGCTAAGCTTCTAACATCAATATATGCTTCTATGAAATTACAAAATGCTTTTCATAACAGATTCTAGAATAAAATAGACTATTTTTATTATTGAAAAATAAGTTACTACTTGTATTAGGTCTGTTTTGTATGGAATTAACTTTCTCTATAATGACTGGCATGGTGCTGTGTTTGGATTTGTGGCTAAACCAGCCCTGATAATATACCAATGTTTTGACTATTGCTAACAGTGTTTGCACAGCATCAAGGCTTTTTCTTCTCCCTTTCCCACTCTGTTCTCCACAGAGTAGCCTGGAGGTAGTCTATAGGTTGGGAAGGGATACAGCTGACCCACACTGGTCAAAACGATATTCCATACTATCTAACATCATGCTCAGCAATAAAAAGTGGGCAAAGCAAGAATGGAGTGAGCAGTTTTTCTTCCAAGCCAGCTTTTGCTCAGAGACTGGGTGGGCTTGGCATGCTTGTGGGAGGGAGATAGTGAGTGATTATTTGCATCTCTTCCTCTGTTGTTAGGTTTTTTGGGTTCTTCCATTTCTTTACCTTGAGCTGTTAGTTTTTGCACTTCTACTCTCCCTATTCTCCCCCCATCCCAGAGAGCAGCTGTGAGGGTGTTGAGTTGCTGGACCATATCAACCCACCACACTCCTGGTCTTCCTTTCTCCCTCCAAAGCACAAGGATATTGATATTTGTGGTTTGTGTTTGGTTTTTTTAATGCAGCAAAACAGTAGCAAGTTGGAATACTGTCTATAGCTCCCTCTCCAAAGTGCAAGAAATCCTTGGGTTTGAAGGGCTGGAGTGGTATATTCCAGTTTGCTGATGTGGAGTATTAAAGGAAACTCATGATTTGTGCTTTCACAATCTCAGTTTTAACCCCATTCCCTAACATCTGAATGCAGGTTTCACATGCATAATGAACAGCAAGCAGAAATACATTTCCAAAGAATGTTTCAGATTGCAACTTAACTTAGTATTCAATGTAGTCATCAGACAAATCTGCAGGCTTTGACTACATTTTTCTTTTGGGATATAAGGTAGTGTACAGGAGTGTTACTGCACAGAAATGTTTGTCAGAGCAACACTGGGCACCCACACCCTTCCCATTGTTTTGAAATGCAAACATTAAGTCATCTAGAATTTCAAATAAGAAATGTAGGGTATATTTCTACAAATTGTGTACCTGTTACAATCACAGAATAATCCTAATCTGGAAGATTTTTTAGGTATATAATGATTTGCACTAAAATGACAAAAAAACCCCCAACCAGCCCATGCCCCAACATAATAAAAACTTACTACCTTCTATTACCTTTAAAACATTATCCTTCTTTCTCCCTTTGAAATTAAAACTGTATCTTGCATTTTCAAATACAATTAGCACCTTGCTATTTAGCAGCTGGTCTCACACTAGAGTAACTAGTCTGCATACAAACCCACATCAGGTAAATTTATTTCTAAATAAGTTGTTTGCAACTCCTTTGTTCTTCTGAGTTTTACAATCAGACTGCAGAGATGTCAACAAACCGAGTCAGCTGTACCGGTTACTCGAACTGAGTATCACAGTGCTGGGCTGAGGGTGTGGACACATACTGTGCAAAACAGGGAACATGCAAGATTAGCTACTGCTGATATTGAAACTAGGATCTGTGCTATTCAACAGATTTCAATACTCAAAATTACAGTTTCAAAAGGATTAGCAGTTCACATTAATGAAAAACAGAATAATACAAAATGAAACCCTAAAACTTAAACTTAAAAAGCAAATTCTTCTGCTTTTTAAGCTGTTTAAGACCTGCAGACCCTGTCTTTTTATATTCTCAATTAAGATTTCCCAAACGACAAACAGTTGACTCGGACATTATCTGAAAAGTGAAAGCACATGGCATACCAGAAGAGTTCTAGAATAGATCAGGGTATTTCACCTGATCACCTGCCCTCCTCCATCAACACCCCAAAACTGTCCCTAAGCTTCCCAGCACACTGTCCCTATTTTGACTTGCACAGCTAGTATGAGCCACTACATTTTTAAATCATGTTTACCTATTCCATATTCCGAATAAACCATATTACAGATAACACAAGATGCCTCCTGTGCCTGGCCCCCTCTGACCAGCTCGTTCAGGGCTGGCTCTTGGCACAGGGCTCCATCTACCGGCCCATGATCCTGCACACCCATGGGAAGAGCTGATGGGGAAAAGAGTAATTAGAATCCCGACAGCTATTTCACATCTCCGTTTGCTGAGGAGATCAAGGTATCGAGAAAACACTCCTGGCCCCAGAAGAAAACAGTCATCCAAACACATGCACTAGCATGTGCTAGGGGGAAAGAATTGTATGTATATGAAATCTTTTACTATCACTTAATATTGGTAAAATGCAACTGTTCTAAAGAACCACCATTTTTCTACAAAAAGCAACTTTTGACTACACACTCCAATCCAGATGAAAAGCTTTGTTGTGCCTTCTTAAAGCAAACAAAAATGCAGACACAGATAAATCAGAAAAAATACTGAAAATTAATTGCATAGTATCTGCACAATATAAGGCATTAGAGGTGGTTGGTTTTTTCCTTGAAATAACTTGATTCCTCAAATGTATGGAAGTAAAAAAACTTTTGGAAGGAGACTGACATCAATTTTCATCAAGGCTCTATCTGCACTGTAACAGCTGCAGCTCAGGCAGCTATAGCACCCAGAACTTCAAAGGTTACTTTGGCTACTGTTGGCACATGCAGCATTTCTCAAATTGAGCCATTTAACCCTCACCTTACTAACCCCACTCTGCCTTCAGTTCATGTTTGGTAGTGAGAAAGAGCAGTATCTTCTTTTCCCCAGGACTCTCCGTGCCCATCAGGCAAGAGCAACGGGGTCAGGATAAGGGAATCTCAGAGATACCCACATCTCTCACACTGTACCTATACATACCTAAAAGGTGAGAATAATTTAGCTGGGAATACCTGTCAACAACCAACAGATGGTCACAGGAAGAAGGTAAGAATGGGAGCAAGGTGTTATAAAACCCAGGTGCTATCGGATAGCCTATGAGGTCAGGAGAACAGGACACCAGGGAATTCACACAGTTCCTCCTGATGCCAAATTTCTCCCCCCCCCCCCAAACTTAGTTTGTCCCCCTCAAATGATAAGTGAAGGGACTAAAGGACAAAGTCTTCTACACACTGAACTTGCATAACACCACAGAATGAGAACAGAATATTGTCTTTTTAAGAAAATTAATTTAAAGGAAGAACAAAATTTACATGTTGAAAGCACCTTTTCACTTCTTAAATTCAAATTTTAATAAAAATGCATTTTAAAGTGTAACTGAGCAGAACGATGGGGTTTCTGATGTCTCTTTGAGGAACAATTACATCAACGCAGGCTACACTTGAGAAGGATATAGGTGTGGAACTACATCCTTTTTCATCATCCAGAGTCAGGTGCAAAGAGAAAAGTTTAACTTCAAGATTCCTGTGGTCTACTGAAAATAAATACCATTACAAACAGATCCAAGAATACAGACTTATTAAATGCTGTTTGCTTTTCTTCAGATATAGATCATGGGAACCGAGATATTTAACTGCTTCAAGACTAAATTTTATTCTATCTTAAACTGTTTACACTGTCAGCAAACTCATTGTATCTTGACAACTAGCAGAGGGGGAAAAAAACCCCAACAAAACAAGTAAAAAAAACCCCTCAATTAGCATCTGTGAAAACAGATTTAAATTGGTATCTGAGTATTTGATTGTCCTACTTTGATTACACTAAGCAATCAAATGTCTATGACGCTACCAGCGTAACTCATCCAGAAAATCTGTAATTGAATAAAACAAAAAATCAGAACACACATTTGTAGCTGTACCAAAAAAAGTTACAAAACAGCCCACAAATCTTAAAATTGTGGTGGATGTTTCACAGTGATGTGGATGTGAACCACAAACACAATATGCTGAGAAACAGAATCTTAGAGCAAGTCCAAATGTATATCAAAGAAATTGAAGATCTGTACTACAAAAATACAAATAAAAACAAATTGTGCCTTTCTAAAAGCAATACTCAGAACTTTAATGAAACTGTTATACTGATATTAATATCTTTATCATATAAATATCAATAATTTTATTGAAATGAAGGGTGAATATAATTTCAGCAATTACAGCAAGCATAAATGCCAATATACAGATGGGACACTGCATTACCTATGTTATCTTCTTCATATTTCACCACCTCTCTCTCAAACAGTGGCAGCAGTTTTTAAACAAATAGAAAACTGTATCACACCATTATTGAAAGATACGAATGCTTAAGAAAGAACAGACTTATTTTAGCCTAATTTCTTTCAATAGCATTGAAGTTACCACTGGAATAATTTGGAATAATTTTTTAATTATGCTTAGTTAGTATTCCCAGTTCTCTAACTACACTGAGCTACAAGCTTGAGTTACCATTTTTCTTGGTTAACCAGGCTTTTATTTTCATCATCAATTAAGCTTTGAAAATTAAGTTAAATCTGTAATACATAGGAAAAACCCCTCAAACTAAAACCACAGTATAAACTGGTATTTTATTTCCCATCTGATGTAAGAGTCTGGTTCTGCTTCCTCAGCTGTTGATACATTAGAATTAAAAGAGAGGGTGTCAAATATATACATTTGGAAATAGTGTAATGACAGAAGGCTAAAGCAGTGCTGATTACTCCCAAAGGAAACAAGCCAAGGACATCTAAAAATAAGAATGAATACTCATAACACAAAGATTTCTACGTACTCAACTTTGTGCATTAAAAGCTGAAACAATGCATGGTAATATTCTGTATAAATACTTTGTAGAAATATTTTCATACTTTTCCATAGACATCAACTGCCTTGCCTCAAAGCCCTATTCCTTTCCCCCAAGCCAATCTAAGCTTAGTACCATTCATTTGGTAAACTGGCAACTAACAATAATATCTAGTTATGGTGTAAAATACCAAGTGTAATTTATACACACACACACGCAACCGTGAAGCAATTCTTCAGCACTAAATACTCTCTCTACAAGAGGACATTTTTATTTATAAGCTAAATTAAAAGTTAACAAATTACTAGATTTGTGTATTTTAAAACCACCATTAAAAATTCAGTCTGTTTACTTCAACTACAGCAATCTTTGATCCCGTGTTAAATTGTCTCACCACAGAGCATCATACAGCCTTTTCAGAACAGTCTTGATTCAGACACAACCCTGCTCTCATTCCACAAATCCTGACAGAACTACCACCCCCGCTCTCCAAAGAGCTAATCAATATCCAAGCATTTTAATCCTTCTTTGTCCTAATACTACATCACTGAAGGAGATTAGATTTTTTTCTAATATATTTCACACTTACCATTTAAATTAGTGCATAGCTAGCTGGAATATTACTATTTAAATGAACATATAACTTAAAGATCAAATTCTGTCTTCAACAGATTTACATAAAAGGACAGAAAGGATAACATTTGTCTACCAGCATGTTATGTAGATCTCCTTATCTCAATTTACTATGGATTTCATGGTGCAAAAATTAATGCCCTCCAGGAGATGAACTCATTACCAATTGTTTCTTCCAACCCCACACTGTAATCCCATGCTGCTGTGACCAATGGAAGTTTTGTCGTTCACTTAAAGTGAAGTTGGATCTGTTCACTGGTTTGCTATTCTGGGACGTGAAACTGAGCAAAATGATACCACAGATGCTGTCTTGACTTCTTTGAATCAGGAAAAGATGCTATAAGCCAGCCTCATGTGTTCTATTCCCTAATAAAACCAAGAGAAACATCATCTGTAGTTGCAATTATCATTATTAAGTCACCAACAGAATTATATGCCTTTTCAACATGATTTTCCAGAGTACATTTCAGCAATAATAATGGCAAAAATCCTGTAGAGTCACTCAGGGACCCTACTTGTCTTTCATCCCCTTCCCTAATCCAGAACCTACAGAAGCATCCCTGCAACTGATCTGGTACACACATATCCACTGCAAACTCACAGTGCATGTACAAATAGCCTCCTACTAGGGCACCTGGCCCAATAAACTCCTTTTACAT
Source organism: Laterallus jamaicensis coturniculus (assembly GCA_022605575.1). Lineage (NCBI taxonomy): Eukaryota > Metazoa > Chordata > Aves > Gruiformes > Rallidae > Laterallus > Laterallus jamaicensis. Next base: position 4,154,820 of record JAKCOX010000058.1, read on the forward strand.
GTCTGTGACAGAGAAGCACTGATGAACAAAACCAGAAAACAACACAAGCTGTACATGTATTCTGGTGGTCAACAAAGCTGACCACAGGACACACCAGCCACAACTCTAGCTTTCAAAACCAAAACTGCTTTCAAAATAAATAACTGATACACTGGGTTTTAATTCCCCTGAAAAGCATGAAATAAATCTGACAAGGCTCAGCCAAGTGTTAATGGTGCACAGTAAATACAACCAGCTGTTTTCACATGTAATTGATATCCAGTAACGTAAAGAGGAAACCCAGAAGCAACACATTCTACATTATGATAGCTACCCACTGGCATTCAAGTAATGATGTCTGTTATCGGTACTTGGGACAGGTAAGCAGTGACTGTTTCTCTTTTCATACAAGAAAGCTCAAGAAATTCCATTTATTTGAGAGAACTGTAACTAACACATATGGATATTAAAAAAATATATATTATTTGATTCACTGATACTAGGAAACCCAAAAATCAATCTCAACAATTTCTAGCACATAATATTCTTTAATGTACCTAAGTCTACCACTCTGCAGAAGCTGTTTCCTTTTTAACATGTCCTTAACAGACAAAAGTACAGATCAAGATCACCATGGAAAAAAGAAACCTTCCACCACGGTTTCTGTACCATGGCTCAGGAGGCTAGTGGGGAGCACGCCAACCATCCTATCACTTAAAAAACTGGTAGCTCGAAGCAGCAGAGATTCATCCTACCAAATGAGCACACACCCTGGTTCTCTCCATAGCTGTACCTGTTCTGCAAATAAAGGTTCAGTGCTGTTTCTGTTACCCCTTCAATACCATTTTCCTTTAAAAGGCAGAAGCCAGCCATCCAACTTTGAATAATCTTACAGTTGCAACATTACCCTGTAGTTAACTCTGTTCATAGACCACAGCACAGAAGTGTGGGTGGGCTGCTTTAAAACTAAGTTTCAAAACATCTACTGCCTATATAGGGTAATAGATGCATAAGTGAAAAGAAGCCTCTGCATAAATTTTGGAGATCTGCATCAAAGCGAAGATCAAGTCAGACCAGCAATTTGCAGTTTAAAAGCATTTCACTGTCTGCATGCTTCCAGTAACATGCAGCACCTATTCTGCTATGCATTTGACAACCTAAAGATTTTAAGAGGAGGTAGCAAATCAACTCATTCGTATATCTCTTCAGTTCATAGGACTGATCTTACACAAAACCATGTCCAACAGGCATGACCCTCACTCATGTATACCTTCTTGCTTTCAATTCTAGTGAATAATTTAATGATTCTTTCCACAGATACTGACTAAATCCGTATTTGCCCTCCTTCCCTAACACCTTCCAGCAAGTTCTGGAAACTTCTCTACATTTTTACCAACCTAAGCACCCTCAAAAACTAAAACCCCCACAAACTGCAACTGGGTCATGGGACATCAGCATGGTACTCCTATTTCTGGCAGTAATAGAATGAGCTGGGTTTGCCTCACTGAAGAGAAATAGTAAGCCTGACAACTGTTTTGCTTCTTACTGGTGAAGAAAAGAGAGTAACGCCACAGCAGTGCATTTTTAGCTCAGCATCATCTAGAATGACTTCTAACAAAGCAAAGAAGCAGAATAACAGAATGCAAAGAACAAAAGTAACATTTCCTTCTCCACAAAGCACAAACTAATAATTAAAAGGGAAATGAAGTGAATCCAGAAACAAAGCAACAACAAAAAGGAGGAAGATTAATTAGTTATCACATGAAAACCAGGGAACACTTCTTAAATTTCATTTGCTACCCACCACTATCAGGCATAGTCGTCCACATTGCAAACTGTAACGGGAATCTGGCTCTAAGGAACTTGCAATATCACTGTATGAAAACCTATAAGAACTACAAAAAGGCTGTGCACAAATGCCTACAATAAGGAATCTTTAACTAAATCTAAGACTGTATATAGTCTTTCTGACAAGATCTACTAATTTGGTTTGAGCCTTGTCAGTCAAGATATTTAGAAGAAAACTAGACAAAACATTTAACACTAGTGAAGAAATGGTCAGGGAAGAGGGGAAATGAATATTCTCCTACCTTATATCCTCTCCACAGGCAGGTTTACCAAGCCTTAGGAAAGCTATAATCACCCTGATAAAGCTGCCATTTCCAGCGATCAGATGCAGCAGTGGCTGCGTTGCTTCACAGCTCCACAACTCACCTCCTTCCCTTAAAACTTGCAGCAGCATCTGTCCCTAGTTTCAAACCCAGCACATAATTTTATATTTCATGCCTCCCTTCACTTTCATACTGCGCCTAGAACTACAGCAACTTCTCCACAGCTGAAGGGGCAAGCCAAGTTTATCACTTTAAACAACCTGCAATCAGTGCTGATCCCTGTAGTGGTGATGGGCAGTTCATAGCAGTTGTGCTGACAGTACCTCACTGGTCTATGCAGCTCAATCTCACACATCTTGTACAGCTGGAGGACCTGGTTGGGAATGACTGTGTGTTGCATACTTAAAAAGCAGAACAGAACAACAACAGAACTACCACATAATACTTTAACTGTCATGATTCAGTCTTAACTCTTGCTGAACCTCACAAGATATTTAAGGTAGTGCCATAAAATATTTAAATAGGCAAATAATCCAGAACAGGTGGTTTCAGCTCAAACCAAAGTTGCATATTCCCAGAACAAAACTAGGGAAGAAGAGATGCTCAAGGACAAGTACAAGACTGAGGCAAGCACTTCACTGCACTTCCCTAGCACCCACAGTTCTCACAATTTCCAGAATTTGCAGCTCCAAGACCTGCTGAGCCAGAAGCACATCTCTGGGGTTAAATGACTTCTTCCACAACTAAAGAACTGCAATTTAAGGCTGTTCTAAGAGTAGTCAGAACTTGCTGAAATATTAAAAAAGACACTATGTCACTGCAGGGCACTCTGAATTCTCAAACCCAGGGTGAGAAAACTCCTACTGTACCCTGTTCTAACCACCTCAAATCCCTCCCAAAGTTGTAACCAGACTCAGTTGCAGTCGTTCCAGGGGCAAACATTGGAGGGTGTGCTGTCACAGATAGAACAGGCCTCAGGGTACACATACAGAAAGAGTCTGGTTCCTAAATGAAACAGACTTTTACAACATTATCAAGAAACTGACTCAACATGAAACTTACATTAGAAGCTGAGGTATACAATTCATTGGGACTGCCAAAGTTTTCAAAGTCATAAATATGCAGGGGAAAAGAAAGATAAAGCAAGTTTACAAACTTTATTTCAGTATGTTTGGGGTTTTTTTGTGTAGGTTTGCTTTTTTATTGCCACTTGTGTTCCCTCCACAGCCTGTTCTCACTGTACACTACAGATACAGCACCGACCTCCTGAATGTGTCCGGGACAGGTTTCACCTCTGATCTCCACACCACCTGCCCAGCGCTGCCTCACCCGCTCCCGCTGAGCTGACAGACAGAAATTCCAAGTCCCGCATCCCCGCACAGCAAACTTCCTTCCCCAGCTCTCTAGCTGCAGAACGGGCAGTAGGTCGGGAGAGCCGGGGACCGCCCAGCAGCGACCGGTCAGAGGGAAGGAGCTGTGTCCAAGTCCCCCAGCCGAGGGACTGAGCAGGAAAACTGCTACGGCCACGCAGCCCGGCGGCGGAGCAGGCCAGGAGGCAGCGGCCCGGCCCCACAGGCGGGGAGGCCGGGAAGGGCTGCTTGCCCGCGGGGAGGCGCTGAGGGCAGAGCGGCCCCTACCAACGCTGCCTCGGCGGGACGCGGCGCCGCTGCCAAGCTCCACCGCAGGAAACGGGACAAGTTGAAACCCGAGCGCCGCGGGGCAGCCACGGCCTCCTCGGGCCGCGGCCGCCGAAGGAAGCGTCCCGTCATCCCGTTACCTGCGCGCTCCTCCCCCGCTGCCGGCGTGCGGGCGGCCCCTCACCGCCGCCTCCACAACAAAGCCCGCGAACAGGCGGGCCCTGCGAGCGGGGCGGGAGGAAAGGCGGGGGCGCGCCGCCTCCGAGAGCGCGCAGCGGTGGGGCCGCAGCCCGAAGGCGGGGCTCGGGCCCGGGAGTGGCGCCCCCCCGCGGGCGGGAGAAGCGGCACAAGTTCCCCGCGGCGGCCGGCCGGGGCTCTCGGGGACGGGTGAGGGACTGTGGAGGATGGAGAGGCTGGTTCACGGCCGTCTCCTCTGCCCGCCTTTTCCCGCACAGAGACAGGCCTTTTCCTTTTCGGGGAGTTGGCACTGGGGCGCTGCCCAGGCGAGTGGTATTCCCTGCTCTAAACGGAGAGAGGAATCCCTGCCAGCGCTGCTAAGGAGGTGAATGCAGCGGCGCATATGTACCCGTTTGGGGAGGAGCCGATCGAAAACGGGATTAAGCCTCGAAGTGCCTTAGGAAACCCGCACAGCGGGAAGGATGCCCTTTGCGGGCAGAGTAGCGAGGGGTGTGTGGAGAGGAAGGGAGATGTATGCTAAGTAAAAGAGACTTTAAGCAGAATTTAGCTGTGTTGGGTGAATGGATTTGGGGGTGAATTCTGAGTGACATAGTAGTTGCAACAGCAGTTGTTTGGTTTTTAAGAAGCAGGTTTAATGTTACTCTGTATATTATAACCCCTCTGATTTTTATTTTTTTTTAATCTTCATGTAAACCTTCTTTTTGTTGCAATGACACCTTCTGCAGGAAACAAATCTACCCAACCAGTTTCTGCACCCTCTGATCAACTCCAAATTCTTTTTACTGTTGAACGACTGCAGCAAGTACAACTTAGTACTAGAGTTGTTATTTGTATCAAAGGGAACACTGAGCAGGGACTCCAACCTCTCTGGAACAAAAAAAATATAGTAGTGATGTTTCAGCATCTGCTTTTTCACCATACAGAACACTGGAGACTTGATGATCCTGCTATATTTATTGAGCAGCAGTCTCAAAGAGCCAGACCAAGGGAACTAATGCAAATGTTAATGAAACATTGAAGTTGAGATTTTAATTACTTAAAGGTCAGCACATTCAAAGTTTATTAATTTAAGGGAGTTATTCTCTATTCCCACAGCAATCCCCACTCCGTTCTTGCATAGATCAAAGAATTCAAGTTACTGTTTATTTGCTGATGCATGCAAATTACATAACTGAATGTTATACCTGAATATTACTCTTTTCTGCAATTATGGTTTCAGTCTTTTAACACTTTATTAACTTCTCTGTGGTTTTTTCTACATTCTCTTACTTTTCAGTAGCAATGAAAACGTTTCTCTCTAATCTTTGTTCTAAATTATGAAAGGCCTCACTTCCTTTCAAGCTTGGAACCTCTATTCTATTACCAACATTTGTTGCTAAACTATCACAAAACACTGACAGACACTTGGCATGCTAAGGAACCAGAACAGCACTATCACTTCATGAAAATAATTTCCCAAAGATACTTTTTATAAAGTTTTGCCTTCCAAGTACTGCAGTGCCTGCAATCCATTCTCAAAACAGGAAAACATGTTTGGAAGGATTTGAGAAATTATTCCCAGAAAAGCCTCTGAGAGGAATGTAAACACTGTCTCTTCGGAACCTTGTGCACAAATCCCACCTGTAAGCTGCTGAAGGATCTATCTTTCTCAAAATGCTTCTCATGTAAAAATCATTGGGGTTTTGTTGGTAGGAAAAATATTATTTCCCAGTGAATGAGGTGCACAGTTAAATGAGATGAATGTTGTCTCTAATAGGTTTTCATATTTTGTTTGATTTATTTCCAGATTCCCTCCCTCAGTCTAACAGTAACCTATATATTTTCATCCACTGAATCTAGAGACCTGGGAACTGAGAACTGTATCTTTCACACCATCTGAAACAAACAGTCTCTGACCACACTGCTTTCCACCTTTATGTAATAAGTAATAGCATTGTAATCCCAAACTGAAATATATTTTGTCCTTTATTTTCTCTTTTGATTATGTGAATTCTGGCCATCAAAAAGTTGGAATTTTTTTTCCCTATCAATTTCAAGTATTTCCATCTTTACAGTAGTCAAGTATGTCTGTCTTCACAATGGACTCTTCCCTTTTCCTTGAGGAAAATATATGGTATTATAAAAAAATGCAGATTTATCTTGTACTTTAAAGATACCTTCCCAGGCAAAGGAAACCAGCACATATTCACTTCTTCCCTGGTACTATGCATATTTCTACAGCCAGTCATGAAATCCTGATTTTAGCACAATGCCTCTGGTGTGCCTGGGATTCAGTGTGCCTAGGATTTTACCTTAAACTCACTACCTCAAAGTCTTTAAATTAACATCTGGAAGCCATCTCTTACTAAACTAAAATGTATATAGACAGCAGACTGCAGTTATATACCCATCTCAGACATGGAAAACAGCACATAAATATGTTGCTCAGACATAAGAAACAGGTCTAACTTAGTATGTCTCTTATGGAATAGAGGAAGAAATGGGTACCAACATTTGCCTTTGATAACTGGTGCAGGAATGAATGAATGCACCTTGTTACAAATTTGCTATGTTTTGAGTTTAGCATGAGCTGATTCCCTTGTAAGGCAACAGCAGCCTCTTTATTTTTTTAAGACCACAAGTTAAAAAATAAAAACGTAAAAACTACCTTTCTTTTCTTTCTCTTTTGAAGAAGTGCCAGCAAATCTAACCTCCTAGTTCTATTTCAAGATGTCAAGATCTCACATGGTATTCAGAATCGCTTTGAAGATAACGTGAAGGATTTCTGATTCAAAATTAATATCTTTGTCTGTGTTAACACTGTAGGGCTGTTAGCAATAAAGAAGAAAAAAAAATTAATCTCAAATTATCCATGTGACTGGTTAACCAAACAGTCTAGCACCTTATTCAAGAGCCATTCCCTTAAATCCATCTTCTTAACTCCAATAAACGTGCCCTTGAGACCAACAGTAGCCCTGTTTTCTCCCCCAAACCAATGTATTTCAGCTTGTATGTACCCTTGATTGGTAGAAAAGAAGTGAAGGTCACGGTCAGAGTGGACAAGCCCTCCCTTGGAGTAAGAAAAATCAGCAGTACTAGAGGCTGTGGGCTATGTGCAAAAGGAGGAAATAGTATGAGAAACTGCAGTGCTATTCAGAGTTACAGGGATGAGAATAAGTGGAGAAAAAAAAATCTTTACAGTTAATGTTGGTAATCTAGGGGTCTGACTAGCAGAACAGGGTCAGCAATACAGCACAGAAAATAAAAGCACCTGCAACACTGCATCAGCTCCCAGCTTTTGCAGGCTCCAAATCTATAGAAACGTTTATGTATTCAGTTCTTGATTAAGTGCTGAAGCTGTAGTTTATTAACCTGAGTGCCACTCTGAATCTGGCTCTAAGTCGAAAAGACTATGTCTGTGGTAGGAAACAGAAAGGATCTATGCCCATTCTCTGGCCCTGAGAATAAACATCCTTGCCAGCTCTGCATCCGTATGGCTGAACTGGCTTCCCATCAATGGTGCTGCCTCTGGGGATGAGCCCTCTGTTGTGCCTTCTGGAAAAACAGTTTGGCTTCGAGAAAACAACACTGGGGCTGTCAGCAATGGCACTGACTGCGTCCCAGCAGTTGAACCCATGCCCTGGCACCTCTTCATTTACTAAGGAAGGGCCAATAGGTCCGTGTAACACACGCAATAGCCACTTTCCAAGTAACAAAATAACCCGTGTCCTTTGGTCACAAAAGCGCTGGAGCCAAAGGTTTTAAAATAACAGCGTGCTTCAGAAAGCCGGTTAGGAAAACGGCACCACCGACCCCTTCCTGGCAGTGGAGCACCAGCGGATCGGAGGTACTGGCTGGGTCGGAACAGCGGTGGGGAGCAGGACTGAAACTTGTGCTGTAGGGTACAAGCCCCGATGCGAAGAGCGAACGGCACAAGCCTGAGGTGAAAGGCCTTCCCCACTGACAGGCCGCCAAAGCCTTGCTTTGCCTCCCCGCCCCAGCGAGGGCGATCCCAGCTCCGGCCGCCCCAGCTCTACCCGAGAGAGAGAGGCCGCCGGTTTCCCGGCCAGAAGCGCTCGGAGAACCCTTTTCACGCAGCGGCAACCCGGGGCCGCTGTCTGACCGCCAGTTACGAAATCCCGCTGTGCCGCCGAGTGCCTTCCGCCAGCGCGGGGCCCCGGCCCGCACGCCCCCGCCCCGCCCGGCCTTGTCGCGTCGTCGTCCCCCCAGCCGCAGATAACCGCAGCTCCCGCCTTCCCCCAACTCTTTCCCACCCGGCCAGCGCTGAGTGGCCCCAGCTCTGCAACCGGTCTCCAGGCGCCGCCGCGAGTGGGGATGGCTCGGAAGTCCGGGAGCTTTCTGCAGGAGGCCTCTCACCAAGTCGTCGCTGGAGGCTCGGCGGGTAAGTGGGCGCGTTCCGCCTGGGTCGGGAGGGTCTGCCCGTCCCCGCCGGCACTCCGCCAAGCTGAAGAGAAGGGGATCGCGCCGCCGCACCCCCGCGCCGTTCTTGCCAGGCGCAGGAGCGGCGGCGGGGAACGGCCCGGGTCAGTGACGGCTCCTCCTCCGGCGGGCTGCGGGCGGGTCCCTGAGGCGACCCACGGCCTGAGGGTCCCGGGGACGGGAGCTGCTCAGTTGGTCCGCCCCGGTAACTTCTCTAACAGTGCTCGGCCCCGGGGGGAGTGAGCGGGCACTTCCCCGGGCCTGCGGTGTATCTCCGTTAAACACACACTACGGCCCCTCGGGAGATAAGGGTGGCAGGAGGGCCCCCCTCAACCGTAATAGCCGTCGGTGTCCCTTCGGGAGCTTCTCTGGTGGGTGGCGGCGGGTCTTTCCTTGCTTGAGGCGGACCCTGTAACTTAAAACCTGCTCACTGCCAAACGCATTCTCTGCTCGTGGCGTGTTGTTGCAGGACAGAAAACGTGATCCCCCTTATCAAACGCATTCCCGGTGACACTGGCAACTGTCTCATACGGAACTCGATGCAGGACTACGGTGGAAATGTGTTTCTGTGGGGTTTAATGCTTGTAGGAATGTCGAAGTCATTCATCATGTTATTTGTACTGCAAACTACAAATGTCAAAACAGAATACACCTGCTTATCAGTGAAAGCCTTGCTAGTGCATTTACAGTTTGTTGTCCCTAAAGCAGAATCAGTGAGAAATATTTGTCAGCCTGCAGTGCAGGGAGTATTTACACAATATCCTGTTTTTTTCAGGGTATATATGTAAATCCTGTTAGCATTTCAACCGTTTAGTGCATTTTTAAGTGCTCTTTCATGTCTCTTTTGGGGTCAAAATACTGTTTGCCAGGTTATGTTTTAATTGAAAGGGGTAATAGATGGTAATACTTCTGCGTCTTATATAATGCAACCAAAATGATTCTGTGGGTGAGTGCTGTGGGCTGTGACACTGCATGTGAGCTGGTGCTGCATTCCTTCTAATTCCCCTGCTGCCCCTAAATCCACTTTTATGCATTCCTGCCAACACACATTTGAGTGCTTCCTTTTCATGCTCAGGACTCTGCATGTCCTTTGTTTCCAGCCTTCTGTTTTGACACTGAGAGATGCCACAGCTGAGGCAGAGATGTCTGCTGCCCTGGTCCTTCCAGTGTATTGGATTACTGTATTTATGTAGCTGTTCTGCAGCCTTCGAGGTACTAAAGCTTTTTATGAGTCTTCTTGGTACCACCCCCTTCTGCCATTAGGAGAAAAATGAAAGGTTTAATCTCTACTAGCCTGTTGAAGGCCCTTAATACTTTAAAGGATACTGGAAAGTTTTGCCACCAGATGTTTTGTGAGATGACAGATCTATCTGTCAGTAACAGTGAGCCTGTGCCTTAGTGATTCAGATTGATCTAACTCAATATCTTCCCATCCTCTGGCAGTAGCCTGTTTTCTTTACAGTTTTCCTTTGTTCATAGAAGAACAGACAGTTTGCCTAACACACTGAGGAAAAAAAATGTCATTTAGATAAAGGCAGAGTTTTACAGATGGACTCGAACTGGAAAATGAGTGTGTCTAAAGTGGTATAGGGAAAAGACAGTATGAAAACTGCTGACCTGATGGGCTTAAATTGAGAGGTGAGAGACTTCCCAATTCAAGGAGAAAATTGATCTGCCCCTTACACTTTTTAGAGATATAATATGGGAAGCCTGTTGAATCTAGTCCCGATATATACTGTTGAAAGATACTTGCTTAGTCTCCTGTCAGTCAGGGAGGTAGGTTCCTTAGCTCTATCACTAGAGTTAAATCTGTACAATAATTGTTGCTCGTTGGTTTTGAATTAAGCCAGTAAGGACTATTGTCTAGGACTGAACAATACTAAAATTTTACAGAAGGATTAGTAAGCATATGGCTCAAAGTGGGAGTTCTAAAATATTAGAGGGAAATGGATCAAACTTTAAAAGATGTTTGACACATGCTAAAAACTCAATGGTGTTTTTCTCTGTGATTTATAGAGAAGATAGAAGAGGATAGCAGTAGCTTGTAGGTCTTCAGTCTAAAGGTTCAATCTGTCTGGCAAGTGTGGACCCAACATGGAAAAGGTGGAAGCAGAAAGGAAAGCATGGAGGGCATGAGTTTTTGGGAGTGTGCTTAGTATTTCAGCCTAGTGAGGTATTTGGTTGCCTAAACTTAGTTTTCCAGTATCACTTGAGACAACCTATATTGCTTTTGACTATCTCTGCAGAAGGACATAGGCTTTTCTAGATGCTTTTTCATATTTCATGTCCTCATGTAAATGTCACATATATCCTAGCATATCTTTGCTACCTGTACCTCAGCCAGATATTTGGAAGGAACCTGGAAAAAATGGTGGTGAGCTAATACTTAGAATTTTTAAAAAGTTTTGATCATCTTAACTCATATAATTAGGCACAAGGAATGTATAAAGCTGTAAGAAAGGTGCTTTAAGTTTATGTCTCTGTCAAAACAATGGTAGCAAAGTAGCGAGGTAGTCAGGGAATGAATGCCACAGCAGAATAGGTGTAATTGAAGGGTCAGAAATACTGTCTGCTTAAGTAAAATGAGAGATTATTTAGCATCTGCATGTCTGATGCAAAAGGATCTGATAAGAAGCGATTCTGCTAGGTCGAGTGGAAAATGATTAGAGATAAGCCTAAGCTGTCAGAACAGGAAGAAAGGGATTTTTGAAGCTTTATGGAAGATGACAGGACTTGTTCATGCACTTAATAGAGACAGGGTAAGGGGAAAGAAAGAAATCGAGCATGACCCCTAGTCTAAAGGGCTGATAAAATGGAAGATACTGGCATGCTGAAGGAAGGAGAAATGAAAATACTCAGTGTTGTAAAGCTAAAGATTTAAACATACCATTGGCTGGCAGAGGTATTAGTAAGTTTATCTTTAACTAGAATGTGTCTGTGCTCTAATTGAACTGTAAAACTAAAGCATGACAGGATCTCATGCCTATTTCATGTCTGTGGCAAGGGGTGCATCTGCTTCTGTGTGGCTTACAATTTGGCTTTGTATTAAATTGAAAGCACTGCTTCCTGAGGGTGAACTCAAATATCTTTAAATATATCTTAAAAATCTCAGTCAGTCTTGGCTTATGTTTTTTTCTGTTAGCATTTGGTTTGCTCCCATCTTTCAGATTCCTGAATAGAGGTAAATAGCATAGTTGAAAATACTTGTGTTTGCTTTGCTTGTCTGGGTGTATGACAACAGTAACAGGACTTTGAAATGTAATTGGGACATTTCATTAGTAAGTTTGGTCCCTTCTAGTACAGTGAACTGGAGGCATACTCCTTTTCTTTAGTGGTTAATTAGTAAACTAGGGCATGTGTGGAATTTATAAAAAAAAACAACCAGAAAATAAACTCTCTGAACTGTAAGAATCACTGTGAAAAGAACAACTTGGGAATCTAATTTATTTCCTTAGATCCATAGCAATTCTTCAATGGGCAATTTAAGAAGTCCAGTCAATGCAGGGTTCTAGTCACAGGAAGAATTATTTCTCTAATGCACAATGATCAAGACATTCTTGTTTTGGGCATTCTGTATGGAAAAGGCAGAAATTAAAACACTGGTGTTTTATACAAAGTCGCTGGAGATTTCTTTCCCTAGAGAGAGGAATTGAATACTGAAAAGTATGTTGCATGATATGCAGGTTGATTTGCTAAGTCATCCTTGTAACAAGAGTCTTCATTCAGTTTGAATGATGTGGTGGAGTCTCCTTCTCTGGAGATATTCAAGACCCGTCTGGACGCCGACCTGTGCAGTATGAGCTGGGGAGCTGCTTTGGCAGGGGGGTTGGACCCGTTGATCTCTTGTGGTCCCTTCCAACCCCTACAGTTCTGTAATTCTGTGATTCTGTGATCATAAATAGTTGTAACCTTGGCTGAGTGAAGGGGCTTGAATATACTTCCTCTGAAGGTTTAGGATGCTCCTACTTTGTATAGGTGTGTTATTGGTTTTTCATAAGAAAAGGCTGCAGATGGACACAATTAGATATTAGTTTGTAGTTCACATGAATATGGGAAAGTAAGAATAAAATGAGGTGTTTTGGGGGTCTTTTTAATAATTTATAAGAATCACTGGAGCTGTTGGGTTGGTGGGTTTTATTGTAATTTTGTTTTGGGCTTTTCCCCCCACCATGCTTCATATTTTGATGAAACAGTAGGGTTTCTGCCTCTCTGGACCTCCTGGCTTTGATATTTTTTGAAAGAGTTAGGTTTCCAGCTTCATTGAAATCTAATAGGATTTGGGAGTCTAATTCTCTTAAGCTCTTCTTAAAGTCCAAACCTTTTCTTTTGAGAGGTTTTTTTATTTCAGGAGTAGATAAAGTTACTATCTTGAATAGCAGCAACTTCTTTGAAGCAGATCTATAAGCAGAAAAGCCAATCATCAGAGTAAAACTGTTGGATGCAAACACAGTATTAAAAACAGTGTTTTGTCTTCTTATCACTTGAGGCTTTAGGCAGACAAATATCAGGAAAAGGTATGTTACCCAGTATACCCTGTGAAACACCTTACAATATTTGGTCCCTATAAATGAGTGAGGGAGTGTGATAGATGTACAGGATGAGTGTTCTGTGTTTTCTTAGCTGTTTTTCTCGTGTGTTTAAGCTATGCAATTTGCATTTACATGTTACTAAAATAATCACTTAAAGCTCAGAGGTAATTTCAACTGCTAAGTACTTAACTAAACCTCATAACTATCTTGACTTAAAATCATAATATTTTGAAGTGCTTAAACTTTCCTCTTTCTGAAGTCTCTTAAGGCTGAAATATTACCTAAGACCACAATATGTGCTCATTGTCTTTCATTGCCTGTTATTTGGCATTTTGGAGCTCAGCAAAGATTGTTTTTATTAAAAGGGTAAGGATGGGAAGCAGTCAAATAGTATTAATTTCAAGGAAACAGCCTATAAGTTAAAGCTGCTCCTGAAGCCAATTTTCCCTGCTAGACTGAAAAATTGATAGCGTGCTACCTGGTATTGGACTTAAAGCTTTGTAGGGAAGCTGCTTGGTTGGCAACATGGAGAGAATAATGTTGGGAGAAAAGAAGACCATAAGAAGTTTGTGTTTTTAAGGTGGGATATCTCACATCCTGAACCTCCACCAGCATGATCCTGAGGATCTGAAGGACATAGGAACAGTCAGAAAGCTAAGACTTGGAAAGTTTTTTTGTTTCTGCTCAAATAAATATCCTTCCATGCTGTGTTTTACACAAAACGTGCAGAAAAGTAAATGTGAAATACCTTTGCAAAGTCTGTGAAACCCCTATTGCTTTCATCATTTCACAGTTCAGAGAGGGACTACAGTATTCAGGACAGTTTGTGACTTCAGTGGGCCCCTGGAAATAAGGAACAGCGATCAGGGAAGCTCACAGAAACTGACCCTAGGTTTGATGTCATTGTCGTTGTGATGACTCAGAAAGCAGGAATCAAAACTCACCAGCCTTGGTGGCTATGAAGCAGGTATCCTTTATTGCAGCGCTGGGCACACAGGGGATCGCTCCTCCAAATGTGTGCCCCCATTAAAGCCAAATTTCTCAAATTCATACAGATTATCTCTACATATTCATTGTAATTTCTAAGAAAAGGCAGGGTAATGCAAATTATTTCCAGGAAGTCATTTACATTAACTTCTCCCAGATAGAGCATGCTCAGTGACACTCAGGGGGTCTTCCAGTGGTCTTCAGGGATGAAGGCTGGATGTCTTCCTCGCTCTCAGCACATGCTCTTTATGCTTCTTCTCCATGGTCACCTGAGCTCAAAACCACATTCCTTTTTGCTGAAAACAAGATATAGTCTGTCTCTTAATTGGTCATTAGTCTCATTATTTATGATTCCCCTATCTCCTCCTGTTTCACTGTTATGGCTCGGTTTTCTAGCTGCTTTCACGAAACAGCTCACAGTTACAGCCGTATTCCAAAACAAATATATTCTTAAAATGCACAAATTAAAGTTATATTAATTGTCTCAAGCTACATCTACATCAATCTGTTCAGCATTGTTATATTTCATTGAATCATTTGACTTGCTGCCTTTGGACTCCTGGGCACTTAAAAAAGCCACCTACTACAGCATTTCAAACTTTAATTCTGTTAGTAACATTTTTTCAGACTCTGAGCCTCCCCTTTTTTCTACCAGCTGGTAATGGTTCACCCCTGAATCTGAATGGCAGGATGGACTGTTTGCCTTATATATGTCTTCCTTAAGCAAAAGTGGTGTAGTGTTGCCTTTAGAACAGCCTTGTTTAAATGGCAACTTACAAAATCACAGAATCATAGAATCATAGAATGGCATGGGTTGGAAGGGACCCCAAGGATCATAGAGCTCCAACCCCCTGCCACAGGCAGGGTCACCAACCTCAGGCCTGGAGCTACACAAGGTTGCCCAGGGCCCCATCCAACCTGGCCTTGAACACTGCCAGGGATGGGGCATCCACTACTTCTCTGGGCAGCCTGTTCCAGCACCTCACCACTCTTTTTGTAAAGAACTTCTCCTGTTCCAGCACCTCACCACTCTTTTTGTAAAGAACTTCTCCTTAATATCCAATCTAAACCTTCCCTCCTTTTGCTTTAAATCATTCCCCCTTGTCCTGCCATTGTCTATCCTTTTAAAAAGTTGAATCCCCTCAGTAATCCTTGTGTGCTTTCACACACTGTGCTGAATATGTGAGGCTGGTAGCTAGCAAAATGCCTCTAAATTTTTGGACAGTTACAGGGCTAGATGAAATACAGCATGAAGCTGAATTCCATCCTGTCTTTTTTGAGGTGCATACACAGACATTTCAGTCAACAAGCCAGTTGTATTGTAACACATTCTCTCAATGTGGTGGGAAGCCAGTAATGCTTGCTCTCCAAGTGAAGTAGGACTTGGGGCCTCAGGGGTCTGTTTCAGCTAATCTTTTTACTGATTGAGGATTGTCAATTAATTGCCATGATTGATTGAATTTGTCAAAGAAAGAATGTGTTAATCTCTTTTAAAATACGGATGTAACTTTTGGCAAGCTGTATTAGCATCTCTGACTTGTCTGGCCCTGTGTGAGTGCAACTCCATGATCCTTATGGGTCCCTTTCAACTCAGGATATTCTATGATTCTATAATTTGAAGACACAATACCCTTGCAATATAGTTTTAGTTTAGATGGAATGAATGAAAACCACTGTAAGTAGTGTTGAGGGTAAACTGATGTTCAATCAGATCACTGCAGTGTGCTGACAAGTTATGCCACCCATTTAGAACTGTTAAATGTGTCAAGATGTGTGGGTTTTAAATATAATAGCTTTTATATGATAGTTAAGATACAAAGAAGTAATTCTTATGTGTTTATATAACAGTGACAAAATCAAACTAACAAACTAAGACTTTTCATAACTTTTATTATCTCACAACACCTGTTCTATGCTTAGTATTTTCTGTAGAAACTGGGACCTTGAAAAGATACATAAACCCCTTGTTGAATTTGTGGTTTAAGTTTCACACTAAGCTAGTGTCACCTGGTTCTAATACTCACTCTTGGTTTGAGCAACATGCAGCAAACTCCTCAGTTCCATTCTGTCTTTGTTCCAAGAGAAACACTGAAGAAAGCAAGTAGTTGTCTGAGCTTTACATAGCCTGGCCTGTTAGCCAACAAGGACAACACTCCCTATGCACAGATTCCTCTTCGGGTGTGCAGTAAGAAACTTAACCTTAAGATTTTTGTATACAAGACTGAGGGTTTTGAGAAAGTTTATACATTTTCTATTTGTTTTAGTGGAACTACTTTGAGTCCCAAACCTCAAAAACCGAGTAATGGTTATTTGTACTCCTTTGCTCTATTACCCACGAGATGGCAGTGTAATACTGCAGGAAGGTGCTAAGTGTGGCTGGTGAAAGATGACTAAAAACATATGATGAAACTGTTGCAGGTGGGGAGATTAGCATATGTCATTTTGGATGGTAATATGTGAAAGCAAAGCTTAAAGATAGAAAACAAATAATGATCATTAAATGTTGACTTTATATGTGTACTGCAAAGCCAGTGGTGCTGAATTTGACTTTGCAATCAGACACAAAAATTATTAACAGGGATATATCACTAGTAAAGGTCACAAGATGATGCTAAGGATAAGATAGCACATATGAAACTTTTGGGTAGACTTCTGGTGCAGTGGAATCTGCTGCCTTATGGACTGTGTTAACTTCTTTGAAGTATTGGGAGGAATGAGACTTATAGCAAAGTATGAAAGCTTAAAGATAACTATTTCAGAAAAAAAATCTAAATTTACTTTTGTAGTTAGATTTCTATGTTAAAGAATATTATAGAATAGTACGTATTATACATGTAAAAGCAAATAGGTGGTTGAAACAATACTGGAGCAGGGCTGTTGTAAAGTTTAAAGACAAAAAGTGTTTTGTGTGCAGAAGCAGTTCTGAGTTGATACAACTTTGGTGAGCAAAGATTATATTGGGGCAAAGAACATTTTCAGCATAGTGTTTATTGTTTCATCAGATGCGCTTAGTGACTGATGTTCATGTTCAAAACCATTTTGTCATAACACAAAGCTTAAATATGAAATAAGAATAAACTCCTGATGTATAGAAACAAAGCATGCCTTTTGATAGCAATATATATGTTTCTGTGGCAGTGTTCTAGAAAAGAAACTAAAAAACTGATTTTGGTTATCTCTGTGCAGAAAATCTGGGATTTTTACCTGTTAAAGGATGGTATTGCAAATTTTCCCTTAACTGTAGTTCAGTTTCTGTGACATTACCTTGGATGTTCTTCTTATACTTGTACATCTTTCTTATGCTTGTTACTTTTCTATTTCAAACTAGCAGGATGTGAGACACTCAAAGTCATACCATTGAGACTGGAAGAACGTACCTGTTAGAAGACTGACTGTTGAAAATCTCTCTGAAAAATAGGTGTATTTAAATGAGTATCTTTTAAGGGGTATATTAACCTCAGACTGGCAGGTATTGTGATTAAGGTTGGTATCAATTAAAAGTGCTAAAAGAACTAAAGATAAGTAGGACAAAATCCCCAACCTTTTCAGATAGTGATGTGACACTCAGAATCTGGAAGTCTTGAAAAGCAGTATTACAGTGAATGGAGAGAACTGACAATAATTCCATTATAGGGATGCCTCTAAGTATTTTCAAGGATTGCATCTTGATCATAAAGGCCTTAAATCTGCTATGCTTCAATTGAAATTGTGTAATTAATTTTTTTTTCTTTTTTTCTTCTCTGAGGAGGTGAATTGGTATTTGTTGCCTATGGAAACCATCACTAGTCCTGTTGATGGACAAAATAAATCAATACTGGCTTTTTTATAACCAGAAGCTCTCACTCTCTCATGCCTAATTATCATTTGTGCAAGAAATTGTTACATGTCAGTCACTATAATAAAATAGGAGTTTCTGTACTGAAAATCTGTAGTACAGGTCAACTGCTTTGGTTGTCCTGAAAATTGAATAGTGGCAGAACAAGAACCCATCGTTTTTCCTGCAGCATGCCTTGTCTTGGGGGCTCATTACAATAGATATAATTTCACCTACATCTGAAACTTCTAAAGCATTAATCATCTATAGAAGTGATTTTTCTGATGGGAAAATATGGTTATATATTAGAAAGTCTGAATATTGCTGAGAAGTCCCACCCATACAGCAGGAAAGGAAGCACGGGAGTAATTGGCCTTTAGATCTGCTTTTCAGACATTGAACTACCCTGTTAACAGCTGCTTTTGTTTTTCCTCTGGATCCTTTTCAATCTGCCAGTTTTGGCAGGAAACATAGTTTATGGGTCATTTTTCAGCCTTTAGTCAATGGATCATTTCCCAGTTCAGGGTGTTAGGCTAGTTTCCTAGGCTTTTTGCTGGTTTTATTACACTGGAGTGTGCTGATCTGTGTCTGGTGTCCCCAAACAGTAACAATCCCAAAAGCAAAAGTAGAATTTTCGGAGTACTTTCAGTTTAAGGAAGTTCTTTTCAGTTTTTTACTTCCTCTTAGAGCTAATTCTAAGTGGTTAAGTTTTACTTATTTTTCTATTACCAATAATTAATTATTAATATTTAGCTAGAGGCTTGATTTTCAAAATTATTTTTAAATGTATAGTATTTTGAATGTATAGTAAATTTTGCTCAACTTTGTTTTTTCAGCTGACTCCAGATAGCACACTGAACTTGGTAAAACATAAAGGGCATGGTAAAAACAACCCCCCAAAAAAACAATACAAAACCCACCAAACCAAAACCCCAAACCACCCCCACAACAACCCAAATGATAGTTCTAACTGCAATAATCATAGACACAGAAACCAAATTTAACTCTTTATTATGGGTTTTGTGATATTTGTCCTCCTTGTGGGGCTACGTGATTTAGTTTCAAAACATGTAAGCTTGATTAAACTTGAACTTAAAAAAACAGTACTGTTATTTTCAGTGTTGTGGCATTAAACCTTGAAATGATGATTTGTGGAGGCTTTAAGAACCTAAAACCCAAACAAACTTTAAAGATGGTTCTCCTGATTTTAGGTGTATTTGGGATCTGAGCCATGAATGCTAGAGGTTGATGACGATACACTAGCCTTTTTTAGCTTGGTTGTATGTATCTTCTCTACAGGCAGGTTTGCAATGCTGCCTTGCATGTGATGGTTTATATACATTGTGCTTAACGTAACCTTGCAGCAACAAGTAAAAACCAAAGCACCAGTCAAGCTTCTAACTTCATCAAGTTAGAAGAACTTGTTTTCCAAAACACTGCCTTATTATAGATGCTGACAAGTGATAGCTCGCTCTTGTATGAGTATATACACCTTAATTTTATCAGAATTGCACAATAGTGTGAACAGGAGTGTTTGCCTTGTTCATGCTGCACGTTCTAAATACTGTGTCCAGCACCCTTTTTAGGTCTTTCTGTGATGGTACTCTTGGCAGCCTCTGTTGTCTCTTGACACTCCTGCAAGAATTACTCATCAAAGAAGAGTGTTTACATAAGGACATCAGGAGTATTCTGAGAAGAAAAGACTTCTGGAAGAACCTGGGAGCTTTAAGAGTACTCATAGTTCTGCTCTTCACTCATTTCCAAGTTTTGTGGTTAAACAGCCAAAGCAATGGGACTTTTAAAGCATTGTATTGAATGGATGAGAGCTTCATTCTCTTCTCCTAAAATGGGATTAGGATTCTGAATGAGGTTGGGGCTGTTGAATTAAGCAGGGAAGACATATCTGCAAATTATTCATTATACCTTTTAGTAAAAATTGTACATAGCAAAGCTGTAATACAGTCTGGGTAATGCAACAGTCCTTCCCTAAATCAGCCTCTGCTGTGTTTTTTCTAAGCAGTGAAGGAAATAAGTATAAAGACGCAATATGCTTTGTTTGGCATATTCTTCCTTAGTGTGAAGTAAGATGATGGCTATTCTAGATGACAAAAAGGAAACAAATCAATCTCTTCTTCTGATTTGTCAGCAAACTTTTCTTCTTTCTGCAAAATTGTACTTCTTATTATGATAAGAGGTACAGCTTTATTGATGAGACATTTCTACAAATATAAAACACTGAATATCATTAGAGACTAGACTAAATGGAAAGAAATGTCTTAGAGTATGAAACTCTTCTAAGTTAATGTCCATAAAGTTTAAATTAGTTCAGACTTTTCTTATTAGAATAAATGTTTCCTTTTAAAAAAGCACGATAATCATAATCAAGACTAAATTTGTTCTGTTATTTATTTTCAAAATGATTGTACATGTTTAGCAGACTTTTGATTTAAATCCCTAGGGATATATTGGAGACAGATGTTTAGATGACCTCATGTTTAAAGTAAAGTTATATTTGGACACTAGATTAAATTTTCCTTAAAATCTTTCCTTATATGTTACATTGTGGAGGGGTGCAGAAAGTATTCAAAGATAGATGTTGAAAAGGTACTGCTTTATTTTTAAAGTGAGTTATTAGAGTTCAGTAGATTTTGTTTCAGGGGACCCTCAAAAGCACAGAATGTCTGATTACGAAACAGTATGTTTACAAATGAAAATATTGTTTCTTGTTTGAGAGCTAAATGGGAAACAGACTGTAAAAGTTCCTGGAATTCAAAAGCAAATTTACCATGTCATTTATACCTTCCCCCAAAACTTGTTAAACTATGGTAGAACTTAAAATATAGTATCAGTTGAAGACTGCATAATGGGACATAACAGTAGCTACTATTTTTACTACTTTTTGGTTTTGAAAAAGTAGTAAGTTTCTTTCAGGCTGCAGTTAACGTCAGAATGTGGGTGGTTACGATAGTTTTATATGTGATGCTGAACAACAGCTTCCAAGAAGTGGAAGAAGTCTTTAATATTTCATCAAGCCATATTTATCAAAATTGACATGTTGAAAAAGTACTGATTGACAGATAAAAATAAGTCTCTTCAGTCTTCTGAAGTTTATAGAGGCAAGACTGGCTTTTAATGTGTTTAGTTATGTAAACAAGTTACTGAGTTGCTGGAATTCTGCCATTTGCAATTGTAACTGAAGTATTATACTAATAGTTGTATAGCTATGCTTGTCACTGCTAAATATTTTTTTCCCAAAATACTTTAAAATATATAATAACCAATAATTATTAATTAAATATTTTAGAAATCATTTTAATGACATTTTAAAATGAAATACTCATAAATATTTTAAACTTTTTTCTCCTTGCCTGTAATCCTTCTTTTCCTTATCTGAGTATCTTCCAACTATTTTTAAGAAGTAGAGGGACCCTGAAGACAAAATGCTACTCTGTTACTCAGACTGAGCTGTACATTCTGTGTGGAGAATGGGCATAAAGCATCCTTCAGGGAAAACTACTGCAGTCAAGTAGAGATGGTATCACAACTATTACCAGCTCAGCCTTTCACTGGTCTCTTTCTGTTCAGTCTTAATCTTTGTTTCCTACATTTTAATTAGTCTTTATAATTGCACCTATAACTTTAATTGTAAAACTGTGAAGAACTGAAAAAAACCTTTGAGTCAGAGTTCTATAAATCCCTTTTTCAGTGGGACATCAATAGGGCTGGAACCTTATTTAGTACAACTGGAATTAGGGATAGCTTGCTTTGTCTTTATTTTGACTACAAACTATGATTAGGAAATTAAATTCAGACAGAGGAATAAATCACTATATTACATTTTGTATGATGGTTGAACTGTTTGTAAAAGTTGAACATATTTTCTATGTCTGCTAATTGTTTTGTAAACCTTTCAGTATTCAAGTTTGTAGTATAAATAGTTTTGACTATGGGCAAGACTTAGACTGCCTGCATTCTGCATAAGCAAAAACTGGGCGCCTCTGGCTTATTGAACAATTCAGAACAGACCCATGAGATTCATGAGACCAGTGAAATAATTGGGACCCTCCTTGGCTTAGCTTGTAGCACAGGTAAATTAGAAACCAAGAAAATCCACTTTTCCAAGAGTGTTTTTTCACCAGGCTGCAAAAGTAGCTTCATTCTTGCTCTCTTTCTAGGTCTTTGAAACTCTCAGTCGTTTCAGTCATTTTTTTGCACAGTTATACAGCTCAAACATGGGAGAGAGTAACTGTATGCAGTGGCCCTGGTGGTCAGTCAAATCTTCTGAAAAGTGAAATAATGGATTTAATTATTTTAGCTGAGGCTAAGCTTAAGCATAGCTGTTTTGCTTTCTGGGTCCTAACATGTCAAGAAACTCATGGAACTGCACTAGGTCTGCAGCAGGTATGCTGTGGTGTCCAGCATGTTGATATACTACTAGCTATAGGTGATTACTCCCTGTAGGTATACAGGTATGGACCTGTTGTCGAATTATTTCACTGAATGTGGGCTTGGGCACACTGAAGTGTCCAATTAGGAAAGGCTGAGAGAGCTGGGGCTGTTCACCCTGGAGAAAAGAAGACAGGGGGGGAACTAATCAATGTTTATAAATATCTTAAGTATGGGGTGCAGGGGGAATTGGCCAGCCCCTTTTCAGTGGTCTGTGGAGACAGGACAAGGGGCAATGGCTGCAAATTGGAGCACAGGAAGTTCCGCACCAACATGGGGAGGAACTTTTTCCCAGTGAGGGTGCCAGAGCCCTGGGACAGGCTGCCCAGGGAGGTGGTGGAGTCTCCTTCTCTGGAGATATTCCAGCCCCGTCTGGATGCCGACCTGTGCAATATGAGCTGGGGAGCTGCTTTGGCAGGGGGGTTGGACCCCATGATCTCTCGAGGTCCCTTCCAACCCCTACAATTCTGTGATTCTGTGATTAAAGTCAGGCAGCAACTTTCTAAGCATTGCAAGTGCCTTGGCTGATTTCCCTAAAGTATGTAGGCAAATAACTTTAACATTGTTTTTCTATTAAGTGTAATTAGTGGACTGAACAGAGCCTTATGGAGTCTGAATGAATTTCAGATTTAATTCATCTTTGAGAAGAGATTGGACCAGATGACCACCAAAGGTCCCATCTTGCCTAAGTTATTGATTCTAACACTATCAAAAATACTATTTTTTAAAAAGGCACTTGTAAATCTGAGGCAATCTGTTAAGTTACATCTCTCTGAAAACCTGCACAAGACTTGAATTGATAGCCCCACCTGCATTTGGACATTACACTAAAATGTTAAAAGATGTGTTTGTATTCATTTAAAAACACAAGCCTGTAGGAAATGGGTTTCATGATAGCTAATTAATTCTATTTCTGTTGCACTTTACATTCTCCATTTTTATCTGTGGTGGAAAAAAAAGATTTCTGTAACAGGCTGTAGAGCTTGTGGATGAGAAGTCTAGCCAACTCTGAATTTGTACTTCTAAAATGTGCAACCTGTTGTCAGGTACTTCTGAATTAGATGTAGTGTATTTAGTGATAATAGCTGTATGATGCACAGAAGAACACTATAAATCTCTTCTGGAAAACTGGTATCCCTCATGTCTTGTATAAAACTTTTCCATCCAACAAATGTAAACTTTTGCAGGGAAGGAGGAGAGCTATTGTGATGTACCACTGGCATCCTTTCTCATTAATTCTTTCATGGCAACAGTGTTCTTAATATATGTTATCCTGTTCTGTTCTAGCACTTTTATTCTCAAACTTAAGCAGAATTCTTAATATTTGGCTTTGTTGTAGTTCTGTGTGGCTGGGTTCTGGTGGAAAAGTGTGGGGGCTGTAGGGGTGGCTTCTGCAAGAAGTAGCCAGAAGCTCTCTGCAGACCTGAGAGAGTGAACATCGACTGACTCAAGGCCAGAGTCCTTGCTGTTCAAGACCAAGCCAATCAGCGACGGTCACAGTGCCTCTGGGAATCACAGTTAGGAGAAAGAAAAATTGTGCAAGCAGCTGCATTTTGCCACCAAAGAAGGGAGTGGGAAGATGTAAGAAACTGTGCAGACACCAAGGTCAGTGAAGAGGGGGGTGAGGAGATGCCCCAGGTGCTGGAGAGAAGGATGCCCCTGCAGCCTGTGGAGAAACCCATGGTGGAGCAGGTGTCCCCCTGCAGTCCATGGAAAAGGAGGATACCCCACCTGCAGCCTGTGCATCTTGTTTGGTCGCCATGCTACCTCTGTGTCTGCATAGAGGCATTTAAATTGGAACCCCAGTGAAGCTGACTGTCTGGAGTGGCTGGAATCCCTTTGTGCTGCACTTCAGGTGCTCTCTTCCTGACCTGTGATCCTTCTGGCTGTGGCTCCACAGATATTAAGAGAATCCCTCCTAAGTTTATTGTATTAAGTGAGCTAAAACCGAACAAGTCTCCTGTTTGAAGTATTTATGTTTATTTAACAGCTTTGTTGTTTTATCTTTATTTTCTAGTTAAGACTTTGGAGCTGCGATATGAGGGCTGTCAATATTTGTCATAGAAGCTTCTAAGGACATCTCAAGATATTCTTTCAGCTGTGACTTGTTCAGTGTTTCCTATTTTTCTATTGAGATTTTCATCTTGTATGCATCGGTCGTCTTTGGTTGGCGTTGAATTGGAGGCTGAACTCCATCTTCTGAGGCTGCATTGAGCACAAGTTTCCATCCATTGTTTGGTGCCCAGCACATATTTGTGTTTCTACCTCATTTGTTGAAGGGTATAGATTGCCAGCAGTCTGACAGAGCTAACATCTCTTCCAGGTCTGTTTCCATCCAATGGAAGTTCCATCTGTTTTGTTTTGCTTCAGCAAACTAGCAACTAGCTTCATCAACTCTATTTTTTTCTAAGACTCTGGTCATGCTTTATACATAGAACACCAGGTAATCAAGATATTTTTCTAAAGCATGTTCTGTGCCAAGCAGGACCTAAATGTTGCAGGATGCTCTGACTGTATTCAGTTGTGTGCTGTGTTTTCCCGTGTGCTTTTGCCAGAACCCTCATCGTCTCAAACCTGCTGATGGGGAAAATATTTGCCATCAGTGATCTCCAAAGTGTCTGCTCTGGTTTTGAGATTAAATATTCCTTTTTTTTTTTCTGTCTGTCTATCTATCTATAAACTAGATAAATAAGCGAAGGCCCTAAGCTTTTTACCTCTTACCCCTTTTTACCTTTTTACTACCTCTTATAGCCAATAAATATATCCACTCAGTTCCGTCTCTTGATTCTGATGCCTGAAGCAGTAAACTCCGAAGGTATCTCTTGAAGAAAGTTTCCTATTTACTGAGCATGAACTTTCTGTACATCAACCTTCCTGGATTCCCAGAAGTCTCCTGTCCAAACTATTCCTTGGTTGGGTTAGTCCCGTGTGCTATCTTATTGTATACCAACATTTTGCAAAATGAAAACACCAGAAAGGGTGCTTGTCAATCTGTTAATTCATATTTTTTTCCCATTTGTTATTGGCTTGTGTTACTATGTTTCTTTCTTTAGCCAAAGGCTAAAGAATGCTTTTCTCATTTTACTTCTTTCTTTAATCTCAGTGGCTTTTCTGTCACTACCTGGGTTCAAAGTCTTCAAAAATTTTGCGTGCATTTAAGTTGATAATATAGTCTTCTGTTGCAATGTTCCTCATTGACCTATGAATAAGAGAGGCAGTGCTATTTATCTATGCCTGTTCTTATTGTGTTAGCAAACTCTTTGAAATGATGCTCACCTTCTAGGGAACTGATCCAAGGAGCTTAAATGACAGAAACCTAATTGCCTTCGGTAGAGTTAGTTTTCTGTCAGTTTATTTGCCTGAACCATGGAAGCTGGCAGGAATTCCCAGTCAGAGGAGGAAGAGTAGGTAGTGGTTCTGGTAGCAGCTGGCTTGTTGGTTTGCTTACCTGTTTTGTCAGGCTGCAGTGAGTGCCAAGAAGACTTCCGCTTCTGAACTTCACTCAAAGCTTAATAGACATCATCAATTTAATTTGCTTGCTTTGCTGTGGTAGCTAAAGAAGCTGTTTGTCACCTGTATTTTCCCTTGTGGGACCTGCTTCTCAGGTAACCTGAAGCTTTAACAAATACCATTAAAGGAAGATATATATTCAAATAATCCACACCAGGAAAAAGGACTTTACTCAGCTTTGTGTGAGGCTTAAGAGGGAAGGAAGGTTGCATTCTGCTTTTTAAGAAAGAGATTAATAAACTCTTTTTTTTATTTTTTGTACTACTGATATGCTGATGAACATATACTAAATTGAGTTTAAGGCCTAGGGAATGTATTTCAGGCTTTGTATTGCCCTTTGCTCAGTATACAACCCATTTGACTGGAGGTGGAGAAAACCAGCAAATTGCAGCTATGGCAATTGAGTAACTGATTGTCTGCTTCCCAGCACATAAGCCTGTCACTAGAAAAACCATCACAGTTAATATTAATCTGGAACACTGACAGATAAACCAAGGCATAGAAACACTTTCAAGCATGTCTTCTGCTTTTCTGATGTCAGTCACTGACAGGCAGGGGCTGAGGCTGGAAATGTGAGGGGAATTTGTGTTTTCAGCTCTCTTTTGCTCTATCCCATCTAGACTTTGAAGTTGTTGACTTTGATGTTTTTCAAGTACACTACAGCAGTTGGTTAAACTTAATTTTTCTGCCTTACAGTATTTATATTAATTTGCTTGTAAAAGCTTTAGAAGCCTTTACACATGCTTTTGTTTGCTGTATTTTGTAATCTTTTTTGTGGGTGATACCTGTACTTCAGCAGTTAAGGTGGAGATGGCAGTGTTGTGCTTCTCTGCTGTCTTGTTTGGAGACAGGAGCAAATTGCTTACTAGGATACTGAGGCTGCTGTGTTGTTGCTGAGTTCCCATGTGCAAACAAAAGACTAACCATGCAGGGGTGTTTCCTATGTGCCATCTCTTCTGTAGGGAGATAATACAAAAATACTGAAATTAAGAAGCTACTGGATGTAGTTAAAATCTGTAGGTGTTGGAGTAAAATATGGTATTAGTAGAAAAGGTCTAGAATATAACACTTGATTTGAAAAAAAATTAAATTAAGAACAACTTTTTCCACATGGAATATTGCCTGTGTTAGTTCTAGATTAAAATGGAAGAAAAATAGCTTTTTGAGCCATTCATAGTCAGGAAGTTACAAGCTTTCTTAGTAATTATGAAAACTTTATAGACGTTCATAGAAATGATAATATTGATTTCAGACATTGTCACTAATGTTATAGGCATCGGGTATAAATTTCCTGGCATCAGGACCACACTCTGCCCCTCCCCGGCTGCCCCAGGACTGTGTTTGGAAGGCCTGTAGTGTAAATGCGTTGGTGGAGTTGGAGCAGTGTCTCTGAACACCTGGAACTTTGCTCCCATGTTCAGAAAGCAGCCAGATGCTGACCTTGCTGGTCCTGCACCTGTGGACACAATTCCTACTCAGATACCATCACCTTGCACGGCATCTACTTGGACACTACAGTTTGAAGATCTAAGCTCCACTATTTGTATCTTGGCATTCCTATTTTCATATTATTATGTTAATTATATAAGCAAATATTTCTTGAATCTTTTACTAACACAGCCTTGCAAATGACAGATATCTTTGTTATTGTGTTACTTTTATCCCTCTAGTTTTCCTCAAGTTTGCCTCCCCTCTCCAGTACACTTTTACGAGTGGATGGTTTCAGTGTACATTTTTTTTTCTTCTAACTGGACAAGAATGTGCATCTGTTAATAAACTACCTCTTAGTGACTCACACAGCTATTAGTAGAATTCAGGGGCAACTGTGTAACTCTGAGCACCTATTAAATCATGATTACATATAAATATTTTGGAAAATATGAAGGCATATATGATAAAATTATATACTGTACATTAGTGGTGTATGCATTTTTAGTTCATTATTCCTCTTGAAACTCATGTCAACAATTGTTAACTTTAAGAACATAACCCTCAATAAATACGTGGTAGAGCTTGTATTACGGCCACAACTCACCTATTGTATCCTGCAAGTCATGACTTTGATACTTAAGGTGTTTGAATACCCATGTCCCTCTCTACTCTGCCCTCGTGATGCCCCATCTGGAGTACTGTATCCAGATCTGGGGCCCCCAATACAAGAAAGATGTGGAACTGTTGGAGAGGGTTCAGAGGAGCCACGAAGATGATTAGAGGGCTGGAGCACCTCCCCTACGAAGAGAGACTGAGGGAGCTGGGCTTGTTCAGCCTGGAGAAGAGAAGGCTGTGGGGGGACCTCATTGCAGCCTTCCAGTACCTGAAGGGAGCATACAAACAGGAGGGCAATCAACTTTTTCAAAGGATAGACAATGGCAGGACAAGGGGGAATGGATTAAAGCTAAAGGAGGGAAGGTTTAGATTGGATATTAGGGGGAAGTTTTTTACAGAAAGAGTGGTGAGGGGCTGGAACAGGCTGCCCAGAGTGGTGGTGGATGCCCCAACCCTGGCAGTGTTCAGGGCCAGGTTGGATGTGGCCCTGGGCAACCTTGTGTAGCTCCAGGCCTGAGGTTGGTGTCCCTGCCTGTGGCAGGGGGGTTGGAGCTCTATGATCCTTGGGGTCCCTTCCAACCCATGCCATTCTATGATTCTATGATTTAAAAAAATATGTGAAACAGGGCTGGAAGAGGGCTCAAGTGTGATACTTTTTTGTTTTGCATATACTTGCTACCTGTTTCTCTAATGGCTGTGATTGTATTTGCAACTGCAAATTTGCCTGAATTTTCATCCTTAAATCAATATCTAAAAGGAGACCTAATTCATACTATATAGTCTTGATCTTATGTTGCTTGTCAAAGTCCTATTTCAATACTTTATCTTCCACTGAAGCAGGCATTTCCTGAAAACTTCCTCAAGACCACATGAAGCAAGGTATACGACTATTAAGTATTATATTGTGTGATAGCATTGCTTGTTTGTGTTTGAAATCTTGTCTACTTGCTACATCAATGGTGATTTTAGCGTTATGAAAGAGATTATTATTTTTTGTCTTCATTATTTTACCATTTAACCTTTTTTAATCAATGATAATCTAGTTTTGGGGGTAATTACTGTAATTTTGTTCCTAAAATTCAAGTACTAGGAAACTGTCACCCCTATTTTTTGTTTGGTGTTTTAAATTCTTACATATTAGCTGCAAATACTATTCCTTATTTGAAAATTCTGATATAATGATTTTTTTCCCTTGGGTCTCTGAAGTAGTGATTGATATGCCCTGATTACACCTCTGGTTGCATTTTTTGTTGGGTCTTTTAAAAGTATTAATTAATGTGGCCTCCTAAAGCATTTTTGTAGCTTATGTAATTAAAAGTAATGTCTCACAAAAGGTAATGATTGGAATCATGCCTTATGGAAAACACAGATCAAAAATCATCCAGGAAATCTCCAGCTCAGCCAAGTTTCTGCTGCGCATAAAATCCTCAAGGCTGAAAGCAACCATAACCACTGTAGTGATGTCTATGTTTCCAAAAGATTGGAAACTGTAGCTTGTGAGCATGAACTGTTTGTTTCACTGTGTGCTAATGTTATACTAATGCTAATAAATACTAACAATTTTGCTGCTCATCAAAGCATGCAAAAAAGAGGAGGAAATACCATGTTATGAATACATGTGCCAGCATTGTTCAGAAGCATGTTATGTGTCTGTGGTGGCCTGGTAAGAGTACAGCACTCAAAAGTGAATACCTAAAGATGTCTCTACTTTTAACAGATCATACTTAGGCTTTGGAATGACTTGATCTTGTTTTGTAGGAGGGGTCGTCAGTGTCCAGAAATCTGAAGTACTGCTTTTCAAACATGACTACAAACAGTGCAGGTTATGTTAATCCCTAATTTGATTTATTTGAACTCAAGCATTAAATATTTAAGACTGTTTTAAAGAATATTTCATTATTCAGCTGTGTGGTTCCATGCTAAATCCTTTACCCTTCTCATCAAGATACTACTAACAAAGAGGAAGATGTGAGTAACATGTGCTCTCACCATACTCTGTCTATTTTGATTTATTTAATGAGCTGACTATTTAGTGGTTACATTGATGATACGGTACAGCCTAGCCAGTCTGTGTTGGGAGTAGTATGTTATTTTTTTGGATAGAAAGGCCAAAGTTTTTAATGTGGTGGTAGTACAACGCCATCTTGCAGCTGATGTGTTTTTTCTCATGAGAACACACCACCCTTTCCATAGGCAAATGTATTTGTGTTAGCTCTCATGAATTTCTGTAAGCACAGATGCAATGTTTCCATGTAATATAAGTACTGAATATTAGCAGATCAGGATAAGGTGAGGATTAGTCAACAAAATGTGGATATGTGTAACCTTGATGGTTTAAAGTTCTTTTCTTGTAAAATACGGTGCCTGTTTAGATCACTTACTTATTTTAATTGTTTCCATATTTCAAAATATGCCTAGCAAGTTCAGTTTCTAGTTGTTGTTACACAAATAAACTGGTATTAGATGCATTTCTTTCTTTCTTTCAAACATACTTTCAAATTAGTGCTTAATGTGGTTTGAAGATTTTGCCAACATATTCTTCCAGATCATTCTCTTGTATGAGGGTGGTTGATTACATCTATCTTTCTTTTTTCGTTTACAAATGCCAATATATTCTGAAGAATGCAAACCCTGGGACCATTTGTCATCACACTTTGATTGTAGTTCACTTCATTATTGTATGTAGGAGGAAAAGCAAACAATTAGATGCCTGAAGGGGGGAGGGGGAGAAAATGGAGTGTCAGGGCATGCTAAACATTCTTATTCCATTGCATACTTTAACCTCCTATTGTTTTCGCATTGCTTTTAACACTTACCTGCCTGGATGTGACAAATTTACGTACATTTAAAACCAGAACAGAACTGTTTGGCTGAAATGCTACATGTAACTATCCTTGAAACAGAGTTTAAGGGCTACAGACCCGTAGGATTTAAACTTAGAAGTTGTTTTTTTAGACTATGTGCCTGACTTTTGGATTCTGAAAAGTTCTTTCAATTTTCAGTAATCAGATTTGCTAGGCATAAATGTTCTGTTTGTAGCCTTACATCCAAAATGTATTAGATTTAACAGTGTAGGTTTTCATCTCTGCTGGACTCCATTCAGCAGATGGGTTGAGCAGCTTCGTAAGATCAAGCTTTGTATAAACCACTGTGGGAAGAAAGATTATTCCTTATGCTTTTGTCCTTCATCTGCTTTCTCTAGCTCTCCAGTGTTAGATCACTCGGCTGTGAAGCAAGAGACTTGGGTGCAGCTCCTTCTCTGCCTGTGAAAACTCAAGCCTGCATTATTGCTTTGAGGTAGTATGGTGCCCACTTTGAGTTGCTGCAGGGAACAGCTCATGCTCTCAGCGTTCAGTGTTGAACACCTTTGCATGAAATACTGAAGGAGCAAGAAAGGTGCTGTGCTTGTCAGAATAAGTATGACTGTGGAGCAAGGAAGGGGATTGCAATTTCAGTTTTAAATGTTTTCTCAGAGCTGAGACTGTAATGCAGACTTCCTGCCTCTCACAAGTGCCTCTTCCACTAAAGAGATAAAAGCTCAAACATTAAAGTAGCCTCAAAATGAGTCAAATATAGCATTAATTTCAAAGCCTCTTTTCCCTGTTCTTCAGTTGTGTGTCCTGAAACAAGTTTCTTACTGTAGAGTCACTAAAATAGGCAGTACAGCAACATAAGCTAAACCATACTCCATCTTTCCTTCTGATGACCATTTTAAAAAGACATTTTAACAAATATGCAAATCAGAATATATGTGAATTGGATTTGTGCCCACTAAATTAGCCAAGGTGGCAATTCCAGAAGAAAATATTTTAAGTCATGGCTGTCATGGCTGGTGGGTTGTACACAATGCACAGAAGAGCAGAACTGAAGACCAAACTGTTCTTGGACACTTCTTTGAATGTTGGGATACATCTGCAGGCTCATAATGATTACTTTCATTTCAGGATTAAGGCTTCAAGAGTGTTATTCTCTGATTAATCTGCTTCAATTTTTCATAGCATTAGACAGTATGAAGCTGCAGCAGGGGAGGTTTAGATTGGATATTAGGATGATGTTCTTTACAGAGAGGTGGGTCGGGACTGCAACAGGCTCCCCAGGGAAGTGTGACTGAGTTCAAGAAGTGTCTGGACGATGCACTCAAGTCACGTGTTCTGACTTGTCTGGCCCTGGGTGGAGCCAGGAGTTGGACTTGATGATCCTTATGGGTCCCTTCCAACTCAGGATATTCTATGATTCTATGATTATAAGCGTAAGTAGTGAAGATAGCTTACTGGAGGCCCTGCACTTGTTCTTTCTTTCACAACATTTTTTTTTTCTGTCAGAAATCTGTAATTTTGCATTCCAGGGGCTCTGGGAACTATTTTCTTAAATGGGCCATGTGGATGTTCAGTGGCTTGGTTTTGGACCTTAAAATCCCCTGTTTATATAGCAGATTTTAAATGAGAGACATCTGAGACAAAAGAAGATACATTGGTTTAGAAACCCTCTAGTGCTCCATAGATCAGTCAAACTGCAAACACAGACTTCAATCTCTTCCTTTGGCTGATACTCAGGGCCAAAAGCACCTGAAGTTCCTACTTAACCACATGGTTTTTAATCAGTATTACTTGATTAACCAATTTTTAACCCGCAATCTCTACCTGAGCTGCTTCAGTTACCCCTTAAATGAACATCCACGTGGATGCAAAGATCAGTTAACAGCCAGTTTACAGACTCAGAAGCAAAAACTGCACATTTACTCAGGCCCCAAACATGACTCTTCCTATGGATGCACCAAGCTGGAGGAGTCCATTTGAGCCAATGCATGCAATATAGGAATTGATAAAGGAGCTAATATAGGAAATTTTAGGAATAACAGTCACTGAATCATTCGACAGCTTGATTTGGTACAGCACTTAAGTGAACTTGGTAGAAAAACTATTCACTTCCATGTTTGTTAGATAGCCCTTTAATGCACAAGTAGGAATTTCCCTTGTCACAGAACATCTGTCATTTGGGGTGGAATTGTAAACAGACTTTGGCTTGAGCCCATCCTGCTCCCATTCAGTGACAGGTTTTATTTTTTAAAATGCAAATAAGTGACTTTTAGTCCAGAAGCTGGCCTAGGGCCTGCCTCTCCACCCATGGTTTTTAAAAAGAAAAAAACAAATGCTTTTTCACGTTATCTTGAAAGCTCAACTTTGTAACTTGGAAGCTCAGCTGCCCTGAGAATCATGGCTCTCACAGCCTGGAAAGCATTTGCATAAGTTGTCAGTTCTCTGTTCCTGACCCCTGTTTTTGGCAGCTCTGCAGTTCCTGACCGAAGAGCAGGAATGCTTTGGCAGCTTTTTGGATTTTCCTGATGCTTCTACTAACTACAGTGCTTCCATCTGTTGTCTTCAGAGTCTCATGCGACCTGGAAGACAGAGATTTTCAGCTCTGGATTGTCTCATTAGACTTAAGAGGGACAGAAAGATTTTATGGGTTTTTTCCTTCCTTTCTTTTTCTAAATAATGTATTAAGGGTTGTACTAAGATAGACCTAAGAGGTGATAGGAAAATAACTTAGATTATCTATTTATGATCCCTTTGGAATTAGACTACTTGGGAAAGATGCGTATTAAGGGAGCACAGCAAACATGCACAACTGAATAAAGCAAACAGTCTTGCTTACTAGACCTCTAGACTTACAGTCCCATAAACTGGTATTTGTTTGCCTTCCAACATCTTTGAAGCTTTGGGTATTTTTAATGCTGTAGCACTTGTCTTCTCGGTTTTTCTTACTATGGATGTTCTAAGAACTCTCTTTCCTCATTTTTTAAAAGCTGTTTAGATTTTTTTAGACATGTTTTGCAGACGCAGTTCTTGACTTTACGGATTCTGTTTCTTTTGATTAAGAGTTGCTAAGATCAACACAATTAAAGCTTGTTCACTCCATTTTGTACTTGAGAGCTTCACCATTTGACACCCTTAAAGCCACTTCAGAATAAGAACTGAGATCAAAACCATATCCAAACCAGTATGGTGTAACAATGCTTGGCTTCAGCACTTGCTGTTTGTGAGTGAAAGGTTTACTTTTGTTTCTTCCCCCCTCAAATTTTTTAAGTCGTGTGAAACAGATACATTCTCATGCCTTTTAGTATCTGTTGCTGCTATAATCCTCATCACACCTGTTTTGGCTTTTGTTTGGTACTGAATCATAATTGCTTGTGGAGAAGAAAATAACACTTATATAGGGAGAGGAGTTGAACATTAAACACCAGGTCTGAAAGAATTACTTTGTGTTGCTTTCAAGCAGTGATATCTACAGACTGTGAAAGAAGGAAGTGGTGAAAGTCTTATCACCTGGGTCCTTTAATAGCTCTTCAGAAAACAGAATAGAATAGAAAGAATGATCCTGTTTGACCAGAAAAATGACCTGTTGGGTCACTTCTAGTTCAGTTTCTGACCAAGCAACCCCACAGAGTAAATTGCTGCCCTTAAACCACACAGGCATCGGCCTGCACTAATGCAACAAAGTACCAGCTAATCATAGAATCATAGAATGGTCTGGGTTGGAAGGGACTCCAAGGATCATAGAGCTCCAATCCCCCTGCCACAAGTAGGGCCACCAACCTCCAGGCCTGGATCTAGACAAGGTTGTCCAGGGCCCCATCCAACCTGGCCTCGAACACCTCCAGGAACGGGGCATCCACTACCTCTCTGGGCAGCCTGTTCCAGCACCTCATCACTCTTTCTGTAAAGAACTTCCCCTTAATATCTAATCTAAGCTTTCACTCCTTTAGCTTTAATCCATTCCCCCTTGTCCTGCCATTGTCTATCCTTTTAAAAAGTTGAATCCCCTCCTGTTTATATGCTCTCTTCAGGGACTGGCAGGCTGCAATGAGGTCCCCCTGCGGCCTTCTCTTCTCCAGGCTGAACAAGTCCAGCTCCTTCAGCCTCTCTTTGTAGGGGAAGTGCTTCAGCCCCCTAACCATCTTCATGTCCCTTCTCTGAACCCTTTACTTGAATACAAGCAGGAATAGTAAGTAATATATAGTGTATTTATTTCAAGATACTTGATTTGTAAAAAGACATAACATATGGGCACGAGAAAATGGCAAATTGCCATTAGATTTTAACCACAGTGTGATTTCTCACTTTGTTCCATTGTGAGATAAAATGCATTTCTCAGTGGGGGCCGTACAACTTTTGCAAGGTAGAAAACTTGTGTTTTCTCTGTGAGAACTCCTATTTTATATGCCTCTCATATGTCTTGGGGACTACAGTTAAAGCTTAAAAATCACTATGTGGCACCAGTGTCCAAGACTAGCTGAAAAAGTTAAGGTCATCCAGTCCTTTTATGAATAGATGTTCTTTTCATGTGAAATATTAAGTTGTAGATTTTGGGAATACCAGGATAAGCTCTGTGTGACCTTATACATCTGGGCAGTATTTTTAATAGACAGAATGCTAAGCTTTTGTCCGTGCAATCTGAAAATAGTATGGTTCATAGAAATCGGACATACTGCTAGCAGACTTTCAGAGCATACAGAATGTTCTGCTGGAATACAGCTTAGGGTTCTGCTTTGGGAGAGAGCAGTTAACTGGCTTTTTTTGTTGACCTGGCTTTTCTACCTTTGCAATATCAAATCTCTGTGAATGGACAGTGAAATCATAAGTTAAATGAAGTAACTTGAAAACTTAACAAACTACATAATGTAATATATTAACTTTCTCAATATTTGCATTCAAAAATTCTTATTTATTGGTAAGAAAAATCAAAGAGTATTGTTGTCCATTCTCATGTCTAACGCTACCTAGTCAAATGGTTTCTTCATGTGACCCAAAGTAGCTACTTCTAATGGTTTAAAATTTTTGTAATAAAATCATGCAGATTTTTTTTTAAATTAAAGAGCAAGACAGAAAATCCTAGTGTTTTATAATGTGTGTGTATTTTTCAAAGAATAAAAGTACTGAATGGCTTTAACTTATCCATATCTATACTGAATAATGTCCTGGTGGTACATACTGTGAAGATCTAACACAAGGGAAATATTAGGGGATTCCTTAAAAAGTTTTCTTTGGACATAAGAGAGGAAAAGGATGGATCCGGCTTTCTTCACAAAAGCAGTCTACTGAAGTCAACTGGACTACTTGCATTAAAACCATTATCTGGACTGGTCCCATCATATCACAGATGATGTTCTAAGAAACATGGAATATGCTTTGTTTGCATAAAAAAGACTGCAGGACCTGGGTACTTTATTGACCAAGATTAATTCTGAGGAATGTAAATGAGAATCTGTCACTACAGTATTTTAAGTAGCTAATATTTTATGTCATTCATAGCATTCTTTGTCGCTATTCCATGTTCCAATTGTGTTTATTATAAAGCTAGTATGTTTTTCCCCTGAAGACTCAATGCAGCTCAGAGAAAATACCTTTGAAAACATATGTTGTTACATAAGAGCCTGTTTGTGGGAAATTCAGGGAACTTGTGCAGACTTGCCTAATCATCCTCTGGAGAGCAACAACACTTATTTCCTGTCTGCTCCTATTACTCGATGCTGTGTCTTAAAAAGGCACTGCAACCAGGAAGAAAACATCTCTGAAACAATGGGAAACACTTGAAAATGTAAGGAAAATATGAACCCTTGAATGTTGCACACTTGATCTGTATAACACAACGGCAAAAATTCAGTATGCAAGTTTTTCTGGGCTTCAGTGTAGCTCAATAAAAGTCTAATGCCAGCTTGGAAGTAACTTTCAGATATGTGATTTGAAAATTATTTTATTTAGGTCTAAGCAGTCTTGCTCACATGCACATAGCTTTTTAAAAATAAGGACAGTTTTATAGCTCGTAAGACAGCAATTGAAACTTCAAAGAGACCCAAACAGACTGGACCGATGGGCTGAGACCAATGGGATGAGGTTTAAGAATGCCAAGTGTGGAGTCCTGCATATGGGACAACCCCATGCAGCACTACAGGCTGGGGGAGACTGGCTGGACAGAAGACAGAGAAGGACCTGGGCGTGTTGGTTGACTGCTGACTGAATATGAGTCAGCAGGTGGCCAGGAAGGCCAATAGCATCCTGGCTTGTATCCAAAATAGCGTGGCCAGTAGGTCTAGGGAGGTGATTGTGCCCCTGTACTCGGCCTTGGTGAGGCTGCACCTCGAGTGCTGTGTCCAGTTCTGGGCTTCTCACCATAAGAAAGACATTGAGGTCCTGGAGCGAGTCCAGAGACTGTCAACCAGGCTGGGGAAGGGGCTGGAGGGCAAATCCTATGAGGAGCAGCTGAGGGAGCTGGGGATGTTTAGCTTGAAGAAGAGGAGACTGAGGGGAGACCTTATCACCACCTACAACTACCTGAAGGGAGGTTGTGGAGAGGTGGTTGATGGTCTCTTCAGCCAGGTGACAGGAGATAGGACAAGGGGAAATGGCAAGAAGCTGTACCAGGGCAGGGTCAGATTAGATGTTAGGAAAAAATATACGGAAAGAGTTGTGGGGGCCTGGAACAGGCTGCCCAGGGAGGGGGCTGAGTCACCTTCCCTGGATATGTTTAAAAAAAATGTAGATGAGGTACTTAGGGATATGGTTTACCATAGGATGGGACTGGTTAGACTGGATGATCTTAAAGGTCTTTTCCAACCTTTTGATTCTGTGTGAATCTGCAGATGAAATCTGTGTGATCACATCCATTGATCTTTAGATGCATATACGGAAAGTGTCTTTTTAATGGCTGAATGAATTAAAAAAAATAGGTGAACCAGAATATGGAACTTGGTATGGAGCTAAGTAGCATGCCCACATGCATTCTTTTTAGTAGTGCAGCAAAACCTGCTGGTTGATGCCCCCCTTTGAAACTGCCCTGTATAAAAAACCTTAGGAAAACCATTTTCCTAACATGGGGAACAGTACTGGCTCTTTGAGTGGCATTGTTCTTGCTGCCTGTGGTCTACCTCCAGTTTCTGCTCTAATAGCCCAGAAAAGTTCAGTGCTTCTCTGTCCCTTTGAATGGAACTTCATGCCCATGTTTGTAGAGCAGATTTTTTCATGTTTTCTTTCTAAGTAGGCATTGGAAACAAAAGCAGAAAGGTATAGGAGCTGGATGCAATCATAAGATTTCCATTTTACACTACACTTAAGTGTTGTCACTTCAGAGGTTAGTTTTCATGGGCACACTCTTTGGGTTGATACATTTGATGAGATTTAAGTACTTCTGTTGTGGTCAGTTGAAGAACAGCTTAGAACCATTCACCTTAAATCAGCCTCTGTCTTGATAAAACATTTCGTATTCCTCTAGCCCAAAGGTTTTCAATATCCTGTTTGTAGTGAGGCTGCTGAAGCAGTACTCCATCTGTCTTCTCAACTTGTCAGAACTTACTCCTGTCTTGAATGTTTCTATCCCCTTGGTTTCTGTGCAGTCACCCTGCAGATTTTTCTCTGAGATGTTTTTTGTCTTCTAGTGTGAATAAAGGCCATTATTTAATTACCTGAAATTAATATAATGAGACTCAGGAATTATTTTAATTTTTAAATAATTCTTGAGATTCCTATGAGACTCTTACTCCCCTGTTTCTTCTTAGATCTGCACCTACCTTTGAGCAGTCTTATCTACAAAGATGAGTTTAAGCAATGTCTCTATGCTGTGCCTTTTATCTCTATACTTCAGAACTCAACTGTTTCTGTCTAGCTTAAAATCTCCATTTGTTACTGTTTAGTATCAATTTATGTTCATGATGGCTCAAATAGGTTTTTAGTCCTCTCACTTTAAATGCCCTCTTCATTCTCTCTTGCTAAGCATGGACTACATCACCAGTTCTCTGGCTCAATCAAGCCCATAGCTGTGATACCATTTCAGACAAGACAGGCAAGAACCTTTGTCAAGGTTCAAATCTCACCAGTCTGTTTGCATAATACTTTAGGATCAGACTGTCTGGTCAGTACTAATTTGTAAAACACTTCCCAAGGTGGCTGTCATTTTCTTTAGAAGCAAAAAATAGTACCTTGCTCTGTTGATTCAGAAGGCGTATAGTCATAGCTCTTAAGAAGTTTATCACCACAAAGATGTTTGGGGGATCTCTTATCTTGTTGTTCTGGTTCCCATTTGTATTGTATGGCTCCAGGACTTGAAAGTTCTGTATCCAAGGGGAAAAAGCAGTTGTGTTTGCAGCCAGGAGTGAGGGTCATGTCAGGGAGTTAAGATCCTCCTTCCTCCTCTCACCTGAAGATGAAACAATTAAATTCAGACTACACCTTTTTATGTAAACAGGCCGTAAAGCTGCTACTGCTTGGTTTCACTGCTTTCCTCAGAAGAGGCAGGGGGCGATGGGAAACAAGCTAGCAAGCTATGACATGTATCACAACTGATTCTGGCAAGACAAAATTTCAGCCAGGTAGAAATAGCAAAGCAGAGAAATGAAAGAAAATCAAAGGAGAATGTTTTCCTCTTTTAATTGACAAAGTTCGAAGTCCTTATTTTGCTGTTTAAGGTGAGACAAGGCAATAGTTAGGAATTTTCTTTTCTGATTGAAAAAGAAAAGCCCTACTCAATTAGGAAGTAGCTCCTCATCAGATACCTCTGGAGTTTGCAAAATACTTTTGCCAGTGTGCATGCTTCTATAAACCAATGGAGGATGTTCCCCAATTTTGCAGTTCTTACTGGAAAAGGCTTATTCTTATGTATGCATCAAATCTCAAATAATTGTGAGACAGGAAGCTCCAGGCCAGTGTTTATTTCTTCCTTTCACCAGATAGTGACCTATTTTACTGAAGTGATGAAAAATGTCTTAGCTTTAGCATAAAAATCTCTTGATGAGGTATGGAGTGGGGGACAAATTTAGTTCCCTCTGCATTTTGGAGAATGGGAAGAATAAAATAATTCATTTTGCCCTTCAAAGTAGCGTAGGGATTGCAGTGTTAAGGAAGAACTCAGCTTTGCAAACCTCCCTGTTTTCCTTTAGCTTACAGCTGTCCTTCTATTCTAGAGACCTATGGAGAAGTTTGAGCTAGAACCTTGGAGTAACTTCAGTATGAGCTAGAACCCAGAAGTAACTTCAGTACTCCCCTCTATGGTCTTTTTGGGGCATTGCCTCTGCATCTTGATTTTAATTACTCAACTATTGTCATAGCTGACACTTGGCATAGCTGCTGCCTTCTGCCTGCTCACAGTAACACACAGAACTTGTAATTGCAAAAGAAACCCCAAGTGAAATCTGAGATTTGAGTTGTACCTAAGCAAAAATTTTAATAGCTCCACTTCTAGGTGTAGGATGCTAATTGGGTGGCATTGATATTGTACTAAATGAACATGCATCGTTGAAGTCTATTGTTGCATCGCTTTGTTTAAATCTGTAGTACATTGCCAGCAGCAGCATGCTGACGGAAAACTGTCACAACAGCGATCACTACAATCTGGGAGTTAAGTTTGACTGAAACATGTGTCTTCAATTTTAATAGCTCAGCTTCCCAGATGCCCTAGAGGAGAATATTGCCTGAGAAGGAGCTTTTCATGTAAGAATAATTTGTGTTAAGTAGCTCAGTGATCTGTTTGTTAGGTTAGAGCTGACAGTTTGTTTATATTTCTAAAGGAGTATGATGAATGGGGGAGAAGTTGATGCTAATTAGCCTAAATTGTTCCTAAGAATGCAGAGCACTTTGCCAGTTTCATTGTTTCTGTTTCTTTGCACATTTTCAATAATTGAATGGAGCTCAGACCATTCATCATAATTTTTGGTAAGATGGAAATAAATGAATGTAGCATGGGCCAGCCTGTTGTGATGGAAGATGTCACTGTAGAGGTCAATTAGATAAGACATCAAACTAGGACTAAGGTAGCGTTTTCTAATCCATTTCTATGGATAAAGAAAATGTGTTTTCATCTAAGAATTTAATTCACTCTGACATGATACTAGTATTAAATATTTCTTGCAAAGCTGCTGTCTCTTGAACATAATACTTTTGTCTTAGACATCAACTGTTGTTACTTCAAGGTATGGATCTCTGACACTCCATATGATGAAATGTGCTACTTTTCAGTATACTGCATATCAGATACAATAAATCTAAAAAAATCTGCTTTTGGGAGAACAAAAACATCGGTCAGGTGTCATACACAGAAGGTGTTAGCAAAAGGGCCTGAAATGAATCAGAGCTACGGCAGATGTAACATTGGAGAAGTTTTTAAGATTGTTCTTTTGGCTTTAGTATGCTATACGACCCTTTGTTTTTAGGTATGGGAAACATAACTCTGCTCAAATTAAAAACATCCTATCCATATACAAAACGATAACTTCATAGGAATGTATATTTTGTATCAAACATTTTCCTGGATAAATTGAAGTTAGATTTGGGGGGTGGGGGCTTGGAATGTTCCGTTTTCAGTCCTTATACAAGACCATTCTTTTTTAATTTATGCACATATAATACCACAGGAAGAGATGGTATAAATTTGTGGACTGTGGAGAATGAGTGAACATTTTTGAATCAGGATCTTTAAAAGGGGTGAAATTTGAGTATGATTAAGTTAGGAAAAAGGCTCGCTTACGGCGGAAGTCAGAGACTCTGTATACATTATAGGCATGTCATGGCTTTTAAAAAGTTATGTTAGACTTCTATACAAATTCCTTCACAATTTGTATAACCCCAAACAAAATTCTGTGTGGTTCTGAACTCTTGCAAAGGTACAAAATAAAATAAAATAAAAAGGAGTGAAATAATAATAGTAGTTAGTATTCCGGTCAGGAGTGAGTGTTGCTGTAGGGCAGGCTGGTAGTTTACACTGCATGGGTGTTTTGTTGGTCACTAATTTTCTTGGAAGGAAATGATCCCATGGCTTATGCTATCCACGTTTGTGCATATTTGCCCTATAATTGGCATTTATTAAGGGGACTTTTGGTTTGATGGATGACTGTCAGGGTATTGCCTGCTAGCTTTGATGCGGATTGCTTTTGCATGAGGTTTTTTACATTAACTCATTAGAAACTCTGCTCTGCTTCAACATGCTCTTTATTTGCCTTCTGAAAATGTGAGACTTTTCAGCCTGAGTTTCAAGGGACATAGTGTGGTTTTATTTGTGTAACAGTGTTTTAATTTGGACAGATTAAAAGGGTAGATAGCAGAAAAATACTAAACTTTCAACATGTGAATCTTAAAGCTTAGGAGGTTCATCTAATCAGATTAACTAGTTATCTTTGACATGCTAAGCCACTAGCGAAGTATCTTTAGTTTACAGTGTTAACTTCTGTTCCTAAAAATTTGTTTAGGAGGTAAAAGAAAGACAAGTAAAATCCAGTCCCATAAAAGCAGCAGGTATAGTAATATTTTCACAGCAGGTCAATATTCAATGAACATTCAGTAAGACCAGGATTGGTGTCTGAGATATATTAGTGGTTTCTTCAAGGCTGGATTGATTTGGTCTTTTCCTGTAATGTATCTGGGACACAGGACTGTTAATTAGATTAATTAACTATAACATGATTTATAAGGCAGTTATAATAAAACTATGGTTACCAGTGTCTTTAATCGCATTGACGTGTTTTGATTTGACATTTAGAAAAGCATCCAAAAGGAATGGAAGTTGTGTGTGCTGTCACTGCCGTTCTTTTAATAAAACATTTTATCTACAAATAGGTGTGCAAAGGAGAACTATAGCTTGCTGTACTGAGAAAAGCTTCTCTTGGCATGAAGAAATAATTGGAATGCTCAGCAGGTTAAATTCTTCCTATAGGTTGATGTCACAAGAAGCAAATTGACAGATATGTTCATACTTATTTTTAGTTTTCCATTGTTAACTGCCTAGATATTTTAATAAGGCACTGCATATGTTGTGCTTGCCTCCTTTAAAAAACAACATCAAAAAAAACCCCAACAAAAAACCCCAACCCCCAAACAAAAAAACCCCAAACAATATCAACAATAAAATTGACAAATAAGGCAAACTTTTTTAAACTTAGGAACTGTTTTCCTCTGTTCAGTTGATGCATGGATACACTGTGTAATATATTTCTTACAAGGCATATTAAATGTAGAATAAAAGTAACATGGAACCTTGTACTTTTGTATTGCTTGGATCTGGTGATTTGATACAGACAATTGACAGAGTAACAGGATATGAGTCCATCTTTTCTGCAATTAAAGAATTTGTGAAGGATCTCAAATTTGTTTGGGTTGATCCCCAAGAGAAAGTATTGATTTATTCCCAGTCCTGTAAATTACTCATCTGTGTTTTCAACTTGCTTGAATGGGTTCTCTGGACCAACTGACATGCTGGAGACTAATAATTTGTTAAAGGGTTTGCCAGCTCACAGCTTTCTTGCTTGCACGTTCTAGTTGCTGTAATTGGCTGTTGCTGTCTGAGCTCTGTTTGAAAGTGATTTTTCTGTTAATTGCAACTAATCTTGACTTTTTCTGTCATGAGGAACTAATTTCTCTTTCTAGTAGTGAGACTTCTATGAGTATATAAAGAACATATTAATCAAATATAATCCTATTCTTATGGATTTGTAAATTAAAAGGCCTATTAACCTCACTGAACTGGAAAAAAGTTCACTGGCACTGTTTGAAATGTTCAGCTCCCTTTTATTTATTTTTCATGGCTTGATATAATACCCACAAGATATCAATGCCAGAAGACATTGAAACTAAGTGACCAAATATTTTGTTTGTTTAATTTTAAAAATTAACTCCGTCTTTTAGCCTTGCCTAGGGGTGGTAGGGAATGGGGAGCAAGAGATTTGGCAGAAGAATGTTTACCCATGATTTAAGCTTTTGAGTTCCACCCTGAGAGAGGTTCCAAATACAAACTTGAGTTTGAATTACTGATGTTGTTGTGGTTGTGATGCCAGTATAAGAGAAACAAGATTTATAGAGCCATCAAACTCAAGCAGGGAAAACAAATTATCAGTCGCTTATGCCATTGGAGTAAAAATCTGAGTGTTTTTTTTAATTAATAATAAACTGTGTAACACAAAAATCAGAAGTTCATACTATCCAGAAAGTTTCATTTTCCCCAAAAGGACTATCAAGTAGTTCATTATTGAACTTGACCAGCCACAAGTAGTTGGTGACAGTAGTGATTAGGCATCTCCTTCTTACACATACTGAACAAACAAATGTTGAAGAGGACAGAGTTTGTTCACATTAATTTACATGGCTTATTTGACTAAGGAGTCTTGTCTAATAATAAATGCAGAGGATTGCAAGTTGGACTTTGTGGCTTCTTTAGCTAGTTCAACTGCTGTTGGGCTCTGTGATGGTTCTAGGATTTGTAGAGCCAGCTAGAAGGGGAAACTGGATACAGATGGGAGAGAAAGGAAGATTTAGGAGGACCATACAGTGGGAAAACTGGCCTGTTTCTATCCTAAAGCATTTCTTAGGTCCCTCACAAAGATCATGAAGTTTTTAAAATGTATGTCCCACAAGAATTCTGGTAGAGAAGTTTCATATGATTGATCATTCTGTCCTTTAGTGAGATAGAAGTTTTTTCAAAGCTGAGATAAACTGTGGTCTTACTCTCTACCTACCATCCCTTACCTTCTATCTCTACATGTGTTCTGTTGGATGCTAGCTT
This sequence comes from Laterallus jamaicensis coturniculus, assembly GCA_022605575.1. NCBI lineage: Eukaryota > Metazoa > Chordata > Aves > Gruiformes > Rallidae > Laterallus > Laterallus jamaicensis. Next base: position 4,199,029 of record JAKCOX010000058.1, read on the forward strand.
TTTTCAGCTCCCTCCTTCCTCATCATTTCTTCTCTCCTCTACATGGACTAATGTACAGAGTGATTCAAGTGGTCAGGGAAATGGAGGTGGACTTCTTGCAATGGTCAGCTTAGGTTGGGGTCCAGGAATCTTTAGTGACAGCTACAGGTGCCATGTTTCAGAGCAATGTATGGTGCAAGGAGATCTCATCATAAGTTGAAGCATTAACAGTTTTAACCTCTCACCATCAGACTTGCTGAAGCTTTGATCTTGGTAACTTATGTTTCTGAAATCCCAAGTTATCTCCATTCTTTCAGCTTTGTGAGGCACAAGTCCATACCTATAACTCATTTGAGGAACAAGAAGGCTGATGAATAATATCACAAAGGGGTGAGTTTTTAAAGGTGACTATGGTCCTGTCTAGTTAGTAATGCCATGAGTTGGAACTAAAACTGGACTATTAGGGCTGTTTCTGGCACCATGTATGGTACAGAAAGGTGATTGTGTGTGAAGTGCACATTTCCATCAATGAGCTGTTTTCTCTACTTTAAGAGGATTCCCCTCAGTCTTCTGACACCCTGCAAAAGGAATCAAAGGACATGATTTTGCACACATGAGGACAACACGTCCCCTCTGGCACTATGGATGTTAAACTTAATTGGGGTCTTCAAGTACAACCTGGTATAGACTAAAGTAGTACGAAGAGGACTTATCTCACCTGTTTCCTTGTGGAGGAGAGATACTGTCAAGCTTACCAAGACTGTGACTGCTCACTCAAGCACTGCTTTGTTTGCATTTTGTTTATTTTCTGCCCCCACTGGCTTGAACAGTCATCCTAATACAGAGGTGAAGTCAGGTGGTTGTTTATGCAGCTACTTTTCTTCAAATACCTGACACTATTTGCTGTGTAACTGACTGGCAAAGACCCCATATCTGCACAGTAAGCTAGTGAGAGTAGTCTTTGAAATAGATACTTCTGTTCCCTATGAACAG